>LQNS02278094.1:40093997-40107115 GCA_001587735.2 Parhyale hawaiensis | reverse complement strand
GTCCCGAACACCCAGCCCACTCTGTTGTCACCGCACAGGATGGCCCCCGTCTCATCCGCCATAACTTAGCAACCAAATTCCACCCCGACATCAACCACCTACTCACTGACAATATCATGCCATCCCCAGAGTACCGCTCAGCGATTTCCTCCCTCCATCGATCTGCCGTGCAAGCCTCACTAGACCACCTACCCGGTAACAGGGTTTTGGGCTATGCCCCGCCGGAGATTTCGCCTGACGAGGCGGTTCTCTCTCGTGCGGCCCGTTCCACTCTATCACAGTTGCGCTCAGGTTTCTACTCTGCCCTGATGTCATACCGCCATAGGATCGGACTGGCGGATTCCGACTCCTGTCTCGAGTGTCACCGCGCCCCCCATACCGTCAACCATCTGTTTGAGTGTCCCGCCCACTCTACCGCCCTCCTTCCTACCTCTCTGTGGGACAGCCCTTTATCTGTGACTGACTTTTTGTGTTCCTTGCCTTCCTTCTCATACCTTCCGGCACGCGCCCGACCCCCTCCGGAGCCGCCCCCTACGTAACAACAACAACAAGCTTTTGACTTAAATTTGGTTTAGTTTAAATCCTTAACTTTGCTAAAAACTTTGAGTACTTACGAACTTTTCCCCAGATTTTAAAATCAGTGTTGAAGATTTTTGAAGTTCTCTACTCAGGCGCTCTCTGATGGATTCCTTTCTGGAAAATGGCTAATTGGCTTTGGAAATTTTGGAAGCTTGAGATTTTCACTCCTGTTATATGAAAACTGTAATAGGTTTTAATTGTCGAATCAGAAAATTGAATTTTTTTTTTTTTAGCAGCACTGACCTAAGATCAGAATCTTAGCCTTCAAATTTGGCTTTCGTTTTCTAGAATTCCCTCCACCTGGTGAGCATAGTCGACTTCTGATGTGCTAACTTCGCCATTAGATGCTGGCAAATGTCTAGCATGGGTTTTTTGACTATTCTAAATTGAAATCCGAATTCAAAACCATCAGTTCTATAGATTGAAGGAAGCTTAACCATAAGCAGTGGTAATTCAGTTTCTACTTTATGGCTCTTGGAGAGGAGCCGGTAGAGTGAAGAAGTCACTGAAGCTGAATGTTTTTAAGCACAGCAATTCAGAGTGGTTCAGGACGGGGTTGCCCAGTTTAAATATCTCTTGGTTCTGGAATTGCCAAGTCTAATCAGCTACTGGTTGCCATTGTCTACATGCCTATCTCGATGACTGAAGAGAGATATGCAAAGCTGAACCTTTAGGCACAGTAATTTTGAATGGTGGAGGACCGGAGGCTCCCAGTTTAAATATCTCCTGGTTCTGTAATTTCCGAGCCTAATCAGCTATTGACTCTCGACTTCGAGGAGTCCACTAAGTTTGAAGAGTATCGGGGGGGGGGGGATCAGTTGATATGCTATAGAGCAGTATCTCTGTCTTCTAGCAGAGGGGAATACCGACGTGAGCTTTGCTACGCCCGTATCGACGAGTACCAACTGGGGGATCAGTTGATATGCTGTCAAGCATTATCTCTGTCCTCTAGTAGAGGGAAATACCGATGTGAGCAATGTCCCATTACGTTTGAAGAGTACCGGTCTAGGGATCAGTTGATATGCTAACCCAGCACTATCGGCTGGTCTCTGGTCTAGGGAATACCGACGTGAACGAGGGCCCTTCACGATCGACGAGTACCGGCTTTGGGATCAGTGGATATGCTATCGAGCTTATCTCTGTCCTCTAGTCTACGGAATACCGAGGTGAAGCTATATGCTGCCACGATCGACGAGTACCGGCTGGGGGAGCAGTTGATATGCTATCGAGCATCATCTCTGCCCTCTAGTCTTGGGAATACCGTTATGAGCGATGTCCATCACGATCGACGAGTAGGGTAACGTGTCGAGCACTGCTAGTTTTCACACAGGAAGTTTTAGTGCCAAGTGGACGGCTACTAGCACGGTGGACGGGTTCTAGACATGTTACCCTACCGGCCGAGGGATCAGTTGATCTGCTAACCGAGCACTATCGTCTGGTCTCTAGTCGAGAGATTACCGACGTGAATGAGGGACTTTCATGATTGACGAGTACCGGCTTTGAGATCAGGGATATGCTAATCGAGCATCATCTGTCCTCTTAAGTGTAGGGAATACAGATGTGAAGTTGTATACCGCCACGATCGACCAGTGCCGGCCGGGGGATCAGTGGATATGCTACTGAGCATTATCTTTGCAGTGGCTTGCTCCGCAGAGTACCTCTGTCGGTAGCACTTAGACTCGCATAGCCGAGTCTTCTCCATGACAGGAGGACAGGTCAGAGTCGTCCCACTCATATAAGACAGATAAGTACTCTTTTAAATTTTCCAAAATTTCATCATTTTTCCATGATTTGTGAGGTATTTCTTCAGTATTCATGCAAAAATCTGATCGGAGTTCGCTGTTAGGCGTTTCTGTGATGTTTAGACGAAGTCTCAGATTTTTTTTTTACATTCCTACCTCCTTGCATTCTTATTCCTCCTTGCAGCCTATATAAGACCGGCCAGCACCCTCCAGCCTCACTTGTTGACGACTCGCGACAGTGTGAACATCTCAACAGCCCTCTTCCACCTCCAATATTAAAGATTTAACTTTTCAAGTTCCCAGTTTTCAGTGCTCAGTGCCTTAATCTTCAATTGGGTCCCACCTTTGGGACTTAAACTCAAAAAAACATTTAGTGCCTTTGGGACTTGGAAAAATTTTCTCATCTACCCTTATAGACTTAGAAATTTTTCTAAACCAACTTTTTGGACTTAGTCTCAGATTGGAGAGGTCCGATTGAGACTTAGCCTCAGAATGGAAGGCCCTGCAGACACTTAGCCTCAGAATGGATGATCTGGTCTACACTTAGCCTAAATCCTGGTTTGGACTTGGGGTTTTTTCTGAGGTCCCTTAGTACCTGACGGCTTTTGGAACTTTGAAGTTTTTATACCTAGTCCTTCAATTGGCCTTAGGTAGTCCCAGCACTACCAGACACTGATGGCACTTGTACGGATTGGTTTTGACTATAACTGAAAATCTTCTAAACCTTCTAATTGAGAAAGAATTTAACTTAAATTCGTTTTGAATTAAATTCTTAACTTCGCCGAAACACTTGGAAATTTTTGGGAGTTTTTCTAATTCGGTTTCTCCTCTGAAACTACTTGGAATTTTAAACTAGGAAAAGAAGAAAACCTGGAATTTTGAGTTAACATTCTCAAATCAAATTCACTTTTTGGAAGTTTTTGAATTCGGTATTCCCTTTTGGAATCCCCTCCACCCAGTAGGCTTAGTCTTCCTTTCTTGTATGCTACCTTCAGCTATTAGAGGCAAACAAGAGTCTAGCGTGGGGTTATTGAATATTCTAAATTAGAATCTGGATTTAACAATAAATAAAACTTCCAAATGTGAAATTATAATTTTTTCGCTAGCAGTAGTGAGCTTCAATGTAAATGGAATTTGGAGGAGGAGCTGAGATGTTTAACCAGAAGATAGAGCTACAAGCTTCGACAACGACTTGATTGTTTTTTTCTAGCTACGGCCCCCGACCCAGATAGGGGCCCTTCCAGTAACCTGATACGGTTGTAGCCCAGTGCATGGAAGCTTCTAAGTTCAGGGGAGCCGCGGCTTAGTCCTTCCTGGGGTCCTGGGGCTCCCGCTGCTATGATCCAGAAACTATTTTGGGACCTCTGAGTAAGGGTCCTGGCGCATTTTAAACTCTTGCTTGTGGGTTCGGTCGAGCTGGCAATATCCTTTAACTGCCCCTTCCTCCCGAACCGGCTATGGCCCCCATCCAGAGGGGGCCCCTCCGTTGACTTTGTCCGGATGTAGCCCAGTGCTCTTGGAAGCGTTAAGTTCAGGAGAGCTGCCGCTTGGTCCTGCGAGAGTCCTGGAACCCTCGCTGCTACGATCCTGACTCTCTTACGGGACCTCCGAGTTTGGCAGTATAATTTCTGGCATCCGAGTTTTTTGCAAATGCCTTTCTGGAAGTACAGATTCGTCTTGCCCAAGCCTGGCTACGACTCCCCGTCGAAGGGGAGCCCCACCCATGACCTTGTCCGGACGTAGCCCAGTGCGAGAGGAAGCACTGAGGCAAGGGAGCCGCGGCTCAGCGGCTATGATCATAGAGCCCTCAGCCAGGGTTGCGGAGTCGGATGGTTTAAGGTCCTACTCTGACTCCTGGCCCTCCAGAATTTCCGACTCCAACTCCGACTCCTGGCCTTCAAGATTTTCCGACTTCCGACTCCAACTCCTTGGTCCAACAAGTAGATATTCGATGAAACATTAAACATTAAAATAATTTTAGGTAGTATAAACATATCAAGTTAAAGATGCTAGGTGTATTGTACATAGTCTTTACAATATTTTGCATCATTTGGGATATTAAATTGAGGACATGGGGACATTAAATTAATTTGGGTAAAACTTTTGCACCTGGTAAATTATGTGAGGGAGGGGGGCAAAATAATCAATTTTGGACCGATTGTTCTGAAATTTGCAAAGCATATGTATTTTTGAAAAAGAAACGCATTTTGCTCCCATAATTTCTTTGATTTAGGCCTTAGTTTTTGAGATAATGGAAATATATACATATATATACCTATGCATTTTTTAAATTTCAAAGGAATAGAACTCAATGAGATTTCATGCTACAATGAAAACAATGACAGTTTTGGAATCCTTGCAACATTCTTAGCAAACTTACCGAGCTGGCCTCTCCATTTTCTATTCTGTCCAATCGCTACCTAACTAAAATATAGGGGAAAAAATTGGTTTTAAGCTGCGTTGAAAAAAAAATAAATTAGGGCAAATAATGGGAAATCCTGCTCAATAGTTTTGTTAGGAATGTTTCAAGGATTCCAAAACTGTCAGTGCTTTTATTCTAGCGTGAAAACTCATTGAGTTCTATTTCTTCGAAACTTAGAAAAAATGCATATACAGTAGCTATATTTATAGATATTTCTCATTATCTCAAAAACTAATGCCTAAATCAAAAAATTTGTGGAAGCAAAATGTGGTTCTTTTTCAAAAATACTTATACTATGCAAATTTCAGAACAATCAGCTCAAAATTGATTATTTTGCCCCCATGCCCCCCCTCACATAATGTACCAGGTGCAAAAGTTTTACCCAACATTTTGCCATTGGCCTCATCATATGGAATAGGAAACTACATGGTAGCTATAGCTATAATAGAGAAATGTAAAAAAAATATATATATATATACACACATGTATAATTTTTTTTTTCCAAACCTGCGCCTGAAAATTCAGAATTGAATATTTGTTTATAAACGGGATTCCGGAGTCTGAGTCGGGCTAAAAATTCCGACTCCTAGAGCAAGTGCGATTCCGACTCCACCTCAAATCCTCCGACTCCGCAACCCTGGACTAAATCGCCCACTAAAGAAAGAAGGTAGGAGCAGGTCCCTGGTCGGCCAATATAGTATTGGCTATAAGGAAAGAGGAAAGGATAAAAAATAAAGAACTAAGGGAAACTCAAATCTTATAGCAATATAACACAATTATGACAATGATGAAATAAAATGGTTAGTGTGGTAAACCCACAGACCAACAACAAAACCAATAGAGGAAATAAAGCCTAGGTATAAAACGGTTTACGAGAAAACTCAATTAAAACACAAGACACTAGGCGAAACTGAATATAATAGAAATTCAGGATATGAACTCAAATAAAGGCCAGAACTTGAATCACAAAATTAAATCGCAACTGATAACCAGCAGGCAAACAAAAGGAATAGATACAATGGGGTAAGCAAGGTCAGTTGACAGAACTCAAACAATAATCACGGTGCTGATTGACTAAAATGACCAGAACTCAAAACATAGATGCAGAATGATTAAGAAAACCAGTTAAATCTAGACATGAGATACCGTATAGCCGAAGCAGAGGTAATGCTAGTGTCCAGTATTAAAAGAGATGGAGTATACTTTCTAAGGATATTATATAGGATCTAGAGTGTGGCAGAAAAGAAAAAGATAGAGTATACCTTCTAAGGATATTATATAGGATCTAGAGTGTGGCAGCACAAAAAAAATTTACTATCGAGAAGTTGGCGTGCGCGAACGTAGATTTAATTTTCCTTCAAAATGAGACCATTTTGGAATAAATCTACGGATTTTTTAACACGTTTTTCACTTTTTGAAGTTGAAATACCNAAGTTGAAATACCGTTAGATGGCCAAGATTCTTGGTACCTCTATCGAGACATTAGCCACCTAACAGGCCGTTTATAAAGATTCTTGGCCATCTAATAGCCCGTTTCGAAATATATATATATATATATGTTGAGATGAGCCGAGGGATGTTGAATCCATGACGTTAAAATATAATTAGTTAGGGCAGAATTTTGGGAGGATCCGAATGTCAACGTTCGGCTGGGGTTAGGAAAGGGTTTTCAAGTCAGTTCAGGCTTGATGTTGCTCTTGCGGGCCGAGCTGGATTGACAGTGGACAGTGTTGTGTCAAATTGGTTGAAACAGAAAACTTCCCGGTTTTGGGTGATGTGATGTGCCTTTACTCCTATGCTTGCAAAGGTGTTTGCTCAACCATCTGCATTAGTTCACTCGTTAATTTACAACATGCAGAAATCTAGCATGATTGCCTTGAAGAATTTTCGCCAATGGAATTAGAAGAGAGTTCATTGGGCCATTTGACCCGTCACCTTTCTTCTATTTGGACACCATATGTAACTCTTCGATATTTGGCATTGTGCTACGAATCTTTGCATTTTGATTACGTCGAGATTTTGTCCCCCTCTTGCAAATTAGTGGGCCCGGGATTCACTCCAAAGAATGAGTGCTCATCGTTAACGACCAGCGCAGTTAGCATCCAGCGGACCCTCACTATGGCCCAGGGTACTTCGTAAGCTTCATCAAATTTTTGCCCGATGTTCCACCATATATTGTGGACTGTAACGAACGGCAACCAGTTGCTGTGGCACCCTTACAATGGTCTCTTACACTGCGTTATTGCATCAGACGTTTTCCGACGATGTGGTGGTGTGCATCAGACGTTTTCCGACGATGTGGTGGTGGCCCTCTCTGGGAACGGAACAAGTGCAGTCGAAGTGTCAGTGTGAATTTACATCATTTCCTTCGTTCTTCGTCACGTGCATCGGGACAGCATTGGTTTCATCGATTAAGTGTTTTTCAGCTGTGGCTTGGGCCGCAGCGTTTGCAGCTCTATCATCCAATTAGGAAATCTTTGAAAAGATTCTGCGACAGTTGTGGACCACTCGAGGAAAATGGACATCGGTAAGCATTGAATAAATGCGATGGGGAATGATCGGGATTAGAAAAAATAGAAAGTGTGAAATACTGCTGCAGAAGATGAAATGAAACTTTAGTTTTAACCTGAATAAAAATTGAAAAGAAGCTATTATTGCCTCTAAAAAAGTTTGGCAAGTAAGAGTTGGGGTAAACTTAGAGGTGCTTAGCCTGTACCCAAATTGTATAATAAACCAGGTCATGCGACGCTAATTGTGTTAAATGTAAACTATGTAACAATGTTTGTGACCGGCTTGGTTTACGGAAAGATCCTGGCCGCATTTTAGATTGTGCAGAGTCTTTCTTGTGAACTTATCAAGATAAATGTATGTCATTGCACATTGCCTGGAATAAATGTCATCATCTCTACAATGCTATATCATTTATAATTTTGATCAAGTTGTAAGGGAATTTCATTGCCGAAGCTTCGTTTGCCTAAAATATCTTGCGTGAGATGTGTTTTTAACCAGGATCTCCCAAAGCCACCACGGTGTAAAATTATGAATTTTACATCATGATCGGTTGAGGCACTGTTTTTTCATTTTCTCACCGTACAAGTTATAGCAATGACCAATTTCTATATACGAATTCTATTGTTGATAATAATTTCGCGAGAATGTTTGATATTGGTACGCATTCATTCATTAACGTGTTCCATCGATTTTCTCTTTGCCTTTTCAGTAAATAGTGTGATGTTTATTTCAATAAATTGTTGATTGCATATTGTGTGTTTCGTTAATTTTCCATTGATTCAGTACCTATCTCATATCGACTTAGGCCTAGCTTAAGAGATTTGATTGATGGGGGATTTATATTAAATTTTATTCATTCTTCAATCTACACAGTGGTAATTGTATTAATAATTGTTTCATGATTGCATTGTTTATTGTTTTCATAATTTTGATTATTTTTGACACTGTATTTTATTATTCATGCAGCAATTAATTAACCAATTAAATTAGATGACCTATCACACACACATACATATGCATCATGATATCCTAACAAACCTAAGGGTGAGAGTATGTCAAAGGATCAATGAAAAATGAAGAAGGAAGTCAGAGAATCGAAGATTCCGCACTGGCATGTTTTAAGCGCACAACAATTGTGTGAATTTTTTCATGCATGGGTCCATTAGTAATAACAATAATCAGTACAGTAAAACCCCTCTAATCCGCACCTCAATAATCGAACATCTCATTATAGTTCGAAATGCTATCTGAACAAATGAGCATTTGTCGGATTAATGGGGTAAAGTACGGAGTTCCTACTAATACCTCTGTAATCCGTGCAAGGCCCTTTTCCTTTTTCGAATAAAAGAGGTGATGAGCGAAAAATCTGCGCGAGGTGCTGCGCAGAAGGTACGAACAATCTCTCTATAATCCGTATTAGTGCAGAATAAAGAGGTATTTTTCGGATTTGTAAGTACCCCGGTAATCCAAAACCCCACTAATCCGTCACCCCCTTCCCCCCGTGCTGTGCAAATCTACTAAAGCCGTATTTATGTTTAACCAGTGAATTATTGATATAATTTTGATCGGATTTGTTGTTAATAATCAGCGTAGCACAAAAACCTGACCTGATAAAGAGTAACCCATGTCATTTTAGTTTTCAGCTCATCTGAATTGTGTTTTATCACAGCTTAAAAAAAAACTTGAACTGTGCTTTGGCTGTTGACCAGTGTAGGTCAGTTTGACCAAGGAATCTGCAACGGCAAAAGCAAAAATATGTGCCGATGCCTGTCGCAGTTCTCAAAACAGTGCCAATTTTTCCCGATGGCGATGCACCCAAAAATTACCGACACTGATGCCGATTGATCACCACAGCCCCAGCTGTCATTCTAACCCCAGGGAGCTCGTGTAGATTACCTTAGTCATTAGCTAGGCCTTTGAGACGTCTGTCTTTCGTGCCTACTTTGCTTCCTTAATGGTTTCATACTCCTACTTGCTCATGCTTTGCTCTGTTCTTCCTCTTCTTTCCCGACTTGCTGTTCCCCTGTTCTCATGCGTGTTGATCCTGTGTGAGAACAACTTCGTGCATGGGTTCCTCATTTCTATCAACATACTATATGTCCCTTGTTCTTTCTTCTGTGATATCGTTCTGCTTGGAAACTGAGGCTTAAACTTTTTGACTATAACTATAACTAGCTGTCATTATTACAGTGTGACAACTCACCAGTCTTCCGCACAAGAGAAACCCGTCTAGCTCGTGTCACGGGTGCTACCGATAAAGGCGTTCTGCCTACAGCTCACAACTGCAAAAGTAGTTCTTGGGATATTCATACTATTTTGAATAAAATTTTCATAAAAAGTAATGTATGCATTATTTGGTGCCATAAGGTTATAGAATTTTGAAGACTAGCCAATAGCTAGGCCTACTTAAAAATATGTATAACAGAAGTTTATTGAACTGAACTAAAAATAATTTGCCAAAGCTTTGGCCAAAGCTTTAACAAAATGGTCGAAGCTTAGGCATACCGAAGCCGAAGCTTTGGTACATCCTTACACTGAAACCCCTTCTTTCAGCTCAGCACTGCTAGTGTTCATTGGAATGTCGCAGCTATTTGCGTACCTATTTCTTTTCATATGTAATATTAAATGGATTTATAAATAGGCTGCTAAATTGCTAATTACGGTACTTGTTTGGTTGTAGCTATACCTACCGTACCAATCTAATGTAGGTTCAGTTTGTCCTCTACCTGAATGATTTTGTTAGTGAATCAAAACCATGGTTTCACTGGACTTCATTGCGCAGCAATGTTTACAATAGACAATGTGGGAGCGCTTGCAGCTCTAATTTTTTTATGTTGAATTTCCTTGCAATATTTGTGCTTGATTCACTGCACACATTGACTGCAATTCCTGGAACAGATATCATAATAGGTAGCTAGTACCTACGTATTCTTATGACAATGCATACCTTACTGTGTGGTATGTACGGTATATCAAAGTGTTATTTTTGCTGATTTATTTTTGCTGTGGGGAGTTGCACTGTAGAAGGACATGGCTATTGGTTCCTCTGGCAAGCTTTCGGTGGTGAAATTTGGATGATAATAAAACTAGTTGTAACCTGTAAGAATTCCACTGAACAAAAGCAATGTTCTTCAGTGATATCTCAGACTTGTAGGTATGTTAATTTTTCCTATCTATCTAGTACCTACCTAGTAAAGGAACCTCTGAAAATTCTACAGAGCTAAAGAAGTGTTCATCAGTTGTGATGCTCTAAGACCCGAAGGTTTAAAAAATGTTCAAAGTGAGGCAGTGAATCTTCTACCTTACGGTAGATTTATGAGCAGTAGCAGCTTAAATTTGAACTTGACCCCTTATATTGATCCCTTTACATATTATATCAAAGATAACTCAAGGATGCCCTAATTTTCCCCATATCAAATGGTACCTACTGATCATAGCATCATGGTCATACTAAGTAGCTAAGTAACTAACTAATGGAGGGTCATTCAGAATTCTAATATAGATCATCTGGCCAGCTATATCTTTTCAAATCTTCATTGATGGTCATAGTTCATTCTCTCTCGTCTCTTATTAACTATTCCCTTTGGCAGTGTTCTTTACTAGCTTTCCCCAATTTGCAGGGTCCTGCATGCTCCTTTTTTTTCCTTTCTATATTTGCCACGCATTATGGAGATCACCTTAACACATTCCCAGTACCTATATTCTTTGTTTCATTGAACTATTGTGACTGTATACCAGTCACAGAATTCTGCAGTTGGTGCAGATTGTGTTCCAGTGTGTTGAGAATGTATTGCACTAACTTCTTTTCTGTCTTTGACAACAGCAAAAATAAGCCACAGCCCATTGAGGTTTGGCTTTGCATCATCAACATAATCATGTCCCACTGAGGTCTCTAAAGCTTGTGAGCTATAGTTCAGTTTTTATGAAGTCATTCTCCTTCTGGCAATACAAATATAGGTTCTTTTTTCTAATTTTCTCTTCTGAAGTATGCTGATTGTGTATGCTTTCCTCAGGTTATTGACTCTTCATATCCCTTGCTAGACTTCTCTGGAAACCCACCAAAGTGGTATCAGTGGCTCGGACTTTCCTGTAACTATATAGTATTGTAGCTATATAGTACTGACTCCTTGTTTTATATATTTCACAGTCCTCCTGCAAAGCTGACGCGTGTGGACAGCGAAAACACACAGATCAGAAAGGCTGCAGCTCAAGCTGAGGCAGATGATGCCAGCTGCAGCAGTGCATCGGCTCCTCTGGATAGCTTCTTTGCTGATCACTTGGGTGCAAAGAATGCCAAAGCATATGGAGAATATGCTTGCATGCTCAACCAAACTGATGTGATGCACAACAACAACAAGTTTTATGTCATTCAAATTGCTAAGAAGGGGAAGAAATTCCATGTGTTTAATCGGTGGGGTCGAGTGGTGAGTATATATTCATTCTGTAGCGTTGTCAATTTGTTTTTGTAGAGTCTTCACTAGTCATGTTTATACACTACCAGGGATGTCTGGAATTGCAAAAATATGGGTGGCACGTCAGCTAGAATGGGGCTAAGTGCAAGTGCACTAGCTCTTTTATGTTTTTGGAGGTGATGTCACTGTTGAAAGTTATCATCACCGATGATTAAATCGTTATGTAGCTATTTCTTGAATGTAGCTCTACGTTGCTAGTACACATTGAAATCATTTTATGTTGGTGCTATGTCATGGGCATTTGCTAACAGATACAGTATGTGCTAGTGTAAGGTAATGAGTTCCTAGTATATATATATCACTTTGGATTTTCATGTTCACTTTTTGAAGTATTCTTTTGGTAATGAAGTGCTGGGCGTTTCTGGCCTTCTGGCTACAAGTGGCCCTCCAGTTGATTTTCTGTGGCCCACTACCGTTTAAATAAAAGATTAATTCCAACACAGAAACGCTGAGTTCTTGTGTCTGTATATGAAATAGTATTGTTACTATGGTAAATTATACCAGAATAAGTCCATCTTTCTTTGCTATTGAGCTTTTCTGAAATGGGAGGTACACTTCCATTGAGCATTGCATTTTACAGAACCAGTCTATTTTACCACCTTGTTCTCATCATGAAGAACTAATATCAAAACTCTAATTGCTCTAGTTACTACTACCAATGTGTATTTATTTACAAATGAACGTATTATCTTTGTGGCCCTCTACAGCATCAGCATATAATTAAACCTATGGTATATTTTCTTCTGATATTAAGATTGTAAGAGTTGGAATTCAAGGTATAAAATTATTAATCTGAGATACCAAAATTTTTATTGGAGCTGCACTTGTATAGTGTAGCAAATCTTAGCTACCATATAGGTACCTGAATTTTTTCTAGTATCAATTGTTTTACAGATTACTGCACTTGTGGCTACAACTTCTGCACTGAAATTTCACCAAAATACATGTGCATAGTGCTTAGTTCAATTACGACGGAAATTCAAAATTTCAATTTGTTAGCCTACCTTCTACCATGGGATCACGCTAATACAGTATATAGGGCCTAGATCACAAAGTTTGCCCATCACAGTATCATTGATAGCTACCATAGATACCGTCTTATTATCTCCTATGCTCGAATTTCTTCTTATTATTATTATTAAAATTCACGCTTGAGCTCCCACAGACAGGTAATACAACCCAAATGAAGAATCTTGCAACACCGGGAAGCCCAAAACGCTGCTAACGGAAATCTAGCAAAAAACCATTAACAGCTGACTTAAACGCCTGCAGACCAATACGACCAAAAGCCGATGCCGGCAACAAATTCCAAACCTTAACCGACCAGGGCACGAAGCACCGACAGAACTGATTAGTTCGACATCTGACAGCGCCCAAAGTGAAAGAGTGCGC
>LQNS02278094.1:40060674-40083786 GCA_001587735.2 Parhyale hawaiensis | reverse complement strand
AATGCCTCGTGCATTGGTAACACTGGCCAACATTTCAAAGCCCGCATTGACCAACATTTAGGTGTATCCAGCCGGACCGGTCTACCACTTGCAAAACCCTCACATTCAGCTTCCCGCCTGCATGCTAAGCAAAATGACCATCCCATCAGCAAAAATGACTTCTCAATCATTGACTCTTGTAATCCAATAGAACTCACAACATTAGAATCCTTCTATATCCATAGAATAAGACCTAGCCTCAACATTATGACCTCAGCTGTACCTCTTCACACTATCCCCAACTAACTAGCTCCACATCTGCCGAGTGTACAGAAGCTGACACATGGCCCCTTTTCACAGCTCTGTTCATTTGCTTTTTAGACTATGGCCCATGGCCGACATTTTTCCTCGGACTGCACATGTTCTACTTTCTCCGCCCTAGAATCACTGTCCAACAAAACCTAGCTTCAATATAATGACTACTGCTGTACCACTCGTCACAACTTATGACTGACACTTTTTCCTCCGACTATACAGTACTTGTCCGTTTTCCCCGCTTCCCTTACCGTCTGATGCTTATATAAGCATCCCATAGCGCACCATGATCATTCACCCTCTAGATCCCACCCTGTTAACACATCTCAAAATTTAGGTCATCTCAAATAAATTGTGTTAGACATCCTTTTTAGTTTTTATTCAAAATTGATGATGATGGGGAAAAAATTCCCGAAATGTACAGTTTTAGTTTCCTGCCGACTTTCTTTTCATTGTTTGTAATTTACCTTAGGATAGCCTGAAATTGTGTTTTAGGCTTCTATCAATAACATTCACCAGCTTCAAACAACATCAGTGCGGTGCTTTCAAAAATAAGTGCATGGTATCAGTAAAAGTGTAGATTGTAGCTACAACGTGTAAGAATTGTAGCGCTCAGTATTTCGTGGTCTAATGCTATACCAGTTCATTTAAAAATGGTACGTACCAATTTCTCATTTAACTTGTTAATCCTAAATTGGATGTTTTTACTTTTCATTTTAGGGTATCACTTGGCATTCATTGTACAGTATTAATTTTGTTAGCAACCGCTGCGGGGACATAAGGATGGGTCATAGGGTTAGGTTAGTTTAGGTTCGCTCATCCTATGTTATGGGGAGCAGCGCGCCCAAGGGGACCCTGGAGGTTACCTGAGCTATTAGCTAGGCCTTCGAGACGTCTGTCGTTCGTGCCACTTTGCTTTCTNAGCGACCGCTGCGGGGACATAGGATGGGTCATAGGGTTAGGTTAGTTTAGGTTCGCTCATCCTATGTTATGGGGAGCAGCGCGCCCAAGGGGACCCTGGAGGTTACCTGAGCTATTAGCTAGGCCTTCGAGACGTCTGTCGTTCGTGCCGCTTTGCTTTCTTCCCATCTCATACTTCTGCTAATCTGTTTTCATATGTTCTTGCTCTTCTTTTCCGACTGGCTGTTCCCATGCGCATTGAGATCCTCTGTGGGAACACCATCGTGCATAGGTTTCCCGTGACTACCGACATACTATAGGCTATGTCCCTTCCTTTTCCTCTCTTAGAGAAGCTTAGTATGTACTTAATTCAGGGAGGCTTAAACTATATTATACTACTGCTACTACTACTACTACTATTTTTGACCAATTCCAAACAGATAGTTACTGAAATATTCACATGTTTGAATATATCTGATCTTCTGGAGCTTCTTGGGCTTCAGTGGAAATTACACTTTTCCAGAGTTATTGCTAGCGAGAATTTTCACCAACTCCTTACTCCAGGGGTACTCGAGTGTCTGACACTGACCATTTTGCTCTGAAGATGTCCAACTGTTTCTTATCGCCTCCAAATCTACATCTCTGATCGTTGATGCTTGAACCTTCTTTACTAATAACTCTTTTTGATGTACCTTATCAACCGATCCTTTTAAGGTGTTAATCGAGTTCGGTACTTGGATTGTTATTTGGGGTGTACCGATGCTATCTGTATCGGTACTCAATGTATCGGCCATTTTTGGGGGGTATCGGTATCGGCCCAGTAAAGGTCGATTTTGCAGATACCACCTATGTTTTTAGAAAAACGGTGCAAGTTTGAATTCGATAGACGCGGCGACTTTCTTTAGCCAAAGTACAAGGAACGGTAAATGAAATTAATCAAGTAATTGACAGCATTTATTTTTTATTCAGTCAGAAACTAAAATATGATATGTGACGAATATATTGCCCAGTAAATTTTTAACAGAGCAGGAAGATTTCTGAGGATCAGCTATTGAAAATACAGTCAAGCGTCAGCAGCTAACGTCAGTGTTGTCGTGCTACAGGAGATGTGAGAAACGCAGCAAAACGTGTGCAAATGCTTCATTTTTTATACTGCAAGTCAAGTGAAGAAGTTTTGCTAATTGCAGAAGCTAGAATGTATTTGAAAGATAGCACTAAATAACGAATTCTAGGCAGTTGGAGTGTAATAATTAGGCTCTTAACTTCGTATGTGGCGGGTCCGATTATTGAAAGGTAGGTACTTCATTGTTGACAGTTACAGGAACTTGCTTTAGCATCAGTTTGACGGTCGTGTGATGGGGTCCAGTCTCTCCTATAGTAGCGAATATATTTTTATCATCCATTGAAGACGGTTTTCTTGACAGCTGCCCCTCAGCCTTTACACCGCTGCTTTATTAGTATTCAACAACAAGCAAACGAATTCTTTAATTACGTTAATGCACTTCATCAGGATTTGTTTTTTGTTATGGAATCGGAACAGAATGATTGTTTACCCTTTTCGATGTGTTAGTTCAAATGAAGAATACTCAATGGCTAACCTCTCTGTATAGGAAACCTACTTTCAGTGGCCTAGGAACTAGTTATTTTAGCTGAATTTATATAGGGTACATCAAATCTACTTTTGCAACTGTTTTACATAGAGCTTCCCGTATATCTGGCAATTTTGAAGTTTTTCATGCTGAGATTAGTTTTTTAAAGAACTTTTCCAATGACAATTTTTTCCATCAGTGCTGGTAGAAAAGTAAATCAGAAAATACCTTAACTCTTTATAGCTACCCCGAGAAAGGCCAATAACTGTACCAAAACGAAAAATTTTCACTTGATTACCGTTTATGAGTAATATGAATGCTGAATTGCATAAAGAAATTACTTTCCTTGTTTATAATTTTTTCTAAGTATAGACTTGGGAATTTTCTACCGAAATAACTTCATCAAAATACCTAGGTTCGTTATTCCCGAGGAGGATGCCCTGCTGAGTGGCTGCTTTTATTCCTGTAGATGTGACCACTGCCAGTGGCCATATGTTGGGAGTAGTTCTCTCCAACAGTTGTGCGGCGCTCGGAGTAAATATAAGGGGAGGGAGCATACCCCTATATGTATCTGAATAGAAAACTCCGCCCCTTACGGTATCTTTGGTGGCTGTCCCCCTTGATTCCCCTGGCGTTCATATTGGGTAAAGTAACGTGGATTGAAGCTGCACCTTTGTCAAATATTATTTTATAATATATATGAATCTCCAGGAGTATATTGATGATACATATATTCTTCTTTGAACAGCTACATTAAAGAGCAAATAGAGTTTTTTGGCTGGAAAGCCATCCGCTGATGGCGTACCGTAGGCGTAACGCATGTTCCGCCATTTTTCAAGAACTTATATCGTTTTAAGGTGCACTCCTCAAATATTATGTTATAAAACTAGTACATGAATCGCTATGTGTATATTCTTTCTTTGAACAGCTACGTAAAAGCGTTAATTGCGTTGTTAGTTTCACAGGCGTAGAGGGTGCTCTGCGCCATGTCATCCCGCCAAGAATGGGTTGCCAGATGTAACTAATTTAAGGCAAGTTGGCCACTTATAGCTAATTTATTCTTTGTTAATATATTTTTTAATGAATTACGACAGCATTATATCTAATCCTAAATTCAACATGTCCTTTCGCTGTAGTGGCCTAAAATTTCTTCAAAAGAGGGCGATTTTTCTGAACCTGACGTCACTGTGGCAGCTCAGCCGTTCTCGTCCCTCTTCGAGTCTAGGATACACCCCCGAAAAAGCCTTTAATCAAATGTTAGGTTTTCGCCTCCCAGACACCTGCTCCCTCACCCCATACTTACTCTGAGGTGCGGCGCAGCCAACACGCAGGCATATCCCATTATACAGGTCGACCTTGTACTGTTCCCCCACATTCAGCAATTAGGAATCAATGTACCTTAGATAATCATCGTTTTAAAATGTCAAATTTTTTCCATTTTAAGTAGGGTGACTTCAAAAACCGGTCTCAAAATTTTAGAAAGTTAATATATTTTTACTGAAAGACCGTCACTAAATAATGAGCAAGCAGCAGTGCCCTTACCCATAGATTCACATAATTAATTTTAGTGTGTATATAGGTGAACCTGTAGAATTGCCATAGGTTTTGTAGTTTTCTTTTTAATCCTACTCCTTCTTTGATCCCCTTTCTACAATTTCTAATTTTGTGTCAATTTATGAGTAGTGTTGTATTGGCGTGTCCATATTTGTATTTCTCAGTGGCTCGCTCCGACAGAACACCTTCTGTCGGTAGCACCAGACCCGCGACAGCGCCCAACTCTGGGGCGTCTAAATGGTAGTTTAGAACCGTTCTGAGGCGTTACCCTCCTTANGAGCCACTGAGAAAAACTCGTTGCAACACTCGATCCATTCTCAAAATTACATTTGTTTATAGCTATTACAGCACTAAAGATGGAATTTTTATGATTCCGAAACGTCTGCTTTTTAAGAAAATTTAAATTTTAATTGTGGTTCTCTCATTTTTACCAAGTTTTAGAAATCCTAGTAGTCGCGTTATTGGTGAAATTACATCATCTTACTATTTCGGCCCTAAGTTACTTACCTACTTTAGCATCATTTTCTATTGTCGAAATATCTGTGTTTCTTTTCCGACTGTTCATCCTTGTTCTTAACACTTTCCCGCACCGCGTGCCAGACATGGTTCAAACCAAATATAGCCTCGATTTCTGTAACTATTTCGTTACTCTACTTCTGTTGTACTCGGTGCCAAATGCGTTCTCTACAGCTCGCCATTCATTTGTAATCAAAGGCAGTGTATACCAGACGGTCCGAAGGGAAAGTAAAATTTATTCATCACACTAAATGCTTGCAAAAAACAGTTAAAATGAGTTCTCGCGTAGGTGTAAAAGCTTAATAAACGCATGCTAAGCACGCACAAAATATTTTGCTGCCCTGTTCTCTGGAAAGATTGGCAGGTCTGGTGGTCATATAATCGCGAACTCAGGAGTCAATGACTGCGTAGTCGATCAGCAAATTTCTGTAGTAAATAGAGCAGGTTCTATCAAATTCTGCGCGAAGGCATAAGTTCGCAGGTCTTCTGACGTAGCTTGGATTGTCTAAGCTTGTATTCATTTATTTGACTATCGGGGGATGTCGCCTCATATTTATTTCCACTGATGATTTTTGTGCTGCTCTTACTTTTTTTACGACTCTCTCTGTGTTCTGGTGCTCTTCAGTGCTAGGTTTCGCAATTTGGTTTACGTCAGGCGTGTTTAATTTGCGTGCTTCGAGCGATGTATCTAATCAATTTAGCTAGTCAGGACTGAGCAAACTTGTTAGTTTCTTACAACTAGTGCTCGGATTTATTGCGCTTAAAATATTTATTGTCTTAATCGAGAGTACTGTACCGTGAGTCTGATCATTACAGTGAAGATAAAAAACATTTTTTGTCGACTTGTCTATGATCTGTGAACGCTGCAGAGGATAAATTTAACATTTATAAGTTCTGTTTACTGACTTAACTGACGCAGCGCGCTTAAAAAAGGGACATACTTCATTCTTTAATCTACCGCGTTTGCTGCGGCTGCTTCTCTCCAATCAACACGCCGCGTCCATCAGTTTCAGTGAACGCGTTACGATGAGGGACGTGTGAACACGGCCTAATATATTGCATTTATAGCTCTCATTGCAGTTATTGTACTTCTTGCAGACGCTGGAAACTGCAATAAATCCGGACTCTGCTCATAACTAACCTTACTTGCAATATTGTATCGACGTTCAGGTATTACATGTGTTACCGAAAGCCACCCACATTCAGACGAAGATAAGCTGATCTTATTAGCTTATATTTTTCTGAAAATTTTTAGGATTACTTTGGATAAATCGTTTGCAATTGCATTGCTAGCGTCTTGTGTCTAGCAGTCTGGAAAACCGGAAAACCGGGAGAACAGGGAAAATTCAGTGGATAGAAAATCACTCAGGAAAAAAAGGATCAAGAGTCAAAATACTCAGGGAATGAGGAAATGTCTACAAGGCAGTTAATGGTGTTCATTTTGTGGGGTTATCTTTATGAATGTGGCGTTCCCCCAGAGTCTTAGCCATATGAGGATTATTTGTTCTACAGCGTCGGGAAAGGTGGACAACTTTCTAGCTCTATTTTGCAGAATATGTATCGTAATATTTGGAGTGTGATTTGTAACGGTCAGTCCCATTGTGCCCATAGCCCATCACCAATCACATTATTTGAGAGAAAATGGACAATCTGACACTCAGGGAGATTTAAGCAAAATCATAGAAAACTCTAGGAAGTTTTTTAAAAGTCCTGATCGCTAGACACCAAAGTTAACCTCATTACTTTCAATAGTAATTTTAGCACGACACACTGGCCGCCAAAAACTATGTCGCTTCGCGAAAGGGAAGAGTCATGTAGGATGCCTAGAAACCTGGAAAAGCCTGTAATAAATGCACGAGAGAGTTCATCCATAAAATTAGCGTGCATAGGAACAGCAAGTAGAGAAAGCAGTGGAAGTATCTGAAATTCAATCTAAAAAGAGGCAACACGCACTATATTTTAAATTTGCGAAAGAAAAAAGATTATAAAATTTGCTTGCATCAGTTTCATTGTTCCAGTCAATGTTGCTTTAATTGTCGACTTGCTGGTTCACTATTAGAAATGTAATCACAAGTGACAAGCTTAAATATAATAATTAGAGATTCAACTGGTTCTAGTTCTCAGAAACACATTGGATTCAACAACACGTACGTGTTCTTTCCCAATTCTTATTTTAATGCTCCACATTGGGTCTACTGGGCCTTCAGCTACTATAGTAACCATCATTATCATATATGTGTCATGTAACTGTATGTATTAAAAAAATTAAATTTCGAGACAATAATCACGTTCATTTATAAGTATCCACTCTGCTATTGCTTTTTCCTAGAAAAGTATCGGTATCGGTAATTTCCAAGTATCGGTATTGGTAGATTGCTAGGTAGCTACCTCTATCGGCAGAAAAAGTGGTTTCGGTACACCCCCTATTATTTATTTTTGGAAAATATGTACCTGCATCTCTCTTTGTTAACGCCGATCTGACCTCTTCAATATTCTTGCTCGTAGTTTTTTCTTACTACGGAGGATATATATATAGCTATATATATATATGCTTGTTTACTATCCCCCGTACTTCGCTAGCGATTATGACTAGAGCGAGGTGCTGACCACAATCTGCAATGCACATCTCAACTTAAGTGATGTAACCTTCAAGTTACCGGTTGCCTAAATCATAATTTGCTATTACCCTACCAAAAGCGGGGTTGCTGCAGCAGCTAAAACAGTAATTCAGCTTGAGGGCTACGGCCTTCAATTTTGTTATGATGCAGATTAACTAGGAGTATTTAGTACGAGATATGTAAGTTGCACCAAAGCGCTAGATATTTGATCTATGGTATAAGGCTTTCTACTCCATCCCTCTCAGTGCGTCTGCCTCTGTACCGCAGATGTACGCAAGATGCCGCTCGGTAAGCTCAGCAAGACACAAATTGCCAAAGGCCTCACCGCTCTTGTGGACTTGGAAGAAGCTGTTAAGAACAACGTGAGTGTTTCTCTTCAGCAGTCGTCCATTTCTGAAAGCTTACCTTTTTTGAAAATTGTTGCTCCGTTCTTAGTTTGATCCTGCCCAAGTTCTATTGACCACTGGGCCCGTCCCAATTAATATTTTTTCTCTCGGAAAACACCCGGTTTTCCATTTCTCTTTAGTCCGTGTTACTTTCTTCTTTACCCAATGTAAACAAGTCTTCTTGTGCTTTTCAGTTACAGCGAATTGTTAAGTTGACAAATTCTCTCAAAGTGATTCATCAATTTTGAGGTGTGGAAGTTATCGTGAGCTGAACTGACTCGTAGCGGCTTCTCGGAAAGTCTGACGACGCACTACTTCTACAGTTTTGGGTGGAGAGACGAATCGTCTTTTTGTGCCATACGATTCCGTGTTTCTTTTTTACCATAATCTAGCATTGCAATTCAAGGTTCTAATAGTTGCCTCAGAATGAAACTTATGAATTTTCCTCCCTAGTTATCGTATTAATCTGCTCTTTTTTATTCTGGTTAAAATGAAGGAATCTAATAGTAAGAATGACAGTCGTGTATTTATATATTTACTAGCTGGACCAGTGAAACTTTCACGGCTTTGCAAGGCGTTTCAGATAGACACGTGAAACGTTCATTTTTTAGCAGGGTAACACCACACTTATTCTTCAACATTTGGACTCGATGTGTGATATATTAAGTCTATCCTCTTGGTTGATACTAATATCCATAATTCCCTGCAGTGGTGTAGCCAGGGGAGGATCGTATGGGACACACTCCCTCCCGAATAAGTTACACATACCCTTCACTGGAAATGAGGCCTTGAAAAAATGTACTGCTTAGTGCCTAGCTATTGTGTCTCGCTGCCTCCCACCCCCCCTTGAATTTTGCAAGCACTCTTAGTGCCCACCCCAACATGGAAATTTTCCAGGTACCAACTCGTTCATTCAGAAGAGCCCAGAGGCATAAAAATTATTAAAAAGACCTTGCACAGGACTGTTGACCTCCGCGTATCATTGGACCCGTGGAATATTTATATAAGCTAGCAGCACCCGTGAAACGTTCACGGTCTGGCTCTAAATTTGTTCTATCCATTAGTGAAAAGCGTGACGCAAAAGGTAGGTAGGTACTAGCGTATTAATATATATTTTTATTTATTTATAGGTTTCGTGTCACGCTCTTAACGAAATAGATAGGCAAAAATTAGCTCTGGGCTTCCTGGTTTCAACAGTGTATTTATCTGCTTGAAGACTGGGGTCATCCTGCTAAGCTTCATAGAAAACTGAGAAAACTGATAGGTAGAAAATATTCCAGGTTGAGGATGATGGCACTCGAACAGTATACCTATCTGAATTCTGGTGTTTCTTTGATTACGCTGAAGTCCATTCGATGTAGATGCATACGGCATCTCTAAACAATCTCTTCCATCGTGATGTGTACTCTCTTCTGAGATTTCCTTAATCCAAACTTCAGCTGATACTCTTATTTTGTTAATTATCGAAGCAACTGGTAAGATATTCTTGAGCGGTCAGCAGGCGCGTAAAGACCACGATGATTTCTCGGCAGCAAATTATTTTCTCAAGTTATTTTAGGTTCTTCTTTCAACAGAACAAGTTTTCTTTTAAGGGGCAGTCTCGGTAAAAATCGATCAAATATTCGAAAATCGTTTTTTGCTTAAAATCATTCAATAACGTATACTTCAAAGTGGTATAAAAAAAAGCCTGTACGTGAACGCATTGTCTATGGACACGGCTTCAAACTTCAGTATGGGGGTTGTTTGTTTCTAAAAAAGTAACTTTTCAAACTTCAAATTCTAACTATTTCGTCAGTTTTGAAGGTAGAGAGGTCTGGTTTTTTTGCATTCTGTTCGCAATTGAAAGCTCTAAACATAGGCGCGTTATTGTGCAACATTTAAATTTGGGTTTCAAATTATTTTTGGAGAACTGGTTACATACCCAAAAACTGAATTTCTTGAAATTAACGATATATCTACAAAACCAAATTGAAATGTTGCACAATAACGCGCCCATGTTTAGAGCTTTCAATTACGAACAGAATGCAGAAAACCAGACCTCTCTACCTACAAAACTGTCAGACTAGATACAATTCGAAAATTTTTCAAAATTTCATGAAATTTAAAAAAAAAAATTCTAACCGTTGTACGAAATAGACTAATTGGCTAGAACAAAAAGATTTTATTTTGCTTTTTAAACATTGTGTTAAAATTTGGAAAGATCGGTCCAATCTAATACGAAGAATGACCGTCGTGTGTTTATAAATACATATATTTATATGTTCGGTGTCACGCTCTTAACGAAATAGATAGGCGGAATTTAGCCCGTTGGAGGGTCTGGTTGTCCTCTCAAGCTCCGTTGAAAGTGATAGGCAGAAAATAGGCCGGGTTGCAGAAGATGGCAAACGTATCTTAATCAGGGACAGTTGAAATTCCAACAATGAAGACATCGCAGGCTTAATCTGATTTGTACGAGTATTAGCTTCTCCATACATCGAATCTACGGCAAAGTATAGGGCGACGTTATGTCTGAATGCACTTCTTGCATTACCGAAGTTGAAATCGTAGCACTGAAGATATCTGAAGATTCCGTTGGCACTCTCATGCTTCTTGATTCGTAGTTTCTTCCCACAGATGATTTCGATGCATGAGCTATTCTTCCCCCTTTGATGCAATTGTCAACGTAACCGACGAAACATAAGTTTTCACGGGCTGTAGACAATGATTTCTTCTAGCTTACTGTTTTCCTCTGACGAAGCAGTTTTCTCTTCATAGGTCAAAATTTGAGCACCTCAAATGAAACAGATGTTTGAGGTGGAAAGACGGTATCAACGGTATCTTTGCTACGGAGCGAACACATTGTATATAAGCTGGTATTTTGTTTAAATTTGTTGAAGTGTTCTACTCAAGATGTTACTTCAGCCTGTCTATATAGAAGACCTAAGGATGACAGCACGACAAAGGATCAGTGAAGAAAAGTAGAAAATTAAGAAACAAATAAGAGAAAAGGAGACTCCACAGCGGCCTAGAGGCATTAAGCAAACGTATAGGTTATTGCGTGAATTCTTCACGCACGGGTCCTCTAGTAATAAAGATTTGATCGATTTTCGCTGGTACAGTACTGTCCCCTTGAAGAAAAAATTGTCCGAGTTATATGCCACCCTTGAGTATCATTGATACAGAGCTCCGTATTTATTAGAAGCAATATCGACTGCGGGCAAGAACGTCCTTTTCTTGCGTATCACCGAAAGAAGCTGGGTGTTGTTCAGTCTTGCACGCTTATTTGTATGGTTCCTTAATTCAATTTGGCATTTGCTGCATACTACACTAGGACGTTAGTAAGAATCCTTCATGTATAGGAAGGGAGTTCAACCGTCTACCCTAAATAGGTAATAACCTGAGAAATCATAAAATATATGTACCGTCGACACGCGGTACTACCCAGACAGGGAGCTCCCTTTTATAGATGTAAGGCTCTGCCTTAATATCTTTGCGATTATGCTACAGGCAACACAAGACGGGTCTTCACAAATTCTTCGCTGTCAGTGACAGCGCGGACACTCTAGTCATTTATTATCACTAGTTGTACCCTGTGGAATTCCACGGAACAAAACCAACGTGCTTCAGTGATATATCAGACCTGTATCATCCTAATTTTCCCCTATCTAGTATTCGAGGCATCTGTGGAAATTCTACAGGGCAAGAGAATTTTTCTCCTAATATGATGCCCTTGGGCCTCTATTATGCCTTCAAAGATTTTTTGATAAATGTTCCAAGTCAGGCGGTGGATCTTCTACCTAAGAGCTACGAGCAATGACCGCTTGAATTTGAACCCTCCTCTTTTTCCTATTAATGTTTTCCTAGGTAGTGTCAACGATACCGTATGGAAGCCCCCATTTTCCCTCTATCAGATACTGATGAAAGCGTCCTGGTCAAGGAGCTTTGATAGAGAATGAGGGAGCCCTGCGGCCCATTCGCAGATTGGCCAGCGAGTCAACCAGATCTCTTATGACTGTGAAATGCGTTCATAAATCTCATTGGTGGAAGTGACGGGGAGCAGCAGACAAACCGAGCAACTGATATGCGATTGGTGCATACGCGCCTGGCTGCTGCCTTAAGAGACTCTTTACTGATATGCGATTGGTGCATATACGGTAACTGGCTGACAGCCATGAGAGACTCTTGAGCTTCACGGGCGAGACTCCTAGCTCCCTCCTCTCTATAGAAACTCCTTGGTTCCGGTGTCTGATTTGCACAATTACAGTATTACCTTCTTCATACATTCAATGTATGGCAAAAGTATAGGGTGACGTTATATTTGAATATACTTTTTGCCCTGCTGAACTTGGAATCGAATCGCTGAAGATACCTGCAGCTTTTCTGTGCGCTCTCATGCATCCTGATATTTAGTTTCGTGTCACAGATAATTTCGTTGAATTAGTTAACTTGCCAACTTTATTTCAGTCGTCGGCGAAGCAGCTTTTTGTTGAGCAAAGACAGTTAGACATACCCGGTACATGACATCCGAGTGTATTGACGATACTAAATCGAAATTAATATTTTGAGTGTTGCTGAACTGCCTGCATAAAGCAATTAATTCTTCTCTATTGGGAAGAAAGACAAGAAAGGTTTAGTTGCTTAGCTGTTGCAAAGCCGTGAACGCTCATCTCTATCCTTTTAAAAGTTAGCAGTTGCATTTACGAAGGTATGATCAATGAAGGGCCCTCATCACAAATGCCTCGCGTCATATTTGACAGTGTGAACGCGCTGGTCTGTTTAATAATTTTTACGCGTTCAATTTTGTCAACAATTTTTCAATACCCACGTTAATATAAAACGATCACATGTTATTAGCATCATAGAATCTAAATTACCTGTGCATGTAAATAACAGTCATTTTCACAGTAACGTAAAAGTTAGAAACAAAAATTGTTCTCGTCTCGAGTAGGTAGTATTAGGTACTTACGTATCTACCATCGCTTTATGACATTAAAATTTTACAGTTCAGCCGCTTCTGTGAAGTTTTATAGCAAAGGTTAATGTAAAGGTGAGGTCTAAGGAGGCTTAAGCTACTCACTCGTTCAATTAATAGGGATACTATTTCATACTCAGTCCCTAGCCTGCTATCCTTGACTTCAGTATGGTGTGGCACTCAATTGTACTTCCTTGGTCTTCTTTGTTCTTGCGCTCTTTATTCTTTTAATGTTTCTGTTATAAATCCGCCTTTATGTAAGAGCTTATAATGACTATTTTCCAAGCCGCAATTCCTTCATTATTTCATGATGTCGACATGTCCTGATTATTTGAATTATTTTTAGAATTAGCTTGCAATAGACCAGTGTTTCCCCAACTGTGGTGTCGCGTACACTCTCCCCCCCTCCTCTGAGCTCAGTGCACGGTTGTTCACCGTGCACCCCCTATTTATACTCTATACAGCATGCAGATAGAAAATTTTACGAAATTCATTTAAAAAGGGACTCTATGTAGTAAAAAAAAAGCATAAAAGATACCTATTTCAGAGAAAATATTGAAACTATAACTACAGTAGAAGGCAGATTGTGATAATTCATGTTCAAAATGGTTTAATGTATTTCATGTTCCTTGGTGTGAAATATTTCGGTTTCATGTAAAAACTAAGGTAATGACTCTGTAGCAGATAGTTACCAGTTACCGATATTTAATGCTCAAACTCAGTTTACTTTAGAGGTTAGAAGTATTGTGCCATTCTTTCTGTAACCACCGTCTTCACAAGTGTAGGCATCTGCCTTACACTTGTAGTAAGTTTCGTGTATAAACTCAACTTTGTGTTGTTGCTAGAAACAAAAATATGCACCAGTGGTACAGCTTAAAGTTATTAAAATTTCTATGACGACAAGCTGCCATTGTGTTTCGTATACAGTATTTATGTTCAGGAAGTCCTCACTTCAGACCGGACTTGTTTTATACCGGTTTCGATTTAACCCCCAATATTTTTAGTTCCAGGTATTTGAATTGCAACCTAGGTTGTGAATAGTATAATTTTTGCTGCAGCACTGGTGCCAACTTCCAAAAGGCGTGCTACGTCCACGCGTACCCTCTATCTTACTCAGTTTCTTAAGTTTACATAAATTAAACACTGTCTGTGATGATATGCTACATTTATTATCATTTAACCCGGACTCAGAGTCTGTCATCTAAGAAGGACACCCTATCTGCAGGTGTGGCAACGCAGCAAAAGTAACGTTGCAGCCTTCAATGGTATCTCTACCTTTTTTAATGGATGTGCGGCGAGGTGTACATTGAACCCTACTTTTGCTGTGAAATATCGAGAAGCACCGACCGTGGCCGGGTTGAGGATTCTTTTCTTAAGATTTAATAATTTGATAATCGATAAAAATATTGTGGTATTCCATCAAATTCTTCGTTTTCTTTTATTCTCTCAGTGATCAGAGAAAACGGATAAAGGCATTAAGACGTATTGCAACGAGAGTCTAGATCATGTTTCGCTCCCGTATAACACCGTTTGACTCAAAAATATGGGATGAGTACTATGCAATCTCAGCTAAATAAGCAGGAACCTCACACTTGAACATTACTGGCGGAGCTTCAAATCGGCTGTTTTGTTTTTGCTTTTTCTTTAAATTTGAAAAACCTGCAGGAGAGCATACATACATCAGCAATGTGATAAACTCTTAGTTTTCGTATTTCAATTGATCACATTGCTCGCAAGTAAAGGCAGTGTTTGTAAACAAAGGTGCTTCTACCCAGCCCAAAGTTCTGTATAAGGGTACCTTCGTTCGAAACTTCAGGCAGGTGCGCTGGATTCGATTCATTCAGTAGAGTTACAGGTATTGGCCCTTAATCGGCATCACTTCAGACTTCCTGGAATTCAATCTTGGTTTGCAAAAGGGACTTTTTAGCCGGCTCAGCGTAATCGCCTTACTTCTAACACTTGCAACATGATTCACATAAACAAAGCTAATGCTTGCGTCTGAAGTTGCAAACAAGTCATGCCTAGAAGGCTTAAATTTAGCCCCCAATCGGACAAGTCCTTCATGTTGAGGTTGCCATCGGTGTTACCTAACTTGAGTCGGACGGACTGTGGAGTAACATACGTGACACCGGCAGTCTGATTGCAACGCGCATCGTGAGGTTTTGTTCAGTGCCAATTCCTTGTTCAAAGCCACTTGATTCCGGAACGGATCTCTGGCCTATAGCGAGGACTTCTTGTGTATATATATATATATGAATTTCTTAAAATATACGTTGGGGCATATTAAACATAAAACCCAGAAGACTTTTGAAGAAAAACTACCTTAGCATATATATATATATTTTTGCCGTCAGGGGCATATTGTGGCGGGCTCTTTCCCTGCCACAATATGTTTGGGCATCACGCACCCAAGGGTCCCGAGTGCCTTCTCCGCAGGGGATGTAGCATCTGGCCGCAGTTNTAGCACTGAAGATATCTGAAGCTTCCGTTGGCACTCTCATGCTTCTTGATTCGTAGTTTCTCCCCACAGATGATTTCGTTGCATGAGCTATTCTTTCCACTTTGATGCAATTGTCAACAAAACCGACGAAACATAAGTTTTCACGGACAGTAGACAATGATTTCTTCTAGCTTACTGTTTTCCTCTGACGAAGCAGTTTTCTCTTCATAGGTCAAAATTTAAGCACCTCAAATGAAACAGATGTTTGAGGTGGAAAGACGGTATCAACGGTATCTTTGCTACGGAGGGAACACATTGTATATAAGCTGGTATTTTGTTTGTTTGTTGAATTGTTCTACTCAAGATGTTACTTCTGCCTGTCTATATAGAAGACCGAAGGATGACAGCACGACAAAGGATCAATGAAGAAAAGTAGAAAATTAAGCAAATAAGAGAAAAGGAGACTCCTCACCGGCCTAGAGGCATTAAGCAAACGTATAGATTATTGCGTGAATTCTTCACGCACGGGTCCACTAGTAACAATGATTTGATCGATTTTCACTGGTACAGTACTGTCCCTTTGAAGAAAAAATTGTCCGAGTTATATGCCACCCTTGAGTATCATTGATACAGAGCTCCGTATTTATTAGAAGCAATATCGACTGCGGGCAAAAACGTCCCTTTTTTGCGTATCACCGAAAGAAGCTGGGTGTTGTTCAGTCTTACACGCTTATTTGTATGGTTCCCTAATTCAATTTGGCAGTTGCTGCATCCTACACAAGGACGTTAGTAAGAATCCTACATGTATAGGAAGGGAGCTCAGCCGTCTACTCTAAATAGGTAATAACCTGAGACATCATAAAATACATGTCCCGTCGACACGCGGTACTACCCAGACAGGGAGCTCCCTATTATAGATGTAAAGCTCTGCCTTAATATCTTTGCGATTATGCTACAGGCAACACAAGACGGGTCTTCACAAATTCTTCGCTGTCAGTGACAGCGCGGGCACACTAGTCATTTATAATCACTAACTGTACCCTGTCGAAATTCCACGGAACAAAACCAATGTGCTTCAGTGATATTTCAGACCTGTATCATCTTAATTTTCCCCTATCTAGTATTCGAGGCATCTGTGGAAATTCTACAGGACAAGAGAATTTTTCTCCTAATATTATGCCCTTGGGCCTCTATCATGCCTTCAAAGATTTTTTGATAAATGTTCCAAGTCAGGCGGTGGATCTTCTACCTAAGAGCTGCGAGCAGTGGCCGCTTGAATTTGAACCCTCCTCCTTTTCCTATTAGCGCTTTCCTAGGTAGTATCAACGATACCTTATGGAAGCCCCCATTTTCCCTCTTATCAGATACTGATGAAAGCGTCCTGGTCAAGGAGCTTCTATAGAGAAGAAGCGAGCCCTGCGGCCCATTCGCAGATTGGCCAGCGAGTCAACCAGATCTCTTATGGCTGTGAGATGCGTTCATAAATTTCATTGGTGGAAGTGACGGGGAGCAGCAGACAAACCGAGTAACTGATATGCGATTGGTGCATACGCGACTGGCTGCAGCCATAAGAGACTCTTTACTGATAAGCGATTGGTGCATATACGGTAACTGGATGACAGCCATAAGAGACTCTTGAGCTTCACGGGCGAGACTCCTAGCTTCCTCCTATCTATAGAAACTCCTTGGTCCCGGTGTCTGATTGGCACAATTACAATATTACCTTCTTCATACATTCAATCTATGGCAAAAGTATAAGGTGACGTTATATTTGAATATAATTTTTGCCCTGCTGAACTTGAAATCGAATCGCTGAAGATACCTGAAGCTTTTCTGTGCACTCTCATGCATCCTGATATTTAGTTTCGTGTCACAGATTATTTCGTTGAATTAGTTAACTTGCCAACTTTATTTCAGTCGTCGGCGAAACTGCTTTTTGTTGAGCAAAGACAGACATACCCGGTACATGACATCCGAGTGTATTCACCCCCTATTTATTTTCTATGCAGCATGCAGATAGAAAATTTTACAAAATTCATTTAAAAAGGGACTCGAGTAAAAAAGGCATAAAAGATACCTATTTCAGAGAAAATATTGAAACTATAACTTCTGTAGAAGTGAGATTGTAATAATTCATGTTGAAAATAGTTTAATGAATTTGATGTTCCTTGGTCTGAAATATTTCGGTTTCATGTAAAAACAAAGGTAATGACTCTGTAGCAGATAATTACCAGTTATAGATATTTAATGCTCAAACTCAGTTTACTTCAGAGGTTAGAGGTATTGCGCCATTCTTTCTGTAACCACCGTCTTCACAAGTGTAGGCATCTGCCTTACACTTGTAATAAGTTTCGTGTATAAACTCAACTTTGTGTTGTTGCTAGAAACAAAAATATACAATAGTGGTACAACTTAAAGTAATTCAAGTTTCTATGACTACAGCCTGCCATTGTGTTTCGTATATTTATGTTCAGGAATTCCTCGCTTCAGACCGGACTTGTTTTATACCGGTTTCGATTTAACCCTCAATATTTTTAGTTCCAGGTATTTGAATTGCAACCTAGGTTTTGAATAGTATAAATTTTTCCTGCAGCACTAGTGCCAACTTTCAAAAGCCGTGCTACGTCCATGCGTACCCTCTATCTTACTCAGTTTCTTAAGTTTACATAAATTAAATACTGTCTGTGATGATATGCAACCTTTATTATCATTTAACCCGGACTCAGAGTCTGTCATCTAAGAAGGACACCCTATCTGCAGGTGTGGCAACGCAGCAAAAGCAACGTTGCAGCCTTCAATGGTATCTTTACTTGTTTTAATCAATGTGCGGCGAGGTGTACATTGAAGTTTGAACCCCACTTTTGCTGTGAAATACCGAGAAGCACCGACCGTGGCCGGGTTAAGGATTCTTTTTTTAAGATTCAATAATTTGATAATCGATAAAAATATTGTGGTATTCCATCAAATTGTTCGTTTTCTTTTATTCTCTCAGTTCTCAGAGAAAACGGATAAAGGCATTGAGACGTATTGCAACGAGAGTCTAGATCATGTTTCGCTCCCGTATCACACCTTTGACTCAAAAATATGGGATGAGTACTATGCAATCTCAGCTAAATAAGCAGGAACCTCAGACTTGAAAACATTGCTGGCGGAGCTTCAATTCGGCTGTTTTGTTTTTGCTTTTTCTTTAAATGTGAAAAACCTGCAGGAGAACATACATACAGCAGCAATGTGATAAACTCTTGATTTTCGTCTATCAATTGATCACACTGCTTGCAAGTAAAGGCAGTGTTTGTAAACAAATGTGCTTCTACCCAGTCCAAAGGTCTGTATAAGGATACCTACGTTCGAAACTTCAGGCAGGTGCGCTGGATTCGATTCATTCAGCTGAGTTACAGGCATTGGCCTTTAATCGGTATCACTTCAGACTTCCTGGAATTCAATCTTGGTTTGCTAAAGAGACGTTTTAGCCGGCTCAGCATAATCGCCTTCTAACACTTGCAACATGATTCACATAAACAAAGCTAATGCTTGCGTCTGCAGTTGCAAACAAGTCATGCCTAGAAGGCTTGAATTTAGCCCCCAATCGGACTAGTCCTTCATGTTGAGGTTGCCATCGGTGTTACCTAACTTGAGTCGGACGGACTGTGGGGTAACATACGGGACACCGGCAGTCTGATTGCAACACGCATCGTGAGATTTTGTTGAGTGCCAATTCCTTGTTCAAAGCCACTTGATTCCGGAACGGATCTCTGGTCTATAACGAGGACATCCTGTATATATATATATTTTTTTTTTTCGTAACCCCTGAAGTCCATCAACAGTACTGTAGAAATGTAGATTAATACAAAGATAAGGTTCAAATAAAAGACTGGTTGGCAAATTTTGTGTAAAATTGGCTATGCAGTTCTATTTTTTTAGTGCCCATTATATACTCAAAGCTTTATTTTTTATCATTATTATATCAACTTATTAAGCAAACCGCGTAATTATGCCATTGTTTTACATATCTAGAATGGCCTAAACTATCTATAATGAAATCACGCCTTAAGCTCAGATGCTTCATCTTCTTCTATCAAGCACAAAGCATTTTCTATTCTGCATTTGTCCTTAAAATTCACTGTGCTCATACGCTGCTTTTAGACACCAAACGAAGTTTATGGCAAACTATGATGTTTTTGGTCTACACCGCCTACCTCCAATCATCACTAAAACGCGGAATGGTATACATAAAAAAATGTTTGGGAACCACTGCAGTAGACTTTCTTGTTTTGGCTTCTTTCCAGAGCTGAGCAGTAGTGCCTTCCTTGTTACTTTATTTTGGTTATTTTCAAGCGTTTCTGAATGTGGTCCTTTAAGTAGCACACTACCTATATTTTTTGTGATAGGCTTCTTCATTTTAAGAAATTCCGAGGTAGTGGTAGCAGACTCAACAAAGACGCAAATAAGGAAGGCGGTCCTACTTTTTTTATTAATAGTGCTGCCCTGCTTTCTTCGTTTCTGCATTCATTGTGCATGGAGCATTGGTGAATGGTTCATTATGTAATAGTGCCTTGTGGCTAGGGAAACTTTGAGCTAATATTTTATTGTATTCTAACGACAGACATAAGTTTGTGTCTCCATTACTGTTGAAAAATGCTGCGCATTTGATGTGATCTCAAGCTCCTCGGGGGCATGCGGTTGGCCAAATCCTAAGGCCAAAGGGTGAGGTTAGTTAGGTTCCTCTATCGTATGTTATGGGGAGCAGCAACTCCATGGGGACCCTCTGAGTTACCTTAGGCATTAGCTAGGCCTTCGAAACGTCTTCCCTTCGTCCCCACTTTGCATTCGTCAGCTTTCATACTCCTCTTGATGAAACTTTCCTCTGTTCTCCCTCTTCTTTTGCGACTTGCTGTTCCCATGCGGGGTTGATCCTGCATGGGAACATCTTCATGCACGTGTTCCTCGTATCTATACACATACTGTGTGTGTCCCTTCTTTCTACCTCATGGAGATCGTATTTCGGGACTACTGAATGTTGCCAAATAAATGTAGCTACCTAATTTCTAAACTTGAAGAAAACATTCAAGCTGTGGTTTTCTTTTTCACACAGTCGAGTCGTGAGATTGTGGCAAACCTCACCAGTCGCTTCTACACCCTCATACCACACGACTTCGGGCGCAGCACGCCCCCCGTACTCAACTCGCTCGACGTCATCCGCCAGAAGAAGGATGTCATGCTCACGCTCAGCGACATTGAGCTCACCCAGAGCCTGCAGAAGGCTGATGTAAGTAGCTTCACTGCTGTATGTTTATTTGTGGCAGTGATCTCTGTGAGGTTTAAATACTAATTTCATGCACATAGAAGTATTGTTTTAAGATCATTGTATAGGTAGTTTCAGTTGAGTATACACCCTTAATCCATATCAGATCCTCAGACTTACACGAAACAGACTAGACTCGCACCAAACGGCATTGCCTTGTCACTTTTCTCAGTGCTATTACGGCTTGTTTGGGCTCTCTTGGGGTGCAGCAGCAGTGGTGCAGCTACATAAATTATCTTTATGAAAAGTTCGCTCACCCTCCAAAGTTTTTACCATGCAATTATTGAGGTATGAAAGTCAAGTCGAACTTTTCAAAAGTGACTAGGCTTAGGTGCCATTTACCAGCTTAATGAGTATCGCTGCCGCAAAGTGTTGGGTCTTCACTTGGATCCTTTGCTCGCAACATCCATAACTTTTGAATTTGCGCTTCACTGCCTAATGCATACTTAAGGAAAGCACCGCTGAGCTACGACATCAGTGGCTGCAATTTCTTCAGAGAAGGGGCGTATCATCTTTTTTTTCGTTTTTTCATCGTCACTGATGAAAGGCAGCTTTTCATCTTCATCACCCGCGAGCGAAGCGAAGAACGGTGATATTGTTTTCGTTGAAGATTTATTAGTATATTGTGTCCTCCCAAAAATGAGGTAGAAGGGGTTGGGCAACGTTCATAATTTATTGCAGGGAGTCAGGTGAGTTGACCAAGTGTGAAAAATGCCAAAACTCGAGAGTTTGCTGGCCATAAAAACTGACAGCGTTGAAATTTGTTCCACGCCGCGGGTGATGGTCTCACGTCACAAGGCGTTCTAGTTTTATTTGATTTCAGATTAATCCTTATGATTCTCAGTTTTCCAGAAGCTTGTGCAGTAATGTCAGTTTGCCAGATCACGGGAAGCTTGTGCAGTAAAGTCCAAATTTCTGCGTTTGCTCGTTTTCTCTTGCTGAAACTGAATCGTTAGGGCAAATGTAAACCAAAAATTATGTCGCTCTGGCACGTGTAAAATCGAACGCACTCAGGATAACTTAAAATTCAGATTGTGATGCACTACGGCAAATGGTATATCGTATGTCTATTGCAAAGAGTGCGTTGTGAGGGTTACTGTAGGAGGTGGTGTAGTAGCCACTGTGCCTGTTTAAGATGCTGGCTATATAATAGTGTAGAATACAGATGACACATCTCATATTACTAGCAATCTTAGAAAGATATGGAAGGAAACTGTGAAAAAGTACACTGTGTCAAATGTGTGCCTCTCTGCTGTACAGACACAGTGGGTACATGTGTATATCAGTACATGACGTGTAATTGTGCTGTGAAGCCTGTGATACTGCGGTTCCTAATGCCGAAACCACCTCAACCATTAACATTTGCACGAACAACTGGAAGCGATAATAGCTAGCTCTGTACCGCTGATACGGTTGTGTAGGTGACATGCCAGCTGCTCATCCTCGCATCACGATGTTCCTGCGAATGTGTCTTGTGAACCTAGCATAGCAGGGAGTGCTTGCACATCTCAAGGAATGCAATATCAGTTACTACATACTGGCTGCTCAAGGATTATGAAACGCAACATGTTAGCCCACGGGGTGGGGCCAAGCTGTAGTGCATTATGGGAAATGGGCTTGTGAGATCATAAAAACCTAGTTTGTTTATCAGTAGCTATTTTGCATTGTTTCTTCATCATTTTCTGTGGGCCTCCAGAGTGTCCCGCATGTCCTACCATCTTTATAGTTGTACAAAAATATGTATCAAAGCATCTACGAACCTTTCTAGCTCTCTCAAGGATAAATTATTTTGGTTGTTTTTTTCCGTAACAGGCACGCACCCGGACCGAGAGTGTCGGTAAAAGGTTGTTGTTGTAGTTACGTAGGGGGCGGCTCCGGAGGGGGTCGGGCGTGTGGCGGAAGGTATGAAAAGTAAGGCAGAGAACCCAAGAAGTCAGTCACAGATAAAGGGCTGTCCCATAGAGAGGTAGGAAGGAGGGCGGTAGGGTGGGCGGGACACTCAAACAGGTGGTTTACTGTATGGGGGGAGCGGTGGCACTCGGAGCAGGAGTCGGAATCCGCTAGTCCGATCCTATGGCGGTATGACATCAGGGCAGAGCAGAAACCTGAGCGCAACTGTGATAGAGTGGAACGGGCCGCTCTGGAGAGGACCGCCTCGTCGGGCGAATTCTCCCGCGGGGCAAAGCCCAAACCCTGTTAACGGGTAGGCGGCCAAGTGAGGCTTGCACGGCAGATCGGTGGAGGGAGGAAATCGCTGAGCGGTACTCTGGGGAAGACATGATATTATCAGTAAGTTGGTGGTTGATGTCAGGTTGGAGTTTGGTTGCTAAGTTGTGGCGGATGAGACGGGGGCCAGCCTGTGCGGTGACAACAGAGTGGGCTGGCTGTTCGGGACGAAGGGCGGAAACGAGGTATTGACGGCACTGGAGGTGGAGGGATTCATCGATCCTCAGCATCTTGGACTCAGCGTGGAGATGGTCCACGGAAGCCATGCGGAGGCAACCGGTCGCGGTGCGGAGAGCGGCGTTTTGAACCGTCTGCAGCTTGCGAACCGCGGACTGG
>LQNS02278094.1:40027217-40049643 GCA_001587735.2 Parhyale hawaiensis | reverse complement strand
TTTTGCCTGAAAAGTTACTTTTTCTAATTGTCACTGTGGACAAATTATGAGCATGAAATTACACTATGCCTCCACATATCTTGGTTCATTCGCTTATTAGACTCTCCCCTGACAACACACATGCTCCTTTAACTTTAGTTAGTAATAAAGAAAAACCCTTTTTACCTCATAGGTGTTTCCTGAAATTTTAATTTTTCTGAAGATGGGACACACTATCCCGAAACGTTAATTTTTCCGAACAATCGACTTTATATTTTGTATTTGTATACGGTACCGTCCACAATTAAGGGACAAATTTTCAAAATGGCATAATTTTTTTGTAACTATGCCAGGTCTTCATCTTTTGCATACTATTAGCCAGTAAGGTGTTGATTATTGTGGTAAAATTTAAGACATGTATAAAGGATAATAAGAAAGTGATGAACGAAAAACTTTTCTCTTTGAATTTATAGCGTCCAAAACTAAGGGACAAAAAAGAAAAATTTAGTTAATTTCTTATTCATTCCGTATTTCTTTATTTACATCGAAGACAAAGTTTGACACTGCTATTTGTAAGCATTGCTGTTCGCTACATGATGGCACACGTCAGAAAGTCGATTATATATATTGCGACAAGATATAAGTTGCTCAAGAATAAGTCACTATTAGAGAAATTTCTGAGAAGGTAAGCCGTTCGAAAAGTGTTGTGGGCAGAATAGTGAAGTAGTACGATGAAACCGGCTGCATTGGTGCCCCTAAAAAACCCAACTGGCCTGGTAAAACGTCAGTGAGAGAAGACAGAGTCATCCAGCGTACGTCATTGAAGGATCGTTTTAAGTCCTCAGCTGCGATAAGTAAGAAAATTAATGACACAACATATATGAACGTCTCATGTCAGACCGTTTCTTGGCGCCTTCAAGAATAGGGTTATTTACAAGACGCCCTCTGAAGAAACCACTTGTGATTGCCAAAAACAAGAAAAAGAGATTCGAGTTTGCAAACAAGCATGTTAACTGGTCCCATGAAAATTGGGCTAGAGTGTTTTTCGGTGATGAAAGCAAGTTCAATTTGTCTTGTAATGACGGTAAGAACTTTGTTAGAAGACGTGAAGGTGAAAAATTAAGTGTGAAGTGTACTAAGAAGACTGTGATGTTTGACGGCGGAGCGTGATGGTTTTCGGTATGTTCTCTAGTCAAGGGACATCGCCTCTCGTTCGTTTGAAACCCGTGTGAATGTTCAGGTGTAAAAAAATCTGTTGGAAGGTATTGTTGTGCCTTATATTGTAAACTCAGGTGTCCCTAGCCCTATCTTCATGCAGAACAATGCCCTCTACCACAAGGCAAAGACAGTCATGAGTTACCTTAAGCAGCAAGATTCTGAAGTTATGGCTTGGCCACCCTAAAGTCCTGACCTAAATCCAATCGAGAATCAATGGAAAACACTAGGAGTGAAAGTTATGGCAAGAAACCCTATCAATACGGAAGATCTTTGGATGAAACTGGAAGAGGAATGGGCGAACATTACTGTTGAAGATTGTCAGAGCCTCATTCGGTTATGTAGTCCACGATGTGCAGCTGTAATCGAAAGCAGGGGACTATTTACCAAATATTGATTGTTCATCACCATTTTGTTAAATATTTCTTGCAAAATACATATTTGGATGCATTTTTTCTTGTTTGTCCCTTAGTTTTGGATGTTATAAGTTTCAAGAGAAAAGCATTTCGTTCATAACTTTTTTATTGTTCATACATATCTCAACTTTTAACACAATAAACAACATCTTACTGGCTAATAGTGTGCAGAAAAAGAAGTACCTGGCATGGATTGAAAAAAAGTTATGCAGTTTTGAAAATTTGTCCCTTAGTTTTGGACGGTACTGTATGTCTTGGTTTGATTACTTACTAATTATTACGTGTCACATTATGTTTAACATGAAGAGTGTTATTTACCGCTAGCAAAACTAACTCGTTAAAGTCGATAAGTCGTGGATGCGTCAGAGACTTTCATGGTAGAGATGCAACATTGTAGTTGTTTGAGCCTTGTTGAATCCTGACACATATTGTAATTTTTTAATACCAAACCTAACCTCAGCCCTCAGGGGCATATTGTGGCGGGCCCTTTCCCTGCCACAATATGTTTGGGCATCACGCACCCAAGGGTCCCGAGTGCCTTCTCCGCAGGGGTGTAGCATCTGGCCGCAGTTCCAGCTGACGAGCTTAGTTATGTAAAGTTTGGTAGGTTCTTTGTTTCCTTTTCTGTTCCGCGAGGNAAATACTACACACTCATCTCTGTTGGAACGCCTGAGTTGCGGCTACGGAGGTTAAACAAAGTTTATAACTAACTAACCTAACCTCAGCTCTATGTTGTGTACCTGAGTGTTGCACCCATGAATGATGTGTATGAATTGTGAAGACGCCTTTAACATGTGAACCCGTGCGTTGTCTCCCCGGCACTAGCAACGCACTATGATTGCTACTGCTATCTAGCGAGGTAAGGGAGTCTGTTGCATGAGTCCGACTCAAGGGTGCCGCCAGCTTGTGGCTCTTGACCTCTGTGTATGTTGCAATTCAGTCATAAAAAACTACTAAGGGATATAGACTATGATACCTACGCGCAGGTTTTCTGTAAACAATAACCTCAAGGAGCGCAAGCTGCTGTGGCACGGCACAAATGTTGCTGTGGTTGCTGCCATCCTCAACTCTGGACTGAGGATCATGCCACACTCGGGGGGACTGGTTGGCCGTGGTATTTACTTCGCTTCGGAGCACAGCAAGAGCAGTGGATACAGTGAGTAATTGCAGTAATATTAAGTGGTGGCAATACATTGAGACTCGTTGGCTGCACGACTGAGACGCATGACAGCCAATCGTTTCGAGTGCAGTTAATGATTAGATGTTAGAGTACAAGGCCGTTGAAGATGACTGCAATGAATTTGGAATGAATATTTTATTCCTCTTTTGGTACTGATTTCGCTATAAAAGATGAATCATACGTGCATGCTTGATGGTTTATTCGTCAGAATGTTATTATCAATAGGTATGTTTGTTATAGCAATACAGTAGCCGCGAAAACAAAGTTTACCCCTGTGCCGCAAGAACAAAGTTATCGCAAAATTCACCGATAACTTTGTTTTTGCATACCCCGCCATATGAGAGGAGAGAGGAGGGTGATATGATGTGTGTTGCTCCACCCCCGCCCCACACACAAATCTCCGTTTCACAGTCAGTCCGTAATCTATTAGAGCACGTGTACTTTGTGTTGGTCCACGGGCCTTTGCTTGCCTGTCTCTTCACTTATTTTGACACCATACAAAAAAACGACACGACATCACAATAGGTCGGAAGAAGCTTACCAAAGAAGAGAATACTCTGGCCCTCACCCTAATCGAGCAGGCAGTGCCGGTGAACCGCGTAGGTGTCGAAATGAATGTCAGCCGAGTGTCCCTCTTCAAGCTTAAAAATCAGTTGCCGCACTCCCTGCCGGGACCATACCGATACGCAGTGGGATGTGGGCGCAAGGACTAACACGGTGTTGGTTCATGGTTGCACTACTATTAATATGAACTCCCTGGATAATTCACTCCTGTTTCATCTTCTTTTCCATTTTATTGTCAACATCTGCGTCGATTGTGTGTTGAAACAACCATGAATGAATCAGCTGCTCATTGGCTATTTCTAGCTCTTTCTGTTGCTTCTTTCTTCTTCTCGTGCTTTGGTTTTGCCGTTTGTGGCTATGGAAGCTATGAAGACCAAAATGAAGTTTAATTCATTGCTAATTTGCAACAGATCATATAAAAAATATACAGGTATTGTGCTTAAATTTGTTCATCATATGTTCGTACCTGCAGCCTGTGGACACTGGGGTGTGTATGAAGGGGAGCACAACTGCCGCTTCATGTTCCTGGCAGAGGTGGCCCTGGGCAAGAGTAAATACATCAAGCAAGGCGATGGCAGCCTCACCAAGGCACCACCTGGATACAACAGCATTGTAGCCCGTGGGCGGAGTGAGCCGGGTGAGTGGGTTGTCCTTCGTGTATATCTGCTGTAACTTCTCTGTAATGAGAGTACGTATTGCTGAAGTGGCGTTTAAGGACTTGAAGCGGTGAGAGGTCCTGCAACATCTGGAAGTGCTGAACCCTAGAAGTTCCATCTGTACATTCATCAAACCCTATGTATCGTACTTAGGAAGAGGAACGATTTTTTGAAATTCAAATCATGGGTAGCTAGATACTTTATTAGTTAACGCTACTTGTGTGTGTGTTGTGTGTCTTAATTTCTGCGAGACTCTCGAGACTTGCTTATCAAACTACTGGGATTTTATTCAACGCTCGTAACCCTATCAACACCAGGCTGTGCCAGCACTCTACAGAGCCTTTACTTCCGTAAGAATGCAATGTGACAAAGTGCACTTGTAGCCAAGCAACATAGCCTAACATTAGGGCTGCAGAAACGATATCCGACTCTTTTAGGACCAGGCGTCGAAGTCGGAAAGGGGCAGAACCAGAAGATAGTGAAAATTGACTTATTCTGTTTTGACCCAGAGTCGGCGTCGGTTTTTGGAGGTCCGAGGACTTAGAGTCGAACTTGATCTATCAGACTCCGCCACCCTACGTGGTATAACTAAGATTAAAGAACAACTCGCCAAATGGGTCAGGTTTACACAGTCTGTGATGTGCTGAGTATCGATCTCACTGGTACTTTGTGAGTTCCGCGAGTACAATACTCAGATATTCTATGAACCTTCAATTCTTTCCCTCATTCCCTGGCTCGCACTGATGCAGTCTCTGCTTCTGAAATGCTCCTGATTAATTACAGTACATTACTGATATTGTTACCATATGCACCACACAGATGTGCCAAGACCAAGTAAGCTGAAAGTATCGCCAACTAGAACGCCTCGGTGGCGTAAGACCATCACCCGCGGTAAGGGGCAAATTCAACGAAGTCATTTTCGATCAACGAGGCTAGGACACAGCCGGATTCTTTCCATGGATTAGCTCTTCAATAATAAGATAGGAAAAAATAGAACGCCCTATTCTCCAGATGATTGCTGCGCTGGAGGCAAATTCGCCCCGGTTTAGGAAAATTCAACGCCGTCATATTTATGATCAGCTAGGTCTGGTTTCTTGGCATGGGTCTCTCTAGGTTAGCCCATCAAACGCCCTAAAAAAATTATGAAGATTGCTGAACTCCTTGGGTGGACAGATAAATTATATATAAATACAAATATCTATATTTTGGGAACAGTCCTTCTTTAATACTAGTTTCATTAAAAAGCTGACCATATTTATTGTTATTGATATGTCTATTAGTTTTTTCAAGTTGCCTAAAACTCTCTATGCTACTCATGTCAAAAAATTCAAATAATTGTCTTGCACTTAAATTTACACAACCGGTTTCACCTATAACTCGTTAGGCAACTTCAGTCGTAATACACTAATACCTAAATAAATTAAAAATGAAAGGAAATAAAAGTATGCAGTCGGAAGCTAATATTCGAGAAATGTTAGTCCAATGACTGCTAAAAGCCTAATGGAGGGATCTGCTTTCTGCGGTGCTATTTATAGCTTACGGTGTAGTTGCTGCGATCTTTAGGGCACCGCTGCGTCACCTTGAAAAAAACGAATAGAGATACCAATAACAATAAATATGGTCAAATTTTTAATGAATTTTATCTAGCAATATGAAAGTTTTAAAATTTCACGAGAAGCAAGACAGTTAGTAGAATTTTGTTCGCTGTACCTCAGCTCATCAGGTGGGAGGCTCGAAGTTGACGAGAAATAAACCATTGAATTTTCAAGCAAAAGTTGAAGGTATACCATAGCTGATGGTAACTATGATACCGATGGATGAAAGCTTTAACTGTAATTTTCAATAATAAAGATGTTTCTTTGATTTTCGACTCCGGAAAGCGGGTGTACTCGACCTGACAGACAAGGGCAATCCCCCAACAACAACTGGGTTCACGTTATTATGTGGAGCGGCTGTAAGAGTACTTGTTTGTTAACAGGTCCCACATCTCAACGTAATTCTCGACTACCAAACGGCGATTGTGTTCCCATCAGAGTATATTGGGTCTTATCTGTTTACAGTTAGTTCATCCATTCTATTAGGTTGGATAGAAAGTTCTATCTGCTGCATTTAAGATAGAGATAGATAGAGCTTTCCTTCATTTCTATTAACACTCTCGTCTGGGTGGAAGAAGTTGATGCCACTTACATAATATGCTTAAGGCTTCTACCTAACTGACGGTTAAATTTTCATTTATGCTTCTCTCGAGTGGTGATATTCTTCCAATATATTATTGCTGCAATAGTCTCATAAGATGACTGCGATGTTGAGTGCATAAGGTGGATGAGGTGAAATACCGGGCTTTGCAAAAGTCCTGACCTGTTTTGCATTGTCAAAGTGTGAAACTCATTTCAAAGACTTGATGAAATTTATTGGCAAGGACTCATTTCTAAGCTATTTTAGATAATATAATAACTGGTAACAGTGCTCAGTTTTATACATTGTTGGTAAAGGAAGCAAAAAGGATAAAGATAGCAGCTCTCCTTCGCGCGGGTCACCAGAAGGCGGACATTGTTAGGTTGCAAAATGTCAGTTTATCAACGGTGAAACGGGTCGAGAACCGCCTTAAGAATAATGAAAGCCTCAAAGATCGACCACATTCAGGCAGACCACAAGCTATTCAACGGAAGAATAATCGAAGAGTCTTTGAAAATGATCCGAAACTCAAAATGACTGAATTTGCGAAGAAGAACATTTCCGTGTCTAGAGCTGTAAAGAGTGAAGGCGAAAAGAGCTTAAAGCGTCAAAAAAGACCGCTGCTAACTACTGACGAGGTTAAAAATCGCCAAGAGCGATGTTCTCGCCTTCTTAACGACTTGAAAAGTCATGGAAATCGAGTCATCATTTTCTCAGATGAGAAGATCTTCACCGTGGATCCTGTCTTCAACAAACAGAACGATCGAGTTGTGAGCATTGGCCAAGACATCTCTGATGTTCGTTATGCCTCCACAACAAAGCATCCGGCCTCTGTGAAGATGCTTGGCGTTGTCGCCTCCAATGGAGAGAAGGTGCCTCCAGTGTGGTTCAAGGGCGGTTACAGGTTGACAGGGGCTGAATACAGGTATATCATGGCCTCAAAAGTTCTTCCTTGGATCAGAAAAATCGTCAAAGATGGAGATAACGTGTTTCGGCACGATGGTGCACCAATGCACACGTCGAAAACCGTCCAAAACTGGATGAGCCAAAACATGACTTTCTGGTCCAAAGACTTCTGGCCCCCACAGTCGCCTGATCTCAATCCTGTGGACTACAGCGTGTGGCCGCATATTGAGAGTAAAGCATGCAAAGATCGTCACAACAACGTTGAGTAGCTGAAAGCCTCTGTGAACCGCACTTGGGCCTAGATGAGGCAGGACTACGTCCGTAATGTGTGTAAGGACTTCCGACCACGATTAGGGCGTGTCATTGCTGCCAATGGAGGTCCTATTGAATAGCAATGTTGTTTAGATCATAATAAACTAATACGTTACAAATCTTGTTTTATTTCATTAAAACAAAGCTTTTACGAACTTCGGATAGCAAATTATTAAAACAGGTCAGGCTTCTGCAAAGCCCGGTATGTCCATATTTGACACTTGTGAGTGGAAAAAATTGGTTACCAGCATCTCTACTCAGTCGTAACTCATAAACTTGTCCAGAACTTTAGTCCAATTAGAGGTTTCTCCCTTGGTTTCACTTCCAAAACGTGCGCTTTGTTTCACAGTTATATCCACTTTCGCAGATCCAAAGCACGACGAGCAGCTGGACCTAGACGGCCGCCGTGTGGTGGTGCCTGTGGGTAAGCCGGTGCCTCAGGCCCAGTTCCAGGACAGTGGCTTCTGGCAGAGCGAGTATCTGGTGTACAACGAGCACCAGGTCCGCCTGCGGTTCCTCCTCAAGTTCACTGACTGAGCGCGTCACTACTCTGCTGTTCACCGCATTCTTGTTCATCGCGTCATGTGTTAGACTGTTACTTACAGAAAGTGTTTGGAACTGAAGCACCACTTTGTGACCCACTCGCCGCCAGTTGCCGTTCTAATTTGTTGTTCAAGATTAAATATTTGCTTTTTGATGCTTAATTTAATACTTAAATTCTGCCACTCTGAAGTAATAGTTAAAATAGGGCTATTGCATTTAGACTTTATTCATCAATTTGAGATTTATATTTTTATAGTTGACATTCATAGTAATATCCATCTTGAATCTCAATTTGAGTTGCTTGAGTAGCTTTTATAATTTACACCAATGACTAGAACTAACTTCACTTGACCCTGCCCTCTTATGCGATTTGTTATTGCTGTTTACCTACAAATATTCACCTATTGACGCCGCCTTTTGCGTTTACGCTACATATTACTCTGTGCAGTGCTGCATTGTAGCAGCGTAAATGCATTGCCTAAAAACATCAAAGCTTCCAAAGGTATCCAAATATTGGCCAGTGTCACTAAAGCGCCAACTTGCCCTTGTAGGACAGAGTGTTATTATTGTGAAGTAGGTATTTGAGTGCGGAAACTAAGTTGATGGCAATCCAACAAAAACTAGAAGCACACAGATTACGGCTGCAAATGCTGAAATAGCAAACTCAGTTGATAGCACCACCGCATATTAAACCTTTAACCTGGATATTCTAGTGAAATGATTATGCATGTTGGTCTACAGGTCTGGTCTGCTGCGTCCGATACTATGCATGTTGGTCTACAGGTCTGGTCTGCTGCATCCGATACCCTTCATGTGGTGTCCTTTGATAATCGCCTCCACTTTCTTTACTGCATTCAATGTGTGATGTCCGTTGACGACACGTCAAGTTTTGTTCGTTGCTGCCAGTGTGCAGACAGGAGACGTTCATTTATATCTTGCTCTTATTGCTTTTGGCTCGTGTTATCGGGTTTTTCTCGCCTTTGCAGTGGTGGAAGGTTGATGGTCCGACTCCGACGATTGGGAACAGCCAGACTCCGACTCTTTAACTATATGCACCCAAAAAATTCTAACGTCTTATAATTCTGACTCCGACTCCAGTCAAGAGTCATAGGTTGAGCGAGCGGTTTATGTTAGTTCGCTTCACCAATCCTATATTATCGGAAGTAGCCTTACAAAGAGGTCCCCGTAGGTTACCCTGGCCTTAGCTAGGCCTCTGGGACGTCTATCTTTCGTGCCTACTTTGCTTTCTCCTATTTCCACACTCACGGTGTTGATGTTTATTTTCTACTCTTCATCTTGTTATTCGACCTGCTGTTCCCATGCGCGCTGATCCCGTTGTAGGACACTCAAGTGCATAGATTTCACATTTCCGTCGACGTCGGCCTACTACTCATCCTTTCCTTTTCTTCTCTTGAAATAAAATAGTTGTGATTTGGGATTCTGACGCACCTTATTCTTCCGCTCCCACACTTGGCTCCCTAACAAAACTGACTATTGCTTTCTATTTATCATTTAGTCATGGCTCTGCCACCTTGGTTACAGTACTTACTTACACTCCTTGTACGGACCTATGAATTTACTAACTTTGTTGATGTTGCTTTGTAATTTGTTGAGAGGCCAGTGTATGCAATACTTGATGTTTAGTTGGCGACTCTATTCGTTGTTGTCATTAATTGCGGCAATTGCAGTAATCGCTCTCTTAAGTATTTACAATTAATATTGTATTAGCTTTTGCTTGTCAACTTTTGTTAAGTTTTGTACTGATCGTTATATAGCTATACGGTATATCTTTTAGCTGCATATTTTAAATAATTAAATTTGTTCCTTTGTTCTACCAAACATGCGCATACTTGGTATGGCCTACTATGTATACTGGTGTTGTGATAATATACAGTAGTATTTTTGAATCGCAGGTTGTAAGTGCTTCCATTCAGGGTCACGGAGTCGGATGGACAGTCTTAATTCTTACTCCTAAATTTTGCCAGTTTCTTACACCGACTTATTGACCGACTACTACCGACTCTGGACTCTTCCTCTTGACAAAGTAGGCCAAATTTCACCTCTCACTCCTGTTTCTAGCCATTTTCCAACTCCGACTCCTAGACCCCAATATTCACTAACTCTGACCCCGACTCCGCATCCTTGGCCCTATTTTCATTAATATATGCTTGAAGCAAATGGTATTTCATAATAAACTAAGACTAAATTCACAACATAATTATATTTATGTTATGAAAATAGTATTTCGTTACATGGTCCTCATTAAATATACAAAATTGTTTTATTATCTTGCGCAAGGCGCTAACTATGGTGGTGAGCGAAACGTGTGTTGTGTAGTGCACTATGGAGACGTTTGGTTGTTTCATGTGTGCTGTATCGGTGTACTGTAGCACTTCGTTGCGCTGCTTATGTGTGTGTGTGTGTTGCCTCACGAGTGCTGTACTCTCATTATGTCTAGTAGTGAAGCCGTGTCTCCTAGCACCGTGATGCCGACACCAATGCTAATAATTGACATTCTTAGATGAGCTCTCTCTCTTCTACTCTTTCTTTATCCATGCAATTTACTCTTGCAGAAGTGCCGTATGTTTGTACTTTACAATGTCCAGCCTCTTTTTCTAAAGCTGTTACTTGTGTGATTTCATCTGGATTGCCTTCCTTCACCTCCATATTGTGACCGTCTGGCCGTTCTGCTAAACTGACGCACTTTTATATTGGAACGAACGTATCACACGATGGAATTGTAACTAATATAGCCTTGCAAAATTTATGCGCATGCATGTGAGTGGCTGCTTTCGCTCCTGGGCAATTGGGAGCTGAGTACACTTCGATGTTGTGGAGTCGGTGCCTGCGAACTAACTAATCTGCTGTTGCAACTGTTCTACCAATGTATCATGTAGCTTAGTCTTGTTCTCTGAGGACTGCATGTTCTGTAGCTACTGTAGTGAGTGTGAACGCGTCATTAACACTTATGCACCATCTGTACCTGTTGTTGTTCCTGAACAGTAGTGATCTATTTAGAAACTTGTGCGCAAAATAAACATATATACTGTAGGTTCGCTGGATTACTGCCCGTTTGTTGTCACAAATTTCACTTTCCTAGCTTTATGGCAGAGCCTTCTGCAGTGTTTACCCATTCTTAGGCATTTACTTCTCTCCGTGTTTACACCCTGGGGTATCTTTTAATTTTCCCAGAGCTCTTCGTGTAGAAAAATTTCGGACTTATATATATCTGGGGGGCCAGCAATTTTGTTAGGGAGTTTCCAGAATTTCCCGCTAGACTTACTCCCGCAGTAACATATAGCAGCGTATATGCTGTTATTATAGGATAGGCCAGGCACTGACAAACGCTTTTACCCACAGTCAGATCGCCTTCCTTTGCCCCAACGACAGTGAGCGTAGATTTTGTACTGCACAAGCAGGCCGATGTCAGCCTTTCTTGTCAGTGTTCGGGACAACATACTTGTTTTCCGACACTCTCTCAGTAAAGGACGTGGTGAGTTAGGCTCGCTCACCTATGTTATGGGAAGTTGCGCTCCCTAAATACTACATAGGTTAAATTATCCCTAGCTAGGGGTTTGCGACAAGTTTCTATTGTCCTCACTTTGCTTTTTCTCAATTTCATACTCCTGCTGATGATGTTTTTCCCGTCAATTCTTTTCCATGCCGACTCGCTGCTATTCCCATGCGCGTTGCTGTACTATAAAAACCTCCGTGCATGGGTAACACCTTTCTCTTCATGGCCAGCTATCTGTCCCGAGTTCTCCTCTTTCATCGCTTGTCTAATGCCGAAGAGAGTCTTAGACTTACCAAATAATAACACAGTACTGTTGCTTGCTGTATGTTCGTGCTAAACTATGAAGGAATACTCGCGTCTTTGTGCTGCATTGGNCTTCATGACCAACTATCTGTCCCGAGTTCTCCTCTTTCATCGCTTGTCTAATGCCGAAGAGAGTCTTAGACTTACCAAATAATAACACAGTACTGTTGCTTGCTGTATGTTCGTGCTAAACTATGAAGGAATCTCGCGTCTTTGTGCTGCATTGGTAGGTACCGACACCACTGACAGCTAATTAGAAGTATTGCAGCTGAGCGAGTCTTAGCTGTGACAACATTACGAGCTAACAGCGCAACTGCTGGATTTCTGCCATCACTCAGGGACTCAATCGACACCCTAATGTTTACTCTACCTTGTGTGCAACTGTGTGCTGTGATATTGTATTCTTCACCACTCTGGTCTCAAATGTAGCTTTATTCCATCTTAGGGAACGATGGTGCATTTAACATTGTTTTAAACCGTAGTTATTTTAGTACTGTAGGATACATGGCGCTACACTTCACTTTACTGCCCAAGCATTAGCGAGGGAAGCCTCTCAGTACCACAAGGCCCTTTGTTTTTTTGACGTGATACATTTTGTATCAGCGACTTTGTATATATACATATGTCGCACACATGTTGCTGTATACGGCGAGCAAAGTGTTAAGACTGGCATTCGAGCGAAGTGTTAAGACTGGCATTCGAGCGAAGTGTTAAGACTGGCATTCGAGCGAAGTGTTACGACTGGCATTCGAGCGAAGTGTTAAGACTGGCATTCGAGCGAAGTGTTACGACTGGCATTCGAGCGAAGTGTTACGACTGGCATTCGAGTGAAGTGTTACGACTGGCATTCGAGCGAAGTGTTACGACTGGCATTCGGTGCCAGGCAACTTGATGTGGCGCAAGCAGCTGGACGGTGTGGTGTGTGACTGTGTCGGGTCTCCTCGTCATAATCGTTGCTTATTGGGTGAAGTAGAGAGAAGACACGGCAGTGGTGCCAGCCGTAGTGACTGTAGCAGTGACTCATTCCTCTCCCTCAGATGCCCAGTCACACACCGAGGACCCTATTACACGAGCGGTCTGTGACGGCTACTATAGTCACACCAGCGTAAGCAGTCGTTTAGGGGCAGGGCTGAAATGAACGCAGCAGTGGCAAATCTAAACTTTAACTATTGCACTTTGAGTATTCAAATCTAAATAAAATTTTATCGATTGAGACAAGCTAGACTTCGCGCTTAAGTGAGATTTGGCCAAGTTGCATTGCGTTTTTAGCCACGCCCATCGGACTGCTTACGCTGGTTTGACTATAGCTCTGTGTTTACAAAATGTCGTGCAACAGCAACTCGGCCTGAGCCAATCGTCCGAAATCGCAGGAACAATGTAGCTGATACGAACGAGTCGCCTGATACAAATTGTCGCGCGACACAGCGAAAATGTAGCACGTCTAAAAGGGACTTTAGAGGCGTCTTGCTATCACACTTCATTTTAATGGCTGCCTCATAGACCGCAACAGTACTTGACTCTTAGGTCTAAGTGGCTCTGACGCTGGCGGCCAAATGGGAAAAATGGGATTTTCTCAAGAGCTAGTATAAGCATGTCCAGACACGATCATGCAGGCAAGCGCCCAAGTGCGTCCCCGCCGTATCCAAGATACCTTCTCCACAAGAAAAATTTTGGGTACCTTGGAATTTTTTCTTCAGTATTAGGGGGAAAAGAATAGCTCTTGAGAAAATCCCATATTTCCATTGCTGACTTTTGGCCGGCAGCGTCAGACCTAAGGCCAAGTACTGTTACAGTCTATGGCTGCCACCTGAAAAAAAAAAACTCGCCAAAAACCATAATACGGACATTACAAGTGGTTTCTGCTAGTAATTCCGTATGCAACACGCTGCACATACATATTGTTTTAACTGGAATGCTTTTTGAAACATTTGTATCTGTCAATGTTCTGAATAAAATAATTAAAATAGACCTCTGCCTTGCGTAGTACAATGTTTCTATTAATAGAGAGTTTACTGGAAGGTAGCTGAGCATGTCCGAGTTTCCATCTCGTGGGCCAACAGAGCTCGTCTTTATTACAGGCAAAGCTAATTGTGGAGTGCTGGTGCATGCGCTTTGTATTCCGCTATATATTAATCATAAACCGCAGCAGCAATACTTGACTCTTAAGTCTGACGCTGGCGGCCTAAAGTCGGCAACGGAAAAATGGGATTTTCATTCCAAGATACCCAAACATTTTTCTTGCAGAGAAGGTATGTTGGATACGGCGGGGACGCACTTGTGCGCTTGCCTGCATGACCGTGTCTGGACATGTTCATAATAGCTCTCGAGAAAATCTAATTTTTCCCATTTTGGCCGCCAGCGTCAGAGGCCACTTTTGGACGTAGAGTCAAGTACTGTTACGGTCTATGTAATAATCTTATTTCTGTCTCGTGCAATTATGTAGCCTTTATTAGAGTGCCTATTTAACCTATTAAGAGTTTTGATAGAGCCAGATTCAGTTATTTTGTATGTATTGCCAATTAATCTGTACTCTCTGAGAGTATTCTTAATTTACTTATTTGTTTACTTCGTATATGTTGCTGTTGTCTTTTACGTGCTCCAACCTGTTGATTGACTATACATTCTGTAGTGTACTCTTTGTTCTGATATTTAATAAAACTACGGTTCACTTTCTAGTGCGTTTATCTTGAATATATCATGTGCCTAACTGTCTCTACCGTACGGTGTATTATCATCAGTTTCCTCTCTTCTGGTTATTTCTTGACAATTTACCCTGTAAAATATCTATTCATTTGAGCAGTGCTGCTCCTACACATAGAGAACGAGCTGACTGCCGTAACCATTCCGTGCCCTCAGGAGCATATTGTGGTGGGCCCTTTCCCTGCCATAATATGTTTGGGCATCACGCACCCAAGGGTCCCGAGTGCCTTCTCCGCAGGGGATGTAGCATCTGGCCGCAGTTCCTGCTGAGAAGGTTAGTTTCGTAGAGTTAGGTAGGTTCTCTATACATATTTCCCCTTCTGATTCGCGATGTGGGCCGCTGAATGGTGGTAAGCGACCCATCCCATGGGACTCCTATCTGCTCCCGTGTGGGGGGCCACGGAAGGGACCCTCCGCACGAGTGTTCGCTTTCTTCTGTCTTCTTTTCTTTTCGTTTTTTGTCTCCTTCTCTGCACCGCATGGCTGGGCGATTTCGTTCGACCGAGCCGCGTGGAGTTGGAGATGCTCTCGCCTTATTTCCTGCCAGACATGGTGCACCTGGCCAAGATTGTTCTAATAGAACTCATCATGATCCTACAAAATTGGATCGCTGTTATATAGTCTTTGCATCTAATACGGCGGGAAAACCCACACTATAATAATAATAATAATAACCATTCCGTCACTCTTTCAATAAAAAGTGGCTAATGCAAAGAACCCGTATTCTGTGTACACGGATGTTTGTTTACGTGACAAGCAAAGTATTGGTAAGAGTGTAATCTGTCTCCAGTTGTTGACGTTTATCATTTTCCCCATGGGGATGTTACTGAAAAAGACCTTTTCATTCCTGATGCTGCTGGTTTACGGATATAATGTGTTCTTCGCATCCACAAGCATCCCATAGTTCTTATTGAGGATTGCATGGAGTAGTTAAGAATGAAGTTACTGGCTGTTATTTATACCGTATTGCATACGTTGTCATCGTCGTCGTTTCGTTGCCAAAATTTTTCTTTCGTGTGTTGATTTCATTCTTGTTATGGGGCTAAAGGGAACATCAGGTCAGCCAGCGATATGCCCATGCCTCGTACTTCCTGAGGTCTCTCATAAGATCGTGAAGATTCAAGGAAAGCCAGATAAAAAAGTGAGGTGGCTTGGGCACCGCGGAGAGTACAGTTGAGTGGGAAAGATTCACAGCTTCATTGTGGAAGTTGGATGTGTGGCATGTGATACTGAGTGGCTGCCGTGACGACGGTTTTGAGTGCAGGTATTGTTAGGTAGGTTCTCTATATGGCCACAGAAGGGACCGTCCACACGGGCGCTTCTGTCTTCTTTTCTTTTCGTCCTTCATCTCTTGCCACCTGAGGATAACGTTGTGGTTCCGGCTGTAAGCCGAGTAATACATGTTAGATCGCTATTGATTGTCTAAGTTTCAGAAATAGCGGGACAATGCCAATTTAATAATAATGGTGTTGTGACAGGATAAGACATAGCCATGTATTACGCTGATGTTAAATTTTACACAATAATTACAATTGATAAGTAATGTTGCCCCCCCCCAGCAAGGATTTCATAGATTATCTAGCCCCAAATTGGCCTTTGGTACAGCTTTCCTTTCTGCTCATTTTACTTTCTTCCATCTTCATGCTTCTACAAATGCTTTGTGGGCTCTTCTTCCTCTTTCTTGCTGGCTTTCTTATTGCCATGTGCGTAGATCCAATATAAGCAGGTCTTCTTGCTTGGATTGCACGTTTCTCTTGACATGACCCCCTCTCCCCTCAGAGGGCATAGGATGGGCCATAGGGTTAGGTTGTTTAGGTTCGCCCACCCTATGTAATGGGGAGCAGCGCCCCCAGGGGTTTATGTTGGTTACCTTAGCCATTAATTGTGACGTCGGCACGTCTGTCTTTCGTGTCCGCTTTGCTACCTTCTGAATTCATACTACTACTATCACTCTTGCTTTCTGCTGTTGTTCCTCTTCGCACTCTACTTACTGTTCCCATACGCGTTGATCATGTGTGGGAACACCGTGCATGGCTTCCCCCTTTCTATCGACGTACTATATGCCCCTTGTTCTTTCCTCTGTAACATCGTCTTCTTGCGGAAACGGAGGCTTAAACCTTGGACTATAATTAACTTGTGACATTCTGTGTTTCCCTTCTCCTTCCTTACTTGGAACATTTTTGCGGTGGTTAGGGAGGCTTAAATTATTGCTTACAAAAATATGTAATTGATGATAAACAGGAATATCATAAAATCTGTACTGAGAAAAGCTGGGCTCGTAGCAGTGGACCGAAGTTCTTATATGGATTTTGAGCGAAACAAGAGAATAGGTTAAACTTTTGCTCAGTATGATGAGAGATTTGACGTGTTCTGTGGTTACGAGGTAGCGACGGTTGAGCTGTCAGTTGGTGTTGGTTGGCACATGGAGTGATTAGATAGAGTTCTGTGTGTCTGGCTGGTGAATGTGGTCGGGGATGTGTAGCGTCACTGTTAGTATTGGCGATGATGAGGCAAAGTTTACTACCGAGATTGTACGTGGGGCGATGAAAAGTGCACTGTTCAGAATAGATATAAAAATCACTGGTAGGTTGCTTGCAGCCAGCGAGGCGTGTTGTAATCACAACGCCAAGGTTACAAGTGTCATCTAGCGACACCCACTGTTGGAAATCGTGTCTGAGCCGGTAACATCTTACAGAACCGAGTAACCTCATGTACTTCCTTTCGGGTCACTGCAAGGTAACGCTCACCCGAAGAGGATTGTAGTTGCATCGCGTGAGTAGCGTCGAGAGGTTCCTGGGCACGTGGGATGAGAGCTATCTAATGGCGCCGTGTTATCTTGTATGGTGGGGTCACGTTTCAGGAGGTCCTTCTAATATTACTGTTCGAGTCAAATGCTCATATTTATTACATGTAGAGTGACAGTTGCTGATGCCCGTGCTTTCGACGCGTCTCTCCACCAGATTGCTACCACTTTCACGTCAGCGGCGGCCCTGTAGCTCTTGTATCAGTGTTAGCGGAATATTCTGTGATGCAAAAGACAAGTGCTATAGGGCGGCCGCCAACGCGGAAATGGGTAGACTCTAGGGAGAGACGTGTCGCAAGCGCGGGCATTGGCATCTGTCACACTATATTTAATAGGGTATAAGAGCTACGACACAGACGCTCTCTGCTTGCATGGAGAAATAATGTGCTCTTTCCGACAAATGCTATCGTATCTATTGCATGGCAAATTAATAATTTGTTATCTTAGGGCTTCACTTCACTTCATGCCACTGTAGACATTGTGACCGTGAAATGCAACTGTTATTTCGCATGCGGTGGCGTTGCTTGATGACAGTACATGTAACTGTATAGTTTATCTGTCGTGTACTGACAATAGGATACCGCAAGGGAAGGGATGACATTACGTCTCTTTGGGGCAGTGACACGCCTCCGGTCCCCTAGTCTCTGTCTGTGCTCTCATCTACACGTAGGCGAACTTGACCAAATTGACGCTTGGTATAAAAGGAAAAATGTAGGGTGTAGCTACAATACGAAGGATCACTCACCATACGCAAGTATTGAGTGTTATCTCACGCGCTCATTTCGTTTTATTTTGTAGGTCCCAGGGTCTCTGTAAAATCGGGTTATAATCACCCATTGACTGCTACTGGGGGGGGGGGGGCAGGCCTTTGGGGAAGCTCCATGAGATTCTGTAGTTGCCCTGCAACTGCACTGCGTTCACTTTGATTATGCAAACTTGCTTTTTACCTCCGTTAAGGAGGCTATATTCTCGTCGAGTTTGTCTGTCTGTCACCAAAATAACTAAAAGTTATGGACGGATTTCAACGAAATTTACAGGGATTGTTAGGTATTAGGTATGTGTCTAGCCCATTTCACCGATTTCTTCTTTTCCTTCAAATTTTACTTTTTATTTGAAACAATGACCCACGGTACCTTTAAATTAAGATAAAGCTAAATAACAATTCAACTCCTTGCTACCTACTTCTACCATCATATTTACTTAAATGTAAGACCCCACTACCCTATAACGTTGTGGTTCCGGCTGTCTAGTCGAGTAAATTCATCTTATATCGCTATCAATCGTCTCCGATTCGGAAATAGCGGGACAATACCAATATAATAATAATAACGAAGCCCTGCAGATCTACTGGGACAAGAGGATGGAAACCGATCGAGTACTTCACGCCAACCGACCGGACATCGTCGTCAAGGACAAACAGGAGAAGTCGGCCAAACTGATCGACGTCTCAATCCCCTTCGACTCCAGAATCATCNGAAAAGTACCGGGACCTTGCCATCGAACTACAGAGACTGTGGCAGATGAAGGTCGACGTCGTTCCAGTGGTCATCGGAGCCCTGGGGGCCATGTCCAAGAATCTGAAGGCTGCCCTCCGAGAGCTCAAGTGCGGCCACCTCCACCCAGGAACCCTCCAGAAGAGCGCTCTACTCGGAACAGCGCACATCATTCGCAAAGGGCTCTGAGCCTTAGGTCACGGAATGTGATCCGGCGCCAGAGTGTCGAGCCCAAAATCGCTCAACCGATCCAATCAATGGGTCGTGAAATCCCCTCGATAATAATAATAGGTATGTTAGGAGGAACAGATGATTAAATTTTTGGGGAAGTCCGTTCATCCATTTGTTTATTTGTTTGTCTGCCTAATTTTTCTCATTGCCATAACTGAGAAAGTTTTGGATCGATTTATATGAAATTTGCATGAATTGTTAGGTATATTATGAAAAGTGACTAAATTTTTGTGAACTGTTTGCTTGTTTGTCGCCGTGTTTTATTTTATGCTGGTTAGCACAATGATTCAAACAGTTATGAATAGATCGTTATGAAATTTACAGGAACTGTAAGCAATGTTAAGAGACATTATTAAATTTTGGTGATGATANTTGTCGCCGTGTTTTATTTTATGCTGGTTAGCACAATGATTCAAACAGTTATGAATAGATCGTTATGAAATTTACAGGAACTGTAAGCAATGTTAAGAGACATTATTAAATTTTGGTGATGATAGGTTGGTTCGTTTTTGTTTTTGACTATACTGTCCATTTTATCGAGGCAGTTTGAGCATGGTTAAATTCTACAGCGTTGCCAATTCTATGGGCAATTCTGATATTTCTCTATATGTAGGTAGTGAGTGGGGCTACAATATGGGCTGAACAGAATCTCAGAAATGTCTGTAGAATTAGCAACTCTGTTGAGGAATTGGACTGTGCCCGAAACGCCTTGATAAAATGGACAGAGTATAATGTTTGTTAGCAGCATAACTTGAAAAGTTATGTACGGATCTTCAAAAAAAATTATAGAATCGCTTAATACTGTTAAAATGCACAGATGATTTGATTTTGGTGTCAATATATTTGGGCATCACGCACCCAAGGGTCCCGAGTGCCTTCTCCGCAGAAGTTGTAGCAGCTGGCCACAGTTTCTGCTAAGAAGGTAAGTTTTGCAAAGTTAGGTAGGTTCCGATGGCGATGGCCTTCACACCATCGCCATCATATAATCGGCGATGGCCAAGCTCTGGTAGATTTTGGACATGGGCAGAAGAGAGCAACCATGGGAGAAGAGAGCAATAGGAGGGCCTAAAATATATTGCCAATCATCATTAATTCAAATACTTCAAATCAGGGTTAGGGATTTGCTTCATTACCTCCCTGTTAACGGCTTGCATCGAATGATGTCGATCTCTGGTTTTGTTCCTTAATGGCTTTGGGACGCACTATTTGTGGTTAGGGACATTTATTAAACCCCAAATAACTAACGAGAATTCAAATTTTAACAAAGGAAGAGCGAAATGAGTTCAGAAATGAACATTTGATTTTTAGAGATTTTTGGCAATAAGCTTGTCCCCAAGGCAAAGTCAGACTTCCTCATAACCGTTCGTTAACATTAACAGGTTAAAAATAATTGAAGTATCTGATGTACCTCTCTAAATGAACCTTACGTATATATTATGTACTATTTATATTTATAGGTTGATTGTTGTAGCTATTAAGAGGTGCAAAATTTTTCTGAAAAGAGAAAATTAGCTTGACTAGCAAGTGTAAATGACTAAGCTTTTGCATAAAGTGGAAGCTTGGTCTTGATTATTGCAGTCAGTGAATATTCTTTCAAATTAAGCATTTTTAATGGCTGTGACCTATAAATTAATGTTCAACACATCGACACTTATTAGAATAATGGTCTAAAATATTTAGTTTTTAGTTTCGAGTTATAATAATAATTTACTAAGAAAGTATCGAGAACCGTATCTATATAGCCATATTTCTATCATAAGGGTTAGCTACACATTGAAACATGTGAGGTCACCAGAGTTGATGGAGTTTTGGCAGGTCTGGTGGTGCTGACTACTGATAGAGCTGCTCTGCCTTTGCTCACCGCTGAGGCATATTCATTAGAACATTCATTCTATTCTCCATGATGAGCGGAAGGCAGAACACCTGTGGATTGTTAGAACTCATGATAACCCATGTGTTCCTATAGTCAATTACAGGAATGCTCGCTCATCAATCGAAGTGATGAGCCGTCGTGGTGTTCTTGAGGTACCGATTTCAGTGGTGAAGAAAGAAAGGAATATACTAATATCAGAGTAGTTACATCTGTCATTAGCCTATGCAAGTTACACCTCAAATGATTATGGTGCCCCTGATGTGTGAGGTGGGACTTCTGCAGGTCTAGTCATTCCAACTGCGGTGTTCGGCTTTCCACTCACCTCTGAAAATTATTCATGCGAACATTTGTTGTGTTTCTTTTTCATCTTGTAACTGAATTCTTCTATTTTCTACTAATATTACTTTATTGATCTTCTGGGTTTGTAGACATAGTGTGTAGTGTATCTTCTGCAATAACAGAGTTCATAGACACACATAATGGGCCGTGCACGTGCTACAAAGAAAACTCCTGCCAAGAAGAGGGCTATCAAAGAGGAAGCCAGTGATGATGACAGGTGTGTTTCTCTTACTTGCTTGCATATTAAACTACCCATCCATAGCTCTATCTTATATTCTTCTCGTTCCACGTGTTCAACTCGGAAAGGTTAACTGTAGAAGTCGCGGATTTACCTGCAGTTCAGGGTACGCATTGAAGTGTATTGTAGAATAGTTAACTGAAATAGATGTCTTGCCTTCTGCAAGTGCTTGAGGTGATATTGAATAATTCTAATAAGTACGGTATATAGGTAATCTCAGTTGTCGTAAAGTGGGGTAAAAAATGAAAAGCCCAAATAGGAGTAAAAAATGGATCAGTTTCTTGCAGTAAAAAATCCTATTTCATTTTTTACCCCTAATATAGGTTATCTATTTAGGGTAACATGCCTAGTATCCATCCACCTTTTGCAAGTTTTTTTTTTTTTTTTTCAAAGGTTATTGTGACCAACCTATTTGATCGGGAGTTGCGACAAATGACTTAATCGGTAGTTAAATGATGGAACGTCATTATGATATGCTCATATTTAATATTTTCCCATAATTTTTTTTTTTTCTGGAGTCATTTTAAAAAGTGGACGGAATTAGCGCGGGCCGACGCGGTACCCGTCCAGCCCATGCTAGTGTCCGTCCACCCCCTCTTATTTTGGACTTCCGCTCGGCTATTTATTCAGGCCGCCGCCACAGCGGAGAGACGAGCGACGTGCACCGTGCAACGCGACAAATTTGTTGCACGATAACTTATAACGGAGGATACAGCAGTCTGCTGTCCCCACCGCCGCAACTGCGAAGCCTCGCGACACCCGTGCATTGTTGCAACACGACTCCCGTAAAATTCGCATTGCGTCGCTTGTTGCGCTCTGTGGGGCCCCGGCCTTCATATCTATCTATATATTAATACGCTAGTACCTACCTACGTACCTACCTTTTGTGTCACGCTCTTCATCATTAATAGATAGAAGGAAATTCGAGCTTTTTTCAGTTCGGGAAGCTAGCGTATCTGTGATACGGCTGGTGACTTATCTCTCGG
>LQNS02278094.1:40000272-40015175 GCA_001587735.2 Parhyale hawaiensis | reverse complement strand
TGATCAACGTGTTTTCGAGTGAAGAGAACATGTCACTAGTATAGAGAACAAACAACAGCGGGCCAAGCACACTGCCCTGAGGGACGCCAGACACCACCCCGACTGAGGCGCTCAAAACGCCATCAACAGACACTCTCTGCGTTCGCTCAGAAACAAAATCACGAATGATTGACAAAACCCTACCACCCACACCACAGGCCTCCAGCTTGTATAATAGACCCCTGTGATTAATGCTGTCAAACGCCGCATTAAAGTCCAACTACACAAGGCGTGCTTCCGACCCACGATCCAGCGCAGATTGTAAAAGGTGTGACACCGACAAGAGAGCGTCACAACAGCCCAAGCCAATTCTGTACCCAAGCTCTTCTCTACAAGTCCAATTCTCAATATAACTGCGGTACTTATCACCCTGTACATCAGTTTGCTGCAAGACACTGGAACGTGTGACTGTTGCCCATTTGTTGGATTATTTAGAATCCAACTATCTGTTGTCTGACAAATTGGCTTCCAGTTTGGGAGGTCCATGGAGGTTGAGCTGCTGCTAGCATATTCTGATGTATTGATAGGCCTGAAATGGCGGGATTCTGATGTGTTGATAGGCCTGAAATGGCGGGATTCTGATGTGTTGATGGGCCTGAAATGGCGGGATATTGTTGTTGTAATATTTTTAGACTTTTCCAAGGCTTTTGATAAGGTGAGTCTTGTTGCACTGATGGAAAACTGAGACTTTGAAATTGATGGTGTTATTTTGTCTCGGAATTGATGCCTTTCTGTCAGGTCGCACCATTCAGGTTAGTGTTGCTGGGTGTATGAGCCAAAGCAGACCAGTTCTGAGTAGTGTCCCTCAGAGTTCCATTCTGGGACCTCTGTTTTTGTTCTGTGTTGACCTACTGAATTTGCATAGCTATGTCATGTTCTATTATGGTTTTTGCAGATGACTTTGGATTAGCTATACCTGTCATATTTGCAGCCCTCCTATCAGAAGGAGCAGTATTCTATTCAGGGTGACCTTGATGTTTTGGCTGATGTTGTGATGCCATGCAATTTAGTCATAAAGGGCAAAAAGAGTGTTTTCATGAGGTCTTGTCATACCCATCACATGGCGGGTTATTACTTGCACCCTTATACCGTACCTACATTGATACGGTCCTCAAACTCATTGAGTCTCATCGTGACTTGGGTGTATTGTTGGATACTGACCTGAAATTCCATGCTCATGCAAGACAGCTAGTTGGGATGGCCACTGAACTAGCTGATAGTCTCTTGCGGTCCACGGTGTGGACAGCTTCTGAGTTCATGGTGTCTCTGTTTGTGACCCATATCAGGCCTATCAGGATTTCCTATTTAGTGCTGAGTTGTCTGGATTACCGGCGATGTGAGGGCTTGAATCTTTTGGAGTCTATTTGACGTAGATGGATGAAGCATATTGAGGGGCTTGCCGACTCGAGTATGGTGACAGGGTAAAGCGGCTAAACCTTTTCTCAGTGACGGGAAGTTGGTTAGTGCCGATTTTATTAAGTGCTGGAAAGTGCTCGAGGCCATCCTTTGAAACTAGTTTGACCGTACTTTGGCACTGAGGCAGGAAATAGGGCGTTTCTATCTAGATGCTTGAGGCTTTGGAACTCATTGCCAGAGGAAGTTGTGTTGTCTCAGTCTTTGGATGTATTTAAGGGCGTTGTACTTGTCATTTGGGAGAAGCATTGTTTGACTATGTATAATGCCTGTGTGTGTGTTGGCTGTTGTTGGCCAACTGTGGATTTCTCTGGCTTGTTGGTCGTGAATATAGTTTGGAGTTAATTACCGTGCAGGGGTGTTGAGTTGACGACCTTGGTTTGTTGGGTGACCGGCTGTATGGGTCTGAGTGGTCTTATTTGTTGGGATGAAGCTGGTGGTTGTTGCTAAAGTGTGGCTTTGTGTGGCGGTGATGCCACTGTGCTGGAATGTTACTAATAATGCTTGGCTCTCAGCCGTGGTGTTGCTTACCTGGTGCCACATGTTATATGAATGTGAGTGGTCTTGATCTTAGTGGTGATGTTGGTGAGGGTTCTGTGGTGTTGAGGTGCGGCTGTGCTGGAGAGTTACTAATAATGCTTGGCTTTCTGCGACGGTAGTGCTTACCATATGCCACATGCCCTTGGTGTTTTTTGCTGTTTCTGGGGGACCAAACATGTGAGTGTGTTGTTTATTGGCGGATTTCCTGATGGCCAACTGCGCACTGCTCCGGCTCGTTTGCTGTGTATACCTGTGGTTTCTCTTGCTGGTGCCGGCGCGTGGAGCCGTGCTTGCCTCCCTAGAGTGGCTGTCCTGCTCTGGGGCACCCTGGACTAAGGGGGTTGCAGAGGTGAGTCTTCAGTATAGCGATCGTCTATGCATTCCTCAGGTTATCGACGCTGCATATGCCTTCTTGAACTTCTCTTGAGCTTCATTGAAGTAGTTTCAAGGGCTCGAACTCACCTGTTATTATAGTTGCATTCTTATATTGACTCCCTGTCTTATAATTTTACAGTCCTCCTGCAAAGCTGACGCGTGTGGACAGCGAGAACACTCAGATCAGAAAGGCTGCAGCTCAAGCTGAAGTGGATGATGCCTGTTGCAGCAGTGCATCGGCTCCTCTGGATAGCTTCTTTGCCAATCACTTGGGTGCAAAGAATGCCAAAGCATATGGAGAATATGCTTGCATGCTCAACCAAACTGACGTGATGCACAACAACAACAAGTTTTATGTCATTCAAATTGCCAAGAAAGGAAAGAAATTCCATGTGTTTAATCGCTGGGGTCGAGTGGTAAGTATTCATGCTGTAGCATTGTCAATTTTTGTTTTAAGGTCTTCACTAGCCATGTTTATACACTACCAGGAAGGTCTGGAATTGCAGACATATGGGTGGCGCCTTAGCTGGAAAGAGGCTAAGTGCCAGTGCACTAGCTATTTGTAACTACACTGTATTTGTTTTTGGAGGTGATTTGTTTTTGGAAGTTCAAAGCCGGGCTTTGCAAAAGTGCTGACCTGTTTTAATAATTTGCCTTTCCAAGTTCGTAAAAGCTTTGTTTATAATGAAATAAAACAAGATTTGTAATATATTATTTTATTATGATCTAAACTACATTGCTTTTCAATAGGACCTCCATTGGCAGCAATGACACGCCCTAATCGTGGTCGGAAGTCTTTACAGACATTACGGACGTAGTCCTTCCTCATCTGGGCCCAAGTGCGGTTCACCGAGGCTTTCAGCTCCTCACTGTTGTTGTGGCAATCTTTGCATGCTTTACTCTCAATATGCGGCCAAACGCTGTAGTCCAGAGGATTGAGATCAGGCGACTGTGGGGGCCGGAAAATCATGTTTTGGCTCATCTAGTTTTGGACGGTTTTCAACGAGTGCGCTGGTGCACCATCTTGCTGAAACACGTAATCTCCATCTTTGACGATTTTTGTGATCCAAGGAAGAACTTTTGTGGCCATGATATCCCTGTATTCAGCCCCTACCAACTTGTAACCGCCCTTGAACTACACTGGAGGCATCTTCTCTCTATCGGAGCCACAACGCCAAGCATCATCACAGAGGCTGGATGCTTTGTTGTGGAGATATAATGAACATCAATGATGCCTTGGCCAAAGCTCACAACTCGATCGTTTTATTTGTTGTAGACAGGATCCACGGTGAAGGTCTTCTCATCTGAGAAAAATGATGACTCGATTTCCATGACTTTTCAAGTCGTTAAGAAGGCGGGAACATCGCTCTTGGCGCTTTTTAACCATGTCAGGAGTTAGCAACGGTCTTTTCTGACACTTGAAACTCTTTCCACCTTCACTCCTTACAGCTCTTGACACGGTTGATACAGAAATCTTTTTCTTCTTCGCAAATTCAGTAATTTTGAGTTTTGGATCATTTTCAAAGGCTCTTCGAACATTCTTCTGTGGAATAACTTGTGGTCTGCCTGAACGTGGTCGATCTTTCAGGCTTTCGTTATTCTTAAGGCGGTTTTCGACCCGTTTCACCGTTGGTAAACTGACATTTTGCAACCCAACAACGTCCGCCTTCTGGTGACCCGCGCGAACGAGAGCTGGTATCTTTATCCTTTTTTTTCCATTACCAACAATGTATAAAAATGAGCACTGTTGCCAGTTATTATTTTCTCTGAAATAGTTTAGGAATGAGTGATTGTCAATAAATTTCATCAAGTCTTTGAAATGAGTTTCACACTTTGAAAATACAAAATAGGTCAGGACTTTTGCAAAGCCCAGTATAGTCACCAGCAATTAAATCATTGTACTAGTAGCTATATACATATATCTTTATTTTGGAATTAGCTTTATGTTGCTAGCTCATATTGAAATAATTATGTTGATGTTATGTCTTATGCAGTTGGACAACAAATATGCTAGAGTAGAGTAATGAGTTCCTAGTATGTTACTTCCTGATTTTCTTGTTAACTTTATGATTATTCGAGTTTGATGAAGTCAGCACCATATTATTCTAGTGCAGGGCGTTGCAACTACTGCCTGTTGCCACAAGTTGCCCACCAGTTGATGTTCTGTGGCCCACTCCTGCTTGTATTATAAATTTATTTTGTATATTCATGAAAAACCGAGTTCTTGTGTGTGTGAGAAATAATACACCTAGTTACTATAGTAAGTTGTACCAGAGTGAGTCAATCGCGGGCCACAGAATATCAACCAGCGGCCCACTTGTGGCCCTGCGGACTAGTAGTTGGTCCACCCTGTTCTAGTCGGTTATATAGGCCCCTCTTGTTTTGACCCCTGGTGCTTTTAAAAAGTATACCTAGCTCAAATGCTATTTTACTGTATGCGTTTAAGATACTTGACTTATTAGGCTTAGAAATTTACCACAGGCACCTAAGCCCCTAGTTCAGCTTTTTTATTCTTATACAATGATGTCACCATAATGTGCAGTCACTGGCCGTCAATTAGGCCTAATGGCTAGGTGGTCCGTCCTTCTTGGTAGTAGCTGCTATGTGTTTACAGTCAATTTGTGATGTCAGTGTGCTCATTTTCTTTTCTGTCTACATTAGACTTGAAAAAATCCGGTTATGGCAAATCTCTCTGGCTATTGAGTGAAAAAGTCTTTGAATATGTACTAAGATTTAAGTACACGCCAACCGATGGGTTAAGGCCTTCTGGTGATAATCATATTTGAAGGAGCTGAACTCCAGTGTGTAAAATTTTTAATGTGAAATACCAATATTGCTTACTGGAGCTGCACTCGTGTAGGTAGTGCTGCATATCTTAGTAATACCTGAAACGGTGGTATTTATTGTTCTCCGTTTCTTTGTAGCTACGAATTCTTCACTATTTACTTCCTGCCACAACATAAAATTAAACCTGAATCGGAATGGTGACTTGCTGCTAATGCACATTCCATAGCTTCAAGTGCTGTGTAATAGGCCTTTGTGAGATTAACATTAAATTAGAACTGAAAACCCTTGAGTAACTACAGTAAAACCCCAGGTACTCGGCAAGCACGGGAGGAAAGCCTTGCCAAGTGCGTGAGGTTGCTGAGTTAAGCAGGTACTGACAACGTCGGCAAAACCTTCAGAAACCTGCGACTTTGCCAGTTACGGCGCAAATTGCCAAGGGTCATAAACACCCATACAACACCTGCATAATATCAATCGCTACTCACTATCAAATTAACTCGGGTCACTGGCAGTTTTAGTGCTGTTTTCCGTGCGTTAGATCTCGGCACGCCCCCGGTTTTTCCTGTATCTCGGTAACATGACGTACCGTAATTGCTGAGCTACAAGTCGGCAAAACAACTCTGTCTTCATTTTTTCTTATTTTCTTATACCGTGCAAATTTCGGAACAATCGGTTCACAATCAATAATTATGCCCTCCCGTGCCCCTCTCTCAAAATGTAGGTACCATGTGTGAAAGTTCTACCCAACTTTTTCTTCATGTCATCATATGTAATAGGAAAATACAGGATATAGTTGTAAAACAGAAATCTACTCAGACACAACCCCTTCCCCCTCCCAGAGCCAGGACTATTTGAGAAGATTTCCATTCTGATCATTGCATAGCATGGCACAGATATTAGGCTATCAAATTGTATCAAGGAATTGGCATCGGTGCCTCGGCATTATACAATCTAGGTAGTCCATTCTCAATGGCAAAACACATAGATTAAGCCAAAAACAAAATATGTTCACATTAGCAAAATATTTTATTATTTTTTAAAACTTGAGCCTGAAAATTCTGAATTGATTGATATTTTTTTTATAAATGGGATTCCAGAGTCGTAGTAGAGCTAAAAATGCCAACTCCTTGAGCAAATGAATCTTGACCCCTATGAGTTTTGTGCCACTCTGAAGTTTGGTTTTTATATGTACTTGGATATTCCAAAGCGTTGAGATAGTAAGTTTTCAGGTATTTCTTTGTGGATTGTACAATCGTTTCTGCCTTTCCAAAGTTAAACTTGACTTACTTGCCAGGTTTACATCTTTCGATGATGCAGAAGAAACCCAAGTTAAACAGATGCTATCGATGCATCCTTTGGAGCTGAATAGGCCTATGGTACCACCAGCATGAACATAATTAGCTATATGAAGTGTCACTGCATACACCTTCCAGTTGTTTTTGATAGCTTCACCCACTGGTTTATTTATCGCTGTTATGACCTTTTGCTTGCCTTAGTTACTAATTGAACTTTCATTCCAGGGTGAAACTGGACAGATGAGTTTCTTAGATTTCCCTGATGAGAAGCAGGCAGTTGCTTCCTTTTGCAAGAAGTTCTCTGACAAGACTGGCAACAAGTGGGAAAACAGGAACCAGTTTGTACCAAAAACAAAGAAGTACACCATGATTGCAATGGGTGAGTACCCGTGAATGTTGTTCATGTTACAAAGGTATTGGTATTTGAAATTTATATTTTCTTCATTTATACTCGAGAAAATATGTTGCTTCATTGCTTTGCAATTTCAAAGTCATATGCAGTGCAGCTATAGCTTATCTCTCTTATTCATTGCTGAGCAGTTCATAAACAAAGCATTTGCCTCAACCCATTCAACAATTAGTCTATATAATATGAAAGTTTTATATGTATGCTGAATTTATGATGGTTTTACTGTGAAAAGTTATGCTGGGGTTTTATAAACCAGTTTTTGCTGTTCAAACTCCAGAGAGTGTCAATGAAGTCAATATGTGACAACATCTGGCTGTCTCTGGTGCTCAGCGAGTATTCAATGAAGCCGAAGTGAGTTAAATAATAATAGCATTCTTAGCAAACCTCCAGGTCTGAGCTGCGCTCAGGCATACAAGGAACATCTATTGCCGGCGAAGCGAGGCATATCGGGGCAGAAAAGATGCAGCTGTAGCTTCCTCAGAGGTTTAGGAAGCTTGTTTTGAACAGTACGTATTAGTTTTCTGAACCATGGGGTTTGCTACTTTACTAGTCTTGGGACATTGTTGCTTTCTTTCTTTAAAAAAAAATAAATCTATACCTTGTTACCACTCGTGACTTTCCATATGGCGTTTATATATACTTTCTGTAGCTATATATAGTTGATAACAATGCTTCAAGAACACGAATCCATTTATAATGGGTGGGGAATGTTTTCTATAGGGGAATATTTTAATTATTCACATTAAGAGAATGAAAATTTTACAATTTTCCCTCATTTAATTGTAGAATTATTTCACTCCAATTTACCCATGCCCTAGGCTACTCGACGTGATCACCTTTAGCCTAAACGGCTGCCCAAATACACTTAAAAAATGGAGTAATTGAGGCGCGCAGTAGGGAGTAGTTGTCTTCAGTGGTTAAAAAGTTCAACAGAGTTACTTGATGACAATAATGGCTCCGATGTTTATAGAAGCCCTACATCACTTTGAAGACTGCATGCGGACGTTTCAACATAATGAAGCTTTGCACACATCACGAAGGATCCAAGAGTGGAGCATCAGCAATTTGATAAAAGTTTTTGTGCCCTTCATCTTCGCCCAACCTCAACCCAGTATACTGTTTACGATGGTCCATTTTTGAGGCAAAGGCTTGTGCTAGAACACAGAGACCTGGACTGGGTACATGAGCTCAAATCAACAGAATACTGTACGTACCTCGATTATATACGTAGGTACTCTTTTTTTTCAAGCGGCAGTAGTTATGGCTAATAGTTGTCCTGTTATGGTGTTGTATTGGCGGCAAACTGCAAGTGCCGTCCGGAGGGGGATGAGGAAGTAGAGGGAGATAGGTAAAGGAAGGGTGAGAAGAAAGAAAGACAGACGCCGCATAGGTCCTCCCAGAGATGCACCAGAGAGAGGGCCGACGGAAACGCACTGCACATTTAATTAATAGATGGGAGAGTTTGCACTCCCGCACGACTGAGCGGGTACTGCGAGAAGCCGTAACTCCGATACTGTACTTGTAGGAGCTCATCGCCTCACAATAGCCTAACCTTAATTGCGACAGCGCCGTACCAAAGAGGGCTCAGCATTGACATGGATAGTGGGAAGGGCGTAGTATTGACATGGACGGAAGATGACGGGAGCACCCGTGCTGAGCGTTTTGTTGACCTCCTGCCCCGCAATGGGAGAGGCCACCACCTCCCTGTGGAGTGACGCCAGAGCCACCTTATGAGTGGAAGCCGAGACGACGCCGTCAGTCAGCAAGTGCGGCACTGACGGCCGCTGAGGGCCGACACGTTGACGCCAAGGTATGTTTCATGCCAGGACGGCCTCTGTGAGCGGTGACTGTGTCATGCGACGTGTGTCCGGCAACGAGAGCCTGCAGTAAATACTATCTGCTAATGAGGTCGAAGACTCACCGACTAGGAGCATCTGTGACTCGTGGTGGAGATGACTGCACGACGCCATACGGTATGAGCCCGTAGTAGAGCCGCGTTTTGGACGACTTGCAGCTTATTCCCGTTGGGGAACCACACTGGGGCCGAATGAGGGCCCTATATGTTGAAATCAGCGTTTTCTTCTGTTCACCACAGCTAGTGTTGGCTAGGGTTTTGATAGTGCGAAGTCTCTAGGCTTCCATGACGTGCGTGGAGAAGTTCCGTTAGCAGTCCCAGAACCACCAAACATTTTGGGGTGTTTGTCAACGGAGAGAGGAGAATCACGCAGGGCGACCCTCGGGCTTATGTTTACCTCGTCAGTATCCGGTGTGAACAACGGCGGTTTGGTTTTTTGGGAGCCCTCAAGGGTAGCTATATTCTAGCGAGCCCTTTCCCTTCCACAATGTATTTGAGCCTCACGAACGCAAGAGTCCCAAGTGCCATCTCCACAGGGGATGTTACAACTGGCCACAGTTCCTGCTGAGAAGATTAGTTTGTTAGGTTAGGTTCTCTAAATTTTCCTTTCTGTTCGAGAGGTTTGCCGTCGATCGAGGTGGCTGACTTTTTTCCGCGGGATTCCTACCTTCGCCCCTGTAGAGGGCTGCAGAAGGGCCCAGCCGCACGGGCGTTTCTTTCTTCTGTCTTCTTCTCTTTTCGTTTTCGTCTCTGGCCGTGTACCACACCGCGGACAGAATTCTTTCAGCCGAGTCGTATAGGGTTGCAGATGCGCGTAATTATAAATTTGAGACACAGTACTCCCGTGAATTCTCCGTCACTCAACGACCTTCCGGCAGAAATACTGTGATGAAATATTTTATCTTCGGCACGATGCGGCTTAGAATCGCGGCGCTAGCAAACCTTCTTACCAACTTTGAACCTTTGTTTTTGGGACCGAGAGGGATACGTCGTTCTCGGCAGCCCAATCGGCGATCTCAGCCGCGCACCTGGAGTCTCTCGGGCGCACGAGCCTCCTTTGTATCTTGCTGCGCGACTGTGGAGTCGTCAACATAAGGAAAACAAGGGGGAGGAAGACGCAAAGTAACTGAAGAGCAGAGAGAGAGCGAGAGAGTGCACTGAGCCTTGGGAACGCCACAATGAAACGGAAGGGTGAAGTAGCCGACCCGAAGCGGCAGCAGGCCGCTTTGCCTGTTTAAATAGGAGGATAGACCATATACTACGTTGTAATACGGTGTAGAAGCTTGGATTATCTCGAGAAGTTTGTTGTGAGTGATTGTGTCAAAAGCCTTGGCAAAATCCACGGCCAGTGCAGCTTTCCACGGGGAGGGTTCATTCTTGTTAGGGCCCACTGCAACAGCCTGTGCTAGAGGCATTAGGGCTGAAATCGTAGATCTACCAGGCTTGTAACCATGTTGATGGTTTGTAGTTGGCAGAGCAGCAGATAGTTGGGGAAAAAGGAGCCTCTCAACCAGCTTGGCCGCTGGGCACAGCAGGGAAATAGGGTGATAAGAGCCGCCATCCTCCGTGATTTTGCCTGGTTTGTGGTTTGGGCAGTACGATGATGACGGCCAGATACCAAATGGATGGGAAATATGTCTTTTCCAAGGACAAATTGAAGATCTGGCACAGCAAATACAGACCCTTGGTCCCAAGTTGCGCAACTGTAGTATGCTGAGGCCGTCTGAGCCGCCGGCGGTGGAATTTCCACCCCCCTCCCCCTCCCCCTGAAGCTGCGCCCTTTGCACGGCTTCGATGATGAACAGACTATGTATATGATCCGTCTCGGTGTGACGCCGGCGGATATGACGATACAATATCCGCGTACAGCGGGTTTGAGAGTGGGGCACCGGGTTGGTAAAATGGTATCAAATTTGTTGTGAGGTCGTCCCGATCCGAGGACTCCCAACGGTCGGCAAATCTAATCGGCTGATCGGGGTTCATCCGGGTGCGTTTGCCAGAGAGGGACCTGAGAAGAGACCAGAAGCAGGGACGGGAGTGCAGAGGTCGCAGCGTTCTACGTTCTCCTCCCAGGCCCTCCTGGCGGCTTCAGAAGTGTTCCTATTGATCTCCTGTTGAGATCAATCGAGAGGTCTGCAGGGTTGGTGGCTATTACGTTGCCCTGATGGCGGGCCCGAGCCCGGGCACTGCTGGCGAGATTGGGGACGAAGTCTTTCACTCTACCCACAGGGATGTGATGCTTACCCGCCTGTAGAAGTACTCTCACGAAGACGGGCTCGCCTGAGAGGCGGAGAAGGGTGGGGGCCGGCATTCAAATGCTGCCTACGAGTCCCGATCTGCTTTGCGGTAGTTGGTAAAAAGCGGGGCCCCAAAGGTAACGGGGAGAGACAGTCAAGCGAAAGGATAGTACGGAGGTGGGTAGAAGGTAGGGAACTGGAAGTATGCCACTCAACGTCGAGTGGCCGGTGGGCACTCGCATGGGAATATGTCAGGTAGGCTGGCGGGTGGAAACTCACCACTGAGGACAGCTACCGTAGCTCGCTAGAGTATAGCGCTTTGCCTCAACCGGTGGTGCGCTGGTTGTCAGGCGGGTACCATGAGGGATGGTGGGCTTTGAAATTCCCACAGACAAGCACGTAAGAGTAGGAGGGAGCTGGGGAGGTTTCGGCGGGGCAGGAGGAGGGCGACGGAGGAAGGTAACTGTTGAAAATAAACTACCGATCAGAAGTTGAGGACCACTTCAATATGTAAAAAATAACGTTAATGATCAGTAAACTCCTTCGACTGGGGATCAGAAATTCCTAAAGCTAAAATGTGAGACGAAAAATATCTGCATTAGCAATTTATTAAGAAATATACATTTTTGTCATATACTTAATTTTTCTTTTGATCAAAATTATAAGACCACAAACGGAAATCGTAGGTAACCTTTCGACAAGAACGTCGAAGTGAGCAAAATTTGAACTTAGTATATAATGAGTACTGCCTCCATTCTCGTTGATAACTTCGAAAAAATTTTGGTGGCATACTAGAAATTAGGGTTTCCATGAGGGTTGGAGGAATGTTCGCCTAGCTCCTAAAGATGGCATCATGAAGTTCGTTTACTGTCTCAAATTATTACCATTTCCGTAAAACATCCATCCCCAAAGATTTTCAATTGGGTTTAAGTCTAGCGATCATGCTGGATGACGTGAAACAGGAACCCCGTTTTCTTGAAAGAAGGTCATAGTCTCGCGGGTAGTGCGGACTGCTGCATTATCCTGCTGGAAAAACCTTTCATCATCTAACAAACGAGGGCTTTCCGTCGAAAAAGATAACTTTTGTTACATGCCGATTCAACCAGCAGCTGTTTAATGTTTCTACATCTCCTGAAGCTTCATAGCTCCCCTGTAGGACTAGGCACCCCAGACCATAACGGAGCCTCCACCGCTGTGACTCTTGGAGGTTCAAGGTTAGTAAGAGGGATCGCTAGCGCTGCGAGTTTGAGACGCATAGCGCCGAAGGTCAAATATTTTGTCTCAGCATTTCTGCCAGAAGGTCGTGAGTGACGGCGAACTCACATAAGTCAGTTCTGTGTCTCAAATTTATAAAGCACGCGCATCTCTTATCCTACACGGCTCTGCTGCTCGAATTTGCTCAGCCGTGCGGCACCGGGCAAGAGACAAAAACGAAAACAGGAGAAGATAGAAGAGCCCGTGCCGACGGTTCTTCCGTGGCCCTCCGCATGGGCGAAGGTAGGAGTCCCGCGGAATAGGTCGGCCACCTAGATCGGCGGCTCACCTCGCGGAACAGAAGGAGAAATATAGAGAACCTACCTAATCTAACAAACTAACTTTCTCAGCTGGCACTGCGGCCAGCTGCAACATCCCCTGCGGAGAAAGTACTCGGGATAGCCCTTGGGTCCGTGAGGCCCACATATATTTTGGTAGGGGAAGGGCCCGCCAGAATATACCCCTGAGGGCCTGTTACACTTCGAAAACATTTCAGAAGGCATCTCTATGTCATGGCAGTGCCGTTGGAAGCTATGAGGGCCTTGCAGATTAAACTTTTTTTCTTAGAAAACAAAGCTTTAGACTATATTTCAATATCGCATTTTTATGGTGCTCTCGAGCAAACTGTAAACGGGCCCTTTTGTGTCGCGGAAACAACCGAGGACCTTTCAGACGTTTATCGTTCTTCATACTCTTTAGTCGTAAGTTTCGCCTGATGGTTATTAAACTGCAATCAGTATCTGTAAGTGCTTTGATTTGCCTGGAAGACCGTCCTCTGTCTTGAGCAACCATCCGTTTAATGCTCTTAATGCAGGGGAAATTTTTTTTTTGTCTTCCACTAAATTTTGTTGTTCCATAACTCTTGGGTCATTCAGGAAGTTGCAAATCACAGTTTTACTGCCGTGAACCTCAGCTGCGATTCTCCGCTACGACAAACCTTGCTTATGCAGTTCAACAATTCGACCACGTAATAATTCGGTTTGCTTGCTTTAAGTATTGTGACGCCTTCACACTATCAGTGCAAACCTGTAACTGAACCGAAACGCCGGAAATTACCCTAGAAATCAATATTTATTACCCTGGTCTTATAATTTTGATCAACTGAAAAACTCAATATTTGACAAAAATGTACATTTCTTAATAAATTATTGAAGTGGGTGTTTTTCGTTTTTCTTACCTATTACCTTTAGGAATTACTGATTCCTCGTCGAGAGTTTATCACTAAAACTTTGTTTTCTGGATTTAACGTTAAGCCACTGGGCTATGTATACCTTCGAGTGAGAGCTTTACTCGTCAAGCAAAGGGTTCATTTGCAATCATTAAAAATTCGTTCTGCTTCACTTCTTCACATACACTCATATTCCCACTTCTAATAATTGCAGTAATATCTCATTGGAGACTATCTTGCATGCAGCTAGTACAGTTATCACTACAGTATTACGCTTTACAGATCTTAGCGGCGACGCTGATGATGATGACGCTGTTGATGGCGCTGTTGTGGTGAAGAAAGAACTTCAGGATTCTGAAGTGCTGCCCAGTGTGCTCGACAAGCGCACACAGCTGGCCATTCAGCTCCTCTTCAACAAAGACATGTTTACATATCAAATGGCCCAGATGAATCTTGGTGAGTTAACCCTGATATGTAAGAGTTTCCGTTTTCCATAAGAATAGCATGAAATGAGACGTCCTGGGCAGAGAGTAGTCTCTACTAATAGAAAGTACGCGTCTTGCTTCCAATTTTTATTGTATTCCTAGCATAAATAGGCCTTATTTGAGTTTTCGGAAGTACTTTATAGCTACTTTTTGTAGATGGACAAAGCTCCATGATGGGAGCAGAGGTAGGTAGAGTTCTCTGTCTACGAGCGTGATCCAAAGAAAATGTCACCCACGTGATGGACAGGAATTTTCTGTTCGCTCTCATTAGGCTATGTGGTTGGTTGCATTTAAGTCATCACTGGAGCAACACATACAGTAGATCAACAACAACCTGAGGTTGTAGTGCTAAATTGTGAGATGGTGTTCTGGACCTCCGTCTATAGTGTTCAATGCTTAAAGTAAAATCAATGTGGTATGTGTAAAAATGAGTTCGTGGTAGCGGTAAGGATGTACATTGTACAAAGTGGGTTAAGATGACTTGAGAATTGTGGCACTATGTATTTTATAGTTTAATAGTAGCTATAGCCAGTTCTTTTGAAAGGTACACGTATCGATACTATCGAATTCTCGTTAAACAAGTAGATAGTCCCAAGTTGTTTGTTTTTACCCCATGTTTTGGGGAAATATTTGACAGTCATTAGTATTAATTTAGTTGGCCGAAAGAAATGCTGTAGTTATTAAGATGTTTACTTTTAGCTTCTGTCAGATCTTGTGGGCTTGCCTGTGGTTGAGTGGTAATTCTACCTGCCAGAGATATTGCAATTGACAATTTCCACCAACTCCGACTTCTGGGGTCATCGAGTGTCCGACACTGACCGCTTTCCTTCAAAGATGTGCTACTGTTTTTGATCGGCTCTTTAACTGAGGTCGTTGATGCTTGAAGGTTCTATTATGATTAAACTACTTTAGACGTATGGCACCTTATTTGTAAACTAGTGTCCCGAGCCGTCATTGTAAATGACGGCATATTGGGTTATTAATGACTGGTGCACGTGTGCGATAAATGACGGCAGTAAGTTAGCCCTTCAGGAAAACCCCCGCTG
>LQNS02278094.1:39908851-39922678 GCA_001587735.2 Parhyale hawaiensis | reverse complement strand
GGAAGCTTTGGCCGTTAAGTGTTTGCAACTCCCGGAGGAGGAGTTCTTAGTTGCGGAGGATGTCTCTCCCAATATACGTCAAGACGATTTTTAACGCGTTGACTGACTCCGCACTAACAACATCAAAGGGGAGTCTATTCCAAATGCTGACTATGTGAACGCTCCGTTTATCATCTGCCGAATTTATACGTCGTGACCTGAGAGAAAAAATTAGAGTATCGGACTCCAGAAGCTGCATACATAATGTTCCAAATTCAAGAAGTGTTTCAAGAAAGAAGTGCATTCAGATAAAGAGTTTCGCCATCTTCTGCAACTTGGTCATCGATCTCTATGAAAACGTAACTCAATTACAAAATCTACAACCTGGCCCATTTTTCGCCTATATGTTTCTTTAAGAACGGACACGAAATGAATACACGAAGCGTTTTATTATATAAGGACTAGTGGACCCATCCTTGAAAAAATTCACTCAATAATCGATATGTTTGCCTCATGCCTATAAGCCGGTACGGAGTTTTCTTTTCTCTGACTTGCTTCTTCATTATCTTCATTGATCCTTTGTCGTGCTTTCATCCTTAGGTCTTCTATGTTGACAGACAGAAGTAAAATCTTCAGTAAAACACTTCAATAAACTTGAATGCAACTCCAGTTAGGTCAGCTAATATACAATATGAGCGCTCCGTAGAAATGGCACCGTTGATACCGTCTTTCCAACTCAAATATCTGCTTCAATTGAAGTGCTGAAATTTTGGCCTATGAAGAGAAAACTACTCCGTCAAAGCTAGAAGAAATAATTGTCTACTGCCCGTGGAATATCATCACCTCCAGAGCGTTTCGTTGACCATCTGCCGAATTTATACGTCGTGATCTAAAAGAAAAAAGTTATTAAAAAAATCGGACTCCAGAAGCTGCATGCATACTATTGTTCCGATATCAAGAGGTGTATCTAGCAAGAAGTGTCTTCAGATGAAGGGATAAGGATCCCCCTTCGCCATCTGCTGCAACCTGGTCATCGATCTCCATGAAAACGTAACTTAATTAAAAAAAAATCTGCAACCTGGCCTATTTTTCGCCTATTTCCTTATGAGTGGAAAACGCGAAATAAATGAGTACATCAAGTGTTTTATTATACGTATAAGGATGAGCTGAATGTTGAAATTTTGTTTCATCTGTATGTTGGATAAAACTCTGATGTTTATCAATCTTTAGTTCTGAGACTAATTTGACGGCATCATATATCTTCCTACTGATGATTCATGACAGAATCGAGAGCTTGAACTTAAAATAAGTTTCATTACAGCCCTTGTCTTTCTGGTAATTATAAAATTCCGCTTCCCGAAAAGAAAATCCATTAGTGCAACTAAAAGAAATCACCACCATGTTAATGATGGAGATAAGCCTCTCATTCTTTGGAAACGTTAAATTTTTTATTTCTTTCAAAGAAGTCTCTGTGCAACTGTATGAAAGGCGTCGCAACATTTCTGAGACATGTACCGTACTGCCTGAAACATGTACCTTACTGGGGCAGAGCATTCTCTTGAGGCTGCTCGAGATACCTATATTCAGGGAGATGTAAATCAGGAGAAGAGGTTGCCATTGTCCGTTATAGGCATTGTAAGCAAAGACGCTCTTCACGTACTAAGCGGTAAGCTTGCAGGCTTAACAGGCTCATTATCGTACATATAAACCTTGCTTTTGCGGGATGCCATGGTGTTTTTTTTTTTGTACCGTGGGAATGGGATCAGGTGTTTTTTTCAGGAAGTTAGCGTAGACATCGGCAGATATTTTAATACAACTGCCACTGTAAATGGTCCCACATTCGCATTATCAGTGATTGCAGCCCAAGCATGCAGCCCGTTGACGCTCGTCACAGATACCACCCCTTTCTTCCAGCAGTTAGGTCCTACAGAGTTCATGAACACACTTCGTTGAAGAAGTGTGTTGAAAGGGTGCCTTCATATTTTGTGCTGCCCAAGCCAGCCTCTTCTTCATTTGAATTTCCTTGAGGTGCAGGTTATCGAACTTCTGCTTCTCTACTTTTCCCCATAGCAGTAATACCAGCGTTGGTTAATACGTGCTTATTCATCTGATGCGGCATACTGCGTACTTCTGTCTAGTTTCGCTTGATAGCCCGACATGATACTAGTGATTCCTTGAAACTTATCAGTTTCACTCAACTCACATTTGCAATCCGTCGTGCATCTGGAGTAGCATTGTAATTGAGGTGGCCAATTACCCACATTGCTGCTGTTCGTTTACTAATGCGCATACTGATTACTTCAGAACTTCAACTTCTAATGCACAGGTTGCCATGCTGCACAAAATATTTCCCTAGTAATCGTGGACACTTTTTGAGTGATTGCAAATTAACTGTTTTGCTGTTACTCTGGTTGTAATTATTCGTTTACTGTGGCTCTTAGCTACAAGCAGTTGCTTTCATGCTGCCGTTCGTTACTGTATTGTACATTATTGTGTCTAGCATTGCCAATAAAATTGCCTGCTATTGTTACAAACTCTGCCCTGCCGTGTTGAGAGCTCAAGTCCGTATGACTTTGGTTAAGTCTAAAAAATTGTAAAGTTTAAAGTGTTGATATACGGGATGTTCGAAAATTCAGTACAAATATTTTAACCGCAATTAAAGTCATCATAGCCGTGCAGTGTGGTGTAATTTTTTGGCAAAATTCAGTTTTTTAAAAAAATTACAGCGTTTTTAATTTTTATTCAGAAAAACAATTTTCGCTGCAACAAAATTCAATTTCAACCGATCTTGATGAAAATTGGTAGCAAAGTAAATCTATGCACTCATTCTGTCAAAATTTGAAAAAAGTGTAAAATAACTAGGAAAAAGACGTCCAAATTCAAAATAGGCTACGTACACAAATTAATAGCCACACTCGTGAAAAATGAGAAACCTACGATGAAAGCCTATTTCAAGACCTTTCAGGTGATGTAATGCATGACAAAACATAATCAGATTAAGTGCATTTGCCACAAGGAAAAGTGATTTAAGTTCACCAGTATTGACGCGCACCCGCCTATGTTGCCCTGTCACTGCACTAGATAGCCATAGCTAGATTAACGTGAGTGCTGCGGTAAGTGGGTTTTACGTTGCATGACTGGGCAGTTGGCAGTGTTGCAGTAAATTGGTATTACTCTTAACGCAATGATGTTCATTAACGAAATAATACGCAACCAATCGTCGAGCGGAAAAAATTTTCTTCGAAGCTAATAATTTGTTGCCGCCTGCAAACGTTGAAAGTATAAATTTTGCCTTGTGAACTTATTCACAATTTCTTTCTAGAAACTTTTGTCATATCTTCATGTACTTGCAAACAGTAATTTCTTTTCAATATTGCCGACGCGGCTGCAAATGCAATGAACCTTGTTAGGATTATAAAGCCGTGACTACTCAATCAAGTGACGAAATGAGAGAATACGTACCTAAATAAGATTTAAGCTGTAGTTTTCTGATCATTTGATTCTGATCTATAAATGTTTTTTTTTTTTGTAAATTTCATCATGCTTAATAACTCCAAATAGTATAACTTGTGTTTTATTCAAAAATCCTCCTCAAACGTAGTAAAATCGACTTACCGCAGCACTGACGTTCGTCTAGCCATGCCTATCTGAGGTGTGTCGCAATCAGCATATCTACCGTAGGTTGCCGGTGCTACGGCGGTAACCCAGCCAGTTGCAATCATAGCTCAAATGACGACTGCGACACGGGTTGCGGTGATGCAGGTCACCAAGCATAAGCGTCTATTTTGAATAAAAGGAACACTAAATTCTTTCAAATACGCAGCAAATAAACTTCCTACACTAGAATAAGTAAATCAGATCAGTTACTTGAAACTTTACTGTTCAGAATTTTAATGAAAACGGAATTTTAATATCATTAAGCTTACTCCGCTCGTCACTAGATGGAGCTCTCACAGCCCCTTCTCGTGTTACGATAACCTTTTTTCAGGGCGCGGTAGCCCGATTTTGGCGTGATTGCGACACACCCCTGGTGCAGTGACAGGGCAACATGCGGGTGCGCGTCAATACTGGTGAACATATATCAGTATTCCTCCTGGCAAATGCACATTATCTGATTATTTTTTGTCACGCATTACATCATCTGAAAGGCCTTGAAAAGGCTTTCATCGTAGGTTTCTCGTTTTTCACGAGTGTGGTTATTAATTTGTATAGCCTATTATGAATTTGAACGTTATTTTTCTAGCTCTTTTACACTTTCTTCAAGTTTGACATGTGCGCATAGAGCATTGAAAGATTTAGTTTGCTACCAATTTTCATCAAAATCGGTTGAAAATTGAATTTTTTAGAGCGAAATTGTTTTTTGGAATAAAAATTAAAAATGCTGTAACTTTGAACAAAAACATGAATTTTGCCAAAAAAAATACACCACAGTGTACAGCTATGATGACTTTACATGTGGTTAAAATATTTGCACTAAATTTTCCAACACCCTGTATGTAACGTAGTTGATGTCACGCGGAACCAAGACCATCAGTTTTGCAACATAACTCATGACTTAGTTTATTGAATGCAGTGTATGCGTTGCAAGTTTCGTTTGGTTTTGTCCCTTCGTGGTCCAATATACTCATTTCCTCTGTGGTGCTCTGTTATTCTTCAACTGCATGCAGTGTGATGCCTGGTATTACTACCGTCTGCTGTACGGCTACAATATTACCTCAGTTAACGAACGTGTTTGTTCCATAATCTTCCTCACAGAGCACATAACCCTTTGACGCCTGGTGTAACTTATGGCTGTTTTCTTCCTGAAGTATCTCTGCGGTACTGACTAAATAGCAATAGTCACGGCTGCTGTCTGGGAATGGCCCTGTTGTTCCGTTTACTGCCAGCTATTTAGTCTAATCTTATCAGGCTAATCATAATGTGAAGTACCGTACTCGTCCAGCGCCTGACTTGCCACCTGTCACGTGTTGGATACGAACGCCTCGCAGTGTCGTCTTGTGACTCATCATACGAGTCAATATTTGATCGTTTTGCAACTTCCTAGTTAATAAGCTCGCACTGTACAGCGAAATATCGTAATAACATTATGCACTTATATGGTAATGTAGCTCGCCGCACTTTCTATTGAGAAGGTTAGTTTGTAGAGTTGGGTAGGCTTTATATACTTCCCCTACTGCTGCGCGAGGTGGACCACCGAATGTTGGTGAGCGACCCATCCCATGGGATCGTCCTGCTCCTGGGTGGAGGCCACGGGAGGAATACCCTAAACGAGTTGTTTTTACTTTTTCTTCTCATTTCTTTTTTCGTCTCTTAGCTATGTTTCACGCTTTACTTGCTGCCTGTATGAGCGCATTCAGCCGCTTAGAGACACTAAAGCACTACTCGTTTGTTGGTAGTGCTTGTACACGGCGGCCTCACCGAGCCTCGGTTCCTAGATTACATATTATAGCAGGTAAATCTATATGAGAATAATAATAATAATTTCAACGAAATTTGTGAAACATAACAAGTGCGTTATGATCTCGATAGAAGTCCTTGCCTTACTGGACAGACTTTTTGGTTGTTGTAAACGTGATCAGTGCGCGATTGTCTCATAAAAAATGTATGCAAAATGCGAATCAAAGCTTGGTGTTGCAGTTCTGGACAAACTAAGCTGTTCAGAAAAGACTGGAGTAAACGAATCGTATACCCGTGTAAAATGCCATTCACAGAGCACTTAACCCTTTCACGCCTCGTGCAACTCATGGCTGTATTAAATACTGAATTAAATTGTTTTAAGTTGATACTTTTTCTAATTTTTATGGCTGAATGTAAATACTGTCGTGTACCTAGCTCACAAAATATTGCTATTAGAAAAAACCTACACGTATAAAAAATTTCAGTTTGCCGTGAAATAGCATGAATACAGCCTGCCCGAAAGAGTTAATAGGTTAACGTCTCAGCTGTAAGTGTAATGATTATGACTATATTTTGCACACAGTCGAGCCCTGTGATTGTGGCGAACCTCACCAGTCGCTTCTACACCCTCATACCCCACGACTTCGGGCGCAGCACGCCCCCCGTACTCAACTCGCTCGACATCATCCGCCAGAAGAAGGATGTCATGCTCACGCTCAGCGACATTGAGCTCACCCAGAGCCTGCAGAAGGCTGATGTAAGTAGCTGCATTCTTCATGGTATCTTTACCTCCGCCAAGGAGGTTATGTTTTCGTCGTGTTTGTCTGTCTCTTTGTCTGTGTTGTTTGTCTGTCTCTTTGTCTGTGTGTCTGTCACCAAGATAACTCAAAAAGTTATGAACCGATTTGAATGAAATTTACAGGGATTATTAGGTATGTTAGGAGAAACAGATGATTAGTTTTTGGTAAAGATATGTCCATCCGTTTGTTTGTTTGTTTGTCTGCCTCATTTTTCTCGGTGCCATAACTCAAAAAGTTATAGATGGATTTTGATAAAATTAACATGAGTTGTTAGGTATATAACAAAAAATATATGACTAAGTTTTGGTAATGATCCGTTTGTTGGTTCGTTCGTTTGTCACTTTTTAATTTTATGCTTGTTAGCACAATAACTCAAAAAATTATGAATGGATCTTTATGAAATTTATAGGGGTTATTAGTTATGTTAAAAGACATAAATGATTAAATTTTGGTGCAGATCGGTTTGTTCGTTTGTATGTTTGACTTATGTTTGTCTAAACGTTTCTTAGCAGTATAACAGAAAAAGTTGTGAACAGATCTTCAAAAAATTGCACAAGCTGTTATTACTATCAAAAGACCCAAATGATTACATTTTGGAGTTTAACCAAAGAAAATTATGTTTTTAGAGCCAATTGAAGTTTTTGCTACCGTCGCTGCGCTTGGCGGAGTTATGCGCTCTCAGAGTGCTCTAGTATAGCTATTTATTTTGAGTCAGAAGAAAAATTTTAACGCTGCGCAAAAAGTTATCCGTGCAATGGGCGATTTATGGTTTGGCTTTTAATTTTCTAGCTATACAGCCTATGTTTATTTTAATCCCAAATGTTGACATTTCAGTGACTTGACTGGAAGAGTGCAATGCTTTTTTTTTATCTGTATCATTACCTAATCCTGCTTTTCTCGTCTATATCATGTAGAAGCGACTTCGAATTTTACTAATCTTTCAGTTCCACCTTTGACTGGGATTAATATCAGTTAATCACTTCACAACTATAGGAAAGTGGAACTCCTAGAACTTCGGGATATTGGCCCAGCTCAGTCCCTCTACCAAGATGACAAGATCTACAGCGTGCTTGTTTCCTCACTTCAGGGGAAATAGGTCGAGCCGCAGGCCGTAATATTAGCTTAATCAGGTTCGCCCATCCCATGTTACGGAGAGTTGCACCCTTTGGGGGACCCCATATGACCCTACTCGCGGGCCTTCGGGCCGGCTTTACTTCGCGGTGCCCACCTTGCTTCCCTTCATTTTCATACTCCTACTTATCACTCTGTGTTTTATTCTTCTTCCCCGAGTGGCTGTACTCGTGCGAAACACACTATGTCCCTTCCTTTCGTGTTGTCCCTGCTGGCCAATCATTCAAAAAAATCTATGTATAGCTCTTGTTTCCTCTACGTTGGTAAAACGTTTTCCTTGCTGACAGTACCTACCAGATTTCTTTAAGCTGTACAGTAGAATACACTATCAATTAATGCTGATTGCGCCTTTTGCTACTCACGCCAATAGCGTCAGCTACTTCTACGATTCACGACAGGTGGCGCTGTATACACTCTCCTTTCTAGAATTTTTCTGAGTTTCTGGTCTCCCTTTCAGGATTTGTTTCTGTTTTAGGAGTCTCTGTTTGCCTAGGTCCACTGTTACGAAACTGCACTGTGAATAGGGAAACCTAAGCTAACGTACTACCCTACCTATCTTACTGAAATGACTAAAAATGTATGTTCTACACTGCCCCACTGATTTTTTATATTAGGTTCAGAAATGCAGTGTAGCATAACCTCTTGCGTCCAACCTCCCCTCCTCACCTAACGTAGGGAATCTTTCAGGTTGGTTGAGGATTCTCAGATGTGCTCGTTCGCCTATTCGGTGTTTGTAGGGGCAGCTTCGTAGAATATCCGATAATCGTCTATAAATTTAAGATGGGGTTATTGTGAGCAGGCCGTGGCTAAGGTTGGACAAGCCTCACTGTCTGCACGGCAGCTGGTGTGGAACTCTTTTCGCCACGCCTGGGCTCTCTTATGCTAAAGCTCCCTCTAAGCAACTACTGTCCAGAGTTACGGACTCGTAATCAGCTCCAGCTAGTTTCAGATTCCTTACACCCCGAAAATGTCGGACTCCGACTCTTCTCTGAACAAAAGTGGCCCATTTTTACTTACTTCAACTTCTGGACTTTGACTGGCTCCGACTCCGATCTGTGTCCCCTAAAAATATCTGACTTCGACTGTAGTATATAGCCTTCAAAGAGTATTTAGATTAAATTAGATAAACGGCAGTAGACGAATCAATAGGCCCATTCCCAAAGAGATACCGGCACATACGCCCCGGCACTGTATGAGCTATTGCCATTATGTTAGTTGGATATAGAAGACAGGAAAAAAGAGTAACAAAAGGGGGGTGAGGAGTAAATCCCAAGATACGATCTTGAATGCACGCAAGCACAATCAAGAGCCGCTGACATGCGGAGCTTATAGACAACAAACTGTGTAGTTGGAACGGGAGAGAGAAAAAGACGGATTAAGGTGGCCTCGGGAGCTTTGGCCGTTAAGAATTTGCGACTCCTGGAGGAGTTCTTAGCTGCGGAGGATGTCTCTCCCAATATTTGTCAAGACGATTTTTAAACGCGGTGACTGACTCCGCACTAACAACATCGGAAGAGAGTCTATTCCAAATACTGACTATGAAATACGGAAAGAACTGCTGACTTAAGATCGTTCTTCGAGCTTTATGTTTGAGTTTTTGACCGTTGTTTCGCAGGCGATCATTGAGGTCTCTTTCAAAGAGCCCCATTTTAGGTACGTCGTTGAAGCCGTTCAAATACTTGAATGTTTCTATTAGTTGCCCCCTGAGACGTCTTTGCTCGAGAGAGATCAGACCCAGTTCTTTTAGGCGACATTCATACGANCGCCACCAAGTACTAATGTCATAATTTTTTTTTTGGTCAAATACTTTTGTCCCTCATTACTTTTGCTTGTGTTCAATTTTCTTGTTATAAGTGCACATTTGACTGTTCTGTTTAAATATTTTATTATATATATGTTATATGAACTTCCTGTATTAATTATCCTAAAGCAGTCCCTAAATTTTTTAAAATACATAAAAAATGGAGTTGTGCAAATATGTCTAGGCGCTGTACATATACTGTATTCTTTATGTATATAACGAATTAGTCTTTTCCTCGAAGTGTGAAACTGATATTTTACAGAATTTATAAGTATTCTAGAATGAACCAAATTGTAACTATATTATATATAAGAGGGAAGAAGAAGTTTAATGCTGTGCTAAAAGTTGTGCGTGCAAAGGGCGATTCATGGTTTATCTTTTAATTTTCTAGCTATATATGTAATTTTAATCCCAAATGTTAACATTTCAGTCACTTGAATGGAAGAGTGCAATGCTTTTTTGTGTGTATCATTACCTAATCCTGCTTTTTTCGTCTATATCATATAGAAGCGACTTCGAATTTTACTCGTCTTTCAGTGCCACCTTTGGCCGGGATTAACGTTAGTTTATCACTTCCCAGCGATAGGAAAGTGGAGCTCCTAGATTGTCCCAGCTCAGTCCCCCTATCAAGATGACAAGTTCTACAGCGTGCTTGTTTCCTCACTTCAGAAGAAATAGATCAAGCCACAGGCCGTAGTATTAGCTTATTTGGTTTGCCCATCCGATGTTATGGAGAGTTGCACACTTTGGGGACCCCTTATGTAGCTACCTACTTTGGGGCCTTCGGGACGGCTTTACTTCACGGAGTCCACCTTGCTTCCCTTCATTTTCATATTCCTACTCATCACTCTGTGTTTTATTCATCATCTTCTTTCCCGACTGGCTGTACTCGTGCGAAACACACTGCATGTCCCTTCCTTTCGTGTGGTCCCAGCTGGCCAGTGATTCAAAAAATCGATGATAAATAGCTCTTGTTTCCTCAACGTTGGTAAAACATTTCTTTCCCTTGCTAACAGTACCTACCAGATTTCTTTGAGTTGTACAGTAGAATACACTACCAATTAATACTGATTGCGCCTTTTGCTACTCACTCCAATAGCGTCAGCTACTACTTTTCACGACAGGTGGCGCTGTATACACTCTCCTTTCTAGAATTTCTCTAAGTTTCGGGTCTCCCTTTCAGGATTTTTCTCGGTTTTAGGAGTCTCTGTTTGCCTAGGTCCACTGTTGAATGACTACACTGTGAATAGGGTAGGGAAACCTAAGCTAACGTGTTACTCTACCTATCTTACTGAAATGACTAAAAATGTCTGTACTTCACTGCCCCACTGATTTTTTATATTAGATTCAATAATGAAGAGTAGCATAACCTCTTACGTCCAACCTCCCCTTCTTACATGACGTTGGGAATCTTTCAGACTGGTTTAGGATTCTCAGATTTGCTCTTTCGCCTATTCGGTGTTAGTAGGGGCAGCTTCGTAGAATATCCGATAATCGTCTATAAATTTCAGATGGGGTTAATGTGAGCAGGCCGTGGCTAAGGTTGGACAAGCCTCACTGTCTGCACGCCAGCTGGTGTGGAACTCTTTTCGCCACGCCTGGGCTCTCTTATGCTAAAGTTCCCTCTAAGCAACTACTGTCCAGAGTTACGGACTCGTAATCAGTCCAGCTAATTTCAGATTCCTTACACCCTGAAAATGTCGGACTCCGACTCTTCGCTTAACAAAATTGGCCCATTTTTACTTACTTCAACTTCTGGACATTGGCTGTCTAAATTCGATTGTAGTGCATAGCCTTGGTAACTTGGAGCTACGAAGAGTATTTGTGGGTGATGGGGGCTATTTCTTCCGCTAAGGAGGTTTTGTTTTCGTCTAGTTTGTCTGTCACCAAGATAATTATCTCCGCCAAGGAGGTTATGTTTTCGTCGTGTTTGTCTGTCTGTTTGTTTGTCTATCTGTCTGTCACCAGGATAACTCAAAAAGTTATGAACCGATTTGGATGAAATTTACAGGGATTGTTAGGTATGTTAGGAGGAACAGATGATTAGCTTTTGGTGAAGATATGTTCATCCGTTTGTTTTCTTGTCTGCCTATTTTTTGTTAGTACAATAACTTGAAAAGTAATTGATGGATTTGAATGGAATTTACACACATGTTGGGTATATTACAGAGAGTAAATGATCAAATTTTTGTGATGATCTGTTTGTTCATTTGTCGCGGTGTTTGATTTTGTTTGTTAGCGCAATAACTCAGAAAGTTTTGGCTGCATCTTTATGAAATTTACAGGAATTGTTATTATGTAATGTTGAAAGACATAACTGATCAAATTTTTGTGATGATCGCGTGATTTGTTTGTGTGTTTGACTTATGTTTGTTAAAATGTTTGTTAGCAGCATAACTCAAAAAGTTATGAACGAATCTCGAAGAAAATTACGGAAGCTGTCAATGCTGTCAAAAGGCACAAGTGATTAGATTTTGGTGTTGATACAAAAAAAAATCATTGTTTCAGAGCCAGTTTGAATTTTCCGTTCCGCTGCCTTGCTTGGCGGAGGTATGCGCTCTCAGAGTGCTCAAGTTAGTATTTCTAGATCGTAGTTTGGGCTTGTCGCATATCAGCCTAATAAAAGGTCCTTAAGACCTCCCTCGGCTGGTGTGTGATGTATTTTGTTCTTTTTGCTCAACAGAAAGGCGGTAAGAAAGAGAAGGTCAAGAACCCTGTGGATGAGAACTACGAGTCCCTGCAGTGCGACATGCAGCTGTTGCCTGCTACTTCCAAGGAGTTTGCGGTACTGTTGTGTGTTTTCGGCTCAGTTATTGCTTCTCTTTTTTCTGTACTTGCTACTCTCTGTTCTGTACATGCTCTCACTAATCTGCCTATTTTCATTACATGCAAGCTGTATAAGCAGCTTTCCATATGAGGTTATGCTTGGTAACTCCGGTCTTTCGCTTATTGCACTTTTTTTTTCACAAGTCAAACGAAAGGTCCCATTTGTTACGACTAACAAGAATTCTGACTTTCTCCAAGTGGTGCAGAAGAAATATCAGCCTTTCTCCGGAGAAAGGAAATGTAAGCCAAAGCCTTTGCAAGTAGTTAATGAATATTTTGTTTTTGCAAGTCTGTGTCACCTGATGAAAGTAATGGTTTTATGGCGTAGAGATTTATTTGGAACTGTTGAATGTTCTGGATGAAATGAAGAAAATGAGGAGAAATACAATGGCAGGTGGGAAGCAAAAAAAAAAAGAGCGAAATTTGAGCTATGCGTAGCTTATATTTCAGGTCAAAATAAATTTTTACACATTAGCTTTTGGTTATTGTGACTGTTGAATCAAACATTATGATAAATAAATTTTTACACATTAGCTTTTGGTTATTGTGACTGTTGAATCAAACATTATTATAATCACCGTCGTGCGTGTACTTGTTTATGTATTTGTGTGTTTCGTGTCACGCTCCTGAAGAAATAGGCGACAAGACCAAGTCCGTCACATACTTATAGCGTGCCCACTATTCGCGGTTGAGCGAGTACAGCACTTTGGACCTGTGAACTCTCTCTCCGATGTTCTCATCGGAGGGGCTGCGGCATTCCATGGCCCATTACACCGATTTCTCCTTTCCCTTCAAATTCTTGCTCTCATCTGAAATAATACTAACCTACGGTACCTTTGAATTAAGAATTAACTAGATAACAACTCGTGTCATTTACTACCTCTATCTCCATACTTATTTAAAAAATAAGACCCCACTTCCCCATAACGTTGTGGTCCCGGCTTTTAGTCGAGTAAATCCATTATCTTAGATCGCCATTGATGGTCAATGAATCGGAAATAGCGGGATAATATAATAATACTAATAAGAAACAGGCGAAAAATAGGCCTGGTTCCAGAGCATGTAATTAGGCTAAGTTTTCATGGAGTTCGATGACCAGGTTACAGAAAGTGACGAAAATGCGATCCTTATCCCTTTTTATCTGAATGCACCTCTTGCTTGAAACGCTTCTTGAAATCGAACTTTCTCCATACATCCAAATACATGTATGTTTGCTCTCAATTCATGACGTATCAATTCAGTAGATGATCAACGAAGGACACATGAAGTGATGATTTTTCGCGGGCAGTAGACACAATTTTTTTTCAGCTTGCTGCCTTCCTTTGGGGGAGCATTTTTCGCTCAGCACAAAAGCTTTGACCTACTTAAGGCTTATTTGGTAGGCAGCATACGCGGCGGGCGATTTAATTGTATTTAGTAATACTTTGCTGCTTTCTAATGCAAGATTTTTTCCGCATGTCGCTTAAGGTGGGGGACGATTGTGCTGCTTAGATGCATTGAAAAAGAGAGCACTTGTCTCTTATCATACTTTGAATCGGCTGTTGTAGCGTATCCTTCAGAAGCATATTACTAACTAAAACCCCTCGTGGCGTAAGACCATCACCCGCAGTAGGAGTAAATTCAACGCCGTCATTTTTTACGGCCAGTTTACTCTAAAGTTTTGGCATTCTCAGTGGCTCGCTCCGACAGAACACCTTCTGTCGGTAACACCAGACCCGCGACAGCGCCCAACTCTGGGGCGTCTAAATGGTAGTTAAGAACTGTTCTGAGGCGTTACCCTCCTTATAGACAGCTTTTGGTGTTCTATCTTTTTTTTCGAGCTCCGCCCCTTAGGCTCCGCCCCCTAGTACCTCAGGGTCCCAGCAGCAGCACTCCTCAGTATGTAACGACTCG
>LQNS02278094.1:39862609-39886964 GCA_001587735.2 Parhyale hawaiensis | reverse complement strand
CTAAACTACCATTTAGACGCCCCAGAGTTGGGCGCTGTCGCGGGTCTGGTGCTACCGACAGAAGGTGTTCTGTCTTCGCGAGCCACTGAGAAAAATTCGTTGCAACACTCTATCCATTTTTCACATCTCAGTCTACCTATCTTACTAGAAGAAGTTTGGTCCTGGGCTATGCTTAGGCACCGCCCACGACTGCCTAAAAAAAATTATTATGACTCAACTCTTTCCCCTGTTTTTTGGTCGACAGACAACCTAATTAATTCTTCGCCATCATTTTTGATGGCTAGCTAATTCTAGTTTTTTGGCATTGTTCTCATCTAAGTCAACGCACCTGATTCCCTACAAAACAATTATGAACATTGCTCAATTACTTCTGCCTCTTTCTGTGTGAAGTCATAAATTCAATGCCAACTCAAAATTTTTGTCATTTTTACGTCTCAGACTCAACTCCTGCCTCATTTTTGATTGAGAGAGATCAAAATTCATTGTCAACATATTTGATGGCCATCTAATTCTAGTTTTTTAGCATAAACACATCTAGGTAAACCCACCAGACTGGAAAAAATTATGAACATTGCGCAACTCCTTCTACCATTTTATGGGTGGTCAGACAAATATTTATATACAGTGCGTTACTTTTGATTATGCAAATACAATTTTTTTTTGCTTATTTTTCAAGATAAGTGTCAAACATTTAAGATGTTATTAGTAAGATAGTGCTAAGGTGTGTTGTAACTATAAAAACCATTAGAGAAAAATAAAAAGGAACCATTTCCCACATTCAGGCAACATTTGCTTATCACACGGGGTTCTGCTCTTACCATAGATTATGCAGCATCATTCTCTAGTCAACATGGGCAAGAAAAGCTGTCTAACTGCTAAAGAAAAGATCAAAGTGACCTCGTTATTGGCTTCTGGTAAGACAACCCTCTAAGTTTCCAAGATATTACATCGTAATCACCGAACAAATAAAGCTTATGCAATTGAAGGTAAAGTCAACCAGAAAACTCCGGATAGAGCCTCTACGAGGAAATTTACTGCTAGGGATATGCGACATTTGAAGGTTTCTATGACTAGAAGACAACTTACTGCAAGTAAGGCGATATTTAAAGACTCTGGAGCCAGTACTAATCAGAAAGACAAGATGTGAGGTTCTGCAGAAGCCAGGGAAAGTGAAAAAGGCAATTAAACGACCACTTCTAACAAACTCATAAAGAAAGTAGGGTCAAATGGGCTGAAGAGAACATGAAAACTGATTTCTCCAATGTCATATTTACTGATGAATGCAGAGCCACTCTTGATGGTCCAGAGGGGTTGGAGTCTGGATGGGTCGTCCATGACCGACCTTAACAGACACGGCTTAAGCATCAACAAGGTGGTAGAGGTGTAATGTTTTGCGCCGGGATAGTAGTTGACACCCTTATTGGTCCATTTAAAGTGACAGGAGTTAAACTGAATGCAGAAAGGTACGGCCAGTTTCTTGAAGCCAAATTTATTCCATGGCTTGTTGAGCAGACTATCGCACGCTGATCCAAATTGGTATTTCAGCACCATAACGCTCCCTCACGCCGAGCACGATACGCTGCTAACGCTTACGGATGGAGGATTTGAATCAAAAAGAATTGTGACCTGGCCAGCGAATAGCCCCGATTTAAGTCCCATTGAGAACCTCTGGGCAATGATCAAAAGGAAGGTCTACGAAGGTGGTCGGCAATTTTCGAGCGAAATAAGCCTGTGGAATGCAGTAAAAACAGCTGTAGATTCTATTCCACTATCTGAAAAATCAAACATGTGACAAAGTCTGTTGATAATCGCCTTAAAAAATCATGAAAAAGGAGGTGCCATGTTCAAAATAACTTGTTTTGTTTACCACTAGCTACTGAACACTTATTTCAGTGTTTATTGAATTGTTTTGGTTATAATTTCTTGGTTTTAGACGTTTAATAAGATATTCTTGTTCACTTGTATTTTTTTATTTTCTCTTTATGATATTTTTATTAACTTATTTTGCATAATCTGAGGTGACAGTAAAAACTCGTAAATAAGCAAATTGTACGATAAACTTAGCAAATGGCTAAATATTTATTGTGCAAGTGCTGTTTATGTTTGCAACACACTCATACATTTAGTTAATATTGATGTTTCAAAGTTCGACACTTGTCTTGAAAAATAAATTTTAAAAATTGTATTTGCCTAATCAAAGGTAACATACTGTACCTATATAACTTAAATCTTCAATGAAAACATTATCACCTCTCTCACTTCATTCGCTGGTGATAACAAAAGTATGGTAAATGAAGACAGGTCTTGACAAATTCCTCACTGTCATTTTTGACAAATTCCTCACTGTCATTTTCGACAGTGCGGGAACTGTCAAAGAGCCCTAATGTAAAGAGAACTAGAAAGCTTCGTGGCGTAAGATCATCATCCGCGATTGTGGGGTAAATTCAACGCAGTCATTTTTTTATCGCCAGCTTACTCTAGAGTCTTAGAGTTTTTGACATTTTTCACATCTGATTTACATTGAGAAAGAGATAGTTTCATTTTAAGATTTCTGCTTGCAATTCTTTTTTCATATTTACCTCTGTCAAGGAGGTTATGTTTTTGTCGTGTCTATCTGTCTGTCATCAAGATAACTCGAAAAGTTATGAACAGATTTTTACGAAATTTACAGGGGTTGTTAGACATGTTAACAGTTACAGGTGATTAACTTTTGGTGAAAATCAGTTCATCTGTTGGTTTGTTTGTCTGCCTATTTTTTCTTTGTGCCATAACTCAGAGAGTAATACATGGATTTTCGTGAACTTTACACGAGCTGATGGGTACGTTACGCAGTGTAAATAACCAAATTTTTGTGGTCGGTTCGTTTGTTTGTTGCTGTGTTTGATTTTATGCCTGCTAGCATAGTAACTCAAAAAGTTATGAATGGATCTTATGACATTTACAGGAATTGTTAGTACGTATTGTTGACAGATATGGATGATTAAATTTTCGTGATGATCGGTTTGTGTGTTTGACTAATGTTTATCAGAATGATTGTAAGCAGCATAACTCAAATGAAAGTTATGAACAGATCTCAAAGAAAATTACAGAAACTGTTATGACTGTTGAAAGGCGCAAATGATTAGATTTTAGTGCTTTTAGTGCAAGCCAAATCATGGTTTCGGAACCAATTTGAAATTCTTGTCACTGTTGCTGTGCTTGGCGGAGGTATGCGCTCTCAGAGTGCTCTAATTCCTCTCTTCTATTTTCTCTATATGTTATTAGGTATGTTATGTTGTGCACATGCTGTGGCAAAAAAGGCTTTGCCAAACAATTGAAATATTTTATAATTATAGAATCGATCTCTTTCATGCAGTTCACGCCTTAATATTGATCAATGACGTTTGTTCAACAGCAGACGGTGCTGGTGTTATGTAGTACTCTATTAAATTGAGAGTACCAATTTCTGCTCACGAAATGCACACTACATCCCTTCTACTAATTTCACACTGATCGAAAGTGTGTCTTCGTACAAATGCTCCCTGCTTTACCGAGTGTCACAAAAACAACAACAAAAAAAGGTAACCCAAATTCAAAGGGCTAGCATGACCAGCCTATGCAATCCTCACCCATTATCAAGATATCATTATGTAGCAGACGGGCCCAGCTTCTAGACCAGTAAATGGATTACCTCTCTGGAAGAGTTAGCATTTCATCATGATGTAAAATTCTAGAGGAACTGGACAAAATAAGACTGAATAACCCAAAANGGAAATATTATATGGTAATATTAAAATAACATTGAAATGACATAACGAAACTAACATCTAACACTAATATAACATTGAAACATTAAAATAATATTAATATAATATATGATTGCTACCTGGGATTGTTCGTCAGCGTTTTCACCAACAATGGCAACTGTTGAAAGAAAAAATTCCAAGCGCCTATATCTCGTTTTCTCGCAGCTAAATTATTCATATTCCACAAGCCAATCAATTCCATTTCACATTTGCTGCAAATCATCTTTTGCCGCTAGTACTAAATAAATAGTCCATACTAAATAAATAGTCCAGGAATTTTCACAAACGTGTTAGAATTTTCTTCAGCGTGGGCAGGTCCCGATCGTTCACGTTAGGTGGTCTAACTTTAAACTTGATTAAAGGCGGGGATCGTTTAGTCTATACGGGCCTTTAGACTGGCTGTTAAAATGACCGTGTCCCGCCTAAGGGCCTCGCTGGCTCCATCAACAAACTTCTATCGCTCATCACTGTTCAGTGTCAGTTCAACGAAAGCCATCATTGCTTTCCGTACTAAATTACCTCCGTGGAGTTTCCTCAAATAGAGTGGCTGGCTTGTTCTATGCTTAGCTCTAAACTTTAGTTATACGCAGCTGCATTAAACCTTTTACGGGTAGCCATTTGCAACTCGTAAAAATTACGCCGGGCCAGAGATGTACTTTGGCTGCATTGACGGCGGATTAGGAGTACCGTGCAAGATTGACAGAGAGGCTCAAAGATGCGGGAGAAGAGAAAATATGAAGCTTCGTCGCTGTGACGCTTCCACACTAGCGTACTTGTGGACACCCACAGCTCGTTGTTACAGCAAGAGCTGACAGACTAGCTGCGCCTGTAGCGCAGCCTAGCTTCCCATCACAAGAGTTGGTGGTACAATGAACGCAACGAAGTCTAATAGAAAGAGGGAACGGGGCCTTTTTCCGCCGCACTAAGAGCCGTGATCTGGGCAAATCGACCTATGTGTGAAAGATCGAGTTCTGAACCCTCACAAAAAACTCGGTCGCACGCGTTCCTCTTGTAATACCTCCATGGAAAGTATCAAAGGAGGTCCCGCGCATATTTATGTGGCGCGAAGAGCTCGACCTCGCGCTCCTACCCGCATGACTGCTGCTCGTAATAATTCGATGCATTAAATACTTTTGTGGTGCATTATGTATTTTACCGTGCAATCATAAGCCAGAATACTTTCAAAAATTCCAATATATTACATGTAGGAGCCATGTCAGACCAGCGCTTTCGAAGCCGCGTTTTGATAAAGCTTTGAGCGCCGTGAAACGCTTATGAAACAGATTCTTATTAACTCAGGAGGGAGGGGGGGGGGTGTCACACGGCCGCTTGTCTGACAGAGCTCTAAGTGCAATGTCAGACGAGCGCTTTTAGACCGCCGACGGTGAAAGCGCCTAGACTATGTCAGACTGACGCTTTAATCGCGGTGCAAACGCTACGCTCAAAACGCTGTAAAAACACCCGACTGACATAATGTAGGTGTTTTCGACGGCTGCCAATTCAGTGCACGCCGTTCAAGTGTTCGGTTGTGTTGAAGTTGTATAATCTGAGATTATAGATTACTATGGAAATTTATCTTTCAATTATTGCTGGTATGAAAACTTTTAGGCAGCGTCTTGGTTTGGCTACGTGACTAACACTTTCAGTTCTTTACACTTTCACTGTCTCATAGAAGAAAATGCCGATAAATAAATTAATACAAAATACAGGGAATCGCTAAGCACATATAAAGACAATTGCACCTTAGGACACACACACACTGCGTACACGTGAGAGCCCTGTAGCGTACTGAGCTCATCTGTATAGCGCCTGGAAAGCGCTCGTCGGACTTACTAGTCGCTTCTACCGCGGCGCTTTGAAGCGAGGACTGGCGTTACGAGCGCCGCGTTTGAGCGGTGAAAGCGCCCGTGTGATACCCCCCTAGCTTTTAACATGGAGTTAATAGGAATCTGTTTCAAAAACGTTTTCTCCGCACTCAAAGCGCTATCAAAACTCGGCGTCAAAAGCTCTCGTCTGACATAGCCCTAGCTCTAGACTTTTACGGCTCTCTAAATTTACGAACGTAATTTTTTGGACCTAGCTCAAATTTTACGAAATGTGTTCACTACTCTTGAATATTACGATTTGTCCTTCCGTCCAGTTTTCTAAACGTTTTCGATACAGAAATGTATTATGCAGCATAGTTTATAGTATATTATCACTTTCTTGAGTAATTAATACACTTGTTATCAATTGCTTCTATATAGATTTCTTTTATACTGTTGTAGAATAAGGAAAAAGTTCTTCTGGGTAACTTAGCATAGTACATGCATGAAATACAATTTTCTTTGTAAACAAACTGTGACCTTATTTCGACTTTTACGAATGTATCTCGAGTATTAGACTACGATTTCATCTGGTCCGCATCATTCTTTCGTAAAAGTCGAGAGTTACATGTATTAGTGTACATATGTGCAGCCAGTCAGCCAGGCTTCAGCCTTGCCGAAAATTTTAGCTTCATCGCCGAGGCTTTCCGTTGAATCCTTCTATTAAACCTCCTTGACTTAGCCCCGGACTAATAGATTCTCGGCAAACACGCACGCGGTATTAACCCGTGTTTCTGGTTACACATCTGGCCTTCGCTTCGCCACGTCAGGCTATAGCGAGGTTCTGATAATGACGTGACTGCCTGTTTGGTGTTCCATCGTATCAGCGAAAACTGAGCAAAAAACATCTCGTATCCATGTACTATATACATAGCTATAAATCCGTTTGCTATGAAAGCTGTAAGCGCTAGCATGAACCGTTGTTATTATACTCCATCCGTTTTCAGTAACGCTTGAGTATTTGCTCCCACACGCCGAGAGTGCGGGATCGGGACTGTTACCAGCATGCAAGTTCTTGCGCTTGGCACGCTGAGTTAGCAACACCGGCGCCCGAATGCTACAGTGGGGGTACTGGCCTTAACCAAAAATAGGGATGGTCGGAGAGTCTCAGGTTGTCGAAATAAAAGCCTTCCGCCGCTGGCACTATAGCTTTTGATGGTCTGTGGTCGAATGCAGCCGTATACTCCTCCACGGCCAGATGGCTTATATCCGCAGGACGAACCAGTGCTTGTGAGCTCAGCACTTGGAGTGTGCGGTCAAGCTTGCAGACTATACCTTTGTAGATATTATTGTAGATTCTAATGCCTAAGGAAAAACAAGGATAACACTGTTCTGCCACTACTTCGATGAAGGAGCAGTGGGGCTGCCTAAGGTTCTTATGATGCAGCAATTCCAACAGTTCATTTCCAAGAGAACAGGCAAACAGTTTAGTTTCCCTGCTCGCAATTAGCGTGCTAACTCATTCGTTAATGTGGTGATCAAGTAGATTAGATTAGATAAGCGGCAGTAGACGAACCAATAGGCCCATTCCCATAGAGACACCGGAACATACGCCCCGGCACTCTGTGAGCTATTGCCATTATGTTAGTAGAATATAGAGGACAACAGAAAAGAGAAAAAAAAGAGGGGTGAAGAGTCAATGCCCAATAGACGATCTTGAATGCACGCAAGCACGATCAAGAGCCGCTGACATGCGGAGCTCAGAGACATCAAACTGTGTAGTTGGAATGGGAGAGAGAAGGAGACGGATTAAGGTGGCCTCGGAAGCTTTGGCCGTTAAGCGTTTGCGACTCGTGGACGAGGAGTTCTTAGCTGCGGAGGATGTCTCTCCCAATATATGTCAAGACGATTTTCAAACGCGTTGACTGACTCCGCACTAACAACATTGGAAGAGAGTCTATTCCAAATGCTAACTATGAAATACGGAAAGAACTGCTGACTTAGGTCGTTTTTCGAGTTTTATGCTTTAGTTTTTGACGGTTGTTTCGCAAGCGATCATTAGAGTCTCTTTCAAAGAGTTCCGTTATAGGTACGTCGTTGAAGCCATTCAAGTACTTGAATGTTTCTATTAGTTGCCCCCTGAGTGGTCTTTGCTCGAGAGAGATCAGACTCAGTTCTTTTAGGTGACGTTCATACGACTTGTTTCTCAGCTGAGGTATCAGTTTCGTTGCTCTGCGTTGGAATCGTTCCATGTTATCGATATCGTTACAGCAATGTGGTGACCAGAATTGAACAGCTAATTTTAAGTGTGGCCGCACTAACGCTTTGTACAAGGGAATGATGATGTCTTTGGACTTGTATTCAAAATTTCTAGTGATGAATCCCAGTACCCTGCTTGCCATTTTCACACCCTTGTCAACCTGCTGACTGTGTTGTTGATTGTTTGTAATAGCGATTCTCAAGTCAAATTGTTGGGCGACAGTAGCCAATACCGTCCCGTTCATTTGCAATGTGAGTTAAGGGCTCAACGGCCCTGTGTCCATTACTGAGCATTTGTCGACATTAAAGCTCATCTGCCACGTTCTGCTCCATTCCATGAGATGGTCAAGGTCTTGTTGGAGCTCGGCTCTTTTAGTGGCACGATGACATAGTTTAGTATCATCCGCAAATTTACTGATTTTACAACGGATGTTAAGATCTAGATCATTGATATAAATAGAGAACAAAAGTGGGCCAAGGTTCGCTACCTTGGGGAACCCCTGATGTAACTTGCGTCCAGGCACTCGTCTCTCCTTCAAGTTTTACTCGCTGCTGCCGACATGTAAGCCATGCCGTGATCCATCGTAAATAGTCTCCCCGGATGCCATGGGCTTCCAATTTTTTCATTAGCCGTAGATGGGGGATTTGTCGAAAGCCTTTTGGAAGTCTATATACGCATGGTCTACGCCCTGTTGTTCATCTTTAATATCTGTAACTTTTGAGAAAAAGTCCAGTAGGTTTGTTAAGCAGCTTCTTCCATTTCAGAAGCCATGCTGAGTGTCGGCTATGAGATGCTGCATCCTCAGGTGATCAGTGATGCGCTTTTTCAATAGGCGTTCGATGGTTTTGCTGACCACCGATGTAAGACTGATTGGTCGATAGTTGCTTGGGCTTTTCTTATTCCCCTTCTTATGTATCGGTATCACGTTAGCTAGTTTCCAATCCTGTGGAACTTCTCCTGTTCTTAGAGAGCAATTAAGTATTTCGAGCAGCGGCTTCACGACGACTGGAGCCATTTTTCGTAGTACATGGAGAGTAAGATTATCAGGGCCAGTGGATTTGTACACATTTATGTGGGTTAGTTCTTGAAGAACCTCAATCTCCGTGAAAACACATGTGTTTATGGGAGCAACTTGCATCGGTGCTGGTTCAGGGATATTCGCAACATTTTCAACTGTAAATGCAGAGGTGAAATAGTCGTCTAAGATCGTGGCTTTGTCTCTTAGGTCATTGGTGATTGCACCGTCAGGTTTTTTGAGCGGACCTATGGATTCTTTCTTTAGTCTTCTTTCGTTTACATATTTATAGAATGCCTTTGGGTTGCATTTTGCCATAGCGGCTACGGAAACTTCTTTTTCATTTTTTGTGGTCCTGACTATTTTCTTTACATCCCGACATGCCCTTATGTGACTGGACCTGTTCTCCTCTGTTGGATTACGCTTCCAGGCTTTATAACGCACTTGTCGCCTCGCAATGCAGCATTTCACTGTCCGATTCATCCAGAGGGGATCATTACTGTTACCAACTCGTTTATTAGGCATGTATCGTTCAGCTGCACATAGGATGCTCGTCTTTAAAATATGTGAGCATTGTTCACTACTGGCGTCTCTCATAGGGGTTACGAAGTCAGTTGTTTCTATTTCAGTTGCCATTTACTGAAAATTCGCTCGTCGGTAGTCTGGCAGCTTGAGAAGAGTCGCATGAGTGGTAAATTCATTGCCAGTTTTGAGCGTAAATTCAACCATGTTATGGTCCCCAAGCCGGTCTAGGATGGCTAGGTCAACAATTTCGCAATCAGGAGTGGAAAATACCAAATCTAGAATATTACCGTATCTCGTGGGTTCATTGTTTTTTTTTTTTTTTTGTGAGTGACTTGGGGCGATTTCCTCCGCTAAGGAGGTTATGTTTTCGTCGAGTTTGTCTGTCTGTTATCGCTTTGTCTGTCACCAAGATGATTCAAAAAGTTATGGACGGGTTTTGACGAAAGTTACATGGATTGTTAGGTATGTTAGGAGGAACTGATGATTAACTTTTGGTGAAGATCTGTCCATCCGCTTGCTTGCTTGTCTGCCTATTTTTTGTTAGTACTAGGGTAACATGTCTAGTACCCGTCCACCATGCTAGTAGCCGTCCACTTGGCTTTGAAAACTTCCTGTGTAAAAACCAGCAGTGCTCGAAAGCCGTACATAGGCTTAAACTGTAGGCTAAGTAGTGCCCAACAGTTTAAGCCTATGCACGGCTCTCTAGCACTGCTAGTTTTCACACAGAAAGTTTTTAAAGCCAAGTGGACGTCTACTAGCATGGTGGACGGGTACTAGACATGTTACCTATAACGTAAAAAATAATTGATGGATCTTAAAGGAATTTACAAGAGTTGTTGGGTATATTACAGAGAGTAAATGATCAAATTTTTGTGATATGTTTGTTCATATGTCGCTGTGTTTGATTTTGTTTGTTAGCGCAATAACCCAAACAGTTTTGGCTGGATTTTTATGAAGTTTACAGAAATTGTTAGTACAGTATATAATGTTGAAAGACGTAATTGATTAAATTTTTGTGATGATCGCGTGATCTCTCAGTGTGTTTGACATATGTTTGTTAGCAGCATAACTCAAAAAATTATGAACGGATCTCAAAGAAAATTGCAGAAGCTGTCAATGCTGTCAAAAGGCACAAGTGATTAGATTTTGGTGTTGATACAAAGTAAATCATTGTTTCAGAGCCCATTCGAATTTTCCATGCCACTGCCTTGCTTGGCGGAGGTATGCGCTCTCAGGGTGCTCAAGTTAGTATTTCAAAATCGTACTTTTGGCTTGTCACAAATCAGCCTCATAAAAAGTCCTTAAGACCTCCCTCGGCTGGTGTGTGATGCATTTTGTTCTTTTTGCACAACAGAAAGGCGGCAAGAAGGAGAAGGTTAAGAACCCTGTGGATGAGCACTACGAGTCCCTGCAGTGCGACATGCAGCTGCTGCCTGCTACTTCCAAGGAGTTCGCGGTACTGTCGTGTGTTTTTGGCTCAGTTCTTGCTTCTCTCTTATCTGTACTTGCTCTCACTATCTGCCTATGTTCAATACATGCAAGCCTTATAAGCAAATTTCCACATAACATTATGCTTGGTAACTCCGGTCTCTCGCTTATTGCACTTGTTTTTTTTTTCACAAGTCAAACTAAAGGTCGTATTTGTTAACGACTAACGAGAATTCTGGCTTTGTCCAAGTGATGCCTTTCTGTTACGAGACGATGAGGGGTCCCTCAATCAAGCAGAAGAAATATCAGCCTTTCTCCGGAGAAAGGAGATGTAAGCCAAAGCCCTTGCAAGTAGTTAACGAATATTATGTTTTTGCAAGTTTCTGTCATCTGATGAAGGTAAATGTTCTATGGCGGTAGAGATTTATTTGGAATTGTTGAATGTTCTGGATGAAATAAAGAAAATGAGGAGAAATACAATAGCAGCTGGGAAGAAAAAAAAGAGAGAGAAATTTGAGCTATACGTAGTTTAGGTTTCAGGCTAAAATAAAATGTTACACATTAGCTATTGGTTATTGTGACTGTTGCATCAAACATTATGATACTCGCCGTCGTGCATGTACTTGTTTATATATGTGTATGTTTCGTGTCACGCTCTTAAAGAAATAGGCGAAAAATAGGCCGGGTTCCAGAGCTTGCAATTAGGCTACGTTTTCATGGAGATCGATGACTAGGTTACAGAAAGTGACGAAAATACGATCCTTATCCCTTTATCTGAATCCACTTCTTGCTTTTCTTCAAACACTTCTTGAAATGGAACTTTCTCCATACATCCAAACACATGTATGCTTGCTCTCAGTTCTTGACGTATCAATTCAGTAGATGATCAACGAAAGACACATGAAGCGATGATTTTTTGCCTGCAGTAGAGACAATTTTTTTTCAGCTTGCTGTCTTCCTATGGCGGAGCAGTTTTCGCTCAGCACAAAAGCTTCGACGCACTTAAGGCTTATTTAGTAGGCAGGATACGCGGCGGGCAATTTAATTGAATTTGTAATGCTTTGCTGCTTTCTAATGCAAGATTTTTTTCGCATGTCGCTTCAGGTGGGGGTCGATTGTGCTGCTTGGATGAATTGAAAGAGAGAGCACTTATCTTTTATCATTCTTTTAATCGGCTGTTGTAGCGTATCCTTCAGAAGCATATTAGTAACTAAGACACTTCGTGGCGTAAGACCATCACCCGCGGTAGGGGGCAACTTCAACGCCGTCATTTTCTACGGCCAGTATACTCTAGAGTTTAGGCATTTTTCACATCTCTGTCAACCTATCTTACTGGATAAAGTTTGGGACCTCTTCGGTCCCGGGCCATGCTGAGACACCGCCCACAACTGCCTGAAAAAATAAGGATTATTATGACTCAACTCCTTCCCCTGTATTTGGGTCGACAGAAAACAAAGTTCTTCGCCATCATTTTTGATGGCCAGCTAATTCTATTTTTTGACATTGCTCACATCTAAGTCAACGCACCTGATTCCCTGCAAAAAATGATGAACATTGCTCAATTACTTCTGCCTCTTTCTGGGTGAAGTTATATATTTAACAGCGTCATTTTTGATGGCCAACTAACTCAAAATTTTTGTCATTTTTCACATCTCAGACAACCCACCTGACTGCCTAAAAAAATTATTATTATGACTCAACTCTTGCCTCATTTTTGGTAGACAGAGATCAGAATTCATCGCCAACACTTTTGAAGGCCAGCTAATTCTAGTTTTTTAGCATGGGTCACATCTAGGTAAACCCACCAGACTCTCTGCAAAAAAATTATGAACATTGCTCAACTCCTGCCACTTTATGGGTGGACAAACAAATATATAATACAAATATAGATATAACTTTAATCTTTAATGAAAACATTATCACCCCTCTCACTGTGTTCGCTGGTGATAACAAAAGCCTGGTAAATGAAGACGGGTCTTGACACATTCCTCACTGTCATCTTTGACAGTGCGGGCACTCTAGCAGGGCCTGATGTAAAGAGAACTAGAACGCCTAGTGGGGAAAGACTATCATCCACCGTAGTGGGGCAAATTCAACGCCGTCGTTTTCAATGGCCAGCTTACTCTAGAGTTTTTGATATTTTTAACATCTGATTTGCACTGAGAAAGAGATAGTTTAAATTTTAAGATTTCTGCTTGCAATTCTTGTTTAATACCTCCGTCTGGGAGGTTATGTTTTTGTTGTGTGTGTTTAAATTTTAGGATTTCGGCATGCAATTCTTGTTTCATATTTACCTCCGTCAGGGAGGTCATGTTTTTGTTGTGTCTATTTGTCTGTCATCAAGAGAACTCGAAAAGTTATGAACGGATTTTTACGAAATTTACAGGGGGTTGTTAGGCATGTTAACAGTTACAGATGATTCACTTTTGGTGAAAACCTGTTCATCTGTTGGTTTATTTGTCCGCTTAGTTTTTCTTAGTGCCATAACTCAAAAAGTAGCTAATGAATGGATTTTCATGAACTTGATACGAATTGTTGGGTACATGAATGATTAAATTGTTGTGATGATCGGTTTGTGTGTTTGACTAATTTTTGTCAGACTGTTTGTAAGCAGCTAACTCAAAAAGTTATGAACAGAAAATTATAGAAACTGTTATGACTGTTAGGCCTAAAAGGCACAAATGATAAGATTTTAGTGCAAGGCTAATCATGGTTTCAGAACCAATTAGAATTTTTTGTTACTTTTGCTTTACTTGGTGGAGGTATGCGCTCTCAGAGTGCTCTAGTTTTTCTCTTCTCTTTTCCCTATATGTTATTAGGTATTTTATGTTGTGTACATGCTGCGGCGAAGAGGACTGTGCCAAGCAATTGAATTATTTTATAATCATAGAATCGATCTCGTTCATGCAGTTCACGCCTTAATATTGATCAATGATGTTTGCTCAACAACAGACGGTGTTAGTGTTATGTAGTACTGTATTAAATTGGGAGTACCATTTTCAGCTAACGCAATGCTCACTATATCCCTTCTACTAATTTCACACTGATCGAAAGTGTGTCTTCGTACAACCGCTCCCAGCTTTACCGAGTGTCTCAAAAACAACAAAAAAAGGTAACCCAAATTAAAAGGGCTAACGTGACCAAACTATGCAATCCTCATCTATTATCAAGATATCAGTTTGAAGCAGAGATTACGAGCTTTAAAATGACCCAAGATTCATTGTCCAGACCCTTGCATGATTTAGTTACCATAAGCCAGAGGTTGGTAGCGGATATGTTGTTGCTTCACTTCCAATGTCAAAAAAAAAAAAAATGGAAACATTTGTCACACTTTCAACGTCATAATTTACGAAACATAAATAGCAGAACCCCGACTTACGAACCTCCCGACTTACGAACTTTTCTTGGCCAAAAAATTACAGCTGAGATACGAACTTTTACCCGACTTACGAACCTGGGAAGATTGCGTCGGTAGAACAGCCATGCAGTGGCGATCAGAGTTTTCACCAAACCGAGCGAGGGACAAAGGTTGTATCCAAAATTTGGACCTCACAAAAGAATAACTTGGCCTGGCGCTGGACAAACACAGCTGCAAGCCAACTCTTTAGTTCTCTAAGGTAAAGATGTTCAGTTACGTCAGTCGAAATTCTCAATGGATAAACGTGCTGTCATACGCGCAACTCAGGATGCTGTTCATCGCGTTCCTGGCGAAGCATCCAAAACTATTAGCTAATGTTCAGCAGCAGAGCAGGGGATGGGGGTGACAGTAATGACTCCAGCGGGAGCGGCAACAGTTGCAATAACAGCGGTCATAACTGCTGTGGCAACAGAAGCGATGACAACAGTGGTAATGGCCCGGGTAACAAGGGCAGTACCCGAAATGGTTACTGCTGTAGAAGTCGTAATGACAGCAGAAGTAACTGCCATGGCTGCAGGAGTAGTAGGTAATCGGGATGGCCACAAGAGATGGCGAGACGAGTCGCAACAAGGGCAATGACAAGGGTGGTAAAACCGTGGCAACAGTGGCAAAACCAGCGGTAGCAGCTGGGGTATCTATCGCGGCGACAGCAGAGGTAGGTTACTACTGCCACCACAGGACGGGGTGACAGCCGTAGTAAGCCGCCACTACGATTATTAGAGCCCCACCGGTAACGTCGGTTAACAGTGATAGCAATACCCTCATGACAAAGCTTCTCCCAAGCAGTGTTTGATATGACAGCTCATTCCCTTCCTCCCACACACCTTCTCATCACGCACTTCTACACACACACAGGTAATAGCAGCTTCTGTATTTTCTATTATAACGGTATGTAGTTGCTATGTACGGTATTTATTCCTGTAGGTAAGGCTATGCTTCTTGTCCTTTAAGTTATAAGTTTGTACGTTTCTTTACATTTACATATAGAAAAATTTTCTATGGAACCAATTAATCACATTTATATGTATTTCAATGGGAAAAATGAGTTCCACATGCTAAGTTTTCGACTTACAAACCTCCTCCTGGAACGGTTAATTTCGTAAGTAGGGGTTCCACTATAGAAATATGGATAAAACATGTTTTTTCGCATAAACAAGCGCTGCTTATCTCCAGCATCCTCTAAGCGGCAACCAATTCGACATGGCCACCTTCTGTATCCAAACAAAGTCCACATCACCAACGCATGTCACCAACTCCTTTCTTGATGACGTCAAGATTGTTCCTGAGGAAATCCACTTCTTTGCGAATGCGATCTCACAATTCTTCCAAGTTTTTTGTGGGCGTCGTGTACACTCGGTTTTTAAAATAACCCCACAGGAAGAAATCGCAGGGGGTGAGGTCAAGTGACCTAGGGGGCCATTCAACGGGATGATCCACAGCTACCACACGCTCCTTGAAAAGTTCTATCAGAAGATTTCGGACATCAATTAGACGATGAGCCCACCAAACATAGAGGAACAGCTTCTTTTGCACGTAACTTTACTGAACTGGATTCGTATCTTACATACGTATGTCACGAGACGAGGCTCAATAACTGAACCAATGCAGTTTCGATGGCATGATTTAATGCACCACTTGTTATTGACTTAAGCGATAAGATAAAACGGGTGTGTAAGGTGTCATTTGAATGCTCCTGTCCCAAATTTGACTGACATTGTCCTCAAATTATTATATCCGCTATATAATAAAACACAGTTGTTTGTCGCTTGCTTGCTTGCTTGCTTGCTGTTTTGCTCCCTTGCTTGCTCCAATCAAGTAGTTTGTAATAGAGAAGTGCGCCCTCTCTATTTACTCTACGGGAGCGTTTCGAGTAAACTTTTCCTTTCAACTGGCTGAGTGGCATATCCAATCGGAGCGGCATTGCCTCACGCAGCCTGTATAGGAAGGAGTCATGAGCTCAAATTTTTATAGCCATTAACTATCGACGAAATTCCGAGCGGATGGAAGTATGTAGAGGAAACTTGTATCCTGTATACCAAATTATGATGAATGGAACAGGGTGAGCACTGGGATATACAAGATATATAAGACATGATTTTCTTGCAAAAATATTGAAAAACTACCTTTCTGTATCTTCTTTTATTACTAGAGGGCCCAGCCTTCAAAAATGACGGTAAAAATTCTGTGATTGAACTTTTTCATGTTCCGGTTCCCAGTATAGGTTTTGGTGTATTACAGGTCTCATCCCTGCAGGCCTGATCTTCCATTAGTGAAACGCAAGCTGTACAACCATGAGTTTTGCGACAGCAAAATATCCCCCCTGCAAGATAAGGAGTGAACATCAGCTTGGAATTCATCAAGCGTTAAGCTGCACTAAGAAAAATATAGTTCAGTCAAAAGAATTCACTGGAAATGCCCAGGGCTCACCGTATTGTGGATACCAACTGCTTGTTGAACCTCCAGCGTCGAACTTTGGCTGCGATGTAAATTCAATATAAAAAGGCGTCTACTCAGCGTGAAGATTCAACTACTACAACATCATTCAGCAATGAAAGCAGGGATCCAGAGGCCGGAGATCCAGAGCTATATTTGTCACCAGTACCCCAAGCGCTGAAATTGTATGGTATTGTAACCTGTTTTTCCGTACATGAATTTTCTCCTATTAAACTCTTAAATGCGTGACGGAGAGACGGACCAACATTGGAGCAAGCGACCAACAACTGTGTTTTATTATATAGTGGATATGTGTTGTTCATGGCCTTTGCCCCACTGCATGAGAGCAGTTCAGCCACTTCAGGGACTTCAAACGCCAACTCCAGTCACGTGACAAGCCATGTGTTTACTCGCCCAGAGAGAGTTTGCGCTTGCTCCTCCCATTAGAAGCTCCTTGGCTCTAATGTTGGACCGTCTCTCCGTCACGCAGTTAAGAGTTTAATAGGAGAAAATTCATGTACTGAAAAACATGTTGAGATACCGTACAACTTCAGCGCTTGGGGTACCGGTGACAAATACAGCTCTGGATCCCCGCTTTCATTGCTGAATGATATTGTAGTAGTTGAATTTTCTCGCTGAGCAGACGCCTTTTTATAATGAAGTTACATCGCAGCCAAAGTTCGACGCTGGAGGTTCAAAAATCAGTTGGTATCCACAATACGGTGAGTCCTGGCCATTTCCAGTGAATTCTTTTGACTGAGCTATATTTTTCCTAGTGCAGCTTAACGCTTGATCAATTCCAAACTGATATTCACGCCTTATCTTGAAGGGGGGATATTTTTCTATCGCAAAACTCATGGTTGTACGGCTTAGGTTTCACTAATGGAAGATGAGGCCTACAGGGATGAGACCTGTAATACAGCAAAAGCTATACTGGAAACCGGAACAATAAGGAGCTAAATCAAAAAATTTTCCCCGTCATTTTTGACGGCTGGGCCCTCTAGTTAAAGAATGTTTAGCAGCAGTAACCCCTTGAACTTGGGTTACCTTTTTTTTAGACACCCGGTATGTACAGTATATACTGCGATGCATGCATTCCAGCTTCCAGTGTCGATTCCCGTCTCTCAGTTGAGGTGTATAAGTGTATTACTGTGAGCTAAAAGTCCTTGTCAATCTGTTTGTGCTTGTTTGAACGGAGCTCATGATCATATGTGTAGTTGTATAACGACCCATTTGTATCCACTTATCCAGTAGCAATCTTTTCATATGGGCAGCTCATCAGTCGGTACATAAAAAGCACCACACCAAGTGGCTGGCGGCTGCGGGATGTCTGGCGCCTGGACCGTAAAGGAGAACGTCAGAGGTGAGGCCTGTGTTTCGTCTTAATTATTACTGACAGGGACTCGCTGCATTGTTATCGTACAAGATAATTAACAATTCCTGTTAAAATTCTTTTTACTGCCGCCTGGTACTATCGAGACTCTTTTGTCTTGGAACATTGTACCCAGTTACAGTACCTATGTGATGTATTTTCATATTAGAGATGTTATTCCTTAGTTAATGTATAATTCAATGGACGAGAGCATCTAGTTGTTAGAAAGCGGTGGTAGGCCTCTTGAGATCGTAAAAGCTCTTCAGTAAGTAGCATAACCAATTTATAATTGAGATAATTTAATGTTCATTGGCATTATACGTGCTTGTTCAGCAAAGGGCCACGTTTGTGATATCTATGAAGTAGCTACGTAAATATGTAGTGATGGCTAGAAACTCAGCGCATTAGAACAGCTACCCTAACAGAAATTGGGGCCACCCCGGCGCTGCTGCGCAACAACTGAATTATGGTTTTAGCTGCTGCGGCTTCCCTGATTTCGGTAGGGCTGTAGTTAATTGAAAGTATTTTATGACGAACAGAATGCTACTCTTTATTGAAGCAACTCGCTGCTATAATACGAGCTGTTTAGGGAACGTTACTCCTTTCTTGTAATGACTGCTAGTTTAACCTATTTCAGCTTGGCAACAGGGTTAAAATATATTGATTAAACCGAATAATTCTCTAAATTTCCTGCCTAGTGTGTGTACAGTTGCAGAGTGTTGAAGTGCTGCTCTCGTACACTTGAGGTCAGGTTTTAGCGTCATTGTCAAGTGCGTGAATTGATCGATACTCAGGATTGCAGCGTTAGCGTTTCTAGCATTCACAGTCCATTGTGAGGGCACTGACCTAACCAAAAATTGGAGGGTAAAGGGGAAATGGTGGCAGTTGGCGCGTGTCTGCCTCGTTTTTGACGTCATGGTTTTGGCACTTGTTAACGCAAGGGTTTACTCCTTCATTTGAAGCATTTTTTGACTCATTGTGTGAAGTAAGTGTAAAGTTATATGAGTCAAACTTATGAGAGAGATAAAATAACACGTCGGCAAAAGCGACCTACTATCAACCTCACTGCAGCAGCACACAACCCTCGCTGAGGGTTGGCTTGGTGATGGACGTTTGCTATGAGTGGGCGGAGGGGACGCATCATCACTAACATATTCTCGCTTTATTATGTCGAGTAGGGCAAACAAAATCACATATCTCGCGTATAGTTTTTTCTTGTCATTGAAGTGGAAAGATATTTTTGCTGGCGCCGTATGATGGTTAGTAACAGTACATTCCGTGTGGAGGTGTGGCAGTAGCTATCAATTTGTACGAGTGAGACTTGGAGCAGAGCTAAGACACCTCATGGGGCATAGAACCAGCCATAGGGTTTGATTAGTAAGGTTCGCCCCTCCTCTGTCATCAAATCCCAGGATAGCCTATTATTTAAGCCTGAGCTAGGCCTTCAGAACACGTTTCCCTTGTACCCACTTTACTTCCTTACGTTTTTATTCTTCTACTGATGATGTTTTCTTCTGTTTTTCTTCATCCCTCTTGTCTTACTGTTTCCATGTGCATTGTTCCAATGTGGGAACTCTTATGCATCAATTTTCTGGGTATATATATATATACTATATTTCTTTTCTGGGGGCTTAGAGGAAGACCTATATTCACTTATACTGTATATAATAGGTATATTAATAAAATAAGAAGAGCTAAAAGGTTTGAGGGGTATTTACTAAGTGCTTGTTGCTAATTTAAATTCTGTAGGCTAGTAGAGAATATTGAGACGTGCCCTTTTCACAAGTGGTTATGGTGCATTGAGCTTTTTCTCTGTGTTTATGTTGGAGCATATATCATTGCCTTTCGTTTCGCATGAGTGTCTCTTCTGGCTTTTTCTCTTTTCCGCTTTCGTCTCATAGGGAAGCTTTGCGCTTCATCTTCTCGCCAGTCACAGCGGTGACCATCCTAAACCAAGCGAACGCGCTTGAGTTTGCGCATAAATCGGCTCTTTCTACAGAAAAGCTGTGATCAAAACTACTGGATCGTTCAACGGAAAAAGGATTATTTTTCTTCGAAGCGCAAGTCATTCTTTTCTCTTCAACTACTGCTTCTATATCACTGCATTTCTTGTTTACTATCAATAAATTAATGTGCGTTACAGATGATAAGCAGGGTTGTACGACTTGCAAGTAACGAGTCCTGATTCATCGATATAAGAGATACACAGAGTGTGACATTAACAATATCGAATTGCGAGGAGTAGCAGCCAGCACTTCTTATATCATCATGGATGATGAGACTTACAAGGTTCATGCATGCGGAGCTTCCAAGGTGCAGAGCATCATTGGAAATGATCTTGTGACGTCATTTAATCGTAGTACGTTAATAAGTAGCTATATTACATTGTTTCTTCATCATTTCATTGGGGCCTCCAGAGTGTCCTATAATCTTTATAGTTGCACAAAAATATGCATCAAAGCATCTACGAACTTTTTTTTTAGCTCTCTGAAGAATTGAAGTTGAAAAAAACGTTGGTTAAAAGGTTTGTTCAAGAACAGATGAATTCAACCCAGCAAATGCCCGCATGTGTCAGAAGCCCTTTTGGAGTCAAGTTTATCGTCTTTAATATGCAATAAATCAAGTGAGTTTTATCGAGAGTATTATGGCATTCTGAAAATGGAATCATATAGTTGAAAACCTTCATGTCTTCAATTTATTCTTGTTTTCTGTCAATGACGTGCTATCTTTTATAATTTCAAACCGCTGCAACAAAAAATGGCTCAGATGCGTACGATTAAACGCCGAGATAGAAGAACTTTTACCAAGATTTGTAAAGAAAACATTAAAGCACCAGAGAAACAGATTACTTTTCTTCCAGCGAAGTAATATTAAAGCAAAAGTCTATACATTATACTCAGAAGCCATACAATTGCTCGGTAAATTAGAAAAAAAGCATTAGCTGCTGTACGCTGCGCGCGTTACAGCAGTGTACAGTAATGTGGCGTCCGACTCGCGTTAACTAACTTGCAAAAAAATTACCTAACCGTATTCCGCACACCTAAGCTGTCTTACGGACGATGATCTTGAAACTGGCCAATGCTAAATCCATAATTTTTCCAATGATGCTGTATTTTGTTTACGATTAGGAGAGGAGGATCTGTTAACGACGCGTACGCGACGGCACAGCTTAGGTCCACATTTTACAGACACTGTCCGAAATAATAATGAAATTTTATCCTTCAGATAGCTAAAAAAAAGTTCGTTTATGCTTTGATACATATTTTTGCCCAACTATAAAGATTGTTAGACACTCTGGAGACCCAAATGAAATGATGAAGAAACAATGTCAAGTAGCTACTTATTAACGTACTACGATTTTATGACGTCACCAACTCATTTCCCATGGTGCACTGCAGCTTGAGAGCTCCCCGTGCGTTAACCTTGTAAATCTCATCATCCTTGTTATGTCATCCCACGGTCGACGTAAGAGTGCGAGGTGCTAAATAGTTATTTTGCTCTTCTGCAGGTTTACCATAAACAATCACATCAAGGAGCGCAAGCTGCTCTGGCATGGCACCAACATTGCTGTGGTTGCTGCCATCCTCAACTCTGGACTGAGGATCATGCCACACTCCGGCGGAGCAGTTGGTCGTGGTATTTACTTCGCTTCGGAGCACAGCAAGAGCGGGGCATTCAGTGAGTAACTCTATCGCATATTGCCAATCAGTGTACGGTATTTAGCTCCTTGAGCTTATAAGCTTATGCCCATAACACCAGTAATACTGGAACTGCAGTTGGTGCAGGGTATCATGAGCATTTCTGCCTTAACCCTTACCGACCGACTGATAACGCTTTTGTTAGACCAGCATTTTGGACGTGCCCATATGTCGTCGCTTGTCCGGTACAAGTTTAAATGCGCTGTAACGCGCAGCTTGAGTAGTTCAGGCCAGGATTATGAAATTGAATAGCTGAAGTCCGGCTTCGACACCTGGTTCTCTTCTTCTTCCGGCTTCAACTGTTGGGATTTCTCGGGGGCTGAATCCGACTCCTTAGTATAATTAGCATATAGCATATCCCATTAATTTTGACCAACTACTATTACGAAAATATATGCATGTATTAAGTGAAAAACATATTCTTTGATTCTGACCTTGATATTTTGCATCAGGGGCACCATTTCTGTTCCTAAATTTTCATATATTTACGTAGAATTTATGATTAACTAGAGCACTCTGATAGGACACACCTCCGCCAAGCAAGGCACCGGCAGCGAAAAATTCAAACTGGTTCTCATACCATAATTTCATTTGTATCAACACCAAAATTTTACCCTTTGTGCTTTTGACAGTTATAACAGCTTCTGTAATATTCGTGAAAATCCGCTTATAACTTTTCTAGTTATGCTGCTAACAAACATTCTGACAAACATTTGTCAAACGCTCAAATAGGCCAGCCGATAATCATCCAAGTTTAATCAATTATGTCTCTTAACATAATTAGCAATTTCTGTAAATTTCATGATTCATTCATAACTTTTGAAGTTATTTTGCTAACAAGCATAAAATCAAACCCAGAGACAAATGAAGAAACGGATAGCTTACAAAAATTTGGTCATTTACTCGTTATATATCTAAGAACTCATGTAAGTTTCCTAAAAATCCGTTCATAACTTTTTGAGCTATGGTACTAAAATAAGATAGGCAGACTCACAAACAGTTGAATTGATCTTCACCAAAAGTTAATCATCTGTTCCTGCTAATTTGCCTAACAATCCATAGAAATTTCATAAAATCCGGCCATAACTTTTTGAATTATCTTGGTGACAGACGAAGAGAATAACAGACAGTCACAGCATAAACATAACCTCCTTTCCCTCAGAGAGCATAGGATGGGCCATAGGCCGTAATGTTAGATTAGTGTAGGTTCGCCCATTCTATGTTATGAGGAGCAGCGACCCCAGTGGGTTGTGTAGGTTACTTAAGCCATTATCGAAGCCTTATGGTCCGACGTCTGTCTTTCGTGCCCACTATTTTTTTCCGATTTCATACTCTTACTAATATTACTTTCTTCTGTTCTTCCTCTCCTTTCCCGACGTGCTGTTCCAATGCGCATTGATCCTGTGTGGGAAAGCGTTCGTGCATGGGTTCCCCATTTCTATCTACATGCTATATGTCCCTTATTTCTTCCTCTGTTAGATCCAGTTAGCTGTGGAGATTGAGGCTTAAACTATTCAACTGTAATCTCTCTCACATAATGTTTTTGGCAGAGGTAAATACTATTAGTAAAACTGTTTATGATAAGTACTTGATACCAAAATCATATACGTGTTATCTGTTTAAGAAAATATTGTCCTTCTATTTACCAAGGAATCCTGCGTCATTTGCACAATTTGAGATCTGAAATGCTAAGTTTATAAAATATAAATGACTAGCATTAGGCAAGACCTTACTTTGACTGATTAGGTACTGTCACATATTCAACACATGGATTTAGCCAGCTAAGTTGACATTTGCTAAATCTTCTATAATTTTTACGACTCATGACCAGAATTTGGTTAAATTTTAAAAGTATTATGTACAGCAGTTCTCCTGAGTCTGATCGGGGATTAAAGTCCGAGTCCGACTCGTGGAGACGGTGGGCTTCCAACTGCGCGACCCTATTAAAACTTTGCATGTTTATGATTTGAACTGATAATTATTGCTTTTTAATCTGGCCTGAGCATAAATATCTTGATTTCATTTCAGCAAGAGTGCTCGTGCTTACAGGTAATGAATTACAAGAGCCTAAGTCATTTTCTACACTGCTTGTTTAGGTTGATTACATGCACTGCATCTCAAATTACTAGGCAGTTTACTTCAAAATCTTTGTATTATTCTGTAAGTTAAAGTATATGTAAGTTCTTGAAGATGGATGCATGATCCTGTTTTATCCAAATGGAAAAAAAATCCCCCTGATCAATGAGATCGTTTGATTGCAAAGTGACTTGGTTTCATCGTACATACTTAGTTTCGTTGTGTTTGAACTTGTAGCTACGGATTAGAAGGATGGTTTCTGAACGGAGCTCGCTACCGTTTCACCATAAGACTATACCCTCGTGGGAGTAGAGCAGCAAAATTTGCACAAAATAGTCTGTGGGCTTAGTCAAGTTCCCTCAGCTTCCGACTACCGTGTGTCAAAAAAGGGGGGCAGGTAGGGGAGGGGGCACAGATATCGAATTATTTAATCGATCTCTAAGAACGGGAGAAGTTCCGCAGGATTGGAAACTAGCTAATGTAATACCGATACATAAGAAAGGGGATAAGAAAAGTCCAAGCAACTATCGACCAATCAGT
>LQNS02278094.1:39841368-39861289 GCA_001587735.2 Parhyale hawaiensis | reverse complement strand
TTTAAGCTCCGTATGTCAGCGGCAATCGATCATGCTTGGGGGCATTCACGGCGGAGATTCTTCTCCCCTCTGTTTCTATTTTTTTATTTTCTTTTTCTCTTTTGCTCTTTCGTCTTCCGTTTTTTCTCCTCTCGTTTCCCCAATCCTCCATATCCTACTAACATAATGGCAATAGCACAAAGAAGCCGGGGTGTTAGTCCCGGTGTCTCTTTGGGAATGGGCCTTTTGGTTCGTCTACTGCCGCCTATCTAATCTAATCTAATCTAATCTCAAAACTATAAAATGATACTAAAGCAGCCGGTGTACAAGCTATAAACTACCTTTGAAGGCACGGATCTCAGTCACGTACGATGCGTAATCCCAACTACCCTAAACCTTGGGCCATCGACTCGGCTTACTGCACAGGCCGTCAAATACAATACTTTCCAATTTCTGAGCTGCTGCTCACGTATGAACGGCTACTACAGATATAATATCGCCGGAATGAAACAGAATTTGAACTTTTGAGAAACTTGCGTTTATTTTTGCGCTGCGTTCCAAATTATCTTATGTCAAAGTCAGCACAGAACTAAACTGCCGGCGCTTGTATAATATTTTCGCGAGCTCATTTTCCAGAATTTTCTGGACTTGTAGCTAAATGTTTACTAAGTGGTCTAATATGTCCGTTGAGAGAAAATTTTTTATATTAAGCAAAAATAAAAATAAATTCATGCAATTCTTTGAATAATTTTAGTTCCCCCTATGTGCACGTTGATGAATGAAAGTCGTCCCGCCCTCAGAGTGTGAATTTTCTTCATTTCGCGAAAGGTATCGTAAACTTGACATGTTTTGGCCCAATCCGATACCACTAAAGATAGCCGATACATCGCCTGGCGATACCGATAGTATCAGTACACCTCTATATTTTTTTTAAATCGATAATGCAATCATTCATGTTGCATGCACGTTGGAAAGAAGTCAGTTGTCAATCCCTGAAAAACTAACTTATACGTTGGAAATAACATGCGTGTATATATTCACATCTAGTTCTTATAGCATTCTTTATGAGGCTAGTTCTGAATATTTTATAACCATATCTTGATCATATAGTAAGAAAATATTTACCGGCGCCGCAACATGGTTTCTACCTTGCATTACATGACCAACGATGCGCAACGGCGTCAGAACAGGTCAGTAGGCACCATATGGGTCGGGGGCCGTGTGAACGCTGTGATTCAATATGCCCCTCCCTTGACTCCACCACAAGTACTTGACTGTCCACTCTTCACACGTGAAACTTCAGTCTAAGTAAAATTAAAGTAGATATTTTATAATTACACTTCAGGGACTTCAAGCAATAGATATGAGCGAAAGAAGCGTGGGCTTCGATTTTTTCGGGAAATGGGCCTCTTGCTCCTTTTATTGGCGATGCTCTAATCTTAATGAGAAAATTTTCCTATCGATGCAAGGAATGGCAAGAATTGTAAATCTATTATATAGACAGCATTGCTTCCTGATGAAAAATACGTTTCTACATCACAAAGATTTTTTCTCTGGTCTTCGTATGTTTAGAATAGCTTTGTCGAAGTTTGCTTAAATCAGTCATAAAACTTACTTGTGAATGACCCGATTTCGAGCGGACAGTGAGTACATATAGTGGGTGTAACGGCTATTTGAAATCACTCAATTTGTACTCTCCTAAGGCTCTTGTACCCTAAGTGATCTTAGGCATTTATTACAACCTTCTCCTATTTCCTGCTTGCTTTCTTTCTGTCTATCTAGTGTAGTCATAAATTGTGTTATAAGTTCAGAACTAAAATTGAGGTGTAGAAAGCAATCGCTTTCATCTGAAACTTTTGAAGTTTATTTCTCAACAACAAAAGAATAATATGAGCATAGTTTTATTCAAAATGGCTTTTTTTTGTCTAAAAACTTCACACTAGCTATTCACCTATTTCACGCACAACATCAATTGGCAATATGGCCACTGCAGCAACAAGAGAGCACTTAATTGAGTCGAGATTTTCTGTGGCGCTTACAGCAAGCCATGTTCTCATATACTGACCACAGTTTGTAATCCAAAGGATTCAATGCTGGACTCCCATATAGCCAATCATCAGCTTTTATGAAGACCGGAACATTCTGGGAGAGCCACAGCTCATGACTTATGCTTTGTGTGCTGGGGCCGAATTCTGCTGAAAGCTCCGTTCTTTTTCACAGAACAAAGAATTGGTCAAGCATTCCATCTTATCTTCAACAACGTCATCAATGTACACACGAGCTGTGATTTTAACCCCCTTTGCGCAGAACTCAAGCTCTGTGACCTCATAATAAGACGTGGCCCACCAAGCCATCACCTGGCGACATGGTCGCCTCGTTATAATTTTAAATGCCCAAAGAAGCATCTTTGGTGCTTGCAAATCTCTTTTGCTATGAAAATTTCTCATCTGTCTAGAAGATATTTCTGTGAGCTGCTACGTACTTGATCATCTGCTGTTTCGATCTTTGTCAATCTATTCCTTGCTAAATCTTACTAGTATTGAAATCGTTTTTTTGTATATACATATCTATATGGATTAGATCCTAACCTTAATTTTAACCCTACATCTTTAATTTCTAAAGCTTTTAATTAGTGAAAAGTTTATGAAATATTTTGTCACAGAATTTATGTCTATATCTACTAAATATATTAGCGTCATATTGAATATTGTTGGTTTTATTCTTATTCCTGGGGCACTTCCCGTGCACGCGCATTTATTATTTGTTGTAGCACCTCCATGCCATCTTTGCATACTACATGGCCCGTCTTTCATCTTCATTTATATCACCGGTTTTACTAGAGGGACCTTCAACATGACCTAGATATTTTCAAGTATTCTTGCTTAACTACCTATATTATTGCTCACAGCTTTCGGACAGTGGGGCTTCTATGAAGGCGAGAACAACTGCCGCTTCATGTTCCTGGCAGAGGTGGCCCTGGGCAAGAGCAAGGAAATCAAGCAGTGCGACTGCAGCCTCACCAAAGCACCTCCCGGATTTGACAGCGTTGTGGCCCGGGGACGCAACGAGCCGAGTAAGTGGGTAGTGTGTGGGTGCTGCCTTGACTGTAAGGGGGCAAAGTTGGGGGTTTTGGGTCCCGGACACATTCTGACCCTATAGGGGTCAGTTTCGGAACAGGGTTAGCTAGTAATTTGTCCCTATCGAGAGAATCGCTGTGGTTTGAGAGTATGGCCGCCTAAGGCGACGCGTAACGGCTCTTGTCAAATTGCCTGATGCATATTCCACTGGTGTGAACTTGGGAGACGCAAGCTGTGGCATAGTTGAGTGAATGGTGTAAGCCTGGGATGGTACATTAGAAATCTGATGGGAATTTTACAGTGAATGCAAAATACCAGCCCCACCTCGCGCAGACAGTGTGATGCTGTTTCAACCAGTTTGGCCGTTTTTATCATTTGAGTTGCTTGTTCTGGCAAGTTTTATGACTACCGCGATTTGTCCGGCCATCAAATATGGCTAGAAAAGTAAAATTCGTGGTGACACTTCATAATTGGCCTTACAAGTGGTACTAAACTACTAATTCACAAGGAAACAGTACTTTGTACCTCCAAGCTTGATCCTTCATTTAATAAACAAAATAGGTGGAACTACCAGCTAATGGTCGGTGCAGCCTTTCCTTCCTGTGAGCAAAATTACGAACATGAACTTAGTTTTGCCCTCCAGTGAATCCATTATAATAAAATGTAGGTATCAAATTGTACGGAAGCTTTCTTAAGATCTTGTTGTGGTAACAGCATGTATTCGAGATTCAGCGCTGAAATTTTCCACTAAATTCAATATATTGATTGATTTTTGTCATTGAATTATATAAAACACTTTTACTTTCAAAAGGAGGCTACTTCTTTTTCGAAGTATAATTGGCCGCATTCGCCTTTTTTATGTAGTAAATAGCTGGTCAACGTGGCAGGACGTGAAGAAAAAATCAGTATCACAAGCGAGAAGAGTGGGGAGGTTCCATCACCTATTATTTCTCGCCTTTTTTTACAACTTGGTACCTAGTTCAACTGTAGACACAAACACACCGAGCACCAATTTTACTCAAGAACGTCACACTTTGACCTCAGACGTTATTTCGTTCATCTAGACTGCTGTCCGGCAGGCAGTGGCTGAGTCTCATACCGTAGATTGTGATTGATATCCTGAACAACATCGTTATGTACCATTCTAATTTCGGAGACGCTTCTTTTTACTCTTGATGCACTGCAGATCCTAAGCACGACGAGCAGCTGGACCTGGACGGCCGCCGCGTGGTGGTGCCTGTCGGTAAGCCGGTGCCTCAGGCCCAGTTCCGGGACAGTGGCTTCTGGCAGAGCGAGTATCTCGTGTACAACGAGCACCAGGTCCGCCTGCGGTTCCTCCTCAAGTTCACTGACTGAGCGCCACTGATCTGCTGTTTGAAGTGTCTTCTGTGTATTGAAGTTAGATTATGTGTGCCTTACACCGGTTGCTTTTTTGTGTGTCGCGTAACTTGGAACAGTTCTAGAAGAGTTACTGATACATATACAGTAAAGCTAATTGAAGTTCTAAATGATTCGTTTTCAAGTCATAGCTCTGAAAAAGTAGCTAATTGCACATAGTAAGCTTTAAATTTTTTTAAATTTATACTACGCTGTCCCATATCCGCATGCCTCATCATTTTCAAAATCCGCATTTATATGTTATGCTTCAGGTAGCCTGTGGATATCGAGGTATATGTTGAAGTCCTGAATTAGTGCGCGTTACAGTTGGAGCCCACAACCTTCGATACTCAGCTGCTCGCCCCTCGGCAGGCTAGAAATGTTGGGCTGTTTAGACCCACGTTAGACTAGCCTAATGTTGGCGACCCCCTCAGGGGCATAGGATGGGTCATAGGGTTCGGTTATTTTAGGTTCGCCCATCCTATGCTATGAGGCTCGCAACCGCAGGAGGCCCGTGTAGGTTACCTCAGCCATTAGCTAGGCCTTCGGGACGTATCTCTTTCATGCCCACTTTGCTTCCTTCCCGATTTCATACTCCTTCTCTCTCATGCTTTATTCTGTTCTTCCTCTTTTTTCCCGACTTGCTGTTCCCATACGCGTTGATCCTGTGTGGGAAGACCTTCGTGCATGTGTTCCTTGTTTCTTTCGGCATGCTGTATGTCCCTCTCTCTTTCCTCTGTGATGACACTTCTGTTGTTCTCTGTTCTATTGTATTCGTACGTTCGAAAAAAGTGAGTTTAGACAGGCTGATACAGATAGGGTTAAGGATAATCTATATCTTTCCTCGAGTGTTGCTCCTTTAACATAAACACGACCGTGGTCATGGCTGTCGTGTGGCAGAGCGGGCCCCTTGTGCGTGGATCCGATTATTGCGCTGTTCCCCGGTAAGCAGCTGAACCAAGCATGTTGTTTTTTGAGCTCCGATTCATTGCGTGTTGAAAAAGATATCCAAAATTTAACTACAGATACTTGCTAAAAACTAGCTAATATGACAGTTAGCTACTACATAATTATGCATTGAGAATTAGAAAGAAAGTGCTCGAGCTCGTCTAGGTTTCTTATGGCTGTCAACAAAATTCCTATGTCAAGCTTTTAAGGGCAAAGCTATTAGTGAGCTAATCCGAGTACTTGAAAATCGTGACTTAAACTTATAATTCTCTCTGGTGTAGCTACGTAGCCTTTATCAGCGTGTCTACATTACCTGTTAGCAGTATTGGTGTAGCCACACAGCTGTGTTGAGAGGCTTGCAGTTTTGTCTTCTACTTTTTGCTTCTTTTGTCTAAAATCAGTGTGTGCTTCAAACTATTACTTGATCTTATGCTCACTAAGTATCATATGCGTGGATGTATTATGAATAAAATTATTGTTAAGAGTCCGCCATGTTTATCTTCAGTCTGGCGGACCCTCTCCCTGTCAGAGTATCCATGGATCCCACTCCCTCAAGGGTTAAGCTAGTGGCTTTCCGCAGGCTATGTTGCACCTGGCCGCAGTTCCTGCTTGTAAGGTTAGGTAGGCAAGCTTTTTTCTTCTTTGCTGTGCGTGTTGTGTTCTTACCAGTGTTAACGCACTGGACGAACTAGAGACTTGATGGAGCTCATATGAGTTCTCTTAGAAGTCACCTCTAGACGATCCGGCTGAGATACCATGAAAAAGCTGTTGAGATGTCCGCGATATATAAACTCCTGATCAACCTGTTAAGATTACTTGAAAATCTGAAGAAAATTGTGATTTAGTGATAAATAACCTCCGTCGACTATTGATCAGTAATTCTTGAAGGTAAAAGGTGAAAAAGATGATAAATACCTGCTGTAACAATTTATTAAGAAACGTATATATTTGTCAAGTAATGAGTTTTTTAGTTGATCACAATTATAAGACCACAAACAGGAATCGTAGCTAACCTTTCGACAAGGACGTTGCGGTGAGCAAAATTTGAACTTAGTAGTGAGTACTGCCTCCATTGTTGTTGATAACCTCAAAAATTCTTTGATTAGATATAAGGGTTGGAGGAATGTTGTCTCAACTCCTAAAGATGGCATCACGAAGTTCGTTTACTCTCACAAATTGTCTACCATTTCCGTATACATCTTTCGAAATCCATCCCCAAAGGTTTTCTATTGGGTTTGAGTCTAGCGAACATGCTGGATGACGTAAAATAGGGACCCCATTTTCTTGAAAGAAAGTCATAATCTGGCGGGCAGTGTGGACTGCTACAGTATCCTGCTGGAAAAACCATTCATCACCGCACAAACGAGGACTGTCCGTCGACAAAGAGGATTTTTGTCACATACCGACGTAACTAGCAGCTGTTTTGCGACCCTGCGTCTCCTGAAGCTTCATTATTCCCCTGTAGGAGAAGGCACAAAACACCTTAACGGAGCCTCCTCCGCTGTGATGCTTGGAAAAACATTTGAATAGGCATCTCTTTGTCATACTAGTACCTTTGGAAGCCATCAGGGCCAACCAGGTTGAACTTTTTTCGTCAGAAAACAAAACTTTAGACCATTTTTCAATATCCCATATGTGGTGCTGTCGAGCAAACTGTAAACGAGCAACTTTGTGACGCGGAAACAACCGAGGACCTCTCAGACGCTTTTTGTTCTTTATGGCCTTTTGTCGTAAGTGTCGCCTGATGGTTGTTGAACTGCAATCAGCAGCTGTGAGTGCCTTGATTTGCCTGGAAGACCGTCCTCTATCTTGAGAAACAACCCGTTTAATTATCCTGCTCAAGGCAGAGGAAATTTTTGTCAGTCTACCACTAATTTTTACTGTTCTGTTCCTTAAGTCTCAGGATTGTCCTTTAGGAAGTTGCAAATCACAGTTTTACGTGAAGCTCAGCACGCTGCGACAAACCTTGCTTATGCAGTTCAACAATTCGACCACGTTCTAATTCGGAGCGTTTACTTGGTTAGGGCATAATGACATGTTCACACTCTCAGTGTAAGCCTGTAACTGATCCGAAACGCCGGAAATTACCCTAGAATTAAACATTTAATGCCCTGGACGTTTAATTTTGATCAACTGAAAAACTTATTATATGACAAAAATGCACATTTCTTAATAAAGTGTTACAGTAGGTATTTTTCGTCTTTCTCAGCTTGTACCTTTATTAATAACTGATCCCCAGTCGAAGTAGTATATCTATTTATCACTAAAACGTTATTTTTTTACATTTTCAAGGGGTTTTAAACTTTGATCAGTTTATATATCTATATAGACCGAGCCACTAAAGCGCTGATAACCCTATTTTACGACTATTATTACTATCTTCAGTCGAAGCGTTTTGCCCTTGTATATTCACGTGTTTGTAGCGCCTTCAAAATTGACGAGAAAACCGCGAGTCCGAGACCACTCTTCTCGATAACGAGAAAGAAAAAAATTACGGCGAATTCGGCGCGAGGTGACTTCGTATTTCTGTGTTTAGGCTGTTATATTAAATTGAGGCTCAAGTTTCCTTGTATCTGATGCCCTAGGCGTTCAGCAGCAAATTTTCTCCTATCTTTGCTTTAATATCGGGACGATGGAGAGACTAAGCTGCCAATCACTGTGTATTATGTGATATAAGGCTTGTTTCGTAATCTCAGAGGACACCGCAGGGGAAGGGACGACATCGCGTCCCTTTGGGGCAGGAACGTGCCCCCGGTCCCCGAGTCTATTTTCGTGCTCTATTAGTTGCTTTTGTTGATTCAAGACTTGATCTTGGGCGAGGTTCATATAATATAGCTCACGCCACCCGCTGTAAGTGAGGCACGTTAAAAGTTTGCTGCAGTGGCACCGACTATACGGAAAAGCTGTAGGGTGTCAATGTTAGTGAAATACGAAAGCTGACTTAGCACGCGGAGTTATTGCAACTCTCCTCCGTGAAAGCAAAGACATATAGACAACAGTGTGGGGCTCTACCTATGTGTGTGGAAGCCACGAGTATCGTCTGTTCTGGCCCTGTGCTCATCCGAGTGTTGTCGCATGAAGTTGTCCTGTGTTGCGAGGACTCTCGTTGAATATTGTCTCTCGCTCTACACTCCTTGTTTATGATGCCCCTCACGAGCCTTCAGTTAGAAGTTACTCCCGCATTCAAATGTCATTTTGGTGTTTGCTCGTATCAACCCCCGGGGGGCTGGTAGGCCTATCAGAGCTAGAGGTTGTGTAACTTTGTAAGGGTGTGATGTGTGCCCTTACCCGGTATGTGTACAAAGTGGGCTGTAACCCTTCGTGGGGGATAGGCATGGTTAGTGCTAGCTAGCGGTCCCCAGCCCCTGTGGTGATATTCCGGCACCCCATCCCAGTGAGAATACCACATGCCCAAGGCAGCCTTATTGCCTTATTTGTAGGAGTCTTTTTACATCAGGCTGCAAATTCTGCTGTCAGGTTTGCTTCTTATGATGGGCAGCTTTTTCCTTTTCCCCTTAGTCTGCGCTGTTTTTCTTCGCTGTAGTAGGTAGCCTACTGGACTGACTTTGCTTTATCTCACTTAAATCTGCAAAATATTTTTCTCTCTTCTGACGTTACGAGGCATCGCCCTTGGGCATCACCAGACCTCTGCACGCTACTCAATTTCATGCCTCCTTTAATTCCGTTCATTGGCATACTCTCAGTGCTGTTCATTTTTGACCCCCAGTGGAATATTATTGGTCATAGGCTTAGGATTACCTGTTCTATGTTACGGGGAGTCACTCCCCCTGGAAACTCCATGAATTACCTTATTCCTCCTCCTGGTCATATTTCGCTCGGGCCCATTTCGCTTCTGTCTGCTTTCACACTGCTCTCAGTGATGCTTTGTATCATTCTTCCTCTTTTTTCTTTACTGTTCACAATCTCGTGCTTGTTGATTCATGGTGAAAACATCCTCGTGCATGTTGTCGAGGGTTCTATCGTATACTTTGTGTCCCTCTCTCGATACACCGCGTTGTGTCGAGGAAAGCTAGCGTATAATCTCTTTTGTCGCTGCAAGCCTTTCTCTTTGCGGGTTTTCATCTCAAAGTCTGTTTCACAAAAATTGCGAAGTTTTACTTACCACTGAAACGTGTATCATTTCATATAGAAAGTGGGTGCTGATACTGCATTAGGCCTTCTCTCAGTGGATAGCTAATGACCATGTGGTAAACTAGCCATTGTTTTTCCAGTGGCTTTTTGTGAAAACTGCGTGAAATTGTTGAAAATTACGCTTACTTTCTAATGCGAGGTGAAATTTCTGAAAGCTGCGTAAAATTTCACCCCATTTGATATTAGCTTTCATGAGTTTTTGTGCTCTCATCAGACCCAGACCTACTGTGCCGATGTCCAGTTGCCCAAAATGGGATCATGTCCGTGCTAAAGTTCCATGTTTCCTCGGCATGCAACATTTTGCTTGCTTTTCTTGTCTGAAACGCTGCATTGATTGGCCGGGCTAATACTAACTTATATTTTGGAATTCCTAGTCCAACAACCTTTGTGTTTCGGATGTTATAATTCCTATGTTTTTTATTTCAGTTCATTCGTTGTTAGTCGTCAGGGGCATACCGGGTGTGCACGATAATTTGGGACTGTTTTTAAATTTTAATTTTCTTATACTGTATTTTTCATGTGAGGTCTGTGATCTTTTCTGTTTAATATTAAAGATTTATCATTTTTAAGTTTAGGAATCATCTTAATATCTCTCATGCACAGTTACTAGCGCCGTGCAATTTGGCAGTTACATTTCTATAATGAAATTCCTTACCTCTATTCATTTTAAATGGTTAAGACTAAAGTTAAAATGCTAATATTTAATTTTAAACAGAAAAGTTACAGACCTCATTTGGAAAAAATGAAATTACAATTGAAAACAGCCTCAATTTATTGTTTACACCCGGTATTCTGGCATGCCCTATCCTTGTCGGAATATATATGGTATAACTCACCCACCAGGGGCTGACCCGAGTGCCTTTTTCGCAGAAGATGTTGCAGCTGGCCGCAGTTCCTACTGACGAGGTTAATTTTGTAGAGTTGGGTAGGTTCTCTGTATTCCCCATCTGTTCTGCAAGGTGGGCCGCCGAATGGTGATAGGCGAGCCATCCCATGGGACACCTATCTACTCTCGTGTGGGGGACCACGGAAGGGGCCCTCGCATAAGGGTTTTCATTCGGCAGTTTTCTTCTCTTTTCGTCTCTAGCCCAGTGCCGCATAGCTGAGCGAATTCGTTCAGCCGAGCCGTGGGGTTAAGGATACTTTGTGCCTTATTTCCTGTCAACTGTGATGTACCTGACCAATATTTGAAACGTGGGACTCACGTAAGTGAGTGCATCGTCACTCCAGACCTTTCCACTGAAATGCTGAGGTAATATATCGGACGTTCGGCGCGGTGCGGCTTACAATCGCTGCGCTAGCAAACTTGATCAATCCATCATCCTTTGATGTGAATCGACTGGGTTCCTGTTTATGTACCACAGTGCATTTATATATATATATATATAGAATCATTAGAGACAACACAATGGGTCGTACTCGTGCTGCGAAGAGAACTCCTGCCAAGAAGAGGGCTGTGAAGGAGGAAGAAGCCAGTGATGAGGACAGGTGGATGTATTATTTTTGTGTCAAAAGTGATGCTAACATAACAATTGTTTGATAGTGCTTTAGTAGGCAGTATATATAATTATGTAAACACTCTCGAACGTTTATTAATTTTACAATATCATTTTTTCATTTCATTAAGAATTAGTTCAGAATTTTTAGCGGGATTTGTCATCAGTGAATGTGACGTCATGATTTCGTTAGTGCTTCAACTAAGTCAAAGCGCGGTGGTTTTATTGCAGTCTTATAATTAAGTTCACTAAAAATGGTTCCAGTGAGTGTAAGTGCCTGATGCGTTTAAAACGTCGTATCTTGATACTGAAATTGGGTTTGCCATCTTCGGCAACGGGGTAATGTTTTTGTCGAGTTTGTTTGTCCGTCGAAAAGTTAACTGAAAAGTTATGACCAGATCTTTATAAAATTTGCAAGAGTTGTTCAAAGACATACATGACCAACTTTTGTTGGCTAATGTTTGTCTTGTGTTTATCAGAACATAACTCGAAAAGTTACAGACGAAACTTCAAGAAAATTACAGAAGCTGTTATTGCTGTCCAGAGGCGCATATGACAGTATTTTGGTGATGATAAAATATCCTAGTTGCAGGACAAATTTGAATTTTTCAATAACGTTGCCTTGCTTTGCGGCGGTATGCGCTCTCAGTGTGCTCTAGTTTCTATATTTTAAACGTTTCATGTCAACTCCATGCATTATGTCTCTATTCTGTCGCAATATACTCTATTTTAGTTTAGGGTAATATTCCAACATCCCACCCCTCATATACGCCCAATCAATATTATTGACCCGGACGCCCGATGCATTTTAAGCATATGCATAGATTCAACTGCATGCTTGATATTCTGGCGTCGACGGTCGGGAATTGCACGAACGGTACGGAACCATTGCAAACATAACCAAACTACCAGCCTTCTTGTACTCCTGAGGACGCATATGATGGGTCTTAAGCCAAAGGGTTAGGTTAGTTCAGTTTGTTTGTATTAAGTTGTATTGTTGCACCCCGAATGAGACTGCATTGGATATACCTATAGCTGTAGTTACGCTGTCGGAACATCTTTCCTTGGTGCTCGTTTCGCATTCATCTATGTGTGGACTCCAGGAAGTATTGTTTGTTTTTCTGTTCTTCTTTTTCTGTTTTCAAATTGGTGTGCCAGAGCATGGGTTCCACGTTTCTTCACATACCGACTGTGTGTTCCTTATTATATCCCTTTTTGGTGGCCATTGCAGTTACAAGGAGGCTTGCGCCTTTCCGAAGAATTCTTGCAACAGTGATTATAATAACTCTTTCTGCGTAAACAATTGTTGAACGAACAAGCAAAATTATAATTATTTATTTTCATAAATGTATATTGACTCTCTGTCTTATGATCACACAGTCCTCCTGCCAAGCTGACGCGTGTGGACAGCGAGAACACACAGATCAGAAAGGCTGCAGCTCAGGCACGTAGTGCCAGTTGCAGCAATGCATCAGCTCCTCTGGATGACTACTTTGTAGCGGAGTTGGATCTTGACAGTGGCAAAGCATATGGAGAATATGCTTGCATGCTCAACCAAACTGATGTGGTGCACAACAACAACAAGTTTTATGTCATTCAAATTGCCAAGAAGGGGAAGAAATTCCATGTGTTTAATCGCTGGGGTCGAGTGGTGAGTATTGAGTGCTATTTTGTCATTGCCGTAGCCTGCTAGACTAATGCGTTGCCAGGCATAGCAGCTCTGAAATGTTGCTCAGGTGCGCCAGCTGGCTCTGACCCTTCACTTTATCCGTCCTGGGCATCAGTTGGGCTGTATCCGTTTCGAGGGCTTGTGTATGTGTGGTATTAAGTTTTCATCCCTTTTGGGGATATATTAATCCAAGAGGGAGGGATAGTCCGTCGGACCGTTTCCTTCTCGGTATATCTAAGGGCTTCACGAGTCCAAGGGTATGCCGAGTGTCTTTCGATTGGAGTTGCTTCGTGTGACAGCAGCAAAGTTAATTTCTTGAGTTAAGTAAGGGACCCATTTGACTCGTACTTGCTTCCGGATAGGAGGCCAAAGAGAGGACCTTCCAGTTCAGTGTGTCTGCCTTCTTTCTCCTTCTCTTTTCGTTTGTTTTCTCTCAGAAATGCTTAGCGTCTTATTTCCACGCACAGTAGTGCCCCACTGGCCCATCTGAGACTTACCGGCAGGAACGCCCGGTAGAATATATTGACGATAAATGCTAATCGAGCTAATCTTTCATTGTATCACTCCTGAATCCTTGTAATGGTGTCGGAGGTGGTTAAACTTATAAGATAACTCAAACGTCTGTGGGCGCAAGACCCATCTCCTGCGGTGGGAGGCAACGCCGTCATATTTGATGCTCAGCGTACTCTAAGAGTTTTTTTCACATCTAGGTCAACCCACCTGACTCCCTGCAAAAAAATGTGAATATTTCTCAACTCCTCCCTCTTTTTAGGTGGGCAAACAAGTATACTTAACTCCAAATTTCTAAATGAAAACATCACCCCCTTCGTTCGCTGGTGATAATGATACCTACAACACCCTGGGACATAAATGCATAGGTGAAACATTTCTACTAAGCTCCACTGCTCTGATATTTGCGTGGCAGCGTGCTTTTAGCATTTTATAATGCACTTTTTACATTTTCAAATTTGTACTACACTAACATCTTTGCTTGGCATGTCGATACAAGAACGGAGTTGTGTGGAACTACACAACTGCTGATACCACTTTTTCTTCTGATTGGTTGAGTTTTTGGGCCGTAGGGTTATGTTAGATAGGTTCGCCCGTCCTGTGTTCTGGGGCGTGGCGACCCCAGGGGGCTCGTGTAGGTTACCTTAGTCATTAGCTCGGCCTTCGGGACATCTGTCTTCCGTGCCCACTTTGCTTCCTTCCATTTTAATACTCCTACTTGCTCATGCTTCATTCTGATCTTCTTCTTTCCTGTCTTGCTGTTTTCATGGGCATTGATCTTGTGTGGGAACACCTTCGTGCATGGGTTCCCCATATTTCTATCGTCATACTATTATGTTCCTTGCTTCTTCCTCTGTTAGATCGCCATTGATGTGGAGACGGAGGCTTAAACTACTCAATTTTATAATAATAATAATAAAAACAATTTATGGAGTTCTGGCTCTTTTCTCGAACTAATTGGTTCTCCACTCCTCTTCTGGAAGCAATTAAAGTCCTTGGAAAGAAAATATTCATTGATATAAGTTATGCCCTAAATATTGTTCTGTGAAACGAATTTGAAAAAGCTCTTTGGAATGAATTATTTGGATACCTAAATTATTGGATAGGTGCTAATTTATCCATTGTCTGGCAAATGATAAGACAAATATATATAATGCACATCTGAAATTCTTTACCGTGTAGTACCTGTAAGTTGTGTCTCCATGGTAGACGTTTTTTTTTCATGACACCTCGTTTCAGGGTGAAATGGGACAGATGAGTTTTTCCGATTTCACTAATGAGAAGCAGGCAGTTGCTTCCTTTTGCAAGAAGTTCTCCGACAAGACTGGCAATAAGTGGGAAAACAGGAACAAGTTTGTACCAAAGGCAAAGAAATATACCATGCTTGCAATGGGTGAGTTATAGTCTAGTGGAGTTTTTGTATGATGTGATCCTATTCTTTTTGTTAATTCACCACTAGTGTTGTACCCGTAGGTAACTTTGCTCATCTTACGTTATGGCATTTCGGGCCCTCAGGTTCTTTTACTCGTGAGTTCTTTGCCGCCATAGTGAAAACTGAGGCCTACACTTTTCAATGTAAAATAGCTAATGCTTAAAATAACGAAGACTGCATAGTTAAGTGCCAGTCATCGTTGTAAATATGCTTTCCTCCAAATGCGAGAAGATGTGCAACTCATTCCTTGTCTGGCGTAAAAGCCTTGAGCACAGAATTTGTAATGAAGTCCCTTGTTTCATAGCCGTTCTGCTAGTATTACCGTCACATCAAGTACGTCCAACATTGCAGATCTGAGCGCCAATGGTGATGTCGATGATTTAAATCCTGATTTCGCCGTGGTGGTGAACAAAAAGGTCCAAGATTCTGCAGTGTTGCCCAGTGTACTGGACGAGCGCACGCAGCTGGCCATTAACCTCCTCTTCAACAGCAAAATGTTTGAGGACCAGATGGCTGAATTGCATCTTGGTGAGTTGAGCATACATGCTAAGTCAAAACTCTGTACCTCACGTAGGTAGAGCGACGTCCTGTACGGAGCACACATCTGGATCTTGATTAGATACCTACTTTTTTTGCTGACCAAGTCGAGCCATCTATTTTGCCAAATGTGTTGGGTGTACCGCTGTTCCTGTGGCTGAATTGTTTCATAAAATTAACGACGTAGTAATTCATTTTGGAAAAACTGTACGGTGTGAAGTTTTGCTCATACCTAATGGACGAGTGCTCATTGACCCAACAAAATAGAGTACGTATTTCTAATGATTTACAAGCCGACTTCTGCTATGATAATCGTGACTACGATAGCTTGTTTGTAACGCGTTAATTCTACATTGACCCACATTTCCTGATCTTGCTTTTAGTCACAAAGCATGCAACACTTGACATTAAAAAATTGGAACGCGTCGGTGGCGTAAGACCATCACCCGCGTTACGGGGCAAATTCACAACGAGGTCATTTTTGATGAACGAAGCTAGGGCACAGCCCCATTCCTTCCTAGAGATTAGCTCTTCAATAATAGCGTAGGAAAAATAGAACTCCCCATTATCCAGACGATCTGCCGCGGTGGAGAAAATTCAAACGCCGTCATTTTTTATGGCCAACTAGGTCTAGTTTTTTGGCATGGGTCACATCTAGGAGAACCACTTATTGGGTGGACAGACGTACAAATATGCTTAAATCTTCAGCGAAAACATCACTTCTCTCACTTCATTCGCGGGTGATAATCAGCGCAGTGTTTTGTAAATCAGTGACCAAAAATTTGAAAATACACGTTCTTTTCGAAATCTGTAATAAGAGTTCTACATATTGTCCGGAGCTGATGGTGAGGAGTTACTGAGCAGCCGTGTCTTTTTCAATTACGTTCGTATTAATGTCAGTTCTAGGTGATTTTGATTTATTCTAAAAGTTCAGTGTTTAGTTTATAATTGTTTCTTATTGTTTAGCTGTTTGAGGAACTTATGAAGATCGTTAATTTTGTTCTCAGAATATTCAACTTCTTGTACATCTTACAATGAAATTCATATGCACTCCGTCATGAAAGCTTGCGTTCTGTAAAATGGAACTCGCAATTCTCCCCAGATTGTTTTTACCGTTTACTGGGAATTGTTGTGCTTCCAGGCATTGTTGCAGTTTTGAGGGAAGTCTGTCAATGAGCAACAAGTCCATTGTCTGTTTTTTACCGAGCTAGCTAATTCTTTGTTTCTGTTTGTTAGATTCGCTTCGCCGTCGACTAGCTACGCTATGTCCGACAACCCACTCAAAACCCTAGAAGTTACTATGGCTAACAGGTGAAACTTTGATTAAATGTGTTCTAGTTAACATAGAAAACTCGAATTAGAGTGAACTGTTTGTTGTAATGGAAGAAGACACAAAAGACTTAACACAAATTCGTATCTACAGGTCAACGGTGGGCGACGATCGTTGAATGTCATCACACCAAAATGACCTACACTTAGAACGGAAATAATAGCTTTTTCGCAGAATTGACCTCATCTCGACTATTTGACCATAAATTTCAGTGAAAATTTTACAGAAAGTTAAACTTATAATGCTTATAGTGTCTGTACATTTTCAAACGACTAATCTTGCTGGTTTTAGAAAAATTATGTTTTTTTGTCAATTTTACTAATTTCACTGAGCCGCGGTAATAGCTTTTTGACTAAAAAACAAAATATTCACAGTCTTATATCACCAAAGGAGCAAAAATGAACAACACAAGTGAGAAAAATATGTATTAAGGGGACCGTCGGAGCAAAGAGCTAATTCATTCAATTACGATTCGATTTTTGTGACAGTTTTTCCTATGATATAAAATTTAATTCTTAGACACTTTCGTTCATGACAAAATTTTGAAATTATCGATGTATTAAAAATTACAAGCATTTTTTGGGGAAAATTTTGATTTTTACGCAGCGCCTTTATTTTTCAACCACTTTGAATGAAATTTGGTACAGATATACTATGAAAGATTGCCAACAAAGTTACAAATGTAGGTTTTTGATTTTCGTTTTAGTTTTCAAATTAAAAATACATAATTTTTCGTCTCTTTAAAAAAATTTTTTTGTTGCTATTTCTAAAACAAACTTTAAAAAAAGCATTTGGAATTTTGTTCTAAATCTACTTTTTTTATATAAGAAAACATGAAATTCGGTGCATTATTCACAACGTGGCGTTCAATTGAAGCTCAGAAACTTCGTTTTGAGATATTCACTGAAACGTATGTGCTACAGGACAGCGCACCTCTCTCCCCTGTGGTCTGCTATCGACTGACCTACATAAGGAGCTTGTATGAGAGGAGGGTGTATAGCTATACTTTTGAGTCAGAGCTCCGCCGTTAGAATATCTTTCGATCGGGGTGGAGGGATGGCCTCGCTTCGCAGGGAGAGAGAAAGGCCCGGCAAGAGTTTAGCACCTACCATCGGGGAAGTTTCCCGCAGATTTTGGGAATTTGAGTGCATCCCATGACTTTTCAGACCAATTTGAGTAAATTTACCATGTCTAATGGTCAACAACTACACCAAAATTGAACTGTTACTACGTACATTGAAGTAAATATAAATTTTTTTCCGTTTGTGTTCTTTTATAAAAAACTATCCCTGGAATTTCCTCATGATTTGGGGAAATTTTAGAAATCCCATTTGGGTAATTTGAGGAACTCCCAGTAGCATTGCTGAACTTCTTCACAAATCTCCACTTCAGTTTACTACAGATCTCCATAAGGGTAGGTGTGTGCGCGTGCGAACCCAACACCACTCTGTAATCTGGAGCTATGCATGCTTCATTTGAAGTCGCCATACACGTTGTATGTGTTTGATGTTTGCATCAAAATAGGATGAAATCTTTAGATTACGGCAAAAAGTTGAATTACCAATCTGATCGAATAATTGTTGCTGAATTTCGAAGCGACGTGCAGCTGGCAGCTCAACCAGCTCTCTCTTGGGCCTTCCCCACCCCTTCAGAGCGAGGAAGGATTTTTAGTTGTGATGCTCCCGGGCACTTGCTCCCTCCCCCTGACCTACAGTACACACACACACTCTTGACTCTTGTACCGCAGTTGTAAGGTGAACGATATTTCCTATTTGTTTCAGATGTTTCGTTCACGTTTGTATTATGTTCGGACAAAGTATAATGCTATTCTTACCGCAACACTCTTGGTGACTGTATCAGTTTGAACGCTAGGCGTCACCCAGCCTGCTGACTGACCCACCCCTCTCTCTTCAAGGCCCTGTAGTGAGCGTAATCACAGTTCATTTACTACAGATAGTTAAGTTAGCCCTAAGGGAACAACACCCTTTCGCCCAATCTAGCCAATCAGCGATCGCCGTGACAGTTTCAGCCAATGGGTGACTGCCACGTCATTCTGCTGGTGTAAACAAATGAGGCTGCGAGCGGCAGCTCCTACTGCAGTATACCAGAAAAGCTTTCCCGCCAATTGTTTATCATTTATGACCTCATATTGGAACTATCAATACTGGCCATATACTTAATTACATAAGTAAAGGAAAATAATAGACCATAGATGAGATGTATGATGTATCTTCATTTTCAGCGCCATAAAAAGAACTGACAAATCATCTGAAAATGTTTGCCTAAGTTGAAGCGAATGCTTTGCGCGGAATAGAATGATTCGCATGAATTTGAAAAGACAAAATTGGACGATTTCCGTTCGCCAAGAAAACTTTGCATTTCAAAAAGGTATAATGTAGAATGTTATACACACACGAAAAGCACAATAAACTGCAACTGAACAATTTACCAACGTTTATGTAATAAACAATGGCGACACACACTTCATCTCTCGCACACACGACGCCATATTGGAAGCTACCAACGATGCCTCTGTCTTGGCGTTACCCAGGATGCCCCAAGGAGGTTGTAAGGAGTGACGCTATTGGCTGATAAATTTTTATGACGTCACTTTGCCGCAGCTGCAGGTACTGCCAATCTATTGCTTGACACAACTATCTGTAGTACATGAACTGTGGCATAATTAGACGAGTCACGTCACATAAAGCATATCACTGTGATCCTCATGCTTTATAGATTGTAATTAGACAAAAAAGTTTTCTATTTTTTTATCTTTTCTCCGAAGGTCCCCTTAACAAAAAATCAATAATCAAAAGTTTACAATGACTGAAAAAAGTCTTATTTGTCAGCCTGACCTCCATGATGTTCAATAATCCTTGAATCCATGCAGCCAATTAGCTTCTTTATTACAGAAAGTGGAATTGCCCTTGCTGCTGCAGCAACAGCATCCCAAAAGACAGATTTTTGAGTTTTACTGCCTTCCATCTGCGTAAATTTCCCTTTTCAGAAGAGTCCAGAAGTTTTCAATTGGGGTTAGATCAGGTGAGCGCGGTGGCCAAACCATCAGCTTCTCTGCATGGAACCTCAAAGAGTCCAGAAATTCTGTGGCAGTACGGGCAAAGTCAGTAGGCGCATTATCGTGCATGAAAATGAAGTTGCGAAGCAACGAAAGGGATATGTCATCCAGCCATGGGACCAAGGCGTCCTTTAACTTGTCACAATATAATGCAGATATAATTTTTACTTCATTAAGTAGGGCCTACTCCCCTCCGGGGGCATAGGTTGGGCCATAGGCCATAGGGTTAGGTTAGTTAGGTTCGCCCATCCTATGTTATGGGGAGTAGCGCCCCCAGGGGGTTTGTGTAGGTTACCTTAGCCATTAGCTAGGCCTTCGGGACGTCTGTCTTTCGTGCC
>LQNS02278094.1:39791059-39816466 GCA_001587735.2 Parhyale hawaiensis | reverse complement strand
TGTAGGATGACATAGTTTTGTATCATCCGTAAATTTACTGATTTTACTACGGATGTTAAGATCGAGATCATTGATGTAAATTGAGAACAGAAGTGGGCCAAGCACGCTACCTTGTGGAACCCCTGATGAAACCTGCCAGTCGCCTGACTCTCCTTGAAGCTTCACTCGCTGCTGCCGACCCGTAAGCCATGCCTTGATCCATCGTAATTAGTCACCCTGGATGCCATGGGCTTCCAATTTTTTCATTAGCCGGTGATGGGGTACTTTATCAAAAGCTTCCAAAGCCTTTTGGAAGTCTAGATACACAAGGTCCACACCACACCCTTTTCTTCATCTTTAATATCTGTAACTTTTGAGAAAAAGTTCAGTAGGTTTGTTAAGCAGCTTCTACCATTTCGGAAGCCATGTTGAGTGTCGGATATGAGCTGCTGCACCTTCAGGTGATCAGTGATGCGCTTTTTCAAAAGGCGTTCGATGATTTTGCTGACGAACGAAGTAAGACTGATTGGTCGATAGTTGCTTGGGCTCTTCTTATCTCCCTTATTATGTATCGGTATTGCATTAGCTAGTTTCCAATCCTGCGGGACGTCTCCCGTTCTTAGAGAGCGATTAAATATTTCGAGCAGGGGCTTCACGATGACTGGAGCAATTTCCCGTAGTACACGGGGAGTAAGATCATCTGGGCCGGTGGATTTGTACACATTTAGGTGGGTGAGTTCGGGAAGGATCTCGATTTCCGTGAAAACACAGGCGTTAATTGGAGTAACTTGCATCAGTGCTGGTTCAGGAATATTCGTAACATTTTCAACAGTAAATACAGAGGTGAAATAGTCGTTCAGGATTGTGGCTTTGTCTCTTAGGCTATAGGTGATTTCACCGTCAAGTCGTTTGAGCGGACCTAAAGTTCCTTTTTTGAGTCGTCTTTCATTTACATATTTATAGAATTTCGCCATAGCGGCTACGGAAACTTCCTCTTCCCTTTTTGTGGTAAGGAAAGTTCAGGACCAAAGACTGAACCCTTCAACTCTCTCCACCAACGATATGGCTAGCCAATACCTAGCAGAGATTTCGTGGAACGCTGCCTCTGATAATACTGTGCCCTCTCTCTCACACACACATGGCTTCAGCTGTATGATGTACATACACTGCGACCCACGATACTACTCCAACAATTTTTTTTATTGATTTTTCATTGAAAACCTTCTGTCTGACCAGAATTATGTTTTCATATGGCAACACTGTGTGCTTAGTTCACCTGACACTATTTGTTTACATTCTGAAGAGGTTTGTTGCAGAACAATCCTTTGTTTAACAGATAATACTGTGAGCCACGCTATTAGTCCATTTAAATAATATTCAAAATGGGACGTGCCAAGGATCTAACAGACGAAAAGAAGCAAACCATTATAAAAAAAATGGCCAAGAAGACCTCATGTGCTTCTATTGCCAGGATTTTAGACAGTCATGTTGGAACAATTCAACGTTTTTTGAGGGATCCTTCCAATCGGCAGACACGGTCTAATAAAGGTAAAATAAAAGCTGTGAACACGCGGGATATCAGAAAAATCAAACGTCAAGTCTTCAAAAAGTCGGGAAGCACAAACAAAACAATTTTTGAAAGCTCTGGTCTGAATGAAGTGCCAAAAACTACGGGAAACCGAATCTTGGGGACTATTGCAAATGCGAAATCTCCCCAAAAAAAGCCTCCAGTGACACAAAGGTACATGTTTCTGAGAGTTCAGTGGACTAGGTCTTATATTAAACAGGATATGAAGTGTGTTTTTTCACAGATGAGACCAGAGCGACTCGATGGCCCAGACTGGTGGTCTTAAGGATGGGTCGGATTTGAGGGCAAGCTCCACCATCGCTTTTGCCGCCATCAAGATGGTGGTGGTATTGTGTTGTGGGCTTGGATTATGAATGATATACTTGTAGGTCCAACAATGGTCCGTGAAGTTTTTAAAATCAATTCTGCTTATTATTGCGCCCTATTCTATGAATGTCTTGTTCCTTGGCTTGACGATCAGACTTTGGATCTTTGGTTTTCATGCAAGACAATGCACCCTCGCATTTAGCCAGAGCTACAAAAGAATACCTGGCTTCTTTGGGGTTTAAAAACCAAAATTTGATGGAGTGGCCACTCAATTCTCCAGATTTGAACCCAATTGAAAATCTCTAGTCTATCACCAAGCACAAAATTTATACAGAGGGTAAGCAGTTTTTTCAAAAACAAAATTGTGGGAGGCCATGGAAGTCGCTGCAAGATCCATCGATGGTACTACTATTAAGAAATTGACTCATTCCAATAATGACCGCATTTTTGAAGTTCTAAAACATAATGTACGTTACATTACATTATTGTTTCTTGTTTATTTTGCCTTGTATACTGTTGCAATTTATTTCGTGTATTTTTGAAGTATTGTTTAGTAATTAAATAAACTGATAGTTAATTTGTGTTTTATTCATCATATATAGCTAATTTTGATACCTGAGGCTAATATCGTGGTTCAGAAAATAGAGAGTGGATTAGATAAAAGTAAATTTCTAAATGGTATTAAGCAAACAGTTTCTCAAATAATAGGATTATGAACATTTTACATGATTATTCTGCGACATATTATAGAAATATCAAGTTATATTAACGGAAATAATAGTTTTACGGAAAAACTAAATTGGACTAATACCGTGGGTCGCAGTGTAGATCTGCCACAACGTGCGGACTCGCGAACACCGCCAGGCCCGAAAAGCTGCTTATTTAGCTTCTAAAGGTAACCGACACTGATCGTCAAATCGCGATTTGTCCTGAGACGTCACAAGAATAGCCCTCTTCAGGACAATCCTCTCCAAAACATAAAGTCAAATCGTCGAGTTCAGAGACAGGATCACCACTGCATAAGATCTGGCGCCAAAAGAACTCCGTTACTGCCCTAGTAATATCATCCCAGTTAGCTTTGCTCTCAACGAGTACCACTCTACTTGTGTCTGCCACAGGAACAACATGGTTCAGGTCCAAGTACACAACAAGATGTGAGTGGTCTGAAGTGCCAATAGGGAGCCAACTGACAGTCATTAAATTGAGGACATCACTCTTGACGAAGTCGCGACAATTGTCAGCAATAGTCTATGTGTGGACCCATTAGCAAGCTGCACACCGGTAAGGTGCAAAAGCCCAACGCAGCCTCGCTATGGCCATCAGTGGGGGATACAAATCCCAACCAGTCCCTGAGATGCGTAATTACGCCCCCGGCAAGAACAAACGCTAACTTAGAATCCGCACTTTAGAGGTAAGCTATCACTGTCAGCATCATCAGAGAATAATCAGTTGTAGGGCTCTGATACAAGAGAACAAATGAATTGTTCTGACAGCCACAAACCACCAACAACCTTGAACTCATTTGAACAATTCCTGAAATCTTGATGAAGATTCGTCCATAATAGTTTTGAGTTGTGTTCTGACAAACGTAACGTAGAGCAGGCATACATACAAACATACTGCTGGACGGACCTTGTCCTAAAGTAAATCATCCGTCTATAACTTCTCAAGTTATTGTTGTGAGAGCCAGTCAAGCAGGCAAACAAACAGACGGATAACCTTGCAAAAATATAACCTCCTCGCAGAGGTAACTAGATCGCCTTGTACTGTTAGACCATCACCCGCGATGGGCGGGGAGCTGGAGGAAAAGGGATACACGTGCGGAGTCAACTGTTTTGGGATTTTTCATGTCTAGGTCAACCTACCTGATTACCTGTAAGATATTGTGGTGATAGCTCAGCTCCTTTTCACATGTTTGGCTAGAGACACAAACATATGTGTATAGGCGATTCTTGCTTTTTAGCGCTGACGAGTTCATTATAGCTCGAATCCCTCGCAATTGGTGGGTGCCCCTCTACACGTCAGGTTGAAACCTACTAGTCTGACCATAAAGGACAATTTTCTGTGATTGTGATTTGTGGAAAACATTTTTATTAGGGCAAAATTTAAAGTTATACATTATATTGATTATGTATTTCTACTGCTTAGTCAGCTATCTCTGATGAATTATTATTTGCACACTTTCTCGAACTTCTTTCCATTTTATTGATAAGCCTCATTGTGCGTTCTGCAGCTTTGAATTTTTCAGCAATATCAGCCGCTTTCTTCCCCTCGCTTTTAGCCACTGAAAATTGTTATCCTCTCAGAGATGGTTAATTTTTACCGTCTCTTCGTTCATTGCTTTAGGGACTATATTTTGCAGAAGTTATCAAAAGTCGTGTGATCAAGCTTCCCTCTCGTGCATAGCCGACATAAGTGATGATGTCGTACTTGATAGTGATTCTGTTGTACCTGATGCCATGTGGAAAAAGTTTCGGAATGATATATTAAGAAAATGTCTTGAATTTAGCATTCTGCAAATAGATGCTATACTGAAAATGGTTTCTATATTTGCTAACAGTATTCTCTCCCCCAATGCATCCTAAATTGCTTATCTTATCGATACGCGGAAAGCTGGTTCTGAAAATAGAGGAGTGACTTTGGTGAACTTACGCTATGTAGTGGATTCAAGGTGATATAGTTGGATGCTCTGAAACACAATAACCCTGCTGTATTTGGGTGCTAGTAGAGGTGCAGTAGCTATAAAGTGAGGATCGTCTGTATAAAGCCCCGTCCAGACTACTGCTCATAAGTGCAAAAAACGCTTTGCGATTTCGCAGAACGCAGTGAAAATCTCACAGCCGTGTCCACAGTGTCCCACGGTGCACTGTAGAGGTCAACGACGCTTGACAATTTATTAAGCGTACCCGAGTGCCTTCTCCGCAGGGGATGTAGCAACTGGCCGCAGTTCCTGCTGATAAGATTAGTTTTGTGAAGTTAGGTAGTCTCTCAATACTTCCCCTTGTGTTTCGGGAGGTGGGCTGCCGATTGAGGTGGCTGACCTATTCCCGCTAGACTTCTACTTTCTTGTATTTCGTTTCCATCCCCTGTGCGGCGTAACTGAGCGACAGCGTTCAGCCGCGCCCGATGGTTGGAGGTGTTCAACTTGCGCACTGACCACTCTGAGACCTACCGGCAGAAAAGCCGAGACAAAAATCATTGACAATTTAAAACGCGCCCTAGTCGGTGCACGAGCCTGTGGTTAAACACAGGAATAGTTCGGCGCGATATAAGCAGTGTGCCACTGAAGCGCTAGTAAAAGCTTTTACTGATACTACATTATTAAGCGTAGATGTTCAGCAGAACTCAGTTGCCCACTCACTTTGATCCAAAAATACTGCAATTTTTGTCAAGTATTGATAACTTATTTTACTTTTAGTATCATCACAACTATGAATAAGCAGATAGGTACTACTTTTATGCGTTCTTCACCAATACGCATACTGCCAACTGAGCTTGGGTTGGCATTTTCATATTTTTCTTTACCACTCGACTCGGTATTGTTTTCGAGGTTGTCAGAAGAATAGATTTTTATGTGGGGTTCCTCGACAATTTATGATCCCCATACGTTGTGCAAAGTGTTCCGACATTTAATTTTTGGTCTTAAACACAATTGCGTAGCCTGAAAACGTCAATAAAATGTTTACTGTCAAATCCGTTTTCGACAAAAGTGTCTCTAGTGCGGGTAATTTTTATATTTATCGTCAAATTTGCAGTGGATTAGAACTCAGTGAAGCTTAAGGCTTTTGAAATGTCTAAAAAGAAGCAAGAAAACCTCATGTAACGCCTAATTTATCCGATTTGCATGAAAGAAACGCAATGCTTCAGGAGGAACCTCTTCTGTTCACTACCCAAATCGCGCGAAAATATCCAGCAAGTTGAACGCTCGCGAAAACGCTCAAAGTTGCAATTTGACGACCAAAAATTCGCTGCGATTAATGAAATCGCCAAAGTTCGGATAGATTTTGGCGGTAGTCTAGACGGGCCTCAAGTATGTACCCATGCTACATGTAAGCCCATTACATTGCTGAGTGCAAATCACTTCATACAGATAGAATTATACTGGCGTCATACGATAACGACAGGTACTGTTGCATTTGCAAATTTATTCCATTGTAGCTGAGTGCATGCAGCAAGTAGTGCAGGCATTGATAAAATATTCTGTTGCGCTATCGCCACTTGCAATCCCGACATCTAGCTCAAGACTAACCGGCTGAGTAAAACGTTTTCATTCGGGTTAAGCGAAGCATTAGGCATCAGAATCTAGTCGACATAAATGTGGTACAGCACCAACCTTCACTAATGGGCTTTAATCACTTGAATTGACTACCTATAACAGAATAATCAGCGGTCTTTTTTTATATCATAGTTCAAAAAGCATGTTTCAAGATAGCTATTGGTTTTGTGAAGGGTGCCTAATGCTCCGTACCAAAACAGGCTTGCCTAATGCCCCGCTTCAGGTTACCTGTTCCTGGAAGAAACTTCTTTATGCCTAGGCTAGAGAGGGTCACGATATTTCTTATAATGTCCGTGAATGAAATTGGACGAGCCTATGGATCAGAATAGAGCAATAATCGCTTAGCTCTTATTGTGTTAAGTTTACTTTTGTGGGGTATAATTTCGAGGTGTAGAAAGCATTTACTGATGACTCCGGGCTTTGCTTTGAATTCTAAATCTGTGTGGCTGGTATAAATGCCGTCAAATGCTCCACTAGGCCTATTTCAATCCATGGAGAACATATTCCCTAATCACTCAGCTCAAGAGCATAGGATGGGCCGTAGGCCATAGGGTTAGTTTAGTTAGGTTCGCCTATCCATGTTTGGTGAGCAGCACTCCAGGAAGATTGTTTTAGGTTACTTTAGCCATTAGCTAGGCCTCCGGGATGTCTTTTGTGTCCACTATGCTTCCTTCCACCTTCATACTCGTACTGATGATGCTTTGTTCTGTTTTCCTCTTTTCCGGCTTGCTGTTCCCATGCGCGTTGACTCACTGTGTACTCTGCAGGTAAAGAGGCTTAAACTAGGAGAATAGTTCCAACATATTTTCTTATTTACTCTGCAGAAAGGTGGCAAGAAGCAAAAGGTTAAGAACCCTGTGGATGAGAACTACGAGTCCCTGCAGTGCGACATGCAGCTGCTGTCTGCTACTTCCGAGGAATTCGCGGTACGGTCATACTATTGTCGCCTTTTCTTTCTGCTTCACTCATTTGTGTATGTGCTTTATTGACTGTGTTATTCCAGCTGCATACAAGCTCACCTCTCTAACACACCTCTGCAGCCATCAAATCTCAGGCAGGCCAAAAGCAGGCCAGCCAGACTAGGGAGGCAAGCACTGCCCTGCATGCTGGCACCAGCAAGAGAACACACACGCCTGCACAGCCAACGAGCCAGAGAAGTGCGCAGTTGGTCTAAGGAAAGCCACCAACCACAACACACACTCACATGGATGGTCCCCCACGAACAACAAAAACAGTAAGGGCATGTGGCACAGGACAAGCACCACCAAGGCAGAGAGCCAGTCATTATTAGTAACTCCAGCCAGCGGCACCCCAACACCACGGAACCCTCAAAAACCCGACTACAAGAGCAAGGCCACCCACACTCGCGCAACATCGGCACCGGGCAAGCACCACCACAGCTGAGAACCAAGTACATACTATTAGTAATGTAGGGTATCAGAAGTAGCTCCAACAGTGGAGCCCAAGTAAGTTAGGTAACTCCTTAATGGGTTAGCAAAAACAAACAGCAGGGATGGCACCGCAAAAACCCCACAACAGCAACACCCATCAACCCCACCACAATAAACAAGACCACCGAGGTATGCACGGCCAACAAGATCGAGACATCCGCAGCAGGCCAATGGAACAACACACACAGATATCACACATAATCAAACAACACTTCTCCCAAGTGACAAGCAAGACGTCCCTTGAATACATCCAAGGACTGGGACAGCACAACCTCCTCCGGCAAAGAGTTCCAGAGCGTAGCACATCTAGATGAAAATGCCCTGCTTCCTGCCTCAGTTCCAAAGTACGGTCGAACTAGCTTCAAAGAATGACCTCGAGTTGAGCCAAGCCCCTCAACATGCTTCATCCATCTACGTTGAACAGACTCCAAAAGACGCAAGTCACCCACATAGCCTGTATTCCATGTAACTCAACAATAATCATTGAGAGGCCTCATATGGGTCACAAAAAGAGCCACCATAAACTCAGGGACTCTACTCACCGTGAAGCGCAAGAGACTGCCAGCCAGCCTTCCTAACCAACTGTCTTTTGTGAGCGTGGAATTTCAAGTTACTATCCAACAGTACACCCAAGTCACGATGAGACGTAACGAGCTTGAGGTTAGTATCTCCCTCTGTATACGGGTGCAAGTAATAATTCTATATGCGATAGGCGCTACAAAACCTCATGACAACACTCTTTTCATCATTTAAGACTAAATCCAAGATTTCACAACACCAGCCAAAATATCAAGATCATTCTGAAGAGAAAACTGCCTCTCGTGAATGGAGGACCGTGAAAATGACAGGTACAGCTTGAAGTCATTTGCTAACACCTTCATAGAACATGACATAAGCGAAATAAGTGGGTCAACGCTGAGCTAAAACACCAGTGGTCCCAGAAAAGAACCCTGAGGGACACCACTCAGACAGGTCTGCTTTGGCTCATACAGCCAGCAAAATTAACCTGGAAGGTGCGACCAGACAGAAAGGCATCAACCCACGACAAAAAAGCTCCATCAATTCCAAATTCTCTCAGTTCTATAAGTAGAAGTGTATGGAGCTGTATTGATAGAGTCCCTGCTTGATCATGCATTCTATCGCTCATTTTTTCAGGTAGTTTTTGTGGAAGCCACATTATTGGGATTCACTGTACGTTATTGCTTTCAGTTCAACCCTCTTTCAACTGCTTCCTGTCTTTGCTGTACTTCTTCTATAATATGTGAAGCACATGCAAGTTCGTAGAATATATTTGTGGGTCCTCTTTTGTTTTGTACCTGTTGGCTCTCGTTAAGCCCGGTTTAGACGCTGGCAATGGCTAGTATGGTGTTACAGCTCACCACTGCCGCTGTGTCGGCGGGGCGCTCCCACACTACAGATTATTGCAGCGAACGCCGTGTGCATACGGTCGATGAGAATATTTATGGACAGCGAGAATATTTATTCTTCAGACAACAGCGTCGGACAAAAGTGATGAACAAAAAGATTTTCAATTATTTAAAAGGCACTAAAATGTGAAATTCAACATTTATCACAATAGTTGCAATTTACCTCTATATTAGAGCTATACTCCTATTAGAGCTTTCAGAGTATAGCAATGAGACGCAGCTGTGTTTCAAAAAGTCTACGCTTCCTTACAGTCGAAGACAATAGGTGCATACAGCGAATAAATAATTAAATATGAAAGTGGGTTAGTGGCTAGAGTCTTTCATCTCTTCTGAGAATGAGTGAGAAAGGTCAAGCTAATCAAAATGGTTTAATCGATTATTTTTTCTAAAAGGATAAAACTTTGATAGGTCTGTAGTTGAAACTCATGAACAACGTTGAAATCGAATACGGAGTAAAAACTGAACGAAATTCCTAAAAACTAATGGCTGCAGTATTCCCGTAAAGTTTTACAGTATTATTCCAGATCAGTTTTGCCTAATTTTTCTGATATCTAGAAGCACTATTTGCCAAGACTTATGTTTAGTCAAGCTGCAATATTCAACATGATGCGGAACTCATCAGGAGGACGATTATACATCCATACGTGCCGGCTGCAAGATTGAGACTGGTAAAGGCAGGAAGAAAAGAGCGTATCTCAAGGACTCGCGAGAAATTTTCATTAAAAAGTGACATCACATCGACGAAGCTGTAGCTCAGCAGCCTAAGACTATTCTAAATAATTTTGCCTAAAAAATCATCGTAAATTGAGAATTTTATTCATTAAGCGAATTCATCAATAAACAATCTAGAGAAAACTGCAGTGACGGCTGGTGGAAACTTTCACAGGACTAGCAGTGGAATTTGGTCCGGGATGGCGACCTTGATTTAACTTCTTCTTTGAATTGAAGCCCTGTTTAAACTTCTTATTCAGATCACAGTGTGCTCTTCACAAAACATATTTAAACATATCCCCGTATATTTCAACGTAGTTCATTGAGCTGCACCCACACGCAAAACACGGGTAAATGTTGTCTTCAAGCACAGAAAGCTCGAGCAATAACTGTTACTGTGGTTTCTCTCGTGTATTGAATATAACGCTGCTTATATTTGTTGGCATAGATTGATTACCTAACCTAAAAAAGCCTGAGGTCCCACCCTCAATACTTTGACTCGTCGATGTTACGAAATTCGGCTATGTGTGGTCCCGACTATGTTTTATTTTAGTGCCATTGAGTCATCCCGTTACACTCTTTGCTTCCTTGGTAGAGACGTTGCTGCGGACGCCAGGAGCAGTACCCATCACAGCCGGATCGCTGTGAGCACGAGCATGTCTCGCTTTAACGTACAAACGTGCGCACAAGGGCAAAACAAGAGCAGAACCCCGCCTTATCGCGAGCACGTTACAGAGCACCACCATCGTCTTAACCCCTTTAACAGTGGCGGCTCTTGGCTGCAAAAGCATGGTGCAGAGTTCGTTACCCTGAATATTATACTTTTTTCATGAACTGAAGGACGCTACAAGCATTGATGTCTGTAACGGAAATAGCATCCTCTAATTCAGTGTTTCTCAACTTTTTCAAAGTGATTACCCCGGTGCGAGATTATGGTTTCGGTTGGACATGGATAGTGTTATTGCCGACATCCCTGTCGATAGAAAATGGTTTTATGGTGAGCACAAGCGTGCTCTTGTAAGCTAAAAGTTCTGAAAAATTGCTAACATGTTGAAACTCGTTCGAAGAAAACACATGGGTATCTTAGTTCTAGTAGATCCATTCATTTGCATGGGCTGTTATCTTGTTGCTGTCCTTTCTTTTGCCAGCTCATCAACCGCTATGTAAGGGGCTCTACGCCCGACGGCTGGGAGCTGCGTGATGTGTGGCGTCTGGACCGTAAAGGAGAAGCTCAGAGGTGAGGCGTGTATGGCTTTGGTTAGTTAGGAGCCTCTTCATAACCTCTTGCTAAGGGGCTAAGTTGCTCTTTCCATTAGGACCTCGCTTTGTCCTGAAAATTTATATTCAATTCTTTTACTGTAGTTTAAAATAGCAGGGAAATTTCTTTTCTATTGATTACTGAAACATTTCAGTGCTTGCTTTTTTTAGATATTTCCTATTTGGTAGCTACCACTTGTATAAAATTTGTTGCGTATATTAATACTGGCAGTCCTCGTTATTTTTCCCTTACTCCATTTCAGAATTGTGTAAGCCATTCTTGGATCTTTCAGTAATATTTGTTATCTTTGTTTCATTTCCCCTGAGACGAGCAAGGTTGTAGAGAAGGAACAGAAAAAGAAAAATTTGAGCGTCCGCTTTTAGCCGGTTTTCCTTGCTAGGGGTTTCTGGAAACTTCTATGACGTTATCACTCAGCACTCCCCTCTGCCGCTCTAGAAGGGGTTAGGTTCCTTCGCGGCTGGAGCCACAGTTCCTCAGATCGTCTTGGATCTCAGCACAGGCAACATCTCCTCTAGCGCAGTTTTTCACTTCCAGCGCCACGCTTCTCTTCTTGTGTTAGTGTTAGCCTCTTCTCATCTGTATAGCCTTAAGTGGGTCGATCATCCCTGCACATCAACAGGACAACGTATCAAGAAAATTTAGTTTCAAAGCTCGAAGTTCGGCAACTAGTGTCTACCGTTCTGCATCACTTCAGTTCTTCCTGTCGACAAAGCCTCTGGGAATCTAGGTTTCGGACCCGATGCTCGATGCTCGTGAACTAGTGTCTACCTTCCCTCAACACTTCACCTCTGCCTGTCGGTGACGCCAAGGGAAATTTAGTTTCGATGCTCGAAGCTCGGAACTAGGGTCCTCCTTCCCTCAACACGCCTACTCTTCCTGCTAACGTCTACATTGGGAATCTAATTTCGGTGTCGATACTCGATGCTCGGCCCTCGAAAGCTCGAGCTCGAAAGCCGGAAACTAGTGTCAACCTTTCTGGCAGAAAATTGTTTGGGGAAGCCGACCCTACATCACCCGCGTCGCTACAGCTGCCACCGTCGGTTCACATCCGAAGCTTTTAGCGTCCGAACCTCAATTCTTAAAGTTCGATGTTCAGGAGGGGGGAGGCTCTTCCTGCCCCGTCGAAGTTGCGTCGCCCTTACATCTCCCGGGGTAAAGAAGAATATGTCACATAGGTTGTCATCGACACTTCGAAGCTCGGAGCCCTAAAGCTCACAGCTTGACGGCACGGATCTCGGAAATCCCATGCCCGCAGCCATTCCTTATGGCCTCCCTCATGTCTACGGCCCTAGCCCTAGCGGTGTTACCCGCGGGCAGGTTGGGACTAAGGATCCCAGACAGCCGACCTCCACCCCTGTTAACCTCCGGTGCCCTGCCCTCCATCTCACGCTTAGCTCATCAAATTTCGGCTCCAGTTTTCTTCACGCCCTTTAAGAAACACGTTACCGCTTTCTCTTCACGTCTAGTCTTTTCGCTGGCCTTCTCTCCGGAAGTACACTAAGTGTTCGGTAGCGACCTAACGATCGGTACCAAGTCAAGTCTCTTTCAGCGAAGAGCTAAAATTTCACCTCTCGTCTCCCACCTTCGCCGCTATCTCCTCTCTCCCTCTAAAAGGGCGAAGGCTTGAGGCCTGGACTTCTAGGAAGGCCACCGGGGGCGTTACCATTCTTAAACAACCAAGGGACCTATGTCCCTCTTGTCTCGAGTCGGCTACGGGCGAGCAGGGAAACAACGCGGAGTTTATATCGAGTGGAGAGCCCTGTCCGGACCTCCCACATGAGAGAAAGTAGAGTCCTGCGTATTAGCTAGGCCGTCTCGATCGATGTGCCACCTTGGCTCAAAGGGCTGCGACTCAACTCCGCCTTGCTACAAAGTGGATGCCTTGAACCTTGCCACTCTTCCTCTTCCGGAATGTGATCTTCCATCGGCTAGCGACCCTACGAGGCTTGACGAAAATCAACCCGATGGCTACAACACTGGACTCCCTCTCTCCCTCCCCCACCCTGTTCTGATATCTATGGATTGCTAATTCCCTCGCTCGGGTCAAGTACCTCTGACCCTCATTTTTTTTCATTCCAGCGAAGAGTTCTCCTTCGCCTCGGTAATGCCCAAACGCCAGACTACGGAAGATATTCCAAGACTGGTTTGATCCCCTCCTCAATCTGGTGGGAAATTCTCATCACCTGCGAAGATGACAGCATCTTGGATTCTCGCACTACGCTAACCTACAAGTCGCAAGTAGGTTCCCTGTGGTTCCCTCTTTCCTAGCTACAACCTCCCCCTCTATCCTTATGAGAGGGCAGTTGCTCCGCTCGCCTAACGTACAAATTCCCCCAAGGCGCTTCAGCCGAGGGTCAGGAACCGCCAGCTTTCCCACCCTCTTTTCCACAGAACTCTGGGTTTGACCACCCTTGACTCGGGCAACTGAGCCAGCGAATCAGCGACCACCTCCTGGGCGGAAGCTTGCCCACAGACGTCAAGCCGTCCTCCTCACCTCACCAAGGGTCCTATCTTAACCAAATCCCACAACCTCCGACCCCGGCCGTAGATAACAAACATTCTCCACCCAGCAGAGATTTTCTCATGCAGAACTTGTCTCCATACGAAAAGACTCTCCGCATAAATACGCGGGAAATTCGAGTAGTACGCTCAATCTGTCTCACCACGGCATCCACCTCTTTCTTTATCGATCAACATACTTTCCTGCAGATCCCGCACCCTTCGGAAGAAAATCTCCTTCCTGGTCCAGCTACTGAAGGGGCGGAACCTCAGGATCCAAGCTCTCAGCATCTCTACCCTACTATCTACCAGAGCAGATGCACTAAACACTAAGCCGATCCTCTCAGCCCCTCTGGGAATGGGAACTACTACAAAACCTCGTCTATCTGCTTACAACTTGGCGGGGTCCGATGGAAATCGACCTGACGGCAGCACACAAAAAACGTCAAGCTCCCCAATTACCTCTCCCCTCACCTGAACCCGAGGGCGGTAGGATGCAATGCCATCACCTGGGACTGGAACTTCCGTCACAAATCTATTTCTTATCCCCGAATTGTCTCATTCTCACGGTAATAACCAAACTTCGGACATACAGACACCACGGCGTCGCCATTCTCCCATGGTACCCTGCAGAACCGTGGTTCTCCAACTTGCTAAACAGGTTCAGCCACCAGTGGCACCTCTCCCTACCGGTCATAACGAGACATGGTCGGCCCGCCTCCGAGAAGGGGACTGCATTCAATTTCTAAAGGAAGTCTTCGCCTCTTCCTCCGGAGAAACTGTGGCTACACGCCTCACCTCCGCTCACTGGGCCTCGATGTCGCTCCAGGCCCAGTCCGTCTGGAAGTCCTTCAAGGATTCGCTGCCCGCCAGTGTGTCTTGCATCACGCCTCAAACCTTAATGGAATTCCTTATCGCCCGCGAGAATGACAGACATCTGGAACCTCGCTCTAAACTGCAGATCCCAGCTCAAGCTCCCGATGCTCCACACTTACGTGATTGATATCGCATCGGATACCTGCTCCCTACTTGCTTGAGGCCAGTTCCTCCGCAACCCACCTACCAAACAGAAGGTGCCGCAATGGTCCATCGACCGTGTCCTGGAACCTTCAACTCTCCTCCATTCGCTCCGCAACCAACCAATATCCACGATCTCTTCTTGAAGACACTGTTTCTGGGTGCCCTAGCATCAGCTAACAGAGCAAGCGAACTGACAGCTACCACCCGGACGAACCTCCTACTTACGGAAGACAGGGTCGTCCTCCCCACCGCTCCTGAGTTTCTATTTAAAAACCAAACCTCTCGCCACCCAACGCCCCCGAACTTTACCTTTCCGGCCCTTGGTCGCAAATACACCCTCTTCCCGGTAACAACCATCAAGCTCTACCTAGAGCAAACCGGCTGGGCCCCTCACAAACAATTTCCTGTTCATCCCATTTCGGGAAAACCCATCACAGCCGGCCGTCGCTCCTTTTGGCTGCCAATGGCTATCAAAACCGGTGACCCCAACGCCTCTCTCCGCGGCCGGACACGACATCCGGAAATTTGGTTACTCAGTTGCCCACTTTAGACAAGTGAACCCAACAGACATTCTACGCAACGGCTTCTGACACAGCCCTCAGGTTTTTGTGTACAAATACCTCCTCTCCTGCCGACCATCGTCATCTAACTTCATAGCAGGAGAGTCCGGTATTAGTTCTATCCTCACAGTGTTCGAAGCTCTCTTTTTCTTCGGGGGGGGGGGCATTTTTTTGAGAGGAATTCGTTTGACATTGCTTTCATTTCCCCTGTTGACTGTTCCACCGTCTCATACTCTACCTAGGACTAAAGCAGGTTCTGAAATCCTTAAGCTCTCGAAGGCTAACACAATTCTGAAATGGAGTACGGGAAAAATATCTCTATGACGTAGGAAGTAACAATATTTTTTCCTTATGAAATGAAGAATTGTGTTCGCCGAGAACCACCTCCTCCGCTCACGCAGTCCACCTTCGTCCGACATCATTCCTACCTGGATAATCTGAGATGCTGTGGCTCCGACCGCCCGAAGGAACCTAACCCCTCCCAGAGGGGCAGAGGGGGAGTGATGACGTCACAGAAGTTTCCACAAACCCCTAGCGAGGAAAACCCGCTAGAAGCGGCCGCTCAAATTTTTCTTTTTCTGTTCCTTCGCCACAACCTTCCTCGTCTCTGGGGAAATGAAATAAAGAGAAGAAATATTACAGAAAGATCCAAAAAAGGCTTACACAATTCTTCATTTCATAAGGAAAAGATATTGATACTTCCTACGTCAGTAGAAGTTATATATCGTACTTCCTTTCTGCACTATTTGAATTGTATTCAAGACTCTTCCTACTATTCGATATGTGGCTATACTCATTTGTTTATGGTATTTGTTCTGGTAACATTTTTGTTGACTTTTTGAAGCCTGCAGCATGTACATATCAAAGCATTTCAATAAAACTCACGGTCATTTTCCAGATTTATCACCGTTTTACTACTGTAGCCACTCGCCCAAAAGCTTTTAAGTTTGCGCAACCTCTGAATTGTTCGTAGCTGGACGTGGAATTGATTTTACTGTGAAGGAAAAGGAAAATATGTGGTGACTTCAAGGTAATATTACGGTATCTCATGCCCCTCTGATTGAGGCCGCGCGATCCTCCTGCCAAGCTTTTGCGACCCTCAGCCCCTTTAGGAGGTTGCAGCGCTGCCCCCCCCCCTTCCGCCCAGTTGTGAGTCTGTTGCTTATTTAGCAAACTGAAGTGCCTAGCCGTCAGGAATGACTGCAGCAGTTTCGTATTGTACCTTTTTATTTTCTTGCTTGCGGTACCTTCAGGTTTTGTTGCAAAAATTATGCCGCATACCTGTAGGCTTGATTATCCATTAAGATAACGAATATTGTGCATACATGAGTTTCCGAAAACAAAGTTTCCCGCCTGCCCGTAAACGCCCGAATATCAATTTTGAAATGCGTGATCAAGTATCACCAAGAAAATAAGGTTCAATCAATATATTTTTCGGAAATACTCAGGATACTAGAAATTAGTTGAACAATCAGGGTCGAAATTCGGCTGCAGTATGAACTGAAAATGTGTTGGCCTATGGTCAACGTCAAATTTTAACTGCTACTAAGAAATTCAGCATAAGAAATATGCAAAATAGTTTGTGCTCTACAGGATCAAAAACTACCACACTCAAATGAAGATTGAAATCAAAGAGTTCCGAGCTACTTTTCAAAGCACAGCGGGCTTCAGAAAATTCAGTATTTCGACTTAAGAGCATGTATTCCTGAAACGATATTTTATCGTAATTCAGGGCAGATTTTTTCATGGTATCTTGTTGCTCAGTAGATGAATGTCCTCTCTAAATCTTTAATTGCATGACGAATGGAAGAACCAACCAAAGAAACAAGCAACCAACTGCCTAACTGTGTGTTATTTATTTAGTGCATTATTTTCAAATCATATAAAGATTCCCCACCCCCAGTCGAAGATAATCCCTCATGTCCTCAGTCGAAAATAATCTCCCCGATATTCTCAGTTTAAGGTACGCTGCTGGGCAGGTGTCCTGGTGCCTCGCCGCAGGCTTCACACCGACACCAATTTTCTCGACGAGCTTGCCTCTTACAAAAAATGAATCTGTAAGGGTCAGAGCTCGGAGTTTGAGTTGGGCCCACTGTTGCTCTGTACCTGGCAGGAAGCCGAGGGTACGGACTTGGTGTGACACTACAAGTCCATATATGCCCCTCTCATGACACAACAGAAAATATCTGCAAGGGTTAGGGCTCGGATTTTTTTAATTGGGTCCTCAGGTACTCTGTAGCGGTCGATGAGCCGAGGATACAGATTTAGTGTATTGCATTAAGTTCACCACATATATTCCTCTCACTACAGTGGAAAAAAAAACTTTGGTTCAAGGGAAAAACTTAACGTTTGCACAAAGCATTTCTATCAATCTAGGTGGGCGTTCTCCTCAGCAGTAATGCTGGGGAACTCTTCACCGCCCGGTGTGTTACAGAAGACTGCGAGGACTCTTAGCTGCAGCTCTTATATAACTGTCGATCCTTGCTTACAGTGAATAGCTGCTAGGGTTGTGTGATTTAGAATACAATGTTGAGACTTTCTATCAAATTTAAGCTGGCAACAGTACATCGGAGGTGTATTAAACGGACCAGCTTCACTGTTCGAACTGTTTGTCCATAGCCTAGGGCACGGACGTAGAAGTAATTCCAAGTCTAAATGGTGGCTTTGTCCTCGCTGTGATGTGTTGGTGTGGATTCAGTAAATCACTGAAGTCTTGGTACCTCGCTTTTAATAACAGTATCGGTTCGGAACTCCCCTCTCCGGTTAGGAACTTTTATCTGCAGTTCTTATATAATTGGCAGATGCCCATTCCCAACTGTCAGCACTTTGCTAGGGAACACCAAGGAGCACGCACTAGCAATTGCTTCAAGTCCGTTTATTACTCTGGCCCCTTGCCTGAAGTACTGGTAGGGTTTCAGTATGTCACTGACGCCCTTATATTACCTTTTTCAATAACTATGATGGTTCACAGCTCATCTGATTTCTACGTCTCCAATGAGAATACGAGGAGTTCGTAGCTGCGGTTTTACGTATATAAATATCAAAGACTATCTTCTAAATTTAGCTATCTACTGGGTTTGGGCCTCTCACCGAAGTAAGAGTAACCCCAACGTTTGAGCCCTAGTAGACCTAGTTGGTAACAGACGATCTAAGATCAAGTGCAGCCGGTCAAACTTATAAAAATAAAGCATCTCAGCTCGAAAATGACACCAGGACTGACTCATCTTTACCGTCCAGGTTGCCCCAAAGCTGAAACGTTACCTGCAGTTGTTCCACTTGAACAGTCTAACTCTCCTTCAAATTAAAACGTTTCCTGGAGCTATTCTATTCTAACAGTCGAGCTTTCCAGCAGAAATAAGACATTCCGAAGTTATCGACTTGATACCCTACGCGGTTGACCACTGTAGCCAAAGCGTTACCATGAGCGCTGTTGCACTGGAACCGCATAGCTAGAACATGTTAGTCAACCAATGCTGAGTTTTCCGACGAAACAATACGTTATTCGTTCTTGCTTTACCCTTCATATAAGGTTCAAATAAGCTTACAAGTGCCAACCGACGAGAAGATAACTTCCGACTTGGTAAGGAGCAGGATGTTTTTGCCCCATTGTAACTCACCTAGCGCCTTGTCTGCGCTCGTAACCTCCGACCACCACTCAGAAGTTCGTCGATTAAAATATGACAAATGTGTGGTACTCGTAATTGCAGCAAGGCAGCGCACAAACCCCCAACCAGTGCTAACCCCTCCTAGTCCCACAAACATATTCTCTATTTGATCACCACCTGACTGGGAGCCTCCTCGCAGTACGGACAGATAACTTCTTAAGGGTACTCGTGGTTTGATAAACCAACCCCCATTATTATTCTATTGCAGGGCCATCTTCCCTCACAATTTGATAAGCGGAATAAGGCTACCGTCCTTTTTCGGGCGGTAACCTTTTCTGCTTTATAGAAGCATGGTGCCGAACGGTTGCACATAATCAGTAGTTGACTGACGGATTGGTCACCCACTGGTTAACAACCCGCCCACTACAATCGCGAGGGCCTTCAATCTCTGACGTAGCAGCCAGCAGCCCTTAGCTAGTACTTACCTAGGACGCCTACTTCCCAGAAAATGCGGAAAAGTAGGGTGATTCCTGTGGGTGACTGCCCTTCCCACCCTACATGGGGTGCCATTACCTCGAGTGCTCATCTAGGTTACCATGACTCTCGTGCTGCCTCAGGATACAAAAGTTCTGTCAGCAGTCTCCGCACTCCCCCAGCCATCTACGAGCTCAAAGCCCCTTCGATTATTACCTGAGAAATCTTAAGTCTGCCGGCAGGACCCTCAACTACCAATATACTTCGGAAAAAGAACCCTACACTTTCTATGGGCCTCCTTCGAGGCAGGGGCTACCTCTTGAGCAAGTCCATAGCCAGCAATTGTGGGGTTCTTCGTTTTCTAATCCCCTGGGTCCCGCTTGCTCCCTCAGTCTAGGACAGTTGGTTAACCAACTCACCTAGGACAAGAGCAGCTCTTATTGACGCCCCACTTACCATTCTTGAAACTTTCTGAAGTTTCTTGCCCCTGTCAACAGATTCTTTCTTCAGAAGCTGGTCTCCCGACACCGGCAGCGGAGCTCTTCTCGGACGCCCTACGATCGGTTTCATGTCTTCCGAGAGCCGTGCTTCTCAGCCTCGCACGCGACACTGGCTATCGAGTTATGCAAAGTCATTGCTCTGAGGACCCCTCATACACTAGAGATTGAACCCTATTCGCTGCCCTATTGTCTCTTCCTAATGATATTTTGCTCCTCTCCCCGTCGATGAACAAAAGGACTGATTTTGTCCTTAATAAACCTTGTGCCAGACAAGGTCGAGCTAGGCCGCCCCAAGAGGCGGGTTACTCTCAGAACTACTTCCTAGTAAGCTTAGTCTCATGTTATTCCCCAGATAAGCACTAAATTATCCATTAAGAATCAGCTGGTTGATGGCTGCGCCACTCTGCCCACTGGTTGATGGCTGCGCCACTCTGCCCACTGGTTGATGGCTGCGCCACTCTACCCGCTGGTTGATGGCTGCGCCACTCTGCCCACTGGTTGATGGCTGCGCCACTCTGCCCACTGCTTCCCAGTCTGATTGAGCTTCGGAGCTACTGAAGTCCCCTCTCGGCTGCTTGACAAGCGACCTGAAAAATTTTTCATATAGAGACTCAAAGATTAATCCCCCTACAACCTAATGGTATGCTTCTCCAGAATTAATACACGGTGTCAAGTTTGATATAGGTGAAAAACGTGTTCCGGTGCACTTGTCTTGTCACAAGCATAATTTTCGGAGACATTTTTGTTTTTTATATCCATGCAAAGAATGGCACGGGCGTAATTCTAGAAAACGAGTTACACAAAAAGAAAAACAGTTTTCTTTGAATAACTGCCTTCAGGAGCATTTTCTGGCGGGCTCTTTACCTGCCACAATATGTTTAGGCATCACGCAGCCAAGGGTCCCGAGTGCCTTCCCCGCAGGGGATGTAGCATCTGGCCGCAGTTCCTGCTGACTAGGTTAAATTTGTAAAAGGTAGGTAGGTTCTCTACTTTCCTCTTTCTGTCCCGTGAGGTTGGCTGTCGACCGAGGTAGCCAACCTAGTACGCGGGACATCTCTAGTCTCTCTCGTGTGGAAGGACACAAAAGGTTCCGACCACTGAGTGTCTCCTACTATATTCCGCGCCTTTTTTCCCTGCCCGTAGTAGCACACGTGGCCACCACGCCTACCCAATATGCGGTATTTGAATGCTGCAAAAGTACTGTCTGTTGAAACGCCTGAGTTGCGGCTATGAAGGTCAAACAAAATATATAATAATAATTCTTTGAATAACTCGTTTTCTATGGCGAAAATGAGAAAAAGTACAGAGTCTAACCCACATTCTTTTCATATTTTACATATCGGTGCCAAGTTTCATTGAAATCGATACTTGAATAAAAATTTTCTTTAGGTTGTATTTTCGAATTTCATATAAATAATTTCCGCCAGAGGGTTCAAATTTGATTTTTCGTTTTCTTTCCGATTTCAATAAAACTTGGTACAGATATGCAAAATCGAAAAAGAATAGCTTTTGACTCGTGTACATTTCCCATTTTCACAAGAGAAAACCAGTTAGCGGTTTTCGTTTTCTGTGAATAACTTGTTTTCTATGGCGAAAATGGAAAAAAGTACACGAGTCTAACCCACATTCTTTTGCGATTTTACGTATCTGTAAGTACTCAAATAAAACTTTTTTCTCAATCGTATTCTTGAATTTCACCACAAATTTTCAGCTGAAGGGTTCAAATTTGATTTTTCATTTATGAACTGATTTGAATGAAACTTGGTAGAAATATGTAAACTCGGAAAAAATGTGGGTTAGACTCTTGTACTTTTTCTTATATTTGCTATAGAAAACGAGTTATTTAAGCAAATGGAAGCGCAGACTCTCCTGAAAAGTTTATTTTTCCGACTTTTAGACCCTACTAGTCTTACAGTTTTTGAACTACAAAGATGATTTTAGTATAAAACAAAGCAGAATTTGATTCTTTAAAACTTCTCTCTTGGGTTTTTGAATAGCGAATTAGGAGACGAGTGCCGGCTAACATTTTCGAAAAAACTAATTCGAAATTCAAAAAACCCAAGCGACAAGTTGTAGAGAATCGAATTCCGCTTAGTTTGATGCCTAAATTATCCATGTAGCTCAAAAACTGAACTAGCAGGGCTTTCCCTCGCCCAGCCTTTTTGCAGTTTTTTTTTTCAAAAATGCGTTTTCTATGGCGAAAATGGAAAAAGCACACGAGTCAAAAGATATTCTTTTTTGATTTTACATATGTGTGCAAAGTTAAAACCAAATCGGGCCAATAATGATTTTTTTGGGTGGCATACGGTCCTCTTAATGGTCCGATCCATAACAAATATCGAAAAGTGTCTGCATGCATTGAGAGGAGGCAACTCACTTCATCTGCCCAACTATTTCGTCACATAGATAACGTATGATGAACAGCTGTGTATGTGCATTGAAGATGCACGTAATTTTAACGAATTATGTACATGTTAGGTTTTCCTTTGTTTGTGTTGAACGCAACCTATGCCTTTTCTTTTTTTATAAACTTGGTCTAGCTTAAAATTTTCTAGCCAAATGATAGCAGTTCTCACACGAATTTAGGTTCTTCTATAGACGTGACTCATTTTTATTTTGTGTGCAAATAATGCCCCACGGTCTAGTGTGGTAACACTCCTGTGCATGGGCTCTCAGTTTCTCTCGGTATGCTACGTGTCATTTCTGTCTTCGTCATACCCCTACCAATTCTGGGGCTGGTGCACCACCATGAATAGAGGCTATGGTACCTAGTAGAAATGTGGGCCCTACATTTAAGTGCTGATGAATGATCGGATTTGTGTGCAGATTTGCCGTAAATAACCACATCAAGGAGCGCAAGCTGCTGTGGCATGGCACCAATATTGCTGTTGTTGCTGCCATACTTAATTCGGGTCTGAGGATCATGCCAGAGTCCTGCGGTCCAATTGGCTGTGGTATTTACTTTTCATCTGAGCACAGCATGAGCAGTGACTACAGTGAGTAACTGAGCAGGATACTAGGGATATATTGTGCCACCATGGCCTTCTGGATGTCAGTATATACCCATTGTTCACTCCATGCATGGACTGCGGCTGGTGTACAGCTTTCGAATACCTCTGTTTTAACATTTCGACGCCTACCACCAGTACCCGTTAGAGGAGGTTGCAGATGTAATTGTTGTAAAATTAATGTTTAAGATACGAACTAGGTACCCCATTTATGCCGAAATATTGTGTGATTCGTACGAATAACACCGCATTTGGCGACTTACCCGTGATTAGGGTGCAAGGTATGAAGGAGTTTTCACCAGCTATCATGTCCGTGGAAATGTGTGGGACTTTGTACGTTTATTTTATGTGAACACAATTGTTCTGCCTTTGAGACAGTATTGCAGATTGCAGAGAAATAACTTGATTCTAAGTGTCAGGGTTCTCCTATGCGGACTGTCTCCAATTGCTTTCGAGGGCCGTCCTGTTTGTGTGGATTGGTCTCTCTCATGGTCGGGGCTATGCAATGCCTTTGCGGGCAGACCCGTTTTCACTCGCAGGTCGTCGGGCTTGTGCTAAGCGGCATGCAGTCGTGGGCCGTAGCGGCTAGCTGCTTGGGCTAGCGTAGGTATTGCTGTTTACGCGCGAGACTTTGGCCGACCGTAATGGTTTCGTTAAGGCTTTAACGGAGGGATCGTAGGAAGACATGTCTATATCGTATTCCATCTGTTTAGGATGACCAGTATTTAGGCGTTCCTAGTCGTGTCTCGGACTGCGGCAGCTGTCTTCTTGACATGTTACTCAGGTGTATCTTGTTTTTTGTGAAGTAGCTATATAGCTTTAAGGTTAGGCAAATCGAAATCATCTCGGTTTTCCAGTACCCGAATTGGCAAAATTGCATGGAAGTTCGCCTTAGACGTACCATCACCGGTAGACAAATATCCGTTTTTATATAATTCTATACACAATAAATGGTGCGCACAGATGCAGATGTGAATTCCATATATCACCTATTAAAGAAATACATATTTACATTCATCTAGTATGCATACAGTGAGTAGCATTATACTAGAATACAAAGTGAGAAATAACAATTACATGGGTAACTGAACCACCATGAAACGCGGGCAGCAACACCACGTTGCAGGCAGAAGAGGTTTACAGCGGCAGCCACCGTTGTTGCAGTGTAACTTAGCCATTTCGGCGAGTGGAGACTCGCCGGGCGGCCTGACACTAAGTTTAAAGCTTTGTGACAGTTAACGTTTGACAAGGCATAACTAAGCTACTTTTTTGTACACTGTGTATTGGGTGCTATAATTTTCTGGTTAAATTAGGCAGTTTTCATTGAATTACATAAAAAGTTCTTCTTAAACGTTTTGTGGGTTGTGTCTTGCCCTCTTTCTTGAGTCGCCTTCCTATCTTGGACTCTTGGTCATTATTGAAATGAACGGGCAACTCCACAGATCCAGAACACATGGAATGCCGTCTGTACATAAGGACTGTTTAGTGCTGGGCGATCAGTCACTAAATGTTGTATGGATTATTGTATGTTCTGGCTTTAAACACTAATCAAGACGCCGATACAGTCGACACACTTTCATAAATTTCAATAAGCAAATACCGTAAATAAGAACGGACTATATAATTCACAGGCTGCATGCACTCGGAGCCATTACCGGTTCGGACTTTGGCCATCAAACTTACACCACACGATACTCTCTAAGTAATACATTAAATCACTAATGGAATATGTAAGCCAGCATGGGGTGCCTGCCTACAAGACACATACAACACTACACAAGCCCTATGGAAAAATTGACAACGTACAATGACGAGCAAGCTTCACACCAACTTCCCTTTAGAGCTCTTCCACCATGAAACATAAATACTCAAGATAAAAGTCCTAAGAAATTGGGGTTTTGGGATTTCATTAGAATACCATTTGGAGTCATACATCAGCCCTCAGGGCTGGTGTTTGACTTTCCCTGCCAGAATATACAACACTTACATGGGCATCACAAGCCCAGGAGCAAACCCGAGTGCCTTTTCCGCTGGAGATGTTGCAGCTGGCCGCACTTCCTGCTGACGAGGTTAGTTTTGTAAAGTTTGGTAGGTTCTCTATGTTTCCCATTTTGTTTCGCAAGGCGGAAGCAATCACTCAAGACCTTCCGGGAGAAATGCTGAGACAAAATAGTTGACCTTCGGCGCGATGCGGCTTAGAATCGCTGCACTAGTAAGCCTTCTTGCTAATCTATTTATCTAAAGTCAGACACCTAATGATTTATCTAGAGTCCGACACCTAATGGTATATCTAGAGTCAGACACCTAATAGTTTCAGGAGTTTGGGTCATATGGTTAACAACAGCTCCGGAAGTGCGATTGAAAAATATTTTATGCATGTGTATTTTTTGCTCTTTCATTCAAAGTTTCAAGTTTCAAATGAAACAAGTCGTGCTATTGCAAATGTTCGGAAATACTTTCTTTAGTGTATATCTTTATTAATTTTTTTGTTGTGGGTTGTTAGTCCTAGTTCACATTTTATTAATATGATATGAATTTGTTCAAAATTTACGTGAGGAGTGATGCCCGATATCTTTGTGAACATCTGAAAATACTTTCTTCACCTTAAGGGGGGTCGTCCCGGCGAAAATGGTCAAAATGATCAATTTTCTGTTTTTTGCTCAAAAAGTGTCTTCAGGTATGGGGGCATTACGTCCCAAATTTTTAGGGGGCTAGCGGCACTAG
>LQNS02278094.1:39776534-39788553 GCA_001587735.2 Parhyale hawaiensis | reverse complement strand
GATATCTTTGCACAGATGTGGCGACCAGAATTGAACAGCAAATTCTAAGTGTGGCCGCACTAGTGCCTTGTACAGGGGAACGATGATGTCCTTGGACTTATATTCAAAATTTCTGGTGATGATTCCGAGTACTTTGCTTGCCATTTTCACACTCTTGTCAACTTGTTGACTGTGCTGTAGTTTGTTTGTAATAGTGATTCCCAAGTCACATTGTTGGGTGACAGGAGCCAATTCTGTCCCATTGCCAAAGACCACCTGGGCAAAGGAAATGAGTTTTGGGAAGGGGTTATATGGTCTGACGAAACTAAAATAGAACTTTTTGGCCGAAACGAAGCTGGGTATATATGGAGAAGACGTGGTACTGCCTATGACCCCAAGAACACCATCCCCACCGTGAAGCATGGAGGGGGCAGCATCATGGTTTGGGGTTGCTTTACTGCCCATGGTGTTGGGGATCTTCATATAATTGATAGCAAGATGAATAGTTTCATGTACATATAGATATTAGAGAAGTAGATGCTTCCAAGTGACAAATAATTCTACGGACGGTGCAGTTGGACCTTCCAACAAAACAACGACCCCTAGCATTGTGCGAATTTAACGAAAGAATGGTTTCAAAAGAAGAAAATAAATGTTATTCCATGGCCTAGCCAGTTACTGGACCTTAATCCAATAGAAAATTTGTGGCGTCTTTTTAAATCTGGTGTCCACAAACGGTGTTCCAAAAACTTTACTGAATTAAAGGTTAGCTGCATGGAAGAATGGAATAAATACCATCTAGTGAATGTGAAAAGTTAATTTCCAGCTATAACAATCGTTTCCATGCTGTTATTGCCTAAGTTAAATTTTCTTGTTCTAAGTGCACATTTGACTGTTCTGTCTAAATATTCTATTATATATATATGTTATATAAACTTCCTGTATTAATTATCCTAAAGCAGTCCCTAAATTTTTTAAAATAACTAAAAAAATAGAGTTGTGCATATACTTATGTTGAGGCACTGTATCTATTGAAAATATGTTTTTTTTTTATTTTCATTTTTTGCCATTGATTTTGCAATGTAACTCGAAAACCATTACGAATTTTCTAATTCAGCGAGTATACGTATAAACACCACAGTCTATTACGAATCTGTATCTGTATCATCTCCCTACGATAAAAACTGTAGGAGTTAATCTGTTCCCCCACTTAGTCTTGCGCTGGCTACCTAAAACTTTGCCTGCGTGTTCGTCTGACATATAGCTACTGTTAAGTGAAGAAACTGGATCTTGAAAATTTGAAGGTTTCGAGGAGGGCACAAGCCCCCTACCCACCCAAAAAAAAAAAAGCTTTTTATCATTGGGCCAATCTTCATGAAACTTAGTACAGATATTTAAAATTGAAAACAAATATTGGTTAGACTCCTGTACTTTTCCATTTCCCCATAGAAAACAAGTTATTCAAAGAAAAAGGGGAATCCCAATTAATCTACATTCTTTCATCTGCCCCTACTCGTTATTGTAACCATTGAGATCTTTCAGTGTGGTGTAAAAAAATCAGTTCATTCGTATAAACGGTATAATTTCTCCGCAGCTTGCGGTCATCTTGGTATCTACGAAGGGGAGCGCAACTGCCGCTTCATGTTCCTGGCAGAGGTGGCCCTGGGCAAGAGCAAAGAAATTTACGAAGACGACCTAAGTCTGACCAAGGCACCTCCTGGTTATGACAGCGTTGTGGGCCGAGGACAGACCGAGCCTGGTAAGTGTATATCGGTGTTTTGTTGTTGCCTTAATTGTTTCTCATGCCATTTGTCATCTAGTTCAGGGCTCCCAAAAAGTGGATCGTCACTACCCTTGGTGTCACGAAACACTGAAAGAAGTACCGTGGAGCTCTTCTAGAATTGGCTTAAATTTTCGGAAATTTTATTGAACGTTTCCTTCCCTCTCCTTCGCTGAAAATAAAATATAAATAAAGTTACTAGTGGTTAGGGTCACATTGGCTGTTGGTATCGAGCTTGTGGGTATAGGATTGCGAGTGCGTTACCGTTAAGAGCAACTGCTGTACAGCACACGTTTAGCTGTAGAGCATAGGGTTAAGTCAGTTACGCTCGCTTTCCATTTTAGAAAAATCACGCTCTCAGACGGAGTTGAGCTGTTTCAGAGGCGCAGGTACGATGTTTCCCTATTTTACCATGACTGCCTCATGTTTTTTCCATTTCCTACTCCATAAATAGCGCCTGTCCCTTGATCCTTAAGAACTGCGTCTAACCTCAATTCTGCACACGAGAGTCGAAACATGGGGATGTTTCTCCCTATCCTTCCCATTACGCTGCTGTGTATACAGCTTCGACTTTTCTAATATCATTGTATTAAAAACAGCTTAAACTCCGAGCCACGACAGCTATTCCGCTACAGTGAGGGACACTTGCTCAGTTTAGACTCTCTTTGAACTTATTTTGAGTTTCAATTCTCGACTGTATATATTTGGAATCGATTTGTCATAATAGACTCGTTAGATCGTTATCGTACGCTGTCGGCTTAACGCAGCACGTGTATGCCAAGTTGTAGCAAATTAATCCTAAGTCACCCTACACAACAGACTTAGACTCTATATCACTGGTGGATCTCGCAAATGTTTTACCAGCATAATTTTCTCCCTTGTATATCATGATAGAAACATACAGACAGCATGAAAAAAAAATGTAGGAATCTAACTCTTCAGACGTACTTTTCTCATTAATTTTGTTCTATATTGACACACTTTTGCCATCCTCTTTAATTTTTAACATTTTCATCGGGGTATTTGATAATTTCAATTCTATTGTGGGACCATTGGCAGCTTTACAGTTTATGGGCGATAGCTTTCCCACAAAATACAACACTCAGCCCATGTTTTCAATCATTGATTCATGCCGCTGAAAGCACTTTTTCTATCAGCTTACGTGGTTTCTTTAAACAACTCGCCTTCAATTCAAAAACTCCTTAGAATGAAGTAGTTCAGAATAGTTCGCTTTGCACAGTATTTTGGCTACGTATTTTCCCCTATTTGGATCGTTATGCGTCCCCCAGCAATGTGAATATTACGAGATATGAAAATCGGTACGGTATGTATGATACGTGTAAAATGAACTTCATGTCTTTGCTTTGAAACTGACTGAAAATTTCCGGGATAATTTTATCAAAAGCGATTGAAAGAAGACAGCTATCGTAAAACTTCCTTCGAGCGAAAATCAGAGCTTCTTGCAAGTTGAAGCTTCCCCTATGTTATACTGAATAGTGTAACATGCAGACACGTGGACGGACGTACGGACGGATGGAACCTCAAGCAAAATAATATTATAGATGTTATGAACGGATCTTCATGAAATTTACGGGAGTTATCCCACTAGAAATGACGCAAAAAATAGTTCACTGAATTTTGGTGATGTTCCGTCTGTTCCTTTGTCTCTTTCCATCTGGTGTCGTAAGTCGGTAAGAATCATAGCTCAGAAAGTTATAGACGGATATTGAGGAAATTGACCAGTTGCTACCATTAAGTGTCACACTCAACAGATGCTTATATTTTAGTAACAATTCGTTTGTCATCTCTTGTAAAGTTATAGACGGATCTGTTTGAAATGGACAGGAAGTGCTATAATGTCACGAGGAACAGTTTGTTATAACTTGAATGTATTTGGTGATGATTCGCCGCTTTGTCTCTGCGTATTTCTTTGTTAGCATTGCTTTTCTTGGAGGTTTTGCTCTCCGAGTACAGTTCTATTTATGTATTGTTTTATAAACCAGTAATTCCAGATCCCGCATGCTGCAAATAATGCAGCATTCATTTGCTAATACCCTGAAAATATTTCTGCAGCTTAATGTCGGTGTAATTTTTTTTTTTAACATTGAGCACCTAGTCTGTGGAATAACTTTTCGAAATGGTAGTTATCTATGAATTATAAATATGGGAACATTGAAGTATTAATGTTGCCAAGGATACAAAATATCATCTTAAATGTAAAAGAAAAATATCTATTTAGCTTAAACACGTATGTATATTTTGGTGAATAGTAGTTAGTTGAAATGAACTGTGACGTTGAAAGCTAATTGCATTAAGAAGTTTGAGTGGGTCTCTTGTAAATAGCCGGAGTCTGAGTATGAAGAATGTAAGGATTGCCCAACCTATGTTATTGGAAGCGGTGACTTTAGGGAGAACCTAGCTAGGCCTGCGGTACATCTTTCCTTCGTGCCCACTTTGCTTCCTTCTATTTTCATACTCCAACTGATGATGTCTTTTTCTGTTCTTCTTTCCTGACTTGCGGTTTCCACGCGCGTTCACCCTATAGTATGTGAGCACACCTTCGTGCATGCATTCCACATTTCTATCGACATTCTATACATCGCTGCCTTCTTCCTCTCTTTGGATCACATTGTGCAGTTCGGGTAGGGAAGCCTAAGCTAGGAATGCAATGTTAAGTAGAGAGTACTCTGAGAGCGCATACCTCCGCCGAGCAAGGCAGCAGTACCGGTAACGGAAAATTCAAATTGATTCTGAAACAATGATTTTCTTCGCATCAACACCAAAATCTAATCATTTGTGCCTTTTGATAGTGTTAACAATTCTTGTAATTTTCATGAAGATCCGTTCCTAACATTTTTGAGTTATGCTGCTCACAAACATTATGATTAATGTAAGTCAAACACACTAACAAACCAACCGATCATCACCAAAATTTAATCATTTATATCTTTTAACATTAGTAACAACTCCTATAAATTTCTTGAAGATCCATCCATTACTTTTTTAATTATTGTTCTAATAATCGTAAAATCAAACATAGCGACAAACGAGCGAACCAACAGATCGTCCCAAAAATTTGGTCATTTACTCTTCGTATTATAAGTAACAACTCATATAAATTTCATGAAAACCCGTCCATTACTTTTCGAGTTTTGGCCTTGAGTAAAAATAGGCAGAGAGACAAACAAAGAGACAGATGAGCGGATTTTCACCAAAAGTTAACATCTGTTACTGTTAACATGCCTAACAATCCATGTAAATTTCGTAAAGATCCGTTTATAACTTTTTATGTAATCTTGGTGTCGGACAAAGAGATAGACAAACGCAATAAAAACACAACCTCCTCGGCGGAGGTAATGATTCGTTCCAAAAATCTGGAAGACAAGGTCTCAGACTTCTACCATCCGCCTACGTAACGCTGCTTACGAGTTTTGAATGGTGCAAATCCTGTGTTGAGTAATAGCAATTTAATATGTTGCTTAGCATTGTAGATGATCCACGTTATTTGTAACGATAATCGAACTATGTTCGTTTTGATAACTTACCGAAAGCTGTGTTTTAGTTCTTGGCCAGGACGTAGAGGGATTCAACATGAAAAAAATCGGCCTTTATCTAAAATGCATTTTATATCGCTCCATATGAGACACTGAGGTAAGACTAAAGGCCACGCTTATTATTAAAAAACAAATAGCTACCTAACAAATAAAGCGGGGACAAGAAAGGGCCCCATTTAAATACATGTGCTTCCAGCAGGACAATTTCTTCAGAAATTCATGCTGACGTGTGGTCGGCTTACCTTAAGTACATTAATAGCGCCATATGATGTAAAGACTTACAATGGGCGCGAAGTAGATATGAAAGGATCAATAACAGGCATCTTGATGACCAGCGCCGTCATATCTTATGCGGATCGACACGCAGTGCCTTTTTCACCTGTACCTATGCACTCAGAAGTAAACACGTAGCCATTTCTGCAGATCCGGAGCAGAACGAGCACATTGTCCTGGACGGCCGCCGCGTGGTGGTGCCCGTGGGTATGCCAACACCTCAGCTCCAATTCGATGACAGTGGCTTCTGGCAGAGCGAGTATGTCGTGTACAACGAGCACCAGGTCCGCCTGCGATTCCTCCTCAAGTTCACTGACTGATCTCCGCCGGTCTCATGTTCAACACAGCATGCGCGTTCAGCTTGCAAGCTGTTTGCCAGCTATCGCTTGCTATCTTGCGTGCCTATAAGCTTGTAGCAGCCCAAGAGAAGTGTTTCGGTTGCTTTAAATTATCAAGAGTTATATGTGGTATTTGCAACTTAAGTGCGTGGTATTGCTGTCGTATGTCACTGATTTTTTTTTTTTTTCAACTCGAGGACTTTTCTGGTACAAAGCTCAGGACATTGCTTGGTGCATATTTTTCTTACTGTCGAGCAATAGCTTTTGCGCTCAACTGCATTTCTGGCTCACTCGTGTGAAGAGGATCCAGGAAAGGTGCCAGCCAGACATTTTTGGCACTGCAGTGTTTGTCTCTCGTGTTTTGTTAACGTTACGAGTACTACGACGAACCGTGGATGAGCCTTGCGCTACTCCTCCACGAGCGGCAAGAACGCATGTTGGAGGGGATAAGTGCGGGAATCGCACGCTAGATAAAAGTAACGTAGTCTATTACACTTACTGATGTCTGGAAGCGAGTAGTACTGTGTACACTCTATAGCAAATGTCTACTGGTAGCTTTCGTTTAGTGCACTTTCAGGCACTGTGTGTGCTAGATGCCCCTGCAGTTACTGATAGTATGACACTTGGTGTCGCAGTGTTACTGTCTCTTATTCTCTGCATTACACGACCGCTTCATAATGAAAACTTTAATTACGTTTTTTTTTTCATTTGTACATGCATTGTGTCACCAGTTCTTCGGTTGCCTTATGTGTTGTGATTTTTAAGATGTAAATGCTAATGTTAAATACGCTAAGTCCGTTATATCGAGCCTGAAAATGGCTAGCAATTGAAGTGCTATTTTACTTTTGACCGCAGTATATCATTATGTCGTTGTGGTATCAGGTTATGGACCGTAACTTTACTTACTGTGTAGCTTATACTCATATATTCTAGCTTTTAGAGGCTTCTCCATGTTATGTAGTGATGTTATTGTAGTATGTTGCTTACTAACTCTTGCTGTCATTGTTATTAACTGATGGCACGTAGGTCCGTTGGCAAATTGTCGAGTAGGTATAATGAAACAATCCAGCATTTTGCTGGCTGGAACCAGTCTTCCTCTCTAACTATAATAATAACAACAACTTATTTACATTATTCTTAGCTGTTGGATGTTGTGAAATACTTCCCATAAGTTCCTACCAAATGTGTCTGTAATTTAGGCCTAGTGTGATATTTTATTTAAAATTTCAACTGCAAGTGCTAATGTTATGTAGAGTACACCTGTAACTACTTCTGTGTACTACAGCTTCCTGTAGTTTTTCAATTCCCTCTGGAAAACATTTATTCTCTACCTACTATTTATGTTTTCTATACTTAGTGCACTATCGGTTTTGATCTGTCATCGGCAGGCTCTCAAATGCAAGGCATCGCATCTACAAGGCATCAGGAGGGACTTCCCGCAGGGGCTGGTGCGTCTGGTTGTAGCGCTTGATAATAAATTTAGTTTGCGACGTTGGGTAGATCCTCAATAGCTACTTCGCTTCGTGCTTCGTGACGTGGGCCCCGATTAATGTGTCTGACTAAAAACATGGGTCTCCTACCTGCTCCCATCTGGGGGGCCTCAGAAGGAAGCCTTAGCACTGGTAGCACTTCCTACCTTCTTCCCATCTTTTCTCATTCGACTTCATCAGATGCTTCCCGCCTTGTTTCTCGGCCAGTAATAGTGCACTAACCAAAAATTTGAGATTTATAACTCATTGACGTAGAAGAGTTCGCTGCCATCAACTCTAAACATTGCGGTAGCAATGCTGAGATCAAATGTTTGACTTTCAACGTAATGCGGCTTAGAGTAGGTGCTCTAGCACTATCGTACTACTGTCAAGGTATTACTGCAACTAATGCCGCTCCTTGCAAGCGAAGCGGAGCGGCATTAATGTTTTAGATATTCCTATGCAGAAACGCTTCGTTCTTCACACTACAAGCGAAGCGGAGCGGCATTAATGTTTTAAATATTCCTATGCAGAAACGCTTCGTTCTTCACACTACAAGCGAAGCGGAGCGGCATTAATGTTTTAGATATTCCTATGCAGAAACGCTTCGTTCTTCACACTACAAGCGAAGCGGAGCGGTACGCTAAAAAAAATTGGAGGGTATTTTTTGCCGCTAGCGACAATCTAACTAGGAAATTCATCATGAACGTTTTCTTTTCTGTGGAATATAGAAACTGATATTTGCGCAGTAGCTAAAGTGTTATTTATAACGATGCAAGAAGAAAAGTCTTCAATACAGATTTGATAGCATTTTTTAAAACATATTTATATCATAAAGTTGGGTCATATGTTTGTGATATACGCATGAGATGTGTCACATGTCGAGAGTTGGTATGATACTTATTCGAAACGTGTATAATACCACCAAACACGACGCCGCGCTTGAGATGTAAACAAACAAGGCAGTTTGTTTGTTATATGAGCAAGTGGTGCATCTTGTGTTTAACGGGTCCAAGAAGATAAGTTCAAAGGCAAGTTTTTATCACTGTAAGGAAAATTAAGGGAAGCTATCTTGTCCAATAATTAAAATGTAGCTATGATAGCTAGTGCATGTAGTAATTTGAATGGAAGTATAGAAAATGTATTTACTACGAAGAACAACTTAGACTGAATATCAGCTTCTGACTCTGGCAAAGTGTGAGTGCTGCAGGTCGCCCGCCCGTCTGAACACCTGAACCGCGCCGCTCTGTTCCGCTTACGTGTGAACACCTAACCGTTCTGCTCCGCTTGTAGTGTGTAAGCACACTTCCGGCGTTCTCCTCAAACCGATATGTACTTCGACCTTTGTACGCGATTTCTTCCTCGCTTATAGTTGCACAGCTACTGTGTTTCACAACATAGCCTGACTAGCCTTCATGCCTCAAAAGTGATGTTTCTCAACAGCAACAGCGTTTGAGATGTTGGAGCTATAGAGCGCTGTCGTAGGTAACTATACTATTGGAAGTAATAAATCTGATGAGTTACATAATACTGATTTACCCATATGAGCAATGATGAAAAATCAAACGTTTAGGTAACATTTTTTTATGAGCCCTAGTGTTGAATCTAATGCCATCTTTTATATATGCAATAAAATAAGTATATCGTATAGAAATAAGTGCTTTAGAACAAGAATAAGATGATAGTGGACCTCACATGAGAGTTCAGCTGATGGGAGTGAGGGAAAGTCGAGCTACAATTTCATGCGAGTCTTGCTCCAAGGCGGCTTCTGTGTGAATCTTGAGGAGTATTGATTGGCAGTGTGGTAGGTACTGAAGTAATTACGGCTTGTCACTCCTCAGGAGACATGAAATGGGCCATAGCAATAGGGTTAGGTTAGTTTAGGTTTGCATATCTTATATCAGAGGGAGCAGCGTCCTCAAGGAGACCCTGTAGGTTACGTCAGCCGTTAGCTAGGCCATCGGGACGTCTGTCTTTCGTGCCCGCTCTGCTTTCTTCCGATTTCAGACTCGTTCTGAATTTTCTGATCTTACCCTCCAATTTCCCTTCTTTTTTGTGCTTTCCCGATTTGCTGTGCCCATGAGCGTTCATCCTATGTGGAACACCTTCGTGCATGGCTTCCACGTTCATCTTGGCATGCTACAATCCCCTTCGTTTTCCTCTCTTACAACAACTTGGTACTGAATTACAGAAGCTTAAACTATCTTGTGTAGTAATATATACCATACCTTATAGCTTGTCATATGATGCGTGTGGGGTTGAGACTACGCTGTTAATCACACCGTGACAAGTCGATTCAAATTTGATGTCTTCTTGGATGTTCATGTTAGAGTAGTAGGTGCCTTCAGGGGTATATTCTGCCGGGCCATTTCCCTGTCACAATATTTTTGAGTATCACGCACCCAAGGGTCCCTTGTGCCTTTTCCGCAGGAGATGTTGCAGCTTGCAGCACTTTCTGTTGACGAGGTTAGTTTTGTAGAGTTAAGAAGGTTTTCTAAAATTTCCCTTTCTGTTCCGCGAGGTGGGCCGCCGAATGGTGGTAAGCGACCCATCCCATGGGACTATCTACTACCGTGTGGGGGACCACGGAAGGGGCCTTCCGCGGGGGTATTTCTTTCATCTGTCTTCTTCTCTTTTTGTTGTTCGTCTCCCTTCTTGCGCCGCTCGGCTGAGCAATTTCGTTCGCCCGAGCCGTGTGGAGTGGGAGATGCTCCCGCCTTATTTCCTGCCAGACATGGTGCACCTGACCAAGATTGTTCTAATAGAACTCATCTGAGTTCGACTCAACTTCTAAACTATATCATACAAAATTGGATCGCTGTTATATAGTTTTCGTATCTAATACGGCGGGAAAACCCACAATATAATAATAAGAGTAGTAAGTCGACTCTACGCTAGACTTCTATTGCTTTGTTATTTCCTATCTCAAAAACATATAAATGAGATTGCTTCTGTTAGCTCTGTCACTGTAGTTAAGAATCATAAACTAAGCGTCGCAGCTGCTGCATTGCTACACGTGGCGTTGTGGCAAAGGCGAATTTATAATTTTAAAATGCATGTGGCTTATGTTACAATCAAAAGGCGCCGCAGGGGAAGGAATGACATTACGTTCCTTTTGGGGCAAAGACGCGCCCCCGGTCCCCGAGTCTATTTTCCGTGTTCTCTTAACCATAAGACACTGAACCCGAATTGGGATTATCGTTGCTGCAATTGTTTTTCAATGACAGTTGGACGGCTAATGCAAGAAGTGCAGTAATGCCTTAAATAGTAGTTGAGGCGTCACTGCACTATTTATATAAGCCCTCCAGTTGTTACTTCGCGCCATAGGGTTGAAATCAGTCCTTGTTAAACCTTCGCTGACAAAGAGAAATGTTTATTCGAACTACTCATTTTGTGGTTAATAGAACCGCTTTCCTATGGAACCTCATAGGTTACCTTAGCCCGGGCTGAGCCTTAGGAAAGTCTTCCTATCGTGGCCACTTTTTTCATTTCAATTTCATACTGCTACTAAGAGGTACTGTTCTGTTCTTCCTCTTTTTTCACGACTTGCTGCACCCAACTCACTATTCCAGCTGAAATAAAACAAGCACAGGACTCCTTGTTTCTCTTGGCACACTTCGTGCATCTCCACATCTCCCGTGTGAAACACAGCGTTGTGACTGAGGAGCCTTAGCCCCCGTAACCTAAAGCTTCGATGACGTTGTGCTTGGTGGAAGCTCGGCGGTAGCACTGGACGACTGATCGGTCTACTCGCAGATATATACAGTGGGGAATTTCCCTGTTTTTGAGTGCGCGTGTGTGTGCACACCCTGAGCCATGGCTCTGCGTAGGCTATGTTCACCCTGATATTATGAGGACTCGTGCATTTCTAAGGACTCCGTTTATCAATGGAGTCCTTTTCCCTTAGCAAATTTTGCGAGTGATCCCTTTCCATGCCGCTTTGCAACCTTCCATCGGTATTTTATTTTACTACTGTTTATATTCTTTTTTTTTTTTCTTTTCTACATGTGTCCCCATGTTGAGTGTTTCTTCGTTCTTGTGGCGCGTGCTTTGCTCTGCTGTAAAGCCCTTCCTTAGAACACCATGTGTGTCCAGAGGAGGCTGAATATTTCACACACCTGCGCTTCTACAATCTCGGCGCATCTCTTGGTTTGTCAAATTGATACGTTGAGGCTTGACTTCTCTTGAACTGCAAGCAGCTGCACTGGCTTTGGCTTGTTGAATCGAGTTTCTGGCGTTGGTTCTTAATTAGTTATTCCTGAGACTTCCAATGACTTAACCCTGCTCCTTTAAATTGAGTTTTGTACGGATCACCTTAATCGGGTTACCTTACCTTGATTGCCTTGATACTTCGAACGAGGTCCACGTGGCGTTATGCACTTACACTTTGAACGAGATTCAGAGAGACAGGATCAGCGCTTCTGTATGAAGCTCCGTACTAATTAAGCCTTAATGTCTCCGTTTCTCTGGCCATTCAAGCGCGCTGTAACTTGTGTGTGGCCGCCTGCGGCGCCAGGGCGACACCATACAGCAGGTAGGCTAGCGGGCGCAGCCCACGCGCTGGTCGCTGGCCCATCGTATCCTGTGCGCAGCAGCGCTCGTCATAGCGCGGGAATGGGTCGTTAT
>LQNS02278094.1:39761130-39771820 GCA_001587735.2 Parhyale hawaiensis | reverse complement strand
GGGTTTGAAAAATAAATCATCAAATACTATGTAGTATGGTTAATTTTTTCAAGCTCCAATTTTTATCCACCCTTTTTCTTGCTGAAAAAATAAAATAATGGCTCGCTTCTTTGCAAATGAGTGGTGCAGCTGCAACTCCAGCAACTCTTCAGTGTCTTCTAATGAACTCCGGTGTTACAGGTTGCATTCCACAGTTACATAACTTTATATTAAAATGGTGCGTCAGAACCACGATATCCTCGGCTATGCCTACGCCCTCACCGTCACTGTCGGAGGAGCCATAGGATATCTCAAGGCAGGTCAGTAGCCAGTGTGGTAAAGATCAGAATACGACTTTTCCAGTACTTACGTGCCATGATATTTACCTCCGCTAAGAAGTTTATGTTTTGTGTCATGTTTGTCTTGTCACCAAGATCACTTAAAAAAAGTTGTGGATGGATATTTACGAAATTTACAGGGATTGTTAGGCATGTTTACAGTAAAAAATGATTAACTTCTGATGAAAATCCGCTTTTTTTTTTGTTTGCCTATATTTTCTTAGCACCATAACTCAAACCGTTATCGACTGATTTTAATGAAATTTACATGAATTGTTAAGTGTAGTACGCAGAGTATATGACCCAATTTCTGTGATCATCTGTTCGTTTGTTTTGTCGCTGTGTTTGATATTGTGCCTGTTAACATGATAACTCAAAAAGTTATTAATGGATTGTTATTAAATTTACAGGATTTGTTAGTATTATTGAAAGTCATCAGCGACTATTTGGTGAAGATCAGTTGTTCTGTTGGTGTGCTTGACTACTGATTGTCAAAATGTTTGTTTGCACTATAACTTGAAACGTTATATTAGCGGATCTTCAATAAAATCACGGAAACTGTTTATACTGTCAGGAGGCACAAGTGATTAGATTTTGGTGTTTATGTTGTGCGCGTTTGGTGGATTTGCGCAATCGATCGATCGCGCTGCGCGTTTGGTGGATCGTTCAAATTTTAAAATGGAAAACAAAAAAAAAACAGTCCCTGCCTCCCCTAACCTACCCGACATTAAACCCGAATTTAGTCCAACTTGCCCGAAATTACGGCCTAATACCTACAACATCCACCAAACGCGCAGCGCGATCGATCGCGCAAATCCACCATACGCGCACGTCATTTATACAAAGAAAATCAAAGTTTCAGAACGAATTTGAATTTTTCGTTGCAGTTGCCTTGCTTGGCGGAAGTATGCGCTCTCAGAGTGCTCTAGTTATATTAAAAATTCTAAATCACTGCTAACAAATCTTGACGACTCTACATAGAACGATATTACACACAGAGAACAGGGTAGTAATATTGACTAAATTTTTTAGTTACGACATTTTGTTTGGAACCACTAAATATTTTGGTAATTCTCAGCATATGAGGGAAAATGCTTTGTTGTAGTTACTTCTTTTTTTGGTTAATAATACATTGATATTCATGGTTATTATGACGAAACTTGGTACATGTATTGAATAGAATGGTAACTGTAACTAGATTTTGGTAAATACAAACAAATTTAGGAACTTTGTTAAAATTACGAAACTCTTTTTCAGAATTTTTACTAAAAATTCGTAAATACTACTAAATTAAAAAAAAAATTGGTCATTTTCACCAGAAATTTGGTTGGCTTATTGCTGACAAAATTGCTTGGTTAAATCAACAAAATTTTCGTGACTATAACCAAACTGTTCTCTGTGTGTAACGAAAGCCCTCAGTGGTTTATTTGCCGGGCTTTGTCCCGGTCACAATATAAGGGCGTCACTCAAGAGCTGGCCTAAGTGCCTTCTCCGCTGTTGGCGGCAATGCCTGCAGAGAAAGTTAGTTTATAGGGTTAGGTGCGCTCTCTAATCTTCCCTTACCGCTCCGAGAGATGGACCGCCGAATAAGCGACCTATTCCATGAAAAACGCTACCTGCTCCGGTGGGGAGGGCAATGAAAAGGACCCCCCGCACAAGTATTTGTTCTGTCTTATCCTCTCTTCTATTTTCGTCTCTTGAAGATGCTTTGCACCTTTTTCCTCCCAGTAGTAATGCACTCGGCCAACTTGAGATACGAAATACTAATCTGTTGTGTGGAGGGCTCTCACACGACATCTCCCCGAATCTAATTGCTTGGATCACACTTCGTAGTGAGTATGGTGGTAAGCCTAGGAGAACAGGTAACTGTAGCGGTAGCTCCGGCTTTCTGGTCAGCTGGCCACAACTTCGAGCCGAGGAAACTTTATTGGTGCAGAGCGGAAAGGGCATCCAGCGCATCAAAGGCTTCAGCCGCGTCCGAAGTCCTGACATTAGCTAGTCGCTCTCCAAGTAGGTCATCCTTCATTTTGAAAATATGAGGGTCGTGATGTAGCTCTAACCGATTGGGCATCGCTAGTTGTTCTGACGTGCTGCGCATGTCCCTGCAGGTAGTCTTCCCTCCCTCACGGCCGGCATCGTGTTCGGCACGGCCTTGTGCTACGGAGCTTATCAACTCAGCGAAAATCCCAAAAATTACCAGTTGAGTTTGGGCACCTCGGTGCTGCTGGGCGCCTTCATGGGCGCCAGATACTACGGTGGTGGCAAGTTTATGCCTGCTGGACTCATCGCCACCCTCAGGTGAGTGCTGAGGCATTGGTCCGCTTCCGAACGCATAATCCAGTTGAATTGTCTTTAAGTTGTCCATTGCTTCCATCCTGAGCTTTCGATTTGCTACCTTGGATCGAGCTTTAGGTGTTAATTGTCTTCGATTTCGTATCCTTAGCAAGTTTGCATTGTTTTACAGAATAATTTCTTCATTACATCGTGTCTAGTAGAATATTCACCTTAGTATTGTGAGCTCACATCTTCTTCAACATGTAGTCTATGTAGGTATTTATGACATCTTACAGGTGAAAACATAGAGAAATAACGCAGAGTTATCTATGAACTATTAATCGCTAAATATATATCTTGATTAATAATAATGCTAGGAGCGCTGTCTTCCGGAATGACGCTGTGATCAGTTAGAAAATTTAATAAGGGAAGGGATCTTCATTTTCCTTCATCACTCTTCTCTTCCCTCAGGGTTCAAAGAATGGGCCAAAGGGTTAGGTTAGTTAAGGCCTGGTTACACAGTGCGAGTAGCTGCAGGACTTGACAGTGGGCAGCAGCTGTCCCACTGTACTCGCAGGACAGTAGCTCGACTGGCCTCGCCCGGTCACACAAGTTCGGCTTGAAGTAGCCAGTTACTGAACCTGTTCCCTCGCAATGGGTTCTTTGTTGTGAAAGTTCGAGCAATGTTGACAATAAATGCTCGTACGCGCACGAGATGTAGTCCAAGACGACGAGCTACTGTCATGGTGCAATACCATGCAAGTTGACGTCCGAGTCTGGCACGCTAGTGGCGAGTAAAAACAAAAAATGTTGTAGTATCTAAGATGCAAGCTATTATCATTCTGGCACATAACATTCACTCGACTGATGAGGTCACACGGGGCGAGTAGCTGCACTACAGTAACTGGCTAGGCCATTTCGCTCGTTTACTTGCACTGTGTAACCCCGCCTTTACAGTATGTTCGTCCTATGTTATGGGGCTGCGCCTCCAGGGGACACCGGAGGTTACCTTAGTCATTAGCTAGGCCTTCGGGACGTCTGTCTTTGTGTCCACTTTGTTTCCTTCCTGATTTTGTACCTACTCCTACTGATCTTATTTTCATCTGTTCTTCCTCTTTTTTCCCCGACTTGATATTCCCATGCGCGTTGGTCCACCCTCATATATGGGGTCCACATTTCTGTCGACATACTACATGCCCCTTCCTTTTCCTCTCTTAAATCACCATAATTGTGTCTATGGAGGCTTAAACATCTAATATAATGTAATTCTTATAGATTACAATTCCATAATGGAAAAATCAGAGAAATATGGAATTTTATTTTCTTTAAATGCTGGGAACCCTGATGAGTCTATTTCGTGTTACCAGAAATCATTAATTGTATTCAAATTTATATTTTGACAAGGAATCCGCGGTAATTAATATAGAAGACTACTAGAAATCTCTGTTTTTAATGAAGTGCGGCAAGCACGAACACTGAAGGAGTGAACGGTGTATCAGACCGTGGATATGGTCTCGGGCCGCCGTATAAGCTATTATTACGTCGGTAATGCATTAGTACTAAAGGAACATCATATTGATTCTACACTAGGGTGGAGCGAAAAAACAAACTTTCGAAATATTTTTTCCAATGGTGTGATTTTGTTGCTATGTTGTATAGGATTGATTATGTTGAAAGGGTTTTCCAAAAATCTAGCATCTTGAGGTGCCCCAAGACTGTTGAAAATTCTGAATACATTTTATTAATATTTTGGAATTAAATAAAGTGCTGGATGGTCAAAACATTCATTTAAACATTTTTTAAGGTTGATTACACATCCATACACAACTACACTAAACTAAAGAACATACTATAAGCTCCATAACAGTAATTAAAATCTATGAAATTTGCTAAAAAACATATAAATGTTATTAGCATGATACCACCTGAAGATGCTTGGATAGACATTGCAGAGTTGAGTATGTTATTAGTATTATGAATTATTACAATAATTTTGGTATTGGATGTAGCTTCACAGTTTTTAATTATGATATATAGATNTTCATCTACACTTCTATAATTTTAACATGATTGTTTTGAGGCACTTTGGCAACATAATATCTCTATTGGAAGTCACATTTCAAAAAAAGTTGCAAAACTCCCCTTTTTCGCTCCACCCTATTCTACACATGGGTTAGTAAACCATCGTTTTCTTTGTAAAGTGAATAATAAACTTCCAAAATTTCCTGGGATTTTTCTATCAAAATCTGGAGATTACGCCGTCTCCATTTAATACCTTAGTACCGGTATTGCAAACACTAATGCATTTTCTCCTTTATTTAAGAGTGAGAAAGTTCTCGAGTTAGCTAGCAAGTGGATAGCAACAGATGGCATATTTTTCTGGAATCCGTACGCGATTAAGAACATAGCAGAGTTTCGTGCATACTTGTGGGTTAAGTACATAGTTTCCGTGTTCTGATGGAGGACGAAGTACACAAGAAATTAATTTCTTTTCCAGTGTGCTCAATGCTGGTCGATTGGGCGCTCGTGCCATGGGCTGGCTGCCTGACTCGCGGTACTAGAGCTTCTGTCACGCCTGCCTATCCGCGTCCCATCGCCTCCTATTAGTTTGTAACTCCCCAATTGGATATTACTGCACTGACGGTAAAATATAGAATACTGTGTTTCCAAGCTGCAAGTACATATTAAGTGTTGCATTTTGTTGCGGACTTGCTCTACTGGAACTGTAAGATCCCGCACCGTACTTCATCGCTGCCCATGTGTATGTTTTGTGTATGCACTTGCTTACTTCGATGTGGCAACCGGTCTTTGGGTGAGGCTCAGGTGGTATTATGCACGACACCCAACGTGTGCTGAGATCTCGCTACCCTTGTCTCCGGTTGAGTCGTAACGTCTAACCAACGGTCGAGGCAACATCCGGCATCTGGGTACCTAGCTAATCTAATCCTTTCGATATTTACTACGGAATAAATATTTTGCACTAACTGGATTGATAAGTTTACTCACTGAAATTAGTCTTAAATGTTCGTACACTGATTTCTATCAGTTATCTTTTGATGGGACTTCTCCCCAAGTGTGCCCCCAAGAATGCATAAAAGATGCTAAGGGATGTGAGTGGGAACAGTTTTGTGCTCAACGCTGGTGGAGAAAACCGCTTCTGCTTCCAGTTATCTATTTCTATTGAAGCTCAGTTCGTAATATGTTGTGTTTTTCACTCTAAATTAGTACTGTAGTCTGTACGAGAAACTTTGCTGTGTTCACTCGAAGCACTAGTGAGTGGATTGACATTGGGCCCCATGAACCATAAAGTATGCCTCCAATGAATACCCTTCTACTTCTCTTCGAACCAAACACGTTGGCTGCCACTTACACAGCGTCGAGGCCGCCCTGTGTGGCGCTTTACCGCAGTGCTTCTTTTCTGAAAAAGTTATGGACGGATTTTGACGAAATTTACAGGGATTAAGCGATGTGTTATTTCGCTTGTCAGTGAAGATGAAGCATTTGTCAGTCACGAAGACTTCAGGAAGGCAGTCATACTGCTATCGTGTGGCGAGTCAGTTATAAAAGCATTCTGCACATTTGCTGCTTCGTGCATGTTGCAGTTCTTACTTTTACGTCACCGTTAGCACTAGCTAACAACTATTAGGTTTGTGAACTTGACGCGTTTCTTTTATTGTTTATCAGCTCGTGGGATGTGACCTTCATTTTTGAACTTGTAATGTTTATACATGTGGAAATAAGGTTCAAACCTTGAGTTTTCTGTTGTTTTGTGTTTTTTTTTTTCATATTAGAACGGGGTGCTTGGGGATAAATTGAAGGTATATTTCTGCCTCCTTTCAGGCTGCACTTTGCTATTAAAAAGGTTTCACACCTTTGTGTTTCATTTGCCAGTTCTTTAGCTCATTAACTGAATATGTGGGCTCTTGCGTGAACAACTGGAATATTGTATTTACCTCTGCCGAGGAAGTTATGCTTTTGCCGGCGTTTGTCATTGTGTCTGCTGTCTTTCAGCAACGTAACTCAAAAAGTATGTGTTGATCTTTATTTACTGAGACTTTCAAGAATATTACATGGAGCAGATGATTCAGTTCTGGTAATCTTCAAGAAGAACTCTTGGATTCTGAATTATTTTGAAATTTTCGTAAGTTGGCTTAAGTCTGAGCTCTAAGGAGACACAGGGTGAGTCATAGAGCAAACTACTCAATCTCCAATATTACCTAAAGCGATGTGTGTCTAGCTGTATATCTGTCTGGTTTCTGTTACGCTTGAGGAAAACAGAAAACTGGCCATGCTGTCAGGCTCTGATGTAGCTACACTAAAGCCTAAAAGGAGAAGAGATAGTTCAGGCAGTAGACGATGGCAAATGTACGCGGTAATCCTAAAATAATAAAACGCTTCGTGTATTTATATATTTTTTCGTGTCCGCTCTTAAGGAAACAGATAAGCGGAAAAGTAGGTCAGGTTGCAGATTTTGTAATTAAGTTACGTTTTCATAGAGACCGATGACCGGGTTGCAGAAGATGGCGAAAGTGGGATCCTTTTCTCTTTATCTGAATGCAATATATTTGGACACCTTCTGGAGTCCGATTCTATAATCTTTTTCTCTCACGTCACGACTTATAAATTCAGCAGATGATTAACTGATCACTCATGACGCTTCGGGCAGTAGACAATCATTTCACGGGCTGTAGACTATTATTCCTTCTAGCTTACTGTCTTTCTGTGACGAAGTAGATTTCGCTTCATGGGCCAAAATTTTAGCACTTTAGCTGACTGGAGTTGCAGTCAAGTTTGTTGTGAGGGTTTTTACTCAAGATTTTACTTTGGAAGACGCCCGTTTAATTAAGAAAGAGGATGGGGGAACTTAAAAGAAGAATGAGACAACTACAGTCTCAAGAACGAGGACGTGCTACCAATGGAGAGAGATTGAGCGCCTATGCGACACAGTTACAAGAGAGACTTGAAGCAGAAAGATTACAGAAGGGATTATGAGCTGCTAATGACTGTGAGCGGGAAAATGTGGAAACGGCAAGTTAGAGCAAAAACCAAATATATCGAGTATTACTTAAATTTTTATCACTCACAGATCCACTAGTCTATATTATAATTGTTTGTACCTCCGTTAGTTGTATACTTGGTACGATCGTGACTCTTTCTTCGGTATTAGAAAAGAGAAAATAAGTGCATCCTCAAAGTATCCTTGATACAACCTGGGAAGGGATCAATAAGAGAAGGAATTAAGTTCAAAACGAAGCTGCTACTGCTCTCAGTTCTTAGGTAGATGATTCACGGCCTGACTTGGAACATTTTTCACACTTCGTATGAATAATAAAGAGTCCGAGGGCAGACTTGAAGACTAATGCTTTTGTTCTGTGGTATTTCCACAGGTTCCTTCAGTATTAAACAGTGGAAACTTAGGACATCCCCAAGGTACTGTTTCGGAAGGCAACAACTCGAATTAAATGTTTATTTTTTACGCTGCTACTACTCGGAGGTCATAGGTAGAAGATTTGTTATCTGATTTGGAACATATTTCGCCGTTGGTATGCATGTTATGGATCTGAGATATCCCTGAAGAACCGGGCTAGTCGTGTATTTTAATTGTAGAAAGAGAAAAAAATTAGTTGTGTGCTATCTACCGTCGAAATGTGCTGAAAAGGTTGCGTTGCTGCTTGATAAAATTCAGACACATTGCAGTAGACTTGAAAGTATGTACAGTCTAATCGTTACAGGTGAATTCAGCTTTTTTTTTCTTAAAATGGCTACGTCTAGACGTACCTGATAAAATAAGTAGTTTTATTTTAAGCTAACGAGGAAAGACATATTCGACCCCCTCTTTGTACATTTGTACAGAACACCCAATTTGTAAAGAATATCGGTGCCCCAGATGCAGGTTTGTCTGATCACAAACTCATTGACATCACAGCCCAGTTCAGTAGCTATGAAGCACGTGACTCGAATAATTATGAGCAAAATAGCATACAGTAAATAGTCCGAGATTTAAATGCTTTCAATAATCAGATAAATTGGGAAGGCTTGAACGATGACTTGCGGTCTGTGAATTGGGACACTCTTCTAAGTGACTACTCAAAATGAAACAATGAACGAAATCTTCGAAAAAGTCCTGTTGAAAAAGTGCGTGATTTACCTCCCACCGACAACGAGAAAGTGACCTAAAAATCGCCATCATAAATTTCGCAAAAGCTTACTAAAGAAAAGAGCAAGATTGATCAAATACGTAAAGTAATCATATGGATTGCAGCGACAAATTGAATGCCGGTAGAGACCGGAAGAGATTGAACATAAACTTGCCAAATGTCATGAAGAGAAACGGGAAAGAGAAGTGCAAGCCATCTAGAAGGTAAAAGAAAACTAGTATATACTTTTTCGCTTAGGCATCAAAATACTCGTCTCCGAAAACGAAAATACTGTATGGCCATTATCGAACGAATATGGATCTGTGACATCACGATCAAGACCTGAGCGAAATACTGAGCCGTCAATACCAGAAAGTATTTAGCAAAAAGACCAGTAACCCTGAAGTTAAATTATTAGAAGCAACTGGTTACTTGATGGATTTTCAATTCACAAAACTGAACATTGAATTGGCCATTGATGATCTGAGCGGAAACAGTGCTTCAGGACCAGATAATGTTCCAGCAAAAAACCTCAAAATATGCAAGCGAAGAATTTCTTACCCACTTTACCTCATGTGGTTATATCAATCACTTACAAGCATGCAATCATTACCTCAATCCCCCAAAATGGAAATAGTACGGATCCAGTGAACTATAGACCTGTCTCATGAACTAATCACGTATTAAAAACTTTCGAATGGGTGTTCCGTACACACCTAGTTCACCATCTAGTTAACAATCAACTACTCACATAAAAACAACATGGTTTCCGACGTACGTCCCACTACAGTACTTCGCAAATGCTGGAACATTATGGTTCCATCTTAGAGACGTTGTGTAAAGGAAAGAATGTGAACGTAATTTACTTAGATTTTGCTGAGACTTTTGATAAGGTTGACCATGGAATCGTAATGTTAAAACTTTCCCGTATGGGTATCCGTGGAAACTGTCATCTGTGGCTTGAAGCATTCCTGTCGTATAGAAATAGTCAAGAACAAAGTGTCGGCAAGACAGCCGAGACTTAGTGGGATACCAAAAGGCACCCTGCTTGGACCTTGACTTTTTCTTATCGTGACAATAACATGGGGTACGGATGCAGCTATGCGGTCCCTTCGTCATTTGCTGACGACGCACGAATACTAGCTGCTGCGCAGTCTGTAGAAGATGTGCTGTCTGTTCAGCAAGATTTGGAAAGTATTGGCAACTTTCGAGCTGCTAAGATACAGAAAAAAATCAAACACTCTTTGAATCCACACTATAGGCACCGGCGATGGTCACGAAATGAAAGAAAGACAGGTTTAAGAAACGTTGGAGTGATAATGCCTAGAGTTATTGCAAATTCAGCATTTGTTTTGCCCATCCATTTGCTTATTTCGAATGAAGTTATATTATTTCTATACAGAGTCTGTCCTAGAGTTATCACTAATTCAACGTCCGTTTAGCGCATTACTGTATTTATAAGGAATTACAATAATTTGATTCCTACGACGTGTCAAAATTTTGTTTGAAAATGTACCCCTGTGAGCTTGTCTGAAAACGGTTGCTCATTTCGAATGAACTAAAGTTAATGGTATTTATAATTTATCTAGAGTTAATGCAAATTAAGCCTCCGTTTTGCCCATTGAGGTGTTGTTAAGAGTTAGAAATGTTTAATTCTTCCGACTTGTCAAAGTATTGCCGGAAAATGTACCGAGAAATGTACGTGATCTCTATACATAAAAGGAGGACAAGAAAAGCTCCATTACTATCGACCGATCAGGCCTACTTCAGTCGTCTGCCAAACCACCGAACGTCTCCTGAAAAAGCGTATCAATGACACCTAAAGTGGGGGCTACACAATGCAAGTTTTATTGCGTGCAACTGAATGCAATTTGATTGCATGTGCAACATTTATTGCACAGCAGACTACACTGTCCTAGCCTCGCGCCGTCGCGCGGCTGCAACTTGCAAGTCAGTTGCTTA
>LQNS02278094.1:39735653-39749591 GCA_001587735.2 Parhyale hawaiensis | reverse complement strand
GATTAGCTTACAGCTACCCATGGGCTTGACGACAATTATCTACGAATTCATGTTCTATTAATGCTCTTTTACCAATTGTATCGACCTGTTTTACGCTTTTTTGTCTCAATAAACATTATTATTATTATTATTATTATTATGTACGGCAATTGTAGGTAGAATTTATCACTTTCAACCGTTGCTATTGGTAACACAGTGGTGTGTTTTCTATCAAAGAATTTTCTTACTATGTTATTGAACAGTTTTGGTGGGTACCGTAGTAGTTGTCAAGAAAATATTTTTTGAATTCTATTTCCTGGTGCAAATAGTGGAACGAACGAAACATCAGTGTTTCGTAAACCAACGTTTTCAGGACCTGGTACAAACTTCTTCAGCAATATTTCATACCAGTACAAAACTACAATCATTTCTACTTCACTGAACAGAACATACAGTGTTTCATGGTCGTTCCACTATGTGCACCAGGAAAGAGAATTCCTTAAGATCATAGGCTAGTAGAATCACTAGAATCTATTTTTATGCACATGGATAAACCAAATATTAGCAACAGCCAGTCTGCTGTGCCCCTAAAAATACTCAGTTAATATTATTTATCTTTCAATTTTAACTCTTGCTTAGGCTCTATAGGTAGATGAGAAATTATAACGCTTTGTTTTCTTGATTTTATTTATCACAATTTATGCTTCATGACTTCTCTTGATATTTCAGCTCTGAGGATGGATTTATTTGAATCCGTAACGTTTGCCTTTAATCAGGAAACATGTTTTATATATCTAACTTGGTTCTCTTTATATTACGATGGAGATTCCCTAAAAATCAATCAATAACTGGAACCATCTACAGTTGCACCATGTCATTGCTCATTTCTCATTATTACCTAGGAATACTACGCCCTTTGTGGTTGCCTACGTTACCGTACATCCTGTCATGGTTGCCTAGTATGTTACTGGTATATCACTTAATGGTTGCCTACGTTGAATCACTTTCGTAGTTGCGTATGTTGAATCATTCCATAGCTGCCTAAGTTGAATGACATAATGGTTGTTCTCTTCGCTACATACTGTCATGATTGTCTGCGTTGTATCGCTTCATATTGTATATGTTACTGGTACATCGCATCATGGTTGCATACATTACATGATTTAATGGATTACGATGTTTAATCACTTCTTGGTTGCTTTCATTTTATAATTTAGTAGACTACTATTTTACATCGCTTCATAATTGCTTCCTTTACATGTATAATTTAATCCCCCTCAGGGGGCGTAGCATTGGCCATATATATATATAGGGTTAGATTAGTTTAGGTTCGTCCATCCTATGCTATGGGGCCAGGCTACCTCAGGGGACCCGTGTAGGTTACCTCAGCCATTAGCTAGACCTTCGGGATGTCTCTCCTTCGTGTCCACTTTGCTTCCTTCCTGATTTCATACTCCTACTTGCTCATGCTTTATTTTGTTCTTCTTCTTCTTTCCCGACTTGCTGTTCCCATGCACGTTGATCCTGTGTGGGAACACCTTCGTGCATGGGTTCTCCGTTTCTCTTGACATACTATATGTCCCTTGCTTTTTCCTCTGTGATATCGTTCTGCTCGGAAACGGAGGCTTAAACTTCCTACTATAACTATAACATATATGATTTCATAGATGACAATGTTACTGCACCTCGTGGTTCCCGGAGGTAAATCACCCCATCGTTTTCTACATTACATCACTTCACTGCAGCCAATGTTAGATCACTTCACAGCTGCCAATGTTAAATCACTTCACAACTGCCAGTGTTAGATCACTTTACGACGGTCAATGCTAGATCTCTCTAGGCCTGCCAATGCTACATCATTTCACAGTTGAAGATAATAGATCATTTCAAGGCTACCAAAGCTGTATCATTTAACGGCTACCTATGGTGTATCACTTTACGGCTACCCATGCCCTATCACTTCACTACTGTCAATGCTCAATGCTACAACAGTTCATGGCGGACAGTCCTTCATCATTCAGATCACTTCACGGCTGCCAATGCTATATCCCTTCATTACTGCTATTGCTATATACTTCACTTCATTGCTTCTAATGTTATGGATCACTTCATGGCAGCCGGTGCTTCATCACTTCACTGCTACCAGGGCTTCATCACTTCATGTCTGGAAGCTGCTGCGATTCACCCTTCAGCTGTGCTGTCTTTACTGATCATCTCTCTTAGCCCGTATATATACCAAATAAAGTCCATTAATATTTTCACCAGCTGTTTACTTGGCATTTCCTTTATAAATCGAGCATACTACAAATTTAAGAAGCTTCTGTTTTACAAAATGAGACTGTTCCACGAACTATTATGAAATAGTTTTACTCTACTGAAAATATCAAAGTATGTCATAAACAGTTGCTCTCCGTAATTACACTTCTAGCCTTAGTATTTTTTTTTAGGAATTTGTTGCATATAGAAGTTTTGGAAGTATGTACAGGTTTGCCAATTATTATTGCATGCAGAAGAATCAAGTTAAATCGTTGAATAAAGTATGAAAAAGTAATGGAAGAACATAAAAATACGTCTGCGGCACCGTGCAGTCAGGCCCAATTGCGGTACCGAAATCTGCCTAAGGCGCCAGTGTCCAGTCAATGTATAGTGTGATCTATGATTGTATTTATAGTTAAGCTTATAGTTAATGCTAATTCAACATCCGTTTTGCTTATTGGTGTGTTGTTTTGGAGTTACAAACGTTTGATTCCTACGGCTTGTAAAAATTTTACCGCAAAAAGTACCCTGAGTGATTACCTATACGATTTTACGGAAACTGTTGCTCAATTCCGTTACCAATTCCAAATGTAATTATAGTTTATCCCATAGTTATTGTATATTCAATATCAGTGTTGTTAAGGAGTTACAATCATTTGATTCCTTCGACTTGTCAAAATTTACGAATACGGTGCTCATTTCGAATGAAGTTATATTAATTCTATTAATAGTTTATCTTGTAGTTACAGCCCTCAGGGGCATATTATGGCGGGCCCTTTCCCTGCCATAATATGTTTGGGCATCACGCACTCAAGGGTCCCGAGTGCCTTCTCCGCAGGAGATGTAGCATCTGGCCGCAGTTCCTGCTGAGAAGGTTAGTTTTGTAGAGTTAGGTAGGTTCTCTATATTTCCTTTCTGTTCCGCGAGGTGGGCCGCCGATCGAGGTGACAGACTATTTCTGCGGGGCTCTTACCTTGCCCGTGCGGAAGGACATAGAAGGGACCGTCCGCTCGGGCGCATCTTTCTTCTGTCTTCTTCTCTTTTCGTCCTTCATCTCATGCCACCTAGCTGAGCACAACGTTGTGGTGTAAGCCGAGTAAATCATCTTTGATCGCTATTGATTGTCTTAAGTTTCGGAAATAGCGGGAATATACTAATATAATAATCTTGTAGTTACACAAATTCATCATCCGTTTTGCCCGTTGATGTGTTGTTTAGAAATTACCACCATTTGAATCCCTGCGATTTGTCATAATGTCACCGGAAAATGTACCCAGGAGCGATTTTACGAAAGCGGTTGCTGATTCCAAATAAAGTCAAATTAATTGTATTTATAGCTTATCTTATAGTTACTACAAATTCAGCATCTGTTTTGCCCGTTGATATTTTGGTAATTCGATACAGTCATTTGATTCCTTTGACTTTTCGCCTTCAGGGGTATATTCTGACTCGTCCTTTCCTTGTCACAATATATATGGGCCTCACCAACCCAAGTGCTGTCCCGAGTGCCATCTCGGCAGGAGATGTTGCAGCTGGCTGCAGTTCCTGCTGAGATGGTTAATTTGTTAGATAGGTTCTCTTTAGTCCCCCTTTTGTTTCGCGAGATGGGCCGCCGAATGGTGGTTAGCGACTCATGCCATAGGACTATCTGTTCCCGTGTAGGGGGCCACAGAAGGGACCCTCCGCACGAGTGTTTTCTATCTACTGTCTTCTTCTCTTTTCGTTTTTCGTCTCTTAGATGCTTTTCACCTTTTTTTCTCCGCCAGCAGTAGCGCACTCGACCAACTGAGACTCTCCTGGCAGGAATGCCGAGATAAAACATTCACACACTGATGAGACATAATAAACAGTCTCACTGCTTGGGTCACGTCGTATGACGTGGGTGCGGTGGTAAAACCAGGAATACAATAATTATCCTTCTAATTGTCAAAATCTTGCCGGAAAATGTGCCCAGGTATATACCTGTGCGATTTTACCAAAACGGTTGCTCATTTCGAATGAAGTCAAATTAATTGTATTTATAGTTCATCTTATAGTTACTTCCGCCGAGGAGGCTATGTTTCCATCGAGTTTGTCTGTGTGTCATCTGCCTGTCTGTTATTCTCTTTGTTTGTCACTCTGTCACCAAGATAACTTTGAAAGTTATGGACGGATTTTAACGAAATTTACAGGGATTGTTAAATATGTTAGAAGAAGCAGATGATTAACTTTTGGTGAAGATCCGTCCATCTGTTTGTTTTGTTTGCCTCATTTTCGTAATGCCATAACATGAAACGTTATGGACAGTTTTTTATGAAATTTATATAAGTTAGGTATATTATGAAGAGTGAATGACTAAATTTTTATGATGATTTATTTGTTCATATGTTTGGGGCTGTGATTAATTTTATGCTTGTTAGCACAATAACTCAAAAAGTAATGTACAGATCTCTATGAAATTTACAAGAGTGTTTAGTAATGTTGAAAGACATAAATGATTAAATTTTGGTGATGATCGGTTTGTGTGTTTGACTGTTTGCCAGAATGCTTGTTAGCAGCATAACTCGAAACTTTGTGAACGGATCTTCAAGAAAATTACTGGAATTGTTAGTCCTATAAAAAGACACAAATAATCAGATTTTGGTGTTGATACAAAGAAAAGCACGGTTTCAGAACCAATTTTAGTTGTTCGTTACTGTTGCCATGCTTGGCGGAGGTTTACTCTCTCAGAGTGCTCTTGTTAATAGTTAAGTGCCTGGGTGCGTTTTCCGGCAAACTCTTGACAAGTCGGATCAATCAAATGATTCTAACTCCTTAACAACGCATCAATGGATGCAACGATTGTGGAATTTGCATTAACTATAATATAAACTATACAGTGCTTAGACATAAGTATTTGCACAACTCTATTTTTTATGTATTTTTAAAAATTCAGGGTCTGCTTTAGGATAATTAATACAGGAAGTTTATATAGCATATATATAATAGAATATTTGAACAGAACAGTCATATGTACACTTATAACAAGGAAATTTAACACAAGTAAAAGTAATGAGGGATAAAAGTATTTGACCATAATAAATATGATGTTGAATCTTTGATATTTAGTACTATAATTTGAATAAATTAGTTTGGAAATTATTCTAGAACGTTCACGAAACGTCTCGAAACAAATGCAATACAAACAAACCACAGCCGGCGCAATTATTACCTCTCTAGATCTCGTTGAAGTCGCGCCCACTCTCACTACAATGCCCAAAGTTAAAGAAATCCCTGAAGCTACTCGTAAACGGATAATTCAGCTTCTTAGTGAGGGATTAATTTATAGAGTAATAGCAGACCGTGTCAATGTTCCTTTTTCAACGGTTGGAGCAATAGTCCGCAAGCATCAAGTGACTGGGGCGGTCGCCAACCTACCAAGAGCCGGAGCTCCGCGTAAGATCATGGGTCGTCCTCGGCGCTACATGCTACGTAAAGTGAGTAATGACCCCATGACAACTCGTGCTGACCTTCAGAGTAAACTGGCGTCTCAGGGACTGCATGTCACCAAGAAAACTATTGTTTGGGAATTGAACCGTACTGGCATTCATTCTTCCACTGCTCGCAAAACTCCTCTTCTTACAGCAAAACATGTCAAGAGCCGCTTAACATTTGCCAAAGACCACCTGGACAAAGGAAATGAGTTTTGGGAAGAGGTTATATGGTCTGACGAAACTAAAATAGAACTTTTTGGCCGAAACGAAGCTCGGCATGTATTGAGGAAACGTGGTACTGCATATGACCCCAAGAACACCATCACCACCGTGAAGCATGGAGGGGGCAGCATCATGGTGTGGGGTTGCTGCACTGCCCATGGTGTTGGGGATCTTCATGTCATTGATGGCAAGATGAATAGTTTCATGTACATGGAGATATTAGAGAAGAAGATGCTTCCAAGTGCCAAGATAGCAACATCCACAATCGCATCCGCAGATGTCAGAACTGTAAAATCCGCACATCCGCAGCAAGGAAATCGCTGATGTGCGGTTTATCACTGTACGCTAAACTCATCCACACCGCAGAAAACAACATTCTCATATGGATTGAAATGTGTGCAAGCGCTGTCCCTGTCTACAAAGCACCGTCTAAGTTTTTTTTCGTAAATGTTGTACAAACTGCCGTCGTGAGAGGGTGTGTGTATGTTTGTGATCGGGCGAATATTCGCAATTGCATCCGCACCCGCGGACCTCCGCACCTTTTTTGAACATCCGCATCCGCGGATGTTGACATTGTAACATCCGCAATCGCATCCGCTGATGTCAGAACTGTAAAATCCGCTACAAGATCCGCATCCGCGGATGTCCAAAAAATGACATCCGCCCCATCACTAATTATCATCAGTAAGAGCAAGAAACTAGATTATTTTTATATACAGACGTTTAAGTCTTCGTTTCCACAACAAAGGCGATATCACAGAGGAAGAAAGAAGGGACATATAGTGAGACGATTGACACGTGGAACCAATGTACGACGGTGTTCCCACACATAATCAACGCGCATGGGAACAGGAAGTCGAGAAAGAAGAGGAAGAACAGATAGAAGAAAGATAAGTAGGAGTATGAGCTGGGAGCAAGCAAAGTGGGAACGAAATACAGGTATCCCCAAGGCCTATGTAATGGCTAAGGTCCCCTGGGGACGCTGCTCCCCATAACAAGGAATGGGCGAACTTATTCCGATGGCCTATGGCCCATCCTGTGCCTCCTGAGGGGATAAGAAACTAGAACAGTGGTTCCCAAAGTTCAGTTTTCTACGGTCCCCCTGCGAAATCACTCTGAAATATGCAGACCTCCCGCCATTAAAATGGCATCAACTTAGTATATTACGTACTGAATGAGTATTGTAGATATCGATAGCTACAAGGCTATTGCTTTTCACTAAATACAGAACGGCAGAAGCATAACAACATACGCCAAACATATAATTACTCATGTCATAGTCACGTAACATCCCAGCACAGCCCATTATTCACATACAACGAGTTTTCACCTTCAACTTTCTTTGAATTTATTTTAACTCGCCCTATATGACTATTTGCATTGAATTATGGTTAGCATGTGTTGATCTCGTCGTTTTTGAAAAAAGTACGTTTTTGTGATTGAGCTGAAGCTTTGAGGAGTAACTATACCATAGTTAAAATTTTTCAGTTTCAATAAATTGATTTAAAAAATTATTATCAGCTATTGAAAATTATATATTTTTCCGCCTGTGACCTTGAGATATTCTGTAATTCGTATCATCCATGGGATAAAAAAAAATTTCATATTGTCACAGAAACTTCAAACATCATAAACCAGTAGGGGGTCCGTGCGTGAACCAACAGGGGCCGTAGGTTCAGATGCACGCCCAATGGGAACCACTTAACTAGAAGGATGCAAAGTGGGCAAGGAGGAAAGATATCCCGAAGGCCTAGTTTTGGTTAAGGTAACCCTGTCACTCATTCTATGACGTCTGAGGGAGCCGTACTCAATGTATCTTAACAAAATTTCTTTTCTAACTCCTTTTTACTACCTACATGCGACTGGATCGAGCAAAGTGTGTTGGATGACATTCTGCCTTCGATTTTTTTATCCAGTGTCGTGTCACCACTAGACGGATATATTTACCGCTGCTCATCTAGTCGTCGCAGATAAAATTGCAGACACTTAGCAATATTCAGTCCTTGTGTATAAATCATTAGTCGTCTTGGTGCTGTGCCTCCTATATTTAACACACATGTTGTCTCTCCTCGCCTGCCATAATTTAGGACAATTATTGCTTTGAATGAGCCAAGATTGGCTCGCCAGCTTTCAACGATCTAAGAATCTGCTGGGCTTTGACTTTCGTCAGCAGCAAAGCGTCGCTGCGTGTTCGTTTAGCTCGTCTGGCATCCCTGCTTCTGAGGTCGCCGCTAACGAACCGTGATCTGAGCCGCTAATTTGAACGAAAACATGCTTGGCTCGACCAACGTGTCAACAGATTATAAAATTTTTCATTTGGGGCGACCGCAATGGTATGGACTCGGAATATAATGCGTGGACGTAGCTGTGTGGTCCCACTTCTGCAGGGAGCTCAGAGCAGACCGAGCGCGTCGTCAGGTGGCCGCTTCTCTGAAAATTAACGAACATCCCTGCTAGCTACCGTACGAAGGAAACTCCTCATGTGGTTGTTCAACGTTGCTGTTTGCACCGTGGTAAGTTCCGACTTACTGTAGATTCTAGGTAATGGCGCTGTAACCAGTCATAGCTGAGGGGAAGTTTTACATTAGCTACTTGTATGTATATGGGATCTAGAGAGCCACTTTGTAGCTTTACAGACATGGTATCGCCTCCTTTCTACGGCAAATTTTTTATTAATAAATTTTATTTGACTAGTCATAAGAGCAAAGATCCATTGCAACTTTCCATCGTCAAAACCTAGCATCTAGCATGAATGGCCGTTTAAAATGCAAATAGGCATAATTCCAGAGTGCAGATTCCACGGTTGTAAATGTGTATTCTTTGCCTTCTGACTCACAGTTTTAACTAAATAGTTATTAAATACTAACGTTAATTCTGTAATGATATCAATCCTAGGTAAACATGCATTCTGTACTTGCTGCGTTTCCGTATTAGAGTCAGTGCTGTAATAATACCAACACTATATTAGTTTCCTCTCTGTACAAGCGACACCGAACTTTTAAACGTCAATTCTGCACTAAAGGCCAATTATTCTGTGCGAATGTCAACTCCATCCCAAACCCTACTCTACCCAAATGCCTACTTACTCTACAGCTATGCCTATTCTGCACCAGTATCTATTATGTTGTAACATCATTGCATTAAAATGAAAAGAATGACATTTTGAAGATTTTCTGTTGCATGACCGCATCACGAAGTTAGTAGGCTAATAGTGTCAACCTCTCTGAAATACCATATCACCGTTATTTACAAGTTTGGGAAAGCATGTTGTTCCTAGGGAAGGACTAGCTATGCAAGACCAGTGCAACGTAAATTTCGTACCTAATATTCTCTACACATGCAGTGATAATCAGCTCAGGCTGAATCAGCTATAATTTTCATGAAGATCTGTCCTAAGATTCCTTTGCCGTATGCGTCGTAGCAATAATATGTACTCATAGTTGTGTTGTCATTGTTTGTAAAATGTTAGTCGCTGATAGCTGTGAAGTCATGGCTGCGACGCGATATAGGTTTTTCTGAAGCATTGTATGATATTTAAAATATTTTCGATGCCGTTTTCGTCTTCATGTGACAAAAAGAAATGTTTATAAAAGCAAATAATCAGCTTTTGTCCAAAAATAATTTCAAAAGCACATACATATTTCGTGCGTTCTCTCCATTAGCATTTCTGTCATCGCATGAGATCATCTAACTTTCGTGTGGCTCACGCTACCTTTAAAAAGCTGGTATCTTGTCTCCATGAAATGTAAGCGAAACTGTGACTGGTTTATCGCGAAATTTTCTGCAAAAGTGAAAAGAAAACTAGAGTACTCTGAGAGTGCATACCTCCGCCGAGCGAGGCAGCGCTAACGAAAAATTCAAAGCGGCTCTGAAACAATGATTTTTTATATCAACGCCAAAATCTGTTTGCTTGTGCCTTTCGATAATGTTAACAGTAATTTTTTTTGGAGATCCGTTCATGACTTTTTGTTGAGTTATGCTGCTAACAAACCTTTTAACAAACATAAGTCAAACGGATAAAACGTTCATCACCAAAATTTAATCAATTATTTCTTTTATCGTGACTAACAATTCCTGAAAATTTCATAAAGATCCATCCATAATTTTTGAGTTATTGCGCTAACAAACATTGGTCAAACACACAAACGGACCAGCCGATCATCAGCAAAATTTAATCAATTATGTCTTTCAACATTACTCACAATTCCTGAAAATTTCATATAAAGATCCATCCATATTTTGTGAGTTATTGCGCTAACAAACATTTTAACAAACATTAGTCACACAAACGGACCTACTGATCATCACCAAAATTTAATCAGTTATGTCTTTTAATGTGACAGTACTAACAATTCCTGAAAATTTCATAAAGATCCACCCTTGTTTTTTTGAGTTATTGTGCCAACAAGCATAAAATCAAACACAGCGACAAGCGAACGAACAAACAGTTCATCACAAAAATTTGATCATATACTCTCTCTAACAAACAACAACTCATGTAAATTTAATGAAAATCCGTCCATTACTTTTTAAGTTAGGGCACCAACAAAAAAAAGGCAGACAGATAAACAAACAGATGGACGGATCTTCACCAAAATTTAATCATCTGTTCCTCCTAATATACCTAATAATCCATGTAAATTTCGTCAAAATCGGTCCATAACTTTTTGAGTTATTTTGATGACTGAGAGACAAAGCCGACGAAAATATAACCTCCTTGGCGGAGACAATAAAATCATGCGTGGAGCACAGTGCTAACAGAAAGGAAGACCGACAGGCAAAAACGAGCAGGCAGACAGATCATCACCAAAATTTATTTAGCGTCTGGAGCTACGTTGTTGAAAAAAAGGGACAAACTCCGTCAAACATATATCCTCACTGGCGGAGATAACGAAAAGAAAACGGAAAAAATATGAGCAATAGGAAACCCGATTCGCTTAACAACAAGAAATGCTTGTGAATAAAATTTGTCCTGTGTACTTTATTTTGCACCGTCGATTAATTGCATAGCTATATTTAGAATAATAGCAAACGGATTATTGAATATCGTGAAATTTCTACTGGTTGAATGTGTACGAAAAGAGATCAGGAGAGAAGGAAAAATTCGTATGATAATAAAAGCAAGCGCAAACTTGAGAAACAGTTATATGACTAAAGAAGTACACAAATAGAAGATGGCTCCGAGACTTAAGATAAATAGCGCACAGGAAGAGGAAACTCAATACACGAAAACATTCCCAATGCATAGTTGGTGAGATGGATGCATGGCATGAATGCAAGCCAATTGTCATAAGGATTAGCAATAAAAGTACAAGGAAATGTTTTTGAATTTAATCATCAGTAATAAAAAGCCTCTCATTGTATCGAAGAGATTGAGTCTGTGTCTCCACAGCAAAGACATTCAAGCACAATAAGGAACAAGGGGCTTGCAGTATGCCCATAGAAACGGGGAACCCATGCATGAAGCTGTTCCCTCACAGGATCAATAAAAAGTCGGAAGAAAAGAAAAGAACAGGATAAATCATCATTACAAATATGAAAGCACAAGGAAGCACAGTGTTACGTACTGAAGGAAGACGTCGAGAGAGCCTAACGAAGACTTGTTAGGTAGCATGCAAATTTCTTCTTGGGGTGCTGCACCCCAAATCATTCGAAGGGCTGCCACAGTTAAAAATTAAAAACGCTGCGTACTGAAGGTATTAAAATACGAGGTACAATAAGTTTGCCATATTATGAACGTCTTAGTTCCAACGTATTTTGTTCAGTGTTAACCTCTTTAAATCTTTTTGTATAGTTTAGATTAGATTAGCTGCAAGTTTCTTCTTGGGGTGCTGTTCCCCAAATCATTCGAAGGGCTGCCAGAGTTAAAAATTAAAAACGCTGCGTACTGAAGGTATTAAAATATGAGGTACAATAAGTTAACCTCTTTAAATCTTTTTGTATAGTTGATTTGTGGTGCGTTGGGTGGGATACGGAGATGCAGTAGGTGTAGGTTAGATAAAGTTCGTTACGTTAGATAAGGTGCATAGGGTTTAACAAGGTACATATAAGGTTAGACAAGGTGCACATATTTGTCTACAGTGGGTACGTTGAGCGAGACGATAAAAATAATATTAAACGCTCAACCAGGGATGCTCATATAATTACTTGTTTCGGGTAAGACGAAGTGTGCTAGGTCAGATCAGGGTGATCCAACTTCTTCGACACTGTGGGCGACTTCGGGCCTCAACGGTTACATAAACAGCCAAAGATATATATAACGTGAATAGTATACAATTTTCATGTGTATACAAAAAATTGACATACTAAAGGACTCTGCGCTCATTTCCTTTTTATTATCACCAAAATTTGGTTGTTTATGCCTCTTGGCAGTAATAAAAGTTCCTATAATTTTCCTGAAGATCTGTCGGAAACGTAAAAATAAATATGGAGACACACTGTAAATACAAACTGATGGACAGGTCATCACAAACATTCGGTCAATTTGCTTTCGTAACATTTTAGCAGCTCCTACAAGTTACATGATTTGCTTAGGTGGTGGTGATGGCACTGGCGCAAGGAAGTACGGCGCTGCCCCTCAGTGTCTACTCGGAGTGGTTTATGCACGAGCAAGAGTGTCGAGACATCGCCGGCAATCGTGACCTATACGACGAAATTTCCAGGGTGTGCAGCGATTGTCAGAACGTATTCCGAATGTCAAACATCGGCTCTGCTTGCAGGTTAGTATTTTGTTTCATCTATTTCTACTAGACTGTTGAATGCGTTATCGTCGCCAGTAAATTTTTAAATTTATTACCATCTATATATTGAGGCTCCATCCGTCCGTCCGTGTGTCTGCACGATACGCTTTCAGGATTAGCTTGGAGAAACGTTGCACATCAATAAGAAACTGACTTCACTCGCTCTTCTCTTCAGTTAAGATGCTAGCCAATCTTTCTCAAGGGGCGCATGCTCATTTTTAAAACTCAAATTTCATTACTGTTTACTTGGAAATAAATTCTATTACTGACTGAATGGTATTCACAATTTTCCATTATTATCTTCTCTAATCTGCAGAAACCCTTTAGATGTCCCGTCCATTCGTATGAGTAGAGCGCTTTGATCATCAAGTAAGCAGCACTGAGTAGGTTCACATTATTGGAATAAACTAGCTTTGTACTTTTCGATATGACTATGGTGATTTTTCTTCTAAGCGTGGTAGATGAAAGGCAATATCTTTGATAAAGTTTTTTGATCCTGTCGAGCATAAGCTATAGCCCAAATTTTTAGTTGAAATTCTTCTTAGCAGTTTGAAATGCTGAGTCTTGGCTGGAGTTTTTGTTCCTTTTTGTGCATAATCCATTTCGCTTAGGCTTTCTGTAGTTGAATTTTTTCGTAGCAGTTGCAACTTTACGCCAAGCAGGTGCCTTTTTATATTCAACTAGTGCACCAAACGCAACCCTTTTGTTGAATAAATCATGAAAGTATGTATTTGAAAATATCTTACCATCCTATCGAAAAAGTTCACAATACTCCTAATTTCACCATATCCACAAATTCCACGAAGTTCACCAAGTGCATAAAAGCAACCAAGTTAACAAACGCCCGTGACCAGGCCTTCATTGATAAACCGGGAATTTCCGCATTCGTATCCTGGATACGGTTTGGCAAAAAATAAGTCGGGTGCCTTGGAATTTTTTTCTTCAGTATTAGATAGGGGAAAAATAAAGCTTCGGACAGACGGACGGACTGACGGACAGGCAGCTTTCTTATGACTAGCGGGACCCGTGGAAATTCCACGGTGGGTAAGGTAATGTCCTCAATTTTTATAATGAAACAGCTAGCCTTACGCTATTATAACTCACTTTAGTTCACCTAATGCAGTTTCTCAACCTATTCTACCGATAAATAGCCCCTGTTTCTTAATCCTAACGAACTGCCTCAAACCTCAAGTGCGAGAGTCGCCTATATCCTTCCTCTTGCACTGCTGTGTATGCAGCTTCGACTTATCTAATATTATATTCAATAACTGATTAAACTCCGAGCCGCG
>LQNS02278094.1:39711322-39730451 GCA_001587735.2 Parhyale hawaiensis | reverse complement strand
GATATAGAAAAATAAACAAAGAAAAGTATATAATTAAACTGTAAAAAAAAGGAAAAAATATGCAATCATAATATGCATTTCCTAATATGTTTGCTATACCAAATGTTCATGAAATAATTCTCATACGGTAATAATACCTTAAATTGATATAGTGGATATAGAAAAATAAACAATGAGAAGTATATAATTAAACTGTAAAAACACAAAGGAAAAACTATAGAAAACTTTGATGGATAACTGAACATTTTTGGTTTGCCGCTAGCGAAATTAAATTCAGCTGCATTTCTCGAGCGAAACGCTCCGCTCCGCTCGCGCCGCGCCGCTTGCAGTGTGAAAGGCAAAGCGTTTCTGCATAGCAATACCAAAAGATATTTAACACCGCGCCGCTCGCGCCGCGCCGCTCTTGGTGTGAAAGCACCCTTACTGTGGCGATCAATCTTCTTCGTCACGTTCAAGCAATTCAAAGCAACTTGCAGTCCTGTTTTCCCTGTTATCTATTCACTACTACGGTATATGACGCCTGTGTTTTTCTTGAAACTTTCCACTAATTAGATGGTTACGATTCCATCTATGTCAAAAGTATAAAAGGAATTCAAATCTAAGTTACAACGACTGTTACCAGCAAAAATGTATTTACTCGCAAAACTTTCGTTTATGAGCTTCAAGATCGTACAAACTACTCAATCGGTGAGGACTAGCAGGATCTGGTTAAATCGTTTACGCTTTAAATTGCTATTAAATAGTTTCACCTCTTCCTAAAATTTACAGGAAAAACTGCTTCTGGAACGAAGAATTCAAACTGTGCGCGGAGGCTCTTCAACTGTCATCAGAATTACCGGAGCTTATTAGGAAGATTCACGTCATCAAGGTCGGTTAAGGAATTTATTCTACATGGACGGACAACGAACCAATAAAAAACTGGAAGCAATTCTCACCGCAACGTGTAATATTAATAACATTCACACAACAATTAACTTAATTTCTTGGTTGTCAGTTGTGATGTTCGTCTATACGAAATTCTTGGTTTTTCAAAGCCAGCTCACATCTTTAGTCAAACCAGCGTAAGCAGTCCTTTAGGGGCGGGGCTGAATTGAACGCAGCAGTGGCAAATCTTATCTATTAACTGATGCATTTTGAATTTTCGAATATATATATATAATTTTTTCTGTTGAGACGAGTTAAACACACGCATAAGTGAGATTTAGCAAAGTTGCTTTGCGTTCTCAGCCACGCCCATCGGACTCCGTACGCTGGTTTGACTATAGTAGTAGTTAGTACAAACAAGGAAAGCCTTAAGCCGTGCGGACATGAAAAACAGATAGTTGTGGTCATCTTGTGAAGTGAACGAACATGTACGCTTTCGATATTCCAAAAAAGTGTGAAGTCAGTGAATTAAGCGTCGTGTTTTACTCTATTGTGTATTAAAGTCTTGTTGCTGCGATTTTTTGTCGTCCTTGAGGCTTTCTTTAAATCATATGTGGCCGGTTAAGAAATTTGGCTGAGGTTGTAAACGTCTCCAAGTCGGAGTGAATAAGGTTAGGCAGATATCAGTCTACGCAGCTGGTTTTGTTTCGTATCGACTGAACAGCTGCGTAGCAATAACCCCGAGCAGCGACAGAGCCGAGGGCTACCCTTCAAGCTTCTGGAATATTTTTGAAACTTCAAACAATTTCTGTAAGCTTCTAGACTATTGATGAAGAATCTAGAGCGTTCAAAATTCTTGTCGAAACTTACAAATGTCTTGAGTATCGATTCGCGAATGCCTCGAATTAGTGGAAGTAAGATTACTTAACTCGTCTCGTGAAGGATTAAATAAGGCACCTTATCAATGGATCTAATTTTATTATAATAGAAAACATTTCTTCGGAGACGGAACAAGTACTACGTAGCAGTGATGATGAATTCTACCATATTATTAAATACATGCAGAGAACAGTTGGTAGTTTACTTTCACCCGACGAACCAAGTGATCCAGTAGCTTTACAAGGAAAGCACTTGAATAGGCAATGAAAATGAGCACCAGTAATCTTGAAGTTCCGAAAGCACGAGTTCGTGCATAAAAGTTCGTGACAACTGCTGATCCAAATGATGAAGATTTGGCTACGCAACATCTTTCGTCATCGAATGTGCGGTTTACAAAAGAGTTGAGAAAACAGCGGCAATGTAGTGGCGTGACTGCACAAAATATACGATAAAAAATTAAAAACTACACATTCGCGCCCCTTTCACTCTTTCTTGACGGCGCAGATTTGGCGCCGTTGCCCAGCTCTTAGTAACATAAGTGCAATGCATCAAACATTAGCGGGTTCTGTAAGTAAATAAATCTTTGTAGAATACAACTAATGGAACAATATAATAACTTCCTCATTTGCCTCAACGAGCTTTGAGTAAGTTAATTTACGCATTATCTTTGCTTCTACTCACCAGTCGGAAATGCGGAAACGAAAGCAGATAATAGAGCGCAACGAAAGCCATGTATAAATGAATCTGCAAACAAGCGTTACGTAAATATATTAGTAACAGATCGTATCCGTATACAGTCGTAGCAACAGATCGTATCCGTATACAGTCGTAGCAACAGATCGTATCCGTATACAGTCGTAGCAACAGTACGTCGGCATGTAGCAATACCAGGCGTTCCTCAGGTCTCCCTAGTATTTAGTCTTGTCTTTCTACCCAATTGTATAGACGCTTATTGGACACCTGACAGCTAATCAAAGTTAAGTTTAGGACTCGAAATGAATGAGAAACAAGGTTCGAAGAGAGGAAGGAGCAAAGGTACACGCAGTACGTGACGAAAAATACGGAACAGCAACATGTACTAACACCGCACATGGGAACAGTAAGTCAGGAAAGAAGAGCAAACCGAAGACTATTGGTCAAAGGCAGAAAAAAAGGCAGCGAATTCGTCACGGAAGGAAAGCTGTCCCGAACGACAAAGATTACAGTAACCTATAGGAGCACGACTCCCTATTACATACAATGGCCAGACCTAACCATTGGTTTTTCCTAAGCCCCTCTATGAACCACTTCAAACGTGAGGCAACAATACTTGGTACTTTACAATGGTACCACACCTATTTTGCATTGTAACTGTTCATTCGCTTCATTGTATAACAGCAATGCACAATACTTTCGGCCAGTGGGAAAGTCCACCACAGCGGCAATGCAGGGCTGCCGTTCGAAACAACTAGAGTTCGTTCAGAGAAGCATGACCCAGTCAGCTGCTCACTCGCAAAAAGTAATCAACCTTTATGACATACATTTTCGGACACACAAATACACGCAAAAGACACCACGCTATTGTCGATGCTACTAAGCTGTTCAGCTGCGCTAATGCTGCCGACGCCTCTTCTTACGAAAATAGGCTTACTGTTCTGACTCAGACTCCAGGGGTGAACGAAATGTCCGACTCCGAGTCCCCAAAATGTTCAAACCCGACGCCGCAACCATTCTTCCAACAGACTGAAACAAAGTTTGTACGCAGCTTAACAATTTTAAAAGAACAATAAAGCTTAAACGGAGAGATAAAGGAAGACTGCCCGAGCCTTTCCACTACAATTACACTCTAGTAAAAGTGAAAATCAGTGAGCAGTGATCTGCTCCGTCAGTGAAACTACGGTTCTCAAGAGACCAAGACAGCAGCATAAACCTCACAGGCCGGATAGATCTCAGGATTAATTTCTAACCGTACTCTTCCTACGGATGTTGATGAGAATACCCTGGTCACACGTGCGACCCTTGGGCAAGGGAGAGTATAGGAGAAAACGTGGCATTAGTCTTCGCTATTTAGCCTACAGTTTGAACCTTTTTAAATATCCAAGATTACACTACACAGGCATGGTATGATAGTCCAAGTTTCTCTAACCACTACCTGGCATTCCACACAAAGAAATGCATGGGACATCAAGTGTGCCAATAACCAATCCCCGCACAGAAAACAACTGCGCACAGAAACGACAAGCTGACAAAGGGGACGATGGGGGTGAGGGAAAATCTAGAGACGTCGCAGAATGAAAGTAAAATAACCAGGTGAAACAATCAGATAATTAACACGTATTGCAAATCCAACTACGGCTGAGGCTACTTAAGGGTACGTAGAAAGTTTATTACTATTATTATTTTGTTGAGTAGATTAAGCCTCCGTTTCCACAACAATTGCGATCTAAAAGAGGAAGAAGCAATGGACACACAGTATGATGACAGAGGTATCGGAAACCCATGCACGAAGGTGTTCCCACACAGGATCAACGCGCATGGGAACAGCAAGTCAGGAAAGAAGAGGAATATCAGAATAAAGCATGAGCAAGTATGAGTATGGAAATGAAAGGAAGCAAAGTGGGCACGAAAGATAGACGTCTCGAAGACGTAGGACGTTTAAAAAGTTCTGGCAAAGGTTAACCTGAACCTCACACACTCCTTCAGCATACTCTCCACCAAGAATTAAGCACTTCTGGAGCCGTGTCAGCAACGTGACAAAGCACTTTAGAATACTCACGAGCAGGTACTTAGAGCCATATTTATAGTAGGAAAGAACATAGAAAATATTGCTGTCATGATGCACCACTCGTGTCTGCTCCTTGGAGAGTGGGATCTCCGTTGGCAAAAACATCTGTACTAAAGCATAAGTTCAGGTGCATCACTCGCCAGCGAACACTGGCGAAGTGATACGAATTATTAACCACATAGCGCCGTGTTTTTTGATCGACCCAAGATTATTATATGTATATAGCGAGTCATCCAAGCTTCAGTTTCCACAACAAGGGCGATCTCACAAAGTTAGAGAGAAGGGACGTACAGTATGTCGACAGAAACTCGGAACTCAAGCATGGGAATAGCAAGTCCAGAGGGAAGCAATAGGCAGGAGCATGAAGGAAGAAGGAAGCAATGCAGGCCACAAAGAAAAGACAACCCAAATATTTATCGATCTAAGCGATGCAATTTCTACGAGAAGCCAAGTTTTGGTTCGACGCTTTAGTTTTAATTACTTACCTACTTAAAACTACCAATAGCAGGTTGTTCCCTTTGTAACAATATGAAATGTAAACGAAAGAAATGGAAAGAAAACTAATAATTTTTCATAGTGCGACCCACTGAATAATCGCTGGTACAGCATTACACAATTAGTTGAAGAAAACTGACCTTCCATTGGGGAGGACGCTGAAGTAGACCTGTGTTTCAAAAGAGACCCTGACCCATATTGTAGGGTGAATGACCAGGCCTAATTAATGGCTGTCACCCCCTTAAAACCCTCGTCGACACCGCACAGGAAGCGACATGTCGGACGTTTCGCCCAGCTCCGCGGTGGCCAGTAAGTTGGCACTGCGCAACTCATCTCGAGTTTATTGCACCGCTCTTACGAGCAAACGAGTAAGGTAATACAATAAGTTTGGGTCTCCCTATTGTCACTGCAACAGTGTTTCAAGCGAGCAAAAGGAAGCGCCATGCAGCACGTCAATAAAAACAGAAGAACAAATTCCATACGAACATCAAGTTGGAAGCAAAGACTAAAGACAGAACAAGAACAAAGTTAGAAAATGGAACGACGCAATGTGAGCACTGGAAGTATACTTCCTGAAGACATAGCTAAGGCTTAGACTACACCATACCTATATGGTGTGGTCTATGGCTAAAGTATAACATTTGAGTGGCCATATTGGGCCCGCTGCTCTTTTAACACAGACGGGACAAATCGTGACAAACACACAAAACTGAGTATTGAGCAGAAAAATCAAGAGTGGCAACCACGCACGCGTCTATAAGCAAGGGTTCAACTGCCCAGCTGCAACAACGCAACAAAAATAAACACTTTGTGCTACTCAATAATTGAGACGTGCAACCACAAATGTGACACAACTACGCATAAATATATACTTCAAAAAACTGATAAACGTTCATCTCTACATCGCACAAAATCTTGCAAGCTCTGCAGCTAAACTAGACCAAACATAAGCAATTCACTCAAGCCCAAAAATAAAGCTGGTACAACAAGCCCTGCAGTAAGCTACAAATAAGGATAAAAGATACCTACAGCCACAGCTCTTGTCTGTTTCTGCTGTGGGTCAGGAGACGCGACTACCATGGGCTGTGGGACTCTGGCAATACCTAGATCTTTAGTACAGAGAAACGCAGATAGGTACATAGCCTCAGTTTGGTGGTGACCAGTTCTCCAGCCTGCTTGTTTCATTCACGTCCGAAAACATTTTCTTCGGCTAACATCACATGAAGTCCCGCAGTTGAATATACAACCAATTAGGTTTTGGGACACATTCTGCCCGTTACTCATATGACGTCAGCTGTTGCTACAAGTCACAACAGATGGCGCTGCATAGTGTCCCTTTCAGGAGTTTTCTTAGTTTTGGAGGCCTCACTTTCAGCAGTTCTCTCTGTATGATGAAGTCTCCTGAATATACCGGAGTCACAAGGTGAAAAATGCATGCACTGAGAATCCTAGTAGCCTAATAGGGTTGCTTCAATTATGTAATAGGTCTGTAATTTAAGTGAACTGCTTGGCCCTACTGAAAAATGACATGGATTCTTGGGTGAGAGCAGTCCCAAAGTATAAAATGCTACTTATTTAAGAATATCTACCTACGAGTCATCCTGGAATTTCAGGCCCATATTTCTCACAAGGAAGGTTTGATCATCTGACGGCTACTGATATGACCACCTCTTAATTTTTGACGTGTTTTTGCTGAGAGAAATTGGGTTACTTGCTGGAAGTTTATTAGAGTGGCGACTGCCAGGCTGCGCGATCTTCTATGGTTGACCTTCTCTCCTGGTCCATACACGTTGTCAAAAGAAGATGCAATCTTGAAAGCGTCAATCCGTGATAGTTGTGTTTGCCATCGCTATTGCACAATGTTTGAGGGGTCCTACTCCTGATGAAGATGCAAATGAAAGGCTTCATGCACAGCTTTCAAAACATCATAGAGTATTTTACCTGCAGCTGTTTTTGCTCAGGTGCCACTTAATAGATGAAAGAAAACCGACAGACTTGTTTGTAACCATATCAACATCTGGTATCTCCTGATCTGATCCCGTATCTGAAATGACTATTTGGAAACGCATGAACTGTTAGGCAGTACCTCCATCTTGTGGTGAAGGCTAGAATGGTCGCGTACCGAGTGGCTGCTTCGAAGCTTTGCGTTAAGTGGCATTTGAATGTCCGAGGTGTCGAGAACATCTTTGCCAATTGCGACAGCCACCTAAGTTGTAAAGGGGTTTTCACTGCATCCAGCATTGGGAGGCGGGAGATTTCCAAATTGGATCTCGGCATCAACTATATACTTGTTCTGTTCTTCACAAAAGATGTCGATCAGCACATCTTTACACTGTAAGAAACACATAATAGGATGGTGGAGTCGAAACGTTCGACTCTTGACTCTTGGGACTAGCAGATGAGAGGCGGCCTCATGAGCAAGAAACATCCAACTCCCACATAAAATTAAAAACTGTTACCAAAAACGAACCAGTTTTATTCAAACGTTGACCTTAGGAACAGCGGGCGGGCGTTGGACTCGGACTCCACGCACCCAGAAAGTTCAGACTGCTTCTCTCTCTCTCCGGCCCTGAGCAGCAGTGTACTAGAGCTCCTCGAACAGACAAAGTTCCTGCAACGGAAACTTTCCGAAGCGGAGAAATGCACACACTAAACAGCACCAACTGTCTGCAATTGTGGCAGTAGCTGAAGCAATATTGAGTGTTTGACAAAATGGTGAACTGAAACTTAATTGGCAGTGTACATCTTACAACAGCGCAACTTAACTAGTTTCCATGGTGTTGGTCAAAGAAAACGTTTTACAAAGGTATGGGGTACGGGTACACTGTATGTCATGATTTACTTGAAAATACGGCAGAAGAGGGAAATTAAACTAATGACGGCAATTATACCATTATATGTAAGGATAAGTGTTTTAATAATAATACCGTTACACGCTTTCCGGCACGCTATGTAATACCCCAGGAGATAGCGATACACGTGGTGGAGAAACTCTTCTCATAAGACCCACAGCAAATACACACCTTCTGCTGCCCAAGCCCTCAGTTACAAATATGTAAAATTAAGTTGCACGGTCATATTAGTTACATAAACACGGTAGTGTTTCCAAAGAGAGACTGAATCCCTGTAACGGAGAACAATTAGGCATAACATAAAAATATAAAGTTGACCAGATATATGTCTAGAAACGGGACTTCTGACATATATTCACATTAACTGCCACACAGTCAATGAGTGAAAATAGATAACCAGATACGGTTATTGTAGATTACCATAAGTACTTTAAATTATTTCCTACCCCAAGTTATCAAGTGAATTCCTATATGTCTTTTGTATAAAGGGGCAGACTCAGATGCATTAAGTCTTACTCCAACTCCCATTCCTGGGCACACCCACCTTCTAACTCCTACGACTCCAACTCCTGGGTCCACAATGTTTCCAACTCTAACGCTTGGGTCCACTCAGGCTTCAGACTCTGAATCCTACTTTGGGTTTATCCACAATCCCATAATTACCCTAGGGTAGTTCTTAGGGTCTAGAGAGCGAAACATGAAAGCGCAGCACATACTTCTATTACTCCTATACCCTCTCTTCAACACCGCACCCACAGTCACTCGAGATCCAAGCAGTTGTTCAGTGAGGCCGATGTGTGGCAGCAGAGCAGTTGGCCAGGTCACATCTAAAGAAGAGATTAACGATCAATAGGAGCGCTTTTTACTTTAGTAATATCGTTATGTGCGCTTTTTCCCGTGAGAGTATAGAAATTAAACATTATACCAATAGGTAGGTACATAAAGCACAAGATAGAACATCCCAACACTTACATAACTGCAAACGCTATCTGTGACACAAGGCGTAACGCAAATAATTTTACCCAAAGTCATATATTTTAAAGAAATATATAACGGCAAAACTACAAGAGAAGCATACGGAAGAAAAAAAGCACAATGAAGAAGTAACGAGAAAGTTAAAGAAAACAATAATTGAAACACGCGGAAACTAACAGTAGTCCGTTGGTAAATTACAGAATACACGTAAGAACTTCCAGTTAATGAAGAGCAGTCATATCTATCCTGAACCACGTCAACAGCCTGCAGTGTGATACATGAACTGTCTACCATTCTGTACTGCGAGTTAAACGCCACTCCGTAGAGTTTTGAGTTAAGAAATAGCAATGAAGAGAACGTGCTGGACACGACCTCAGAGACTATACAGAACAGCCAGCAGTATTGCTTTCACACTCCACTAGTTCTAGTTAACAAAAAAAAATCACGAGAGAACAAAAGCGAAGAATCCTAACAGCGTCGTACTAAATTTCCGTTCGGGTGCTAGAAAAAATAAAACTGAAACAAAAAAGATAGCGAATAAAGAAAATCTGCTATAATATAAAAAAATATACATGTATACCAAGGCGGCGAGACTTCCATCCTTTATACCATGGCAGTCAGATAAGAACAGAGGAACTATTTAACAGAGTTGTAATGTCAGTCATAAAAAACACATACCTAAGTGTTCGCAACCCGCAATAAGTCCTGTTACACCACCCTCTCGGTGGTGAAGTGACAACGGTTGGGCATCGCATCAACGGAGGCCCGGGTTAGATTCCCCGGGCGGCACGCTACGGATTTACACTACGTCGAGCACTCCAGTACCGAGAGGCAAGGCGATGCACGATGAGGGATCCTAAATTGACTCTCAGCACGGACTGCTTCTCCTGCTCTTCACACTCCTGGTTCAAAATTCTAGAATCAAGTCAAAAAGAAAACCCCGATAGGTGTATCCATTGTATCCTGTATAAGAGAAAATAAATGATATTTGTTTGTTTGTTTTCAACCAACACCTGATGAAGGTACGAGCACCAGAAGTACAAGCATGGTCTACCCATCCCCTCTGAGGTATTTTAAACCGATTATAGTTTCACCTTGTCCCGAACTTGATTCAGTCTCAAGTGCAGATTTATTACTTTAAGCCGAGCTTAAATCGTTGCCCACAAACTCACTACACCCCAGACGGCAAAAAACTTGAATCTGCAATGGAGGATTGAGTTTTGGGTAGTCTCAAAATAAACCAATTTGCCATTAGGTCCTGAAGTTTAATCCAAAAGGGCGAATAGAACGCTCAGAATACAGTTTAGGGAAGTTAACGCTCACGTGAGTATCTCGCTAAAACTGCGTGCTGCGTGACTCACGCACACCCCAGCGTTGTAGCGATGGAATGGGGAGGGGTTAACACGACCGCCCAGTGCCGTGTGTTCAGCACCAGCAACATACTGTCCCTGTCTCAAAACTTATAATCCATAAGTATGGGTTGCTTATACTTTATCAACCACAGACTAAGTTGTAGAAACGATGAAAACCTTTTATAGATCTGTTACAGCGACAGTCCAGCAAACATCTATCATGCACTTTATCCTCTCTGCGAAAGTGAAGGCGCTGCATTTATTTTAACTTGGTAGTTAGAGCAAAGAATAGTAGACTCACTTCTTATATCCTTACTTAACTAGTTCACGGAAAACGTTACTTGAGTCACTTGACCAGTGAGCGCGTAAACGCAGTTTGACAAGACTAGGGAACACCAGGAGGACAAAAAAAATCTGTTAATCCAGCAGTGAAGAGGTCACGCGAGTTATGCCTTCACAACTGGATATTTTCATCTTTGTTATTTGAGTTCCTGTGAGTAAGACGACGCGTGCTGGCGGTTAATGTCAGTCATATTGTTGATGGTAAAGTGGGGGCGGACTGTAAATGCAGCAAGTGTTCAGTAGGTAAGTCGAAAAACGCCTAAATTGAACAGTTAGGTACATGTTACTATCTAGGGAAAATAAATACAGTACAGAGCAGAAGGCTATAAAAGGGCGCCTCGGTATAAAATGGTAATACTGATGACAGAGCGAGCGTCGGTTGAAAAATAAGGGCAGCTTTGCGTGATTGGGGTAGTCAATAGGAACAGAGCAGCGTCGAGTGCGTGTCTAAATTTTGCAAGCTGGAGAAATCAGGTGACTATTCCCAAAAGATTGAAACATTATCAAATTCATCAGGAAGAAAACGAGCTATTTCACATGGGTATATAGGCTAAACGTATAAACTAACATGAGATGCAAGGTATCTCAAGAAACTGTGGTAGAGTACAGCACCTCATCACAGATTTTTTTTTTCAAATTGGGACTTTATATTTCTGTAGGCGAAGAGAGGCTTCGCAATTCACGATAGGCGCTAGGTCCATAAATACTGTTCAGTTCAGTTTGTTCTCCTATCTACGCAACGCAATGCTTTTCCTTGCCGCCAGCGCTTACCAAGAAAGCTGTGACTCGGGTCCTTACCTAATATAGGAAGCATTGTGTTAGCCTTAGGTTGCCCTAAATAGGGAGAGGTAACGCTGACAATGATTACAGATCACACTAAATCGAGACTGTCTCCTAGACAGGACTGTACTCCCATAGGGATAAGAATAGGATTAGACTGCCATTCATTTAAAATGGATGGCATACAGTAACAGCATACTACCACCTGTACCACACAGAGCAACTGGCAGAGAGGAAACTTTATAATGCAACAAAATATTTAGCAATAGACGATACAAAAAAAACACAAGAAGGAATATAAACTCAAGTATTGACTGATTTAACAAAAGTGCTCCAAAAGACCACCCCACAAACACAGCAATTAACCTGCTTTTGAAAGCTGCTTACTGGTGTGCTTACCACTTTCAAAATCAAAATTTTTCTAAAATGCTTACAGCGCGATGATAGTTCATAATATAGGTAGGCTACTTGAGGTACCTACTACTTGAAACGAAATTGCAAGAAAAGCGTTCTAGTGATATTTTGTTCAGCTTTCGTATGTTCACATTTAATTTGGACCAGAATCTTCAGCACTACTCGGCACAACAGCCGTTAGCTTGTGCAAGCGCTTGCCCTTACCGCAGCTGTGAGAACTCCCAGTGAGCACACCGTCGTGCCAACAGAACACAATGCCAATCTATATGTCTGACACAAAAATGAAACTTTACACAATAGTACTGACCTCCAGAAATGTATAAGTGGTACATCAGCAGTATCGATTCACCGACAGCGTAGTTGCAAAACAGGACCCAAAAATAAAATAGTAATGAGGTTTAGGTCTGGCGCACCAACGGGTTTAGAGAAGGAAGGTGTGAGAAAACTTGTCCAACTAATGGTTTGCGGCAACTACCAATTTGTGGTTTCGCAACTAGTTTGCGGCACAACTATACGTGTCAACAATTGAATGATTTGAGTTTCTTCTGATTATTCAGTGCAAAATATGCCGCCAAAAAATTTTACTCATCAAAAACAAAATGGAATGCTTCAAACGGTTTCTCTACCTCTGGCCATCTATTGCACAGCATAAATGGAAATTGCATCTGTATGCGAGAAATTTCATCCCACTGCAAGAGTAAAAAAGGAAAATCAGCTAAATTCGCTTCTACAGCAAGAACATTTTACTTATAGAAAAAATCATCAGCATTCAGTGAAGAAGAATAACATCAGCACGAAAGGATAGAAATGACAAAAGAATGGACAGTAATATTACCCGCAAGTTTGCTAGCGCGATTTACGCACGTCATGTATGAAAAATTTCATACGTTGAGAGAAGCTAACCGTTCCGATGTCTACAAAAAGCCTTAGGCTCGAACCCTATCGAAGCAACAAGCGACGTGCGGCGCAACAAACTTGTTGCATGAACAATGTTACATCGGGTGCAGCAATCTACTGTCCCTACCGACGCAGCCCAGACCGCGCGACATCTAACGCTTAGCCTTAAAGGCGCCGTGTCTCGCGCAAAAATCGCATTGCATCGCTTGTTGTGTCAGTGAGGCGTGGGCCTTACAAGATACGCACTAAACATTTTAATATCACGTCCTTAATGCGTTCACTTTGTAAATCAATCAAATGCGAGACTAAAAAAAAAGCCAAATATCGCATAAGAAAACATCCATACATGCAAAGAATATAAACGTTTCAGTAAACAAAGAATACGCCAGGCACGGCACAAAGAAGTTCAGTTTCATATTACGATATAAATGTGTTATTTTTTTACGCACTAAATATTTCAATTAAATAAAAAACGGATAAACAACCCTATAAAGTGCTTTACTAAGATGGTACCGATTTAAAATCCACTGCACGTTTCTGCTGCTACGACCGAAAAAGGACGGCGCACAAAGCCCTTAAAAATTGGCTAATACCATTTGACAACTTAGCTATTAAACCAATATAACTGCTGTATACTTTTTCCGAGTTAACCCTTTTCATAATTACTAATGTAATCTTGCCTCTCGAGTTCGATTAAGGCTATTTAGAACGTCGCAGATGTCAAAGCTACCCCATGAGAGAAGGGGCAAGAAATAAACCAGATCGAAACAGGGCCCATCTTTTTGAAACACCCTAAATATATAAGAGGGAACCGACCGAGGCTTTAAAGATCCTGAAGAGCTTTACTAGGCTGGTCAGACTGCTCAGCTGCGGCAGTGTCACTAAACGAATGCCTACCATTAGTTGCACCGCTGGTGGCCCGCAGCCTTACACCGTCACTGCCGAACTCACAACCTGGCTCCTCAGCACTGGAGCCTGACACTGCAGCTACGGCGCTGTCTGCAGTACCACACAAATTACTTAAGCTAGATCTGACGTCACTGACACATGGCGCAGCGACACTATCGTCGCCTGTAGCACTGCTATTAGAGGCGGTGTTGTCTCCCGCGCCATCAGTGGCAATTCTCGTACTAGAAGCACCCGCACTAGCTCCACTAGTGCTAGGTTGACTACTACTTATATACCCACTAGTGCTAGGCTCACTATCATTACCAAATCCACTAGTGCTAGGCTCACCGTTACCAGCCGCCCCACTAGTACTAGGTACACTACTATCACTCGAACCACTCGCCCCAGGCAGAGCGCTCGATGGTGAGCTGGAGTCAGGCTGGGACCTTCTCTCCACGCTAGGCCTCTCACTGTCCGAGCGACCACGGCGACCATTCTCCCTTCTGTTCCGGAGTCTCTCCAGAACGACGACGCGGTCAATGCCTAAGTTACGCATTGTGTTGCCGTCCAGATTGATGCTGAGCTGGACGTCAACAGAGAATATGTAGTGAGGCACGATGAGTAGCATGGTGAGGAAGATGAGCATAAAGGTGGAGAATGTGGAGAACATGTAGCTGTGCTTGAAGCGCATGAACCACAGCGCTGCCACTACCAGCCACAGCAGTGCGCTCTGAAACACAAACCAAATTCAGTTTCGCTGAGGCTCGGCAGCCCCTCAGCATTGAGCAAGCGACACATTTGCTAATAGATCACTCAGTAAAGTGTAACCAATTATGAAAGAAGGCAGCCAGAGAGGACAGATAAAAATTAAAAATAAGTGCTGTGTGTAACTCTGTTGTCCAAGGATAACCTAACTACAGGCAAAGACAGTTGCACTAAGTAGTTATATCACGAGAAGCCGTCCTGTGGCCCTATATGATACTATATCAAAGTAGCGCCGTGTACGTTAACATCATTCTCGTTTATACTCACGCAAAAAAAGCCATCACACATACACTTACGTACATAATAACCACCTTCCCTCAGTAATGTATCGTTGTGAACATAAGATTCAAGTTTATTGAAAAGCAAGGCGTACGTGAGTTGGTTAGGTACAGCCAGGATACAAAACACCAACTGTTTGTGTTCTCATACCTTGGGTAGACAGGATTTCACGACTTTCAAGTCGTTGATAATTATTATAGGGATAAGATGAAGCCCACTTCCGCATCACAATGAAGGTTTCAAATGGGAGAAGGGACAAAAATGCATTTAAAGAGAAATGTTTAACCCATGCACGAGGGCCTTCCCTCATTGAATCCACACGCATGGTCACGTGAAATCAGGAAAGAAGAGGAAGAATAGAAAAAAAACATCAACAGTAGGAAGATGAAAATGGAAGACAGCACAGTGAGCACGAAGGAAAGTCATCTAGAAGACCTCGCTAAGGCAACCTATTATTCTTGGGAACGCTGTTCCCAGCAGCATAACTTGGGCGAACCAAACCCTATGGTGACAGTATCGTATGCCCCGTGTGTGGTTCCAAGTGAGGAAGGCTGGAAATTGGACAAGACATGAATGTGTTTATAGAGCAAGTAAACAAAGCTACCGCAGAAATTCTGTAATGTCTCAATGCAATGACTGGGAAAAGGAAAAAAAGAAAGTATCCGTCACAGTGTCAGGAATGAAATAAAAAATTAAGAGGCGTACCGTATCCATGTTATAGCTACATCACCAGCAGCAGGTCATGTGCACAAAATTTCGGGCAAGTTTGAGAATACGTTCTTTAACCTGAAGCCAATATAGTGAGTTGTGTTAGAGTTATCACGGTTCAACTTGCGTCGTAGGCTCTGGCTCAACCCCAGTTTGGACTAACTTGCAAATTTACACAAAGGCGCAAGTCCTTCATACCTACCGCTTAGCCTGCTGTGCCGCGGACACATACATATCTGCACCCAACTGGTTGCTAGGATAAACAGCTAGCGTGTCATTTCGGTACATATTTAAATCGGTAGCATAGATATCGTGGCATAAATGACGTCCGAGTCTCACTTCCTTGCATCAAATGTGTGAACGCCTAGAGTGTCCCCAGCATTACGTGTCTGCCAGGAAATCGTGAAGCATTTACTCGACCTGGGGTGTGCCGCAATCACGCCAAAACCGGGCTACCACAACCTGAAAAAAAGGTTACCATAACCCGGAAAGAGATTGCGAGAGCGCCATCTAGCGACGAGCTGTGTAAGCTCAACAATATTGAAGTTCAGTTTTTCATTGAAATTTCGTCAATATAAGTTCAAAGTACCTGATCGCATTTTTTATTCTGGCGTACGGAGTTTATTTCTTGCGTACTTGAATGAATTTAAGTGTCCCTTTAATTGAAAATAGACGTTTGTGCTCGGTGACCAGCATCACCGTAACCAGTGCCGCAGTCGACATTAAAGTACGATTGTGACACGGGTTGCCACTGGCTGGTTTACCGGTCGTAACCCAGAAATACTGAATGCGACACTCCCAAGTGTAATACACCACGACAAAGTCAAAAGACGATTTCAGGGAAGTTGACGGTCTTGAAAGAGCAAAAAAGTCCTGCAAAAAATTAACCTGGGAGACACACATGGGCAATAATTTGGGTGAGCGAACAGCGTTGTATGTGGCTGCGAGAATGCAACCCATGTCATTAACCTATGTCGTCGACGGCGCTTAACTAGCTCAACGGCTCTAACAAAAAATGAAGACCCATTCCTGCACTCACAATGAACCGATTATATTTTATATGATTATACTATTTACGATCCACATGAAAAATGCGCTCTAACCTCTTTTCCATTTTCTTATAGTCAAAGCAAAAAATCAAATTTTTCCTGTTACATGTTTCTGCTGCAATCTATAGGACAGAGTGCTGTTAGTGGTTATCGAGAACTGTACAAACGTGTCAGGTTTGTTCATAATTGGTCAGCGGGACAGTGGCTCAAGTTAATCCTGCATTTGATACCTCAACAAAATCAAACGCCATAATAAGAGCCAACGTGTACTGATCTGTTCATCTATTTGTTTTGCAATGTGTTTCTTCGTCTACTTGCTGGCTGTCACACATTAAGGAAGGAGGCAAAAATGAAGTCAGGTTAGGAACTGAGGTCATCCTCTTGCGTTCTATTGGGAACCAATAGGCGAAAAATAGACGAGGTTACAGATGTTGGTAAACATAAAAGAGGCCACTAAATATAATGCACTTCTTGTTTGCCAACTTGGTAATCCAAGCAATGAAACAACTACACCCCCCCCTCAGGGGTCATAGGATGGGCCATAGGGTTAGGTTAGTTCGGCTCGCCCATCCTATGTTACGGGCGCAGCAACTGCATGGGGCTTGTGTAGGTTACCTTAGCCATTAGCTAGGCCTTCGGGACGTCTGTCTTTCGCGCCCACTTTGTTTCCTTCCATTTTCATACCCTTACTTGCTCATGCTTCATTTTCATCTTCTTCTTCTTTCCAGACTTGCTGTTCCCATGCGCGTTGATCTTGTGTGGGAACACCTTCGTGCATAGGTTCCCCGTTTCTATCGACATAATATATGTCATGTTTGTCATAACGTTTGTTAGCAGTATAACTCAAAAAGTTATGAACGGATCTTCAAGAAAATTGCACAAGCTGTTATTACTATCAAAAGGCACAAATGCTTAGATTTTAAATTTCATACAAAGAATATTATGGTTTCAGAGCCGATTTGAATTTTTTGCAACCATTGCTCCGCTTGGCGGAGGTATGCGCTCTCAGAGTGCTCTTGTTATAACAATATAATAATCTCGGCACGCTCATGGATACAAATTTTTACTCTCTCCACATCACAACTTCAGTTACTTAGTTCAGGATGTGCAAAGTGAGTAGGTAGGTACATAATCAATGAAGCGAAGGGCAAGATATCCTAATATAGCAAAAATAGAAATATGTTTGTCTCTGTGTTTAATTTCATGTTCGTAACCAACATAATTCGACAAATTACGAACGGATCCTCAAGAAAATACACAAGCTGTTACAAACTGTCGAAAGGTATAAATGATTAGGTTTCAGTGCTAGTACAAATAAAATAAAATTTTCAGCGCCAATTTCATTGTTTCGTTACCGTTGCCTTGCTTGGCGGAGGAATGCGCTCTCCAAGTGCTCTAGTGTTCTACGTTTAAACGAAGAAAAAAAGATGAACTGCTCAGCACAACTGAAGTCTAGCGCGCTTATCATTTCATGATCAGCTGAACTGCATCCCTCATGTTATCTAGTGAAGAAAGTATGAGCAATAAAATATCACAGCTACTTCTTGTCCTTTTACGGCAGAGAACGCTAGTTCTTTACAATGCACACTTAAGCTTAGCATTACTAGTTCATCACATACAAACAACTTCCAGATCTTATTGGTTCTAAAAAATATTCTAAATTTATTTCATAAGGACAATGCTATAAGCGATGGTGCACTTTCTGATACAATAAACGCCGAGAGCAAATAGCCCTAATTTAGAAACAACATAATTATTTTCCTAACATATACATAACCTTTTAAAAATCACAAAATAGCAATTCTGAAACTTGGCAATAGTTCCCGTTTCCAATGACCTTTCTCGAACGTTCTATTAGCTTCTTGATCTCTATGTAGCTACTTGAAAAAAAAAAAAATCTCTGGCTTTCGAAGATAATGTTACCATGATCTTCTTTAGGCACAATTACGGCTATGAAACTGGCTGTGGACTTAGGTATCGATCTAGCCATTGTTTTGCGCTCAGTATTGGCATAAAGAACCCATTTATCATCCCAAGTGATACTTTTTTTAATGAATGCCTATGGTTTATTCCTTGCAAGCAAAGCTGGGTTGACAGGTTTTTTTTTTTTGCATCGTTGGGCATCATTTCAATGATGAGGAACTCGCCCAAGATATGAGGTTCCCTAATTCATGAAAGCTTAAAATTTTTCTGGCATGAGCAGTATTGAACTATGCCGTCAACTCTCTGCTTACTACTAAACTGTGGTTTGGCTTAAACTACTTCTTTAAAGGTTGAGTTTGGCTTTTCTGAACATGAACCATCCTTAAGATAAAAATCTCCAGATGAAAATTTAAGAATTCACTGTTGGCATTTTTAAAACCCTATATGAAACATTGTTACTTGCATCTTGTGAAACTGAAGTGACATTCTTGTGAATTTATAATGCATATTATTACAGTATAATAACTTGGATCTATTTCTTGTGGGTGGAAGCAATTCAATGTATGTAACACAGATACCGGTGATTATTATTTGTGAGTGACCACGACATTAGGACAAATTTAATTACGGTCCCGCTAACAATTAAAAGACTTTTTCACAGGATACTGCACTGAACACAAATATACTTTATTTAAAAGCTAATATAATTTCAATTATGCTCAGCCTAAGAGATACCAATCAAGATTTGGTGTTTGAGCGAAGAGAAAATTATGCTTGTGACAAGCCAAGGGCTAAGGAACACGCCCTTTTTCTCACCAAAAGCGAACTTGACACCGTATAGGACTTAGCCCAGGGGATCATACTGCCTTTAACTCTTGATACCTGCTTCACAAGTGTAAATCG
>LQNS02278094.1:39691318-39701385 GCA_001587735.2 Parhyale hawaiensis | reverse complement strand
CAAAAACTGTAACGATTTACACTTGTGAAGCAGGTATCAAGAGTTAAAGGCAGTATGATCCCCTGGGCTAAGTCCTATACGGTGTCAAGTGAGCGAGAGGTGAGAAAAATGTGCACATACTAGCAAACACGAGCGAACATACCATGTAGTTGGACAGATCCAGGCCTTCGTTGGCATCATCATCGCGTAGAGCGTCAGGCACTGAGGCGTGCCAGAGGAAGTGTAGCCATCGCCGACCAGACTGTCTAGGAGCAGCTGGAGTACTTTCACCTGCTGCACGTTAATTATTATTATTAAAACCTTGAATAAGTTCTTGCTAATATTGCCAATAGATATCTTGTGAACTCGTAACTTCAGATAGTAATGCATCTATAAGTAGGTACTGTAGGTAAGTGAGCTAAAAATTCAGTGTAGCTACGCCATTTCACTCAAGTTTAAGCAGGAACTTTTTCATTGATGATAAACTTGTCGAATTTGGTCACATTTTGGTGGCAAAGGAACAGAATTCGCGGAAAAACTGACTTCACTACTTTGTTCATATGGAAGCTGAAGCACACAAAATTTTTGTTGAGACTTAGGCGACCGTGTGATGCAGGAAACAAATCGAAAAGATCACTGTAGTTTAGACGCTTCAAGATATTGAAGATGAAGAATGCTCCGGTGCGCAGAAAAAGTTTGAAGACAAAAACTGGAAGCATCACTTCATCAAGATTCGCGTCAGACGCTCAAACTGAACGAAACAATCCCCGGAGATCACATCAATTACAACTGATGTGTTGAAACTGAGCATTGATGGAAAAATGGTCAATGCTTTAACATGACAACGCTTAGGCTGCATGTTGTAGCCTAAATAGGATGAAAATCCAGCTGCCTGGAAACGCTTAAATGGGAAGTCCTACATCACCCGGCGATTAACCAGATATTTTCCCATTTGATTATCACTTGTTGCGATTGATGACACATGGCGGGTAACTGGAAATGACCTTCGTTTTCGTGTCGTTGAATTCAACCGCTGCCAGAAACATGGGGAATAGTGGATAACTACATGCATTGACAACACTTTCAGTGACGGGTTTGCGACCTATTTTTGTAAATAAAACGTTACAGTCTACGAAAAATCAGCGCGAACTTATTCAAAATCGTAATATATAAGTTAAAGTCGTCTTACTCATTATAAAAGTGTCCCAAGAGAACAAAAGGAAGGATCTTACTGTAGGACGATGGAAAACTGGTACCGTTGCACAAAGGTGCTCCTATAGAATCAACGCGCATGTGAATAGCAAATCGGGAAAGAAGAGGAAGAACAGACAAAAGCATCATCAGTAGGAACATTCAAGTTGAAGGGAGCACAGAGGAAAGACGTCCCGAAGGCTTAGCTAAAGCCCGATCCAGACGGGGCTGTGGCCCTACAGACACAACCGTCGCATCGTCAGCATTTCTGCGTTTGCTCATGAGAGCTATGATAGCATCCGGCATGTGGGTGTGAGCAACTACAATACCTAGTTTGGTAAATATCGACAAAAAGAGGAAGCTTTGAAAACATTAACAAAGCAGTTACTAGAATGTGGAGCTGAACAGTGCTTCATGCTAATGATACATGCTACATACATTTTGCTACAAAATTTATGGCCAGGTAAAGTCGTGATTCAGACAAGTCAGTATATCTAAAGAAATAGGTAGAGATGAGAAACAGTGGGGCTCTACAAGAACGGACTTGTACTACGCACTTCACAGTGAACAATGGGAGAAACATATAAATACAAAGATAAATAGAGAATTTAGTAAACTGCTCGATACGTCACGCATCTCTCCGCTTACAAAATGTATTCACGATATTAAAAACTCTTCTATTATCAAGTTTTCCATAATAAAGAGATACGTCAAGAAGAATTTTATTAAAAACTTAAACTCTCGAACAAAAGCAAATTAAATGAAGAAAATACAAAGTAAAATGAATAAATTATGACGATGAATAAAATACCTACTCAAGCTGTATTTCTACAGTGCTAAATTTCCGACTCTATTCAAAGTTGAATGTACATTATTCCATATAATGGCTAGGTATGCCCTTCGAATTACAGTATGTAGAGCTGTGAATGTATCCTTGTCTTCTGAACGATAGAGTGTACCTGTGCCCCTCGGCGGTATTCCATCGATAACATGGAAAGAGTCCAAAGGAGGGCAACAAAATTGATACCTCAGCTGTGAAATAAGCCGTATGTATGTCGCCTAAAAGAACTGGGTCTGATCTCTCTCGATCAAAGACGACTCAGGGGGCAGCTAATAGAAACATTCAAGTATTTGAATGGCTTCAACAACGTACCTACAACGGGGCTCTTTGAAAGAGACCTCAATGATCGCTTGAGAAACAACGGTCAAGAACTCAAGCATAAAGCTAGAAACGACCTTAAGTCAGCAGTTCTTTCCATATTTCATAGTCAGCATTTGGAATAGACTCCCTTCCGATGTTGTTAGTGCCTAGTCAGTCAACGCGTTTAAAAATCGTCTTGAAATAGCCTACCTACATTGGGAGAGACATCCTTCACAGCTAAGAACTACTCCTCCTCCACGAGTCGCAAACTCTTAACGGCCAAAGCTTCCGAGGCCACCTTAATCCGTTATCTTTTCTCTCCCGCTCCAACTACACAGTTTGACACCTCTAAGCTCCGCATGTCAACGGCTCTTGATCGTGCTTGCGTGCATTCATGATCGTCTCTTTGGCAGGGACTCTTCCCGTTTGTTTATTCTTTTCTCCAGTCCTCTATATCCTACTAACATAATGCCAATAGCTCATAGGACCGGGCGTAAGTTCCGGTTTCTTTTTGGGAATGGGCCTATTGGTTCGTCTACTGCCGCCTTTCTAATCTAGTCAATTGACTGCAAACGTAATTTTTCCTAATATTATTTAGAATAATACCTTACGTAAGTTAGTCATTTTCCAGACAGCAGCTTATACAATATGTTACAAGCGGATACGATAGCCAGCACCTTTGACTCTCTACAGGCATGGATAACCTTCCCACGCAACGATTATACGCGTTACTGCGGAGCGGGTCCAGTTAACGGCAGCGGCAGAGGATGCACCAGCTGGAGCAAAGCAGACAGGCTCTCAAGCCGGTGGCTCACACGAAACAGCCGCCAACCCGTCGCTCCCAAGTTGAGGGACGAGCCTGACATGCCCTGCCTCATACAGAGCGAAAGCGCACAAGAGAGCAAACGCGGTCGGGTCCCAGGGCATGTCTCGCGGTCGTGTTCATAGTCTGGACCAGGCTTCAGGCTAAGGTAACCTACAGAGCTCCCCTGAAGACGCTGCTCCCTTAACAAAGGATTGGGAAACCTAACCCTATGGGCCCGCCTACATCTCCTGAAGAGCGCAGTAGGATGAATAAAATACAGGGAATTTCAAATACATATACAGCGAACATGTACAGTGGCCGCAAAAGAAAAAATGTTACACTAAGAGCGCCCATGAAGACGTTACACGCGAATCGACATAACAATTTTTATTCGCGTTCCCGCCGTAGAGACGAGGACGGAGCTATAGAGCAGGCATAATAGGTCACCTGTGCCCTTATTCCCACTGAAGGCGCCTCGCACGATCACGTTGTCAGGATCTTTCACGGTTTTGATCGTGTATTTCGGGTAGTAGCAGGAGGCCTCCGCCGGGCGACCCTTTTGGATCTTCAAAGTACCCCTGATGGGCCGGAACGTACTCTCGTCCTTGAATATGACCATCTTTCACTTTTCTGATGTCCAGAGTTGATATTTCTTGCATAACTGCAGGCTTTTCTTTTTCATGTTCCCAGTCAAAAGAGGTGGCGAAGTCTTCCTTGGCCGGCCAGAGCCCTCTTTCCGTTGTAGTGGTATACCCGAGCAGGGCGCCGTATGCTTCTTTCGAGGCGGTAAATCGTCATTCATGTGACCTGTCGTTCGGCCGTCACGCGTATCGTAAACATTCCTTGTTCTAGCAGAGCCAGGGCCCGACTTTTCTGCGTAAAAAAAAGCTCACTTGTTACCATTGTGCCCGGTAGAAGTGGAGATATAAGGCGAAAAATTCGGTAGTCGAGTAAAAATAGGGTCACTAGGGAGCAGCCTGCAGATAAACCCCTTCTTGTCAAGCTCTGGAAGGTCACCGAGGAGCGATGTGTGGGAGTGGAAGTTAGTAAGCGGGGGATGAAGTGCCTTACGGGTGCACTAGCTCCGTCCACTTCTCGCATGGCGGGAACGGGAATAAATATATGACGCCAATTCGCGAGTAACATTCTCATTTTTTTGCGGCCACTGTATAGGAAATAGCAGCTGCAAAGAACAAGCTACAGCGGTCACCCAGAAAAGTCAGGCAGAATATCTCATATGCAGCTGCATCAGTACACCATTCGCCAGCCTTATTCACCGAAACTAGCACTGAGCAACTATGTTAAGTAGCTTGAAAGGTAAGATAAGGCAAACAGAGTGCACATAGGCCTACCCCAAAATCTAAAACATATCAAATGAAGATCTAGTGCATAGCTACCATAGTCAGATAATTCCAATGGCATACGGCCTATTAAATGAACAAGAGTCCTAGTACAGTATATATGTGGCTCACCTTATAGTATGTATGCATTAGATACGTTAAAAATAGGCTATGCTAGATTCGGTTCAGTAAGCACAGGTGCTTCATCTACACACTGTTATTCCACATAATAAGCATAGCACCCCACTTCTCTCTCCCAGTGGGAGCTCTGAGGAGGAGAGGGGGGGGTGTGGTTTGGGTGAGAAGAGTGTGGTGGTTGCGTAGTCAATGCGATTTGGTCACCATAACTAGCTAGCAGAACTAGCAACAAAGGCCAGAATTTTAAGAGTTGAATGGAATGCAATCAATCACTAAACAATAAAACAAACACCCGCCGTCCACACACACAGGTAGAGACTTGGAGAACAGATAGAAGCTCGTAAGACTGAGGCAGACAATATTTCTATACACATCATGGAGCTCACCAAATCAAATTTTAAAGGCAGGAGGAATTTTTCCACACTTATATTCGAAGAAGAAGCCTCCCTTGTCGCAACAATGGCGATCGTAACTGAAGAATGCAGAAAAAGGAACACTGGACAAGTTCCACATGAAGAAAATTGTCCCATGCATATGGGTAAAACGAGAGTCAAACAAAAAGGAAAACCATCCATTAGTGAAGGATGCATGCATTTGTTATAGGCAATATTTGATAGTTAGCAATCTTTTACATATAGTAATATGAAATATATATAGCTAATGATTCTTATATTGATATATAGCTGTCTTCAACTAGTACGTAGCTACAAAAGTATCAACAAAGTTCACCATTGAAAACCAAAAACCCCGAGGAAAAAAATGTAGCATATGATAATTGTACCACTTGTAACAGTCAATCCAAATATATCCACTTCTGCTGGACTTTTATCCCTAATATTATGAAAAATAACAGGCCTGAGATTCGGGTGACAGGAATAACCTAATAAAGTATCGAGTAACCTCAAGAGCCACAACAAAAAAAAAATAAAATAAAATAAATGACTAAATCAATGGCAGACTCAAACATCAACAAATAAAAAAGAGGCAAAATATATTTTGGCAATGGCTGCCACGCAAAGAAATATTTTGCTTATAACACTGAGTGAACAGACAAGAGTGGCACAGAACAGTCAGCGATGTTCTGGGCAAATCATAGGCTTCAATCACAGCTTGCGTTTCTCAAAAGTTATTAGGAGGAGTGAGAATTGCATTAAACATCTGTGAGAAAAAGCTGAGGAAGTGTGAAGTGAAAATTCCAACTAAACTATGAAAATAAGAACACTAACCTGAAGCCGGTTGAGGTGGTGGGGGTGGCTTAGGCTGAGAGACGTGGCAGTGTACGACACAGTTGTCAAACAAGCCACACTCCTGAAGTGTGGAGCTGTCCGGCTTCAAGAGTCGACCATTGAAGATCAACCGTATGACTCTGTGCTCTGACAGCTCGGTGTTGAAGTGATTCCTAGAAGTGGATAAAAACGTTACAAAGAAGTGCTGTCCACAAGACTTGATGATTGAACTTTGTATGTTAGTTTGATTCTCCAGACATAAAAGAGGGTTTCTTGAGGAGCAGAGAGAAGAAACATGTAGCAAATATGTTGAGAAAAACGGGGAGCCAAAGAGTACGGGAATATTGCTTAACGTGCAGTCTTTATTTAAAACTCTTATGAACAGAGCCATTGCAATGAGAAATTCTAGTTTATTTGACATAGGTACCGTAGTGGGGAAGTGAACAAGTTGGTAGGTATGCAAAGAAGATGAACACAATACAAGTTGTCAGTAAAAATAGATAAAACGAGGTAAGCAAAATGGATGTGAAAGACAGATGTGCCAAGGGTCTAGTTAATAAACAATTAGGTAACTAGCTATGGGTATTCCTGGGGGCATGATTACCTGTAACGCAAGTCAGACAAAACTACCTGACCTAAATGCATCACCCATCTGGGAAAAAGTGAGTGAACAACTATAATGCTACTCACTGCCTTAATTACAATGAAGTCAAAGTTTGTGATAAAATATCGGGAAAAATAATCCACTGAGGCGACTACCGTGAGCATACAAAGCAGCCTAGATGGCGCCACTGGCGGTCTATTTAAATAAAATTGCCCATTTAACTAGTGAATTGTGAGCAAAACGCTGCATGCTTCATCTTAAAATTTTTTTGGTGTAAGAGCGTGAGTTTGCAGGTTTTTAGACATCGATGCAATGGTCAAAACTCGTAAACTCACTCTGTTGACTTAACGTTGGACACCAGCATAAAAAAAAGACGAAAATATACGCAAAGCTTCTTGATGGGTAAACTTTGGTCAGCATTGCGTTTCTTTTGAATTTTAATGTACAAAAGTTTTGCTAATCGCTGATAAATCTGCAGAAACTAGACTGTAGTTGAATGATGGCACTATATGATAAATTGTAGGCAACGGGTTACGAGAATAAGGATCTCACATCGTGTGTCGGGACTCCGATTCTTGAAAGGGACTCCATGGCTTCTATAGCCACAGTAGCTAAGTCAGGTACTTTACTAGCACCATTTCTCAGACTAGGCTACTTTAGTATCATTTTAATTTTTGAGAGAGCCATGATTTATATCCTATTCTTCATCCTTTCTTGTCCTTTACCCTTTCCGCACCCCGTGCTAGATATGGGACAAACCACATTGTGTCCTCTATGCCTATTTGCTACTATTCAATAAATTTACCTCAGCAGCACTTTGTATAATTTGGCATACACGCACCTACACGTATCGAAGGAGTATAGACGCGATGAGTACAACCCACCAGTCATTGGTAGTCAAAAGCAGTATATGCTGGGCGGTCGAAACAGAAAACCACTTTTTCATTCCTCACATAAGATGCGTGTAGGAAATGGAAGAGTTCTTATAATAGTTACAAATTTAGGAAACTCGTGTTCACGCGAGAAATAGTTTCATCAAAAATTTGCCGCACTGGTCTTTGGAAGGACTAGTTGAGTGGCCATATGACAACGAGCTTAGCAATAAATGATCGCGCAGTTGAACAGCGAACATCACTTGGCTTGTCAAACTCACACTCAATCATATGGCTATCGTGTGTACTAGCCATTGCTTTTCATGACGATCTTTGTTTTGCTTTTTGTCATTTTTATCGACTTGCTGTTGCTTTGGGTGCTCTTCAGTGGTTAGCCTACGTTTCTAGGTTTCCAGGTGTGTCTAACTGGCGTACCGGTATTTCCAGCAATACTAGCCACTCTCGCGAATGATGGAAGAAGTCCATCATATATACCAAAGGCCACTCAATCCTCTCTCTAAGGGATTAGCAGAAACTAAGGAAAATGAATTTATCACCATCCATGCTCGTCTCAGCATTTGACAGCCATTGAATATTATACTCGCTTATAGGAGCCCTCACAGAACCATTAAAACTGATACAGCGCTTCACAATAAAATTGCAACACACTGTACATTTGGAACGAAACAATTCTAATGGGTGACTTCAACCTTCCACAAATTGTTTGGAGAACCTGCATTGTGCACTCCAGCCCCAGGCAGTAAACTGCAAGAACTATTCAGTCACAACCACCTGACCCACCATATAATTGAACCCCCGAGATATGGTAGCTATTATTCTAGATCTGGTATCTCCACACAGGATTGTGAAATTGTTGACCTTGCTATCTTCGATTGGCTTAGCAATCACAACATGAATGTAGTCTCAAAGCTCGCAATGATCTCACTACGATTGCCCATCCTCTCAAGCCACCAGACTACCGGCGAGTGAATATCCTACGAATGGCAACTGAAATAGCAACAACTGACTTTGAAACTCCTATGAGAGATGGCACTAAATTTTGACTCCGACTGCTGGAGCCACAGTTGGCTGGTTTTTAACTGAATAATGAAACCATGGTTTAAACCAATCATTCAACATTTTGGGTTTTTATTCAAATACGTTGCAAAATAAACAGTTTTACTTAAAGAAAGTATCAAATTTTAGTCACACAACTAAAACGATGAGTCAATGTGTTTCTTTTCATGAAACCGTTTGACTGTGAGGACAGTTAGGGTCAACTATTGCTAATGTTTATTAAAAACCTATGACTTATTGAATTTTGTGTTCTTTCATTTCAGAGATGCATGTCTAATTATATTGTGGTATGCTAGAAGCTACTGAAAATTAGAATTAGTAGTTATATACAGTAGTTGCTATTAGATAGCTAGTGAGCTCATGAGAAGCATGTAGGCACAGCTATAGCTATTTCACTTTCTTTAGTTCATTACTCTGCTCTTAATTAGCTTGCAGCTAGCTATTTCTCTATCAAGACGTCTTTGTATTTGGAGTGTTCCTAAGGTTTTCAAAGGATTTTATAGCTATTTCACTTTCTTTTGTTCATTACTCTTTATCAATTAGCTTGTAGTTAGCTTGCTATTTCAATCAAGTTGTACCGATACAGTAGTTATTTGTAATTTGAAGTGTTTTCAACTTTTCAAAGGATTTTATATTGCAATTATAAATTACAGCATGTCTGCAGTTTGCATATTGAATGTAGCCATAGCAAATACAGGTACTCTTCTAACTGCTTTTTCGTAACCCCTTTATCAAAAAATCATTCTTCTACAATGGGAAATTGAAATGGAATGACTTAGATTCTTGACGATTAGCTAGCTACATGTGTCTACACAGCAGAAAACCCTTTAGATGCTGGATAAAATTCCTAGAACTCAGGAAAAACAACAAAATATTAAAAAACACAAATATTCCAATTTCGCAAGTGTGAAGTGAAAACAGACAAGTCAGTTGGTACCTATCCAAAACCTAAGTCTTGAGAAGGATGGGCAGTGTCAAACAAGCATAGGAAATGAGTTTTTACACAGGATGGTGAAGCTGAAGAATTTTTCCTAATTTTAGAGGGGCTACTTTTGTCTCAGGATAAATGACCATCACGCTGACGCCCATTTTGTCAAAGGTGTTCGAGAAGTTGATTGCTGGTAAGCTTGGTCGTTTTGCTGAGGCAACGGGGTCGCTGCCTGCTGGTCAGTTTGCGCACAGAACTGGCTTGGGTTGTTGTGACGCTCTGTTGTCGGTGTCACCATTTACAGTCTGCGCTGGATTGTAGGTCTGAGGCACGCCTTGTCCAGTTAGACTTCAGCGCTGCGTTTGACAGGGTTAACCATAGTGGTTTATTGTACAAACTGGAGTCCTTTGGTGTGGGTGGTAGGGTTCTGTCAGTCATTCGTGATTTTGTTTCTGAGCGAACGCAGAGTGTGTCTGTTGACGGCATCTTGAGTGCCTCAGTCGCGGTGGTGTCTGGTGTCACTCAGGGCAGTGTGCTTGGCCCGCTGTTGTTCGTTCTCTATACTAGTGACATGTTTTCTTCGCTTGAAAACATGATGATTAACTATGCCGACGATTCAACTTTGATAGCTGTTATACCTGCTCCTCGCCTGCATGATGCTGTCGCTCAGTCTCTGAATAGGGATTTGGCGCGCATTAGTGCATGGTGCTCGGCCTGGAGTATGAAGCTGAATGCCAGTAAGACCAAGTCGATGATTGTCAGTCGG
>LQNS02278094.1:39627620-39637700 GCA_001587735.2 Parhyale hawaiensis | reverse complement strand
TCATCTACAACGTGGGGTGCATCATATAAGGTTCTTAGAACCATGTATATTGCGTTGATTCGCTCTAAACTAGACTACGGTGCCACCTTGCATTCGGGAGCCTGTGCTACAGCACGTCTTAAGCTGGAAAGATTACAGAATGCCTGTCTTCGCCTTGTTCTGGGTGCTAGGAAGACTTCCCCACAGCTCTCTCTGGAGGTGGAATCCTTCATCGTACCTCTCCCCCTGCGCTATACATACCTGTTAGCTAAAGCCTACATGAGTCTTCTGGGCCGTGCCTCTGATGACTCCACAGCATCTTGCCTTGCGGTGGTCCCTGGTCATGGCGTGGGGGGCCACGAAACATACCATCATGGAAATGTCTAAGACCTCCCAACAGCAACGACGACAGGGCACGTCATAGACGGTACACCCATCATCGATCGTTCTGAAGTCAAGTCGCCAAACGTCATTGCCAAAATTCGGGCATGGTCTTACTGTGTTTCACGCCAAAGCCATCCAGGGAACCGTCACGCCAGGTCAGCACAAAGGTAGACACACGTGCCAGGAGAGGTACATATGCCATAGTCCCCGCGTCAACGAGGAGTATATTCTCGCCAGTTATGGACTTTGCTTTGCGAGGCAGTTCTTCAAACACGTGTGGGGCACAGTTGCACCATATTATTAACTCACATGAATTGCAGGGGGATCGTCACGCATGACCCGCACGGAGGGATAGGGTCACGTGGGTAGAGAGGAACATATGCCATAGTTATAACGTCAAGCGAGTAGAAGGCCTACCCTCAAACACCACTTGCGGACTTTCCTTTGCGTAAAACCATTCACTAGAGCCATATCGTAGCGTCAAACACCCAGCGGAACGTCGCCCACAGCAACGACACAGCGCACTGAGTCTAAGTTCATAAGCGTTTTTGCCCAATCATAACAGCCACCATAATATCTCCGGGGTACGTACCAGAAGCTATTGCCACACTCATGGAACTGGACTGCCATAAAACACCAAGCGGAGACACGCTACAGCAACGGTGAAGACGTCAGAGCAGGTCAAAAGACCGGCAGCCGTCATGCCCAATTCACCACTCTGCGACCAAGTCCCACGTAGACGGAAGCTCTATTCAGGCTAGGTCCACGAGCGTTTTTGCCAGATTTGAGAGCCTCGACACTGCCATTTGCTTACAAGAGCAGATTTGCCTCATTCGGGGAGCAAAACTTTCAAATCCATCATTCCATGAACAAAAGCACGATTTAGCCCAGCGGGTTTTGGGGGATAGTCATGCCAAAGGCGTAGTCAGCGCCGACTTTGCCGCCATTTGTACCCTAAAATAGGGCTAACAGGACGTCCGGACCGTCAAACTACCACGTTTCCGTACAAGAACTGTCATTTGAGCCACGGTCTTGTTTTCGCCTTCAACAGGACCAGTTGCCTATACAGTAGTGAAATCACGGGAAGAACTTACCGCGTCACCCTGGATAATCACAAAGGCCGAGAGATGCGATAGCGACCTCGGGTGACGCTAATTATCCCCCCATCGACGTCCACCCAAAGGTGCTACCGCGCTGTCAGCAAATTCCCGTGACCAGCAAGCTAATCTGTCCCGTTCAAACTGAGCCCCATTTAGGTAACTACCTACCTACCCTCTCTCCAACACCTTGCCACGCACCAAAGCTTCCGCCGTCACGCAATCTTGGGCGATCGTTTGATACCTCTTCAGAGCCACTTGCGCCGTCGCATCTCCCACTTAGGGAGTGCATTTATACGATTTTGCCCACGGTTCCAAGGTGCTATAGAGCACATTACCGGCTGACCCCGGTTCGGGAATCGCATTTCTCCAACATGGGCGCTAGTCCTATAGCTCCTCAATGGCACTTGCACCGTCGCATCAGCCAACAAGGCAGCACATTTCAAACGCCTTGCCTACGGTTTCAGAGTGCCACAAAGCACTCTACCGTCCGACCCCTCACCGGGATCACACTTAGCCATCCAAGACTCACGGTACGGTGGTCTCTCGCTATGAGAATCCACATCCGAGTCCTCCACTATCACATTATATCTGCACTTACGCCCCACGAGTCACTGTCGGGCACCACCGTTTCCGTACATCAACATGTCCGTCGCAAACTATGCAACGGGACGAGGGCTGCTACCGTCGCGCGGGACTTGGATTGAAAGCTGTTGGCGAGCGCCGCACACGTTTTCTCACTTCTCATAACTCCATCAGAGTGCACGTGACGCCATACACAGGAGACCATAGGTACCTTGGCAAGGACAAGTGACGCACTCCTCACCTCCTTTTTGGACATGTGCAAACCCATTTTAGGCAAAAAAAAGTTCACCGAGACGCACCCAAAACGGGCACATCTCGGTTTGTGGAGATACGCATCACTCTACTGCATCTCCGGGAGGGGTGCCACACACGGACACACCTCCAACACAGGGCAAGCGTCTTGCAACGTAATTAGGTTCAGTAGCAGAACCAGTCGTTCTGCCACCAAACCTCTCCTGTTTCGAAATTGACCAAATCCCGCGTGCCTCATACAGAGCGCCAAGCAAAGTCACATGCTATACCATCACTGAGAGTCTGTGGGAGTGCGCACTTTGATTTTGTGCTTAAATCTGCCGAGGCTGTCAAATGACTGACATGCAACGTAGCTAATTCTTATATATATACAGATGCAGGTGTGATCTGTATGGATATTTTTATGCTGTGTCCAAAATATTTGTATAAATAAATAAAGCAGCAAATCTTCTATATTTCATCTAGCTATAACTAGCTTATAAAAGTACACGGATTTTGAAAGTCATGTTTTCAGAACAACAGTCGTTGATATGCCCATGGTCCTTAAATTAAAATAGGACCAAATTGAAAATGCATTTTTTTCTATAAATTATTGAAATGAGACCTCTTTTTTCTATTCAGTATCAAGAACTGTTATATAAAATGTCAGTTTTTGGTAGAAATTCAAAAGAAAAAATTTAGGCGTTAATGGGTTAATGAAATGGAAAGCTTTGGAGAAATTATTTATGGTCTACCACCACAAGAAAAGAAACTTATTCACTGTATTGTGAAGATACAGAAGGATGTAAATGCCTGCAATAGTTACAGCTGTTTGGTTTGATGAAACATATATTCGTGAGGGACTGCAACCAATATTATCATTATTATTATTATATAGCTAGCTACAATGGAAAACATTATGAAACATCAGAACAATTACAACAAAAATATCAGTGACATAGGAGTGCGATAGCAGTGATGAACTATATGAAAAACTCTTTATGAACGGAAAGACCCCTCAAGAACGATAACACCTAAGGCCTATTTCCCGGAGTTTGATATGAAGACTAAATTTGCTGATCATTGAAGGGGTGAGTCCAAAATACATCTATCATATGCGGATGACCATTTTGTATTGTAATAATAACAACATATTTTAACCATTACACTGAGCTTTTTATGGTTATGAATGCTTTCAATCTAGTTTTTCCCATAAAATGAACGTTTTTGATTCTCCTGAAAAATTGTCAGTTTCTACATAAAGCTCACTTGAAATTTTTCAGTTTTTATGCTAGAATGACAACATACAGTTTTATAATAGTCAGACCATTCTCCACAAACGTACACTATTAGATTTTCCATTTTCTACCTTGTTTTCTTTCAATAGCTATAGCAATTTGCAGCATAAACTTATGTATTTTGAAGATAATTTTAGTTACTAGTGAAATTGCTATATTGAAAGAAAACGAGGCAGAAAATGGAAAATCTAAGAGTGTACGTTTGTGGAGAATGGTTTGACGATTCCAAAGCTGTTTTGGTTTTCATTCTAGCATAAAAACTGAAAACTTCCATGCGAGCTTTTTAAACAATAGAAAAATGCAAGTTTACCCTGAAATTTGATGACAAAAAGAAGCAAAGAAGAAATTAAGAAAATTTCCATGAACAAAAAAATATTTTCTTTTCGATTTTACATATCATTTGCAAGTTTCGTTGCAATTGAACTATAAATAAAAAATTTTTGAATAGTTGGATTCCCCCATAATTTGTAACTTTATTTTTTTTTGCAGGTGCCATTGCTCATTAAATAGCATAGCTACCTACATAACTTTCCAAAATAGCAACAGCTATGAGGTTGTCACTTTTATTGTTTTATGTACTATACTTCCAATGCATAGCTGGCTCATATATTATCAGCAAAGGAGTAAACATTCAGAATGAAACTGTTAGTTCTCCTCTTGCATTGAACGCAATTATAGCTGAAGTTCCAAAACCCAGCTTGCCTCTGAGCATCGTTACTGAAGAATCTAAATATCCTTCTCATGAAAAGGATCTTCCACCTCCTCAGTATGACTGGGGAGGCCTGTATCCCCACGCATCTCCCAGCCGTGAGTTGATCTCCATTGATGGTGTGTGGAATTTCCGTCTCAGTCCTAAGGAAGATCCAGACAAAGGCTTCAGAGAGGCCTGGTACAGTGCGCCACTGTCAGCCACAGGGGAAGTCATTGCCATGGCTGTGCCCAGCAGCTACAATGAAGTCACTCAGGACAAAGCCATCCGGGAGCATGTTGGCTGGGCTTGGTGAGTTTTGTCTTGCATGTACCTACCGTAAACTGGGGCTATTCGGGACACCCGGGGTAACTCGGGACTGCTGTCCCACTTCACTTATTAAGGGCTGTAGAAACCAAACTTGAGTAGAATTTCGCCAATCTAAAAATATCGCAATAAAAGTCATCATTTTTGCTATCTGTTCAGCATAATGAGCATTCAATTTAGCTCATGCAAATACGAGAGCAAATTCTAGAAAAAAAAATATATTTTTCGTTTTTTTCAAAAGTCACCCTGCTAAGGTCTGGGTAGAAATATCTAAAAGGCAGAGAACAAAAAGTTGCCTAGATGAAATGTAGCCCAAGGTGTTGGCTATAGAATCTCGTTGTCGGGGTAATTACGGACACCCAGTAAAATGTGTGTATCAATAAATTTTTCCAGTAAAATGGTCTGATTTAACTTGAAAATGACGAAAACATTCATTGTTGTTCCCGGCGATAAGTATTAGTAGGTATTTGCATGAAAAAAACGTGCTAATAACACGAAAAGTGGCACTGGATACTGGCAAAGGATACAACTTCGCAGTAATTACGACAGTGCGGCATTATAAACTGGTTTTTAGTTACGTTTTATGGAGGAATTACGTCAGGGACGACACGTAGCAAGCACTGAGAAGTGTAGAGAACATATTATAGTTATGGACATTAGCTAGACTCTACTTCATCGCAAGGAATGCTTTGTGTTGTAACGTTTATCAGAACGTCATACAGAGGATTCACCAGCGCGGCATATACTTTGTCAATGATATTTTTTTTTTTGCAGTTTTTCAGCATAGAGTACCTATCAATGACATTTGCCTGCAAATCAGGCACATAGCTACTTATGTTGTTGAGAAAATTTTAAAAATTAGTGATAAAATCAGGGTTGCGGAGTCGGAGGATTTGAGGGGGAGTCTGAGTCGGAATCTCACTTGCTCTAGGAGTCGGAGTCGGAATTGTTTGTCCGACTCTGGGATCCCATTTATAAACAAATAGCTTATCATTCAATTCTAGATATTCACTCACAAATTGAAAAAAAAAAAAACCAAATGTGGGTATTTTTTTGGCACATTTCTCTTTTTCAGCTATAGCTACCATGTATTTCCCTATTCCATAGGTATGATGATGCCATTGAGGAAATGTTGGTTAAAACTTTCGCACTTTGTAGCTACAATATGTGAGGGAGGGGCATGGGGGGCAAAATGATCAATTTTAGACTGATTGTTCTGAAATTTGTATAGTATACGGTATATATTTTTGAAAAAGAAACATATTTTGCTCCCACAAAGTTTTTGATTTAGGCCTTCTTTTTTCAGATAATGGGAAATTATAAATATAGCTGTAGATATGCATTTTTCTAAGTTTCAAAGGAATAGAACTCAATGAGTTTTCATGATAGAAAAAAGCAATGGCAGTTTTGAAATCCTTGAAACAGTTTGGACATTAAATTGAGGACATCAGGACATTAAAAAAAATTGGGAAAAATTGCATTGTGTATATATGTATTTTTGAAAAAGAAACTCATTTTACTCCCACAATTTTTTTTATTGAGGCCTTAGTTTTTGAGATAATGGAAATATATATGAATATACCGTATACCCATGCATTTTTTTCTAAATTTCATAGGAATAGAACTCAATGAGTTTTCATGCTACAATAGAAACAATGACAGTTTTAGAATCCTTGAAGCATTTTTAAGAAAACTATACAGCAGGATTTTTCATTTTAGCCCTTTTTTTCAATGCAGCTTAAACCGATTTTCCCCCTATATTTTAGTTAGGTAGTGATTGGATAGAATAGAAAATGGAGAGGCCAGCTCAGTAGTTTTGTTAAGAATGTTTCAAGGATTCCGAAACGGTCATTGTTTTTATTGTAGCATGAAAACTAATTGAGTTCTATTCCTTTGAAATTTAGAATAGGTATATCTTTATACTGTATCTAGTACTTCCATTATCTCAAAAACTAAGGCCTAAATCAAAGAAATTGTAGGAGTAAAATGTGTTTCTTTTTCAAAAATACATACACTATGTAAATTTCTGAACAATCAGTAGAAAATTGAGTAGGTATTTTACCCCCCATGCCCCCCATCACATAATGTACCAGGTGCAAAAGTTTTACCAAAATTTGTTTAATGTCCTCATGTCCTCAGTTTAATATCCCAAATGATGCAAAATATCATTGTACCGTATATGTACAATACATCTAGCATCTTTAACTTTATATATGTTTATAATAGCAAAAATTATTTGGACATGTTTTATGTTTACATCAAATATCTACTTGTTAGACCTAGGAGTCAGAGTCGGAGTTGGAAAATCTTGAGGACCAGGAGTCGGAGCTGGAAATTCTGGAGGGCCAGGAGTCGGAATCGGACCTTGAACCCTCCGACTCTGCAACCCTGGATGAAATATGATAGTAGAAATATAATTCAATCTTGCTCCACAGGTGTAGCTATATGACTTCAAAAACTTCATCCAACAAAGTATTATGGTCAAACAATACAAGATGATCACCTCTAATCATCATTAAAGACATCTGATCTTCTAAAAATAGTTTTGAAGTATGTTTCTGGCACATTTCTTACAGGTGTCCCGAATAGCAATTCGAGACGCTCGTTTTTCATTCATTGCCGGCTATCGTTAAAAGTTAGAATTTTTGCTAATACACCATTTTGTAGCTCTCATCCAGACCTACAAAATGACTCCCAGTTTTTAGCAAAAATAATTAATTGTAAGAAGTTACTAACAAAAAACATCAGAAATCGTCCTAAGTAGCCCCGGCTTACGGTATTAAGTGATAGCAAAATGGGTAAAGCTACTGTAGCCTATTTGCAGTAATTTGCACCTATGGACTTTCAAGTTTGTCTTAACTTTCTATTCCCACCCATACTATTGGTATTATATAGCAAAGGAAGTTCTGCAATTTGGTTGTAGACAGGGTTTTATCTCCTGGGAGCAGCAGGCTTGTAATTATGAGTCTGTACCTGTCGATCTCCTACTAGGTCTGGTAGTCTGGGTGTTGAAACTTTTTGCTAAACCTATCTCACATCTGTTGCTCATCATCACTGTTGAAGCTCACATAATAAATTTAATTAGCTATATAGGCCACCTTACTAGTGTAGGGCTCACATTCTCCAGTGAAGTAAGGTAACATGTCTAGTACCCATCCATCATGCTAGTAGCCGTCCACTTAGCACTAAGAACTTCCTGTGTGAAAATTAGCAGTGCTAAAAAGCCGTACATAAGCTAACACTGTAGGTTAAGTAGTAACGTACCTACAGTTTAAGCCTATGTATGGCTTTCTAGCACTGCTAGATTTCACACAGGAAGTTCTTAGTGCCAAGTGGACGGGTATGGTACTAGCATGGAAGATGAATTCTAGACATGATACCCTACCGTAAAATTGGGCTATTTTGTGCATCCAGGGGTTATTTCGGTCATTGGCTAAGTTTTCAGTTTTTTAGTCATTGCTGCAAAAATTTTAACAGCAGAAAAATGGTAGCTACATGGTCCATTTCAAATTTGACAAAATTATCCTAAATTTGAGACAAAAAAAAAAAAGAAACAAGCCCCTGAAACAAATATAAAGAGTCACTTAGATGTCAAAGTTGAGTACATATACAAAAAATCCCTTCTTCAGAAATTTTCAACAAAGTCTTCAGGCAAACATTTATTTTTGTCCATATACAAAAAAACTGAGTATTTTCGTTCGTAGCGTGCTCTTGTGCGTCTAACTTTGCCATCCCCGTCAAAAGAGCATCTCGTTAAAATAGCTCAGGGCTGCTTACTTTAGGGGGGTTGTTTCGGCCGGGTTTGTGGGATAGTTTGGCATACTATTTTGTAGGACTAATCCAGCTCCCCACCTGATGAAATAGCCCCACTTATTGCATAGCATAAATATGTGCTCTGACTGGGGTTCTCCATATTCAAACAAGTCGCGATGATATCCTTCTAATTGCCTGAAGTCATTTGGATGAAGAAAAAAGAACATTGAAATAGTCTACTTTGAATATAACCTACCAGGAAGGGATTGAATTTGAAGATTTTTCAACCATCACTTTCATGGTTTATTACTGCAATTTTCTAACAGAATCAAGAGAAACCACCCAGCTGTAAGCTCTGAGTACTTAAAAGATTAACATTGCAACTTGTCCACCTCTATCCAGGACTTCTAACCAGGAGCCACATTCATTTATTATGAGACGAGCCTAAGACGCACACCTCATTAAAAAATCCATCTTCACTCAGTTGTGGAGTTACAAATTGTGTAGCTATTTACAATATGTAAACCTAAAGGAACAGTTAGAGCCACAGTAGCTGGCTAGCAACAGACTAAAGCTTCTGACATTGCCTATCACCCTTCAGTGGGCTTAGAATGGGCCATAAGGTTAGGTTAGTTAGGTTCGCCCATCCTATGTTGGGAGTAGCGCCCCCAAGGGGTTTGTGTAGCTTACTTTAGCCATTAGCTAGGCCTTTGGGACGTCTGTCTTTTGTGCCAGCTTCGCTTCCTTCCACTGTCATACTCGTAGCACTGATCTTACTGTTGTCTGTTCTTCCTCTTCCTTCCTGACTTGCTGTTCCCATGCGTGTTGATTCTTAGTGCATGGGTTCCACGTTTTTCTGTCGACATGCTCTGTGTCCCTTCCTTTTCCTCTATTAGAAGAGCTTAGTTCTTATTTAGGGAGGCTTAAATCTTCTTATACTTCCGGTACACATGGACTCTCACGGCTACTGGTTCCAACCGCACTGCCACCTAAGCAAGTTCTTTGAGGCACTTGACATGATCAGTCAGCATCCAATCTGCAATCTGCTGTGGGTCGGGGGAGGGGGGCGCAAATTGTCACATGGAGCCTTCTGCCCCTGACGCCATAGTTCTAGATGATCAGTGGTTGACTGGGCCTGTTGGTCCATATCTGCAGCTCAAACCATTGCGTGTGGATTCCTATTTGGGGGTGCAGTCCAGTGGACTTAACCTTTATCTTGACTAGTGTTTGTGTTGGGCAGTAAATGAAAATGTTCAACTTTCATCTTTATAGTGAATGAAAGTATCTACAAGAATGATATACTGTAGTTTTTTGTGCTGATTGGACTTTTATTGTTAATTATATTTATACACAAAAAATAGTGCTATATGTCAGTGTTTGGCTTTTAAATCTTCAAGGACCTTCATTTTACAATAAATAACTTAGCCACATATGGCTATTTTCGCATGTCGAAGTTCAAGAATCTGGAAACCCAAGAACTGGATAGCTTACTAATGGGGAATGAAGCGTAGGCCTAGTTTTTATTATGAACCTATGTAGGTTACGTAGGATAGGTTTGATAGGTTTATTACACACAAACACATTTTATCTTACAAGTATTTGGTAAAGTAGTAAAACACTATAGAATAATGCATCTGCGTAGCCACTGAAAGTTTAACAAACTTTTTGGGCAACATAAAACAAAAAACAAAAGCTAATAAAATTGCATGACGTATTCTTTAAAACGTTTTTTTAAGAC
>LQNS02278094.1:39601038-39626408 GCA_001587735.2 Parhyale hawaiensis | reverse complement strand
AACTGCTGACCACTAATTACGTTATGTGATGAAAGAAAATTTGATAGCCTAGAATGGATGGCTTTCTCTAAAATTTTATTGAAGATAGATAGCGTAGATATGGGTCTGTAACTAGCCACATCATTCGGATAACAGGTTCTGTAGCATTGTTCATTTAAGTGCAACTTATTAGCTGAAATAGTTCTACCTTACGGTATAGCTACTGTTAAGGTAGCTACTGTATTGTTATATTATCTACTAGAGTGAAGTCAGTTTGTGAATTTTTAATGCTCATTATTCAGCAATATAAGTATACAGTAGCTACCTAGTATCTACTAGTCACAAGAATGTTTATAATTAGTTTGAGTAGTTATATGCGGTAAGACAGTACCTAAGTGCAGCATCTTCAGGGGAGATCTGCACAATGCACATGCTTATCAAACTTGTTGAATATATTTCATGTATAAGTGGATTGTTTTACCATTAATGATGTCCTTTGTCATTATGGTATCTTTGACTAGGGTGCTATAGCTACCTCTTCTTCAAAAACAGTAAGTAGCTGCCTACTAGCTAGTAAATAGCTATTTCTCTTGCAGGTATGACACCAAATTCTTTGTACCAATGCGCTGGGGCAGTGGGAACCAAAGAGTGGTGCTGAGGTTTGGCTCCATCACCTACAACTCCATCATTTACATCAATGGCAAAGCGATTACTTCTCATCTCGGAGGTCATCTGCCCATCATGGCAGACGTGACCCACAACATCAGCTACACCTCAGAGAACCTCATCACTGTTGCTGTCAACAACACACTCACTCCTGAGACTATACCGCAGGGCAGCATTGTGTTCAAGCGTGACCAAACCAGGTAGGCCGAGCTACCATCTACATTTAGGAGCTCTTGGAGAAATATCAGATTGCTACGCTGGAAAAAATGCTAGGTAACATGGGGGAGAAAATGGTGTGGATGTTTGCTCTATAAATAGATATAGTTACATAAAAAGTGAAAAAAATTTAGTAACATAAATAACTTTACAACTTCTCTTTCATTAGCAGGAAACTTGACTTCAGGGACATCAGTAGCTCTTGGTAATTTTATGGGGATGATGAAAGGTACTTAATCCCCTGAGCATCAAGCAATTTGGTAAATGTAGTAATTTCTGTAACCATGTTTTTACATTTTACCGTATCGGACAACATGTTTTATTCAGTTTCGTGTCTCTTAGGGCTTCCTTCCGTGCTTCACCAATTTGTTGTATCTGCATTATAAGCCAGTGAGAAAAGTAAAGCCTGATGGGTATCTGACTCTTTTTATAGTATCTTTTGAAATTAAGTTCTCTCGTAGATGATTGGAACAGTTATCTTTAACTCGATTGATATGATGCTTGTCTTCCAGATACCCTCCTGGCTATTTTGAGCAACTGTACAACTTTGACTTCTTCAATTATGCTGGCATTGACCGTCCAGTGTACCTGTACACTACGCCTCTTACGTACGTCGATGATGTTACTGTTGTAACCAAGGTGTCTGGGACTGGCGAGTCGACCACTGGTAAGAACACACATAGGGGCCTTAGGCTACTTATTGTGTAACGACTACATCTGTGTGTTTATAGCTCATTCCTTGTTTAGAACTCCCTCTAAGCAAACCTATATTTTCTGTGCGACTTCTCCCCTCAGAGGGCATAGGGTTGGGTTAATTTGGTTCGCTCATTCTATGTTTTGGGAGCAGCGACCCCAGGAGAAGTCTGTAGGTTACTTTAGCCATAGCTAGACCTAAGGAACGTCTTGTTGAGTGCCTACTATGCTTCTTACCACTTTCACACTCGCTCTGATGATGCTCTTGTCTGTTTTTTCTTCTCTCTGGACTTGCTGTTCCAGTGTGTATTGATCCTACATATATGAGATTACTCTCGTGCATGGGTTCCACGTTTCTATCGAAATATTGTTTGTCGCTTCTTTCTTTTTGGTAATATCGCCTTTACAGAGGAAACGCAGGCTTAAACTAATCAGTCTAATTCTGTGAGCTACCTTCATTGTGAGCTCAGTATGGGATTTGTGGCTGTTGGAGAATGCTAATGTGGACAGATAACAATGAGTGTCCTTCCTGATTTTGTACTCCTACTGATGTTACTTTCATCTGTTCTTCCTCTTCTTTCCCGACTTGCTGTTCCTATGTGCGTTGGTCCACCTTCGCGCATTGGTTCCACATTTCTGACAACATACCTACCACATGTTCCCTACTTTTCCTCTCTTGAATCACAATTGTTGTGTCTAGGGAGGCTTAAACAACTAGATAATATAATAATATTAATAGCTAATAACAATTAGTGTCCTAGGTCGCACAAGCAAATAGTTTGTTGATCTATACGACATTAATTTTGTTAGCTACTTCATTGCTCCCCTCTCAGCACTAGCTGTAATGCAATTATGTTTCCCTTACATACCCACATTTTATCATCCATTCTATTTCAGCCTGACTTTCACTCGTTTCATTCAGTGCATGGCTTGCAACCAAAACCTGTATCTGATGTGCAGCGCATGTGGAGTACAGCGTGGTGTCGCAGTCCCCCTCGGGCCAGAACGCCGCAGACACCAGCTGCTCCGTGTCTCTGCACGACGCTAACGGCACTGCTGTGGTCACTGGCACTGGCTGCTCGGGCTCCCTGGACGTGCCTTCGCCTCAGCTGTGGTGGCCGTACCTCATGGAGGCTGTTGCGGGGTATCAGTACACTCTCTGGGTGAGTTCTTTTATTCTAGCTACTTGATGTCAAGCGCTCTTGTTGCTGAGAAGCAAATCTCTCCTTAGAGCCGGGTTAATTTTTATTGACACTCTGCATGTTGGTTAATACTTCCACTTTCAATTATTATTCCATCATTTTGGCTACCTAGGCGTTATCATTGCCGCGCGGATCCTTCCTGTTCATATTTTGGTGCTTGTTCTGCGTTCGTAAAGCTCTGCTCTAGCGGATACCTCACACACTTTAGCCAAAAGCTAATATGCAACTGCTCCGGTACCCTGTCGAGACAAAAATCATAATTGCTGCCGTTTTATTTTTCCAGCTATCAAATCCATAACTCTGTTTGAAAATTGTTCAGATGTTGTCGTGTATGTGCAATTTTTTCCTTCCAGTCTATTCAATTAGCCTACTGATTACGGCAAGCCCTGAATAGGTATGTAATTCATACTAAGTAGCTACAAAATAAAAGTCGACTTAACTTGAAATTTAACGTTTCGTAATGAAAAATCCCATCAGAAAAAAAAAGAAACTAACTTACAACCTTTCAATGAAAATTTCTTTACTTTCTATTCAAAGAGGGGAGCATGGATGTTGCCTGGGAGAGGTCTAAAACGCGAATGAACAGAGCTGTGTGAAGGGGCTGGATGTCAGCTCCTGTACAGTCGGCAGATTTGAGGCTGGGTTTGGTTTTGTGGATGTGGAGGGACTCTAATGTTGTGAGCTCGATGGGATTGGAAGAGTCTATGATGGAAAACTCATTCCTGCTGATGGGATGGGTGTTTTGCTCAGCATGTAGGCGAGGAGCTGAATGTGAGGGTTTCACAAGTGGTAAACCGGTACGACTGGATACACCTAAATGTTGGTCAATACGGGCTTTGAAGTGTTGTGTCGCAACCACTACACCCTAATTTCTCGTTTGCCGAAGTAAGAAACAAAATAAAAGAAACTTGTTATAGCAGTTACCGGTACACGTCGTATATCAAACATAAAGTGTTTTCTCCAATTTTTTCTAAATCCAATCTATCTTTATTATCTAATTTCTACAAAGAAAATTCCGTTATCGTGTGCAGACCCGACTACGGAAGAGGTGTTGCTGTTTTAGATGAAAATCAGTACCATCAAAAAATGAATGCAATTCTGGCTGATACAACAAAGTTCACTGTTTACGACTCTCATTCCAATCCCTTCAAACTTGCGCTTAAATTCATAGACAAAATCCATAGATATCTGAAGAAACTGTTAGACCAAAGCATCAATACTGATTCGATCTACCGTTCACTTTACAATTCTGGTGTTTCCCCTGGAGTCATGTATGAGTTTTCAAAGGTACACAAAACCGGTGCCCCTTTACGACCAATTCTAGCTGCATCTAAAACTCCGTCCTACCCTATTGCAAAATTACTCGTTTCATTACTTGAACTTTTAACAACCAATCAGTACACTTTGCGCCATTCATATGACTTTCGAGACCGAATTATAAACCTCCAATTGCCTTCCAATGCCTACTTAGCCAGCTTTGACATCACGTCTCTTTTTGACCAACATCTCCGTAGAGGAGACCATAGATATTATTTGTGACAAAGTCTTTAATGACAGGGACCTATTCCACAACCTGGATAAACTTATTTTCAGAACTTTCCTTAGCCTTGCCATCAAAGATTCCTTTTTCATGTATAACAATAGACTGTACAAACTAATAAATTGAGTTTCCATGGGCTCCCCGCTTAGTCCCTCGCTGGCAAGTATCTTTCTATGCCATCATGAAACCCGTTGGCTCAACGACTGCCCACTCGACTTCAAACTGATCCACTATAATTGTTATGTAGATGACACCTTCCTCGTATTCAACAATCAAGCAGATTCTGATCTTTTCTGCAATATTTGAGTAGCAAACATCCAAATATCAAATTCTCCGCCGAAAATCAATCAAATAATTCTTTCGCTTTTCTCGATGTTTTAATAACTAACCAAGACTCAACATTGACCACTGGAATTTACAGAAAACCCACATTATCAGGCCTCGGGACAAGTTTTTTCAGTCACTGCTACAATCAATTCAAAATCAATGCAATAAGAACTCTACTATATCGAGCATACCATTTCTCTTCCTCCTACCTTGCATTTTCAAACGAAGTTGACTTTCTCCGAACATTCTCGAAAAATACCGGTTATCCGCACCATTTTCTGCACCACTACTGCAAATTGTTTCTAGACAAACTATTCGATCCTGGCATTAGCAAACCCTAGGTCAATAAATTGTACTTTTTTCACTCGCTTTCATACTACAACAAAGCATCTGTTAGTTCCTCTCTAATGCCTACCCACATATCAACTTCAAACTTCATACAAAAACACATATACCATAGGGTTTTACTTTAAATTTAAAGACAAACACCCCACACCACTTTTGTCCAGTGTTATTTACCGTTACCAATGCCAGGCCTGCAGTGCCTCATACATAGGTAGCACTGGACAACACTTCAAAGCCCGTATTGACCAACATTTGGGTGTACCGTATCCAGTCTTACCTTGCGAACCACTTGCGAAACACTCACATTCAGCCCCCCCGCCTACATGCTAAGCAAAACAACCATCTCATAAGCAGGAATGACTTTTCCATCATTGACTCCTACAATCCCATTGAGCTTACAACATTAGAGTCCCTCCACATCCACAAAACCAACCCCAGCCTCAACAATTTGACCTCGGCTGTACCGCTTCATACTGTCCACACTTAGCCCCAAATCTGTCGACTGTACAGAAGCTGACATCCAGGCCCTCCACACAGTTCTGTTCATTCGCGTTTTAGACTTCCCCCCGACCACATCCATGCTTTCCTCATTGTTTAAAAAATAAAGAAATTTTTATTTACAAGTTGTAAGGTTTTTTCTTCTGATGATTGGATATTTAATTCTGAAATGTTAAATTTCAAGTTTCGTTGACTTCTATTTAGTACTTAATTTTTGCCTTAGTATAGTTTTTTTTAATTCATATTACCATAGTTCTGCTTTGCACCGTTGTTTATTCCTTACATATGATTCTGTTCTCACTAGGCTTTTAAATCTTACAAGTCCTTATGCTTCATGCAGTATGAAATGCTTTGTTACAGGTACAAGTGAACTCGACAACAGGAGAAGTAGACCAGTACCCTGTGAAGGTTGGGCTCAGAGAGGTGAACTGGAAAGCCACGGGCGTCACTATCAATGGCAGGCCGCTTTACATCCGCGGCTGTGGCAAACACGAGGATGCTGACGTGAGTTTGGATTATGGCGTGAACGTGTTACAATTATATATGTAGACATAAAGTAAGGATTTCTTATTTAGTCTGTAGGCTATAAAGTAAACTATGTTGTTACGTAACTATATTCAAAGACAGAATTAGAGCAAATGCTGAATGTAAGGCACAGAAGTACCAAAGTTAGGTTAAGTCCCAATACGTCTGCAAAGTTTGAAACCTCGCTTGTAATTTTTGGCTTTATTTACATCTTATATGAAGTAAAAGTGCTTTTCGCCCATTTATCTGATTGCTATTATAGCTACATCTTGAATATAATCTCCGGAACCGTAACAGACTAATTGTTACTCTAGCAGTGTCAAATAAAACTTTGGTTTCTCATAAAAATATTGTTTCAAACGTCATTACTGAGGAATGTTCTTTCTGATAGGATTAAGTCATAACTGGCCCCTTCCAATGTTTTGACATTATTAATTAGCTAACTGTGATATTCCTCCGAGAAATAAGGGAGAGAGTTTACTGTGTCTGCTAATGGGTTATGAATGCACTTTCCTGCAGATACTTTTTCCTGTACAGTGCATGCTTTCTAATCTCTGTTTTAGCTCAGCACGAGACTGTTCATTTTAGGACGAGTCTGACGTTAGCTGTCAGTGCTCCTCGCGCATTGTACCTACAGCCCTTCCCTTTAATCGGTGCAGGCATGCGGCGATTTAATATTAACTTGTGATAAAAACTAGCGTTACTAATGGGGAACGGGTCTCGCTTTAATCATAGTTGTCATGGTACTCGGACAGTGCCTCCGGGCAATTCACCTACGGACACTTGGCGTAGCAAATGTTTCGCCTCCCCGCGTTTCGCATTGGGGATATTTCTATCTTGGGATGTTTCACCTGCTGGATATTATACACCTATAGATAGTTTGTTTATGATACATTAGCCGATTTGCCTTTATCCAAGATAAATTTCAGTATTATAAACAAAGACACTTAGATTGTAATGAAATGGATAATGAACTTGTTTGCAATACGCACCCACTATTTCGTCAGTGAAATATTTCAAAGTTATTTCTGTGGTGTCCATATGTGAACCGTATTACTATTGCAACTGTATAGAACTCCACAAATCTATTTGTATTCTTATAACCTCCTAAAAACTTGTAAAACGCCCTTTCTTTTCATAAGTCCACGTCGCTTCATTTAATTCCGTATAATTACTTCCGCCGAAGGATCATGTTTTTATCGAAGTTTGTCTGTCACCGAGATAACTCAAAAAGTCATAGTCGGATCTTTAAAATGCATGTAGCTACTGCGAAAGTTAGGTACCGTATGTTAGGAGAAACAGATGTTTTTAACTTTTGGTGACGATCCCTCCCACCGCTTGTATGTTTGCTTTTTTACGCTGGTTAACATAACTCTGATAGTTATCCACGGATCTTCACGTAAGCTGCAAAAGTTGCTGAGAATATCTCGGATCGTAATTAACTAAACCTTTTTGATGAACTGTCTGTCTCCATGTTTGTTATTATGTTTGTGAAAACAGAGCTCAGTAAGTAGGGACGGATCTTCAAAAAAATTATAGGAACTGTTATTAAAGTCAAGAAGCACAAATGACCAAATTCTGGTGATGATGAAAAGGAGATCCTGGTTTCAAGACCAATTAGAATTTTTGTTGACAATTGTGTTATTGGCAGAGATATGCGCTCTGAGCTTGTTTCTCTAGCTCATAACTTAATTCAACTCCACGAACTCCATCCGTCTTCATTTACAAGCAGTTAATTCAACTGCATTCATTTTATATCCAGTTTTTAATTTCCGTTCTTGGCAGACGGAGGGGACAGTATAAATACAGTGTAGGCCTTGCTCATCTCAGGAGTATGGTCGGTAGTTTAAAGTGTCTGTTGTCGGGTGTGTATACTGCTCGTAGGCGTAATGTCCATTATGCAACATGTCCCACAGGTGAAATGTCCTGCCGGTCAAATGTCTAAAAAGGCGAATGTCCATAGGCAAAAATGTCCTTCAGGCCAACTGTGCATAGGCGAATTATCCATAGGCCAACTATCCACACGTAAACAGTCTGGTCACTGGTACAAAATACTGATCGCTGCCAAGAACTACCTGCATAATAAGTACCTATTCTTATATGCTTTAAGGAGTTTATTCTGGCGGGCCCTTTCCCTGTCAGGAAAATATAGGCATCACTCACCCAAAGGCTGAATCTAGTGCCTTTTCCGTTGGGGATGTTGCTTTTGGCCGCTGTTTCTTCTTATGCGGTTGGTTTTTAGAGTTAGGTAGGTTCTCTATATTCTTCTTCTGTCTTGCGAGGTGGGCCGCCGAATGGTGGTAAGCATCGTTATGCAATTAAACTGCGATGGAGATCTGCATTGCGGATCTGAAATATCCGCCTTCCTCCGCAGCAGTAATATTGCCGTCGCAGCCCTCTAGGAAACTAAACTCACTTCCAGCTCTTCCCTCCCCGTCTTCCCTGGCTATACCCCAGTCAGGAGAGATCGTCCTGCCACCAATGGCGGTGGCGGTCTTTTGTTCCTAATCAGACAGGAAATCCCCTGCCAGCAGATAACCACTAACCACCTATTCCCCAATGACCTCACAGTCGAACACCTGGGTGTCACCGTCACCCTGTGTTCCTCATCCTTCACTATAGCACTCTAGTTAACATATACGTTCCTCCAGCTACCTGTTGCCCCCCTGGATACGGACTCGGCTCTTCCACCCTTTTTGCTGACTCTCTGGCTGACACCCTCATTATTGGTGACTTGAACGCCCACAACACTGACTGGTTTTTTGTAACCCAGGATGAGCGGGCCGCCTCGCGGGGTGAGGAGATCAGTAATTCCATTAATAATGGACCCTACTGTCTCCTCAATGGCGACTCGCCCACCAGGGTCCCTCGCGACGGTCCGGGTTCCTTTCCGGACCTGACCGTTATCTCTGCTCATCTTGCTCTTGATTACACCTGGTCCACCACTACCACCCTCTCATCTGACCATCCACCCATCTTGATCACAGCTGAATTTAGTAACTCTGCCCGCTCCTGTCACAGATGCACCTTTATTAACTTCAGGAAAACTAACTGGGAGGAGTTCACACGCGAGTGCTAGGAACTAATTATCTCCCCCCCCCCACTCCCCTTTTCCTGTAGTGGCAGACTGAAGGCCCTCAATCGGGCCCTCGCATCAGCTGTAAAGCACCACATCCCGGCCGGCCATCGCAAGGAATATATCCCTCGGCTCACCCCGGACACCAAAGACGCCATCGCCCGCCGTGATCACCTCCGCTTCACGACTTTTCAAGGCCCCACCCTTCCTCAGTTACTACAGGAATTGGATCGCCTCATCTGTGACGCTGCCCAGGAGGCCTGGAAACAAACCATGCAAGAATGCGATCCCAAGAGCAACCACAATAAATTCTGGTTTCTCCTCCGCTCACTATCAGGCAAGCAGTCCTCCGTCCCTAGTAACCAGCCCATATCCTTTGGAACTCACTCGTTCACCCACAACGGCGATATTGCCAAAGGCTTTTAAAAGCAATTCACTGCCACCTCTCCCCCTTTCCCGACTACTCCGCCCAGACGACTCCTTCGAAAGCGCCACTTCATTGATCATGGGTTCACCCCTTTCACACCCTCTCAAGTTCGTAAGGCCATTGATGCCTCAAGGACCTCCACAGCTGTGGGCCCAGACCAATTGTCTATTCTACACCTTAGGCATCTGGGCCCGCAGGGTCTCATCTATCTGACTGGATTATACAATCTCTCCCTTGCTCACGCCCACATCCCCGTCTTATGGAAGTTAGCAGTTATAATCGCCAATTTAAAACCATCTAAACCTGCGGATAAAGGATCCTCGTAGCGCCCAATATCGCTTCTGTGTCCCTCTGCGAAAGTCCTAGGGCGCCTCCTGCCTTTTATCAATGAGGTTTACCAACCTGCTTCTCACTAGCATGGTTTCCGGCCTATGCACTCCACCACACTTGCTCTGCTGCCTTTGGCCTTCCAAGCAACCCGCGGCATGAACAAACCCAAACCCCTTGACCGCACGGTGTCTTTGCTGATTGACTTCAGCGAAGCGTTCGACACCGTTCCTACTGAGGGCCTCCTCTCCTTAGTTTCCAGCACCACACTCCATCACAATATTGTCAGATGGCTCGCGGCTTACCTCTGTGGACGAGCAGCCTGCTGCCTCAATAACGGCTTTTGTTCCCAGTTCTGGGCTGTCAAGGCGGGGGTTCGTCAGGGTTCAGTCGTCTCGCCTTCCCTTTTCAACCTCTACGTCTCTTACTTCCTCATTCCTCGGGACCAGCTCTATTGCTCCTCTGTAACATCATATGTCGACGATTTCACTGTCGTGACGTCCCATCTCAAACCTCTCACCGCTGCTGCCGCTCTGTCAGATCACTCTGACTAAATTGGGCAGCTGATGAGGACTTTAACATATCAACTTCAAAATCAAATTCAACTCTATGGACGACCGACACCCATCAGTCTAGACTCGACCCTGATATCACTATTGACGACACTGCTCTGCCCCTGAAGCGCCGCCCCAAGATCCTCGGCGTCACTTTTGACACCCACTTTACTTTTACACCGCACATCGCTTCCACAGCTGCTCGAGCCTCCAGCCACCTCAGACTGCTCAAGGCCCTGGCTGGCACACCCTGGGGCCAGTGCAAGGAGACTCTGCTTCTCACATATAAGGCATTTATCCGACCTCTCTTCACCTACGCTGCTCCAGTCTGGTATCCTGGGGCTCGCAAGCTGCAGACGGTTCATTGATCAAAACGCCGCTCTCCGCACAGCGACCGGTTTCATTTGCATGGCTTCCGAGGACCATCTCCACTCCGAGTCCAAACTCCTATGGGTCGATCAATCTCTCGACCTCCAGTGCCGTCAATACCTTGTTTCCGCCCTTCGTCCCGAGCACCCAATCCACTCTGTTGTCACCGCACAGGCTGGGCCCTGTCTCATCCGCCACAAAATAGCAACCAAATTCTAACCAGACATCAACCTCTTACTTACTAACAACATCATGCCTTCTGAAGAGTACCGCTCAGTGATTTCTTCCCTTCATCTGCCGGGCGGGATGCCTGCGGCGCTAGTAATCCAACCCACTATAATAATAATAATAATAATAATAATCTTCACTAGACCGCCTCCCTGTAAACAGGGTTTTTAGCTTTGCCCTACCGGAGATCTCACTCGAAGAGGTGGTCTTCTCAAGAGCGACCCGCTCCACCCTATCATAGTTACGTTCAGGTTTTTGCTCTGCCCTGATGTCTTACCGCCACAGGATCGGGCTGGCGGACTCCGACTCCTGCCCTGAGTGTCAAAGCGTCCCCCGCACCGTGAACCACTTGTTTAGTGTCCCGCCCAACCCACTACCCTCCTTCCCACCTCTCTATGGGACAGTCCTCTTTCTGTATCTGACTTCTTGTGCCTACCTTCTTATTCATACCTTCCGCCACATTCCCGACTCTACCCCCCCCCCTCCGCCGGAGCCACCCCCTACGTAACTACAACAACAACAACAACAAGCAACCCATCCTATGGGATTCCTATCTACTTCCGCACTGGTGTTATTTCTGTTTCTCCTCATTTGTCTTTCGTCTCTTATAGATGCTTTGCGCCTTTTTTCACCAGTAATAGCACAAAAGGCTGACTTTGACTTTCCGGCAGAAATGCCGAAATAAAATACCTATTCATATATTGATGTGACAATGAACTAAGTCATGGTGCTTGGATCACGTCGTATAGCGTAGGTGCGGTGGTAAAACCAGAAATATAATAATCAGAGCCACTATATTTCTGTAGTTATCTATATTATACAAAAACGCTGTGAACTTTATTAATTTGTGTCTATCTTGGTTGTTTGCACACAGCTTCACTGTAACAGGGAAAAATTCGAGAGTCAGTAGCGGAGTTATGCCTCAGGGGGAAGTTTTAACCCGCCCACAGTCTGTGCTTCTCAAGATTTCACAGAAAAGTTGGGTTCAATGTACACCTCGCCCCACATTCATTAAAACAGGTAGAGATACCATTGAAGGCTCCTTGCTGCGTTGCTACACTTGCAGATAGGGTGTCCTTCTTGGATGACAGACCCTGAGTACGGTTTAAAGTTTGCTTACCGTTCAGGTGTCAGGACGGGATGGACACTTACGGAGCGTTGTAACTTGGATGCCGCTTGATATTAAAGTTGAATGAACTAATGAATTTAGATTCTAAAAGTTTTGTCCCTTTGCCAGTATGAGCAGCTAAGACCATTGAAGAATAGCATCAGTCGTATGTTTTAAAGCTAAAAGGAGTATAAAAATTCATTATAAGATGGGAAGAAATTCAAGCGTTGAAGATTTAAGGACACTACATAAACAAGGGGATAAATGGTGGGGGTCCGCCTGAGGTTGGCTACATATACAGTATGCGTTTGTTAAATGTCAAGGTGATACTGGAAATGCTGACGGGAAAAGTGTAGAAAATTTCTGTGAAAGAAAAGAAGCTGGTGATGGAGACTCGTTTACAGGCAATTGATGCAAAAGTGGACCGTCAAATAGCATGAGGTCTATGACCAGCTGAATATCACCTGTTTTTTACGGAAGCAAAGAAAATAGTGATGTTGACCCAACGGGTCCGGGAAATCTAGTGTAATTCAGAGCCTCCTACCTTGGTACAGATCCGTGGCAAAGGCTATGACCCAGCACTCGTAGTGAAGGACTTCCATTTGCTCAAGTGGCTGGGGGCGAACACCTTCCGCACATCTCACTATCCCTATGCTGAGGAGATCATGGACAGGGCTGATGCTGAGGGCATCATGGTCATCGATGAGAGCCCCGCTATAGGTTTGAGGTACCGTCATATCTCTCTACAGTAACTACCCATTTTTCTGAATTGGGCTTTCTGATTAATTCTCCTTTACTGCTATTTGTGTGAATTAATATTGTGGATATATTAATCATATGATTAGCATAATTATACTTGAAAAGTTTACTTTATATCTATTTAGCTATACATACAAGCATCAATGATATATCATTTATTGAAACATTAGACGGTTATGGCATCCATTATCGCTCGTGACATGGTGTGGCGTCAGTCGCAATGTATTGGATACATGACCATTTGTGCTGTGTGCGATGAACACTTTACACTGCAGTGGGTTTGGTGCTGCGCTGCAGGCGCGGCACATAGCCGTTATGCAGGAGTTCATCGCTCGGGACAAGAACAGACCTGCCGTCATCATGTGGAGCCTGGGCAACGAGCCCAAGAGCTACGAGGCGCCGGCTGCTGACTACTTCAAGTAAGTCTTCGCTGCGCCCACACACGTTAATCCTGTACGGTACCAACTGGAACACTCTCGTGCGTGGACTCCTCGCTTAAATCAACTTTGTATACAGCGTGTCCGGTACTTTTGAGAACAAACTTTAACATATAGTTAGGACCGTTAAAATAAACATTTTATACTAAATGAAGATGTGGTCTAAACTGCTTCGTTAAAAGTTACTAAGACTTTAAGTTTGAGAAATGTTGAACTGACATTCACTGGTAAGGAGTAGCGGAGAATTGAAATCTGCACATTAGGCAAATATTTTATTGTTAACACAAGAAGCAGGAGATCAGTTACAACAGAAGTTCAAATTGGTGCCCCTCTACTTCGATGCTAGCGGTCAAACGCCGGTGCAATGATTGCCGGACGCGTTCGAATACTTCAGGAGTTTCACCAGTTCTTGCCGATGCTTCAGTAAATCTACCAATGAGGTCTTCTTTGGACTGAACCGGGGCTTAGTACACCAAGCTTTTAACATATCTCCATGGGTCGAAATCCAAGGGCGTCAAATCAGGAGACCTTGGCGGCCATGCAACGGGGCCTCCGCGTCCGATCCAGCGATTTGGATATCGGGCATTCAACAACTGCCTAACATCATCAAGCATACGGTATCTGCTAATTCCGCATTTGACACTCGCTCCATTGTCTTTGACACGTTTGCTTACGCTGAACTACTCAAAATGTAATCAAACCCTTCTTATTCTTTGCTGTCTTGTAAAACTCAGAACAGTGGATATAGAATTTCAGTCCCTGTAACTTTTTAATGAACTATCTTAGACCACATCTTTATTTAGTTAAAAATGTTTATTTTAACGGTCCTAACCTTGTGTTCAAGTTTGTTTCCAAAAGTGCCGAACGCCCTGTAGATATATCTCTTGCTCATCCTCTTTGAATCGTTGGCTGAACTTCCAAAGAGGCTAACACCACTCACGAATTCAATTCAAGCAAATGTACCCCTCGTGCATGTTTTACTCCCTCATGGAGATAGTCTGACGAGCCCTATCCCTGACAAATACCTATATATGAGCCTCACTTCCACAAGAGCCAGCCGGACAGCTTTACCCCACGCACGGGCGCGATTTTAAGACACAAGACTCGTTTGTCTAAGTTTGACGTCAAATCCTCCGACCATCTAAAAGTTAGCTACTGAGATAGAATATTTTACCCTCAGTGCAATGCGGTTTAGATCCGGAAATCGTGCTGGTTTGCAGCTCGTGTTGCTACATTGTTTCATTCTTCGAGAATTTTATGTATTCATGCTTGTATGTAGATAGATAAGCGTAACTTTTTGTGAGAACTCTTATATAAACCGGGGTTTTTGCCTCACGTCTTTGTCACGAAAGATGTTACTATTTTTATAATATCCAAGCTAACTGCTCGTGTTTAGGCATTTACATACACTGGTGCGGGTTTTGACGCGTGCTAGTCATGAGTAAGTGAGTTATTTTCTGCCTTTTTCATTATAACGAAAGTGTGTGTCACTAACTGCAAATGATAGATTTTCATACATTGTACTGTATTCAAACAGTTCCGTGATAATATGTCGATTACATTGATAGGTACTTTTTATGGCTATTTCTCAAGAGTTGTTTACTCGTTCTATTCGCAGGGCTGTCACGAATGCCACGAAAGCGATTGACTCCACTCGCCCTGTTACTGCCGTGCTGAGCGTGTCCCTTGCTACTGAGCTGGCGGTAAGTTAACGTCTGCCATTTGCTGCTGTTTGTGTGTGGTGTAATTAGTAGGCTTGGCTGTCAGTGGTGCTTGCAGCATTAACATGCCGGGTATGTAAAATACAGGCTGTGCACTTCTACAATGCCCGTCCAAATAATCGTCAAATGAGAGTGTTCTCTTAATAAGTCATCCGAATGTTTCGTGACGTTCGAAATACAACTGTATATTATTTACCCAAGTAAGTTGATAAAACGTCTGTTCATAGTCTGTTTGGCTAACACATTGCAATCATAATGTTTTGGGTATCACTTCTTTTGGGCGAGTTAAAACTCGAAAAGCTTTACACTTCTGTCTTGTTTAGACGGACACATCCACGAATTTTTTCTTACGTTGGTTGAGAGGATACGTTCGTTTGACTGTCGTTTGAACCGGCCTTTGTGCACTGTATTATTTAGATGAATTTTTCAACATCTGCTTGGGGGGGGGGGCTACTGTCAGTGAGCTTTTATTACGACCTCGTAATGCAGTTATATGTACACAACAGTGGATGGATGAACAATATGCAGACATAGATCAACACCCGAGATACTTTCGATTAGTGCCATTTATTGGCCAAAGAAAGCACTGTGTGTTGCCACTCAGTATTTGCATTGGCCGGCATAGCGGCGCGCTCAGTCAGCCGGTGAGTGGCCCCAGTCGAGGAGGTCAATTTGCCACTCCAACTGCTTGGTTGCCTGAGTGGCTCATGTTACTCTGTGTGTGTTGCACAGGCCGCCCCTCTGGACGTCATCTGGGTGAACCGATACTACTCCTGGTACAGTGACACTGGCCATCTGGAGATCATCCAGCGGCAGACCATCACTGAATTTGTCGAGTGGCATGCGATATATCAGCGGCCTGTTGGTATATCAGAGTATGGTGCTGGGTCCATCCCTGGCCTTCACATGGTGAGTGGCGTGCCGTAGACCAGCGGCCTGTTGGTATATCAGAGTATGGTGCTGGGTCCATCCCTGGCCTTCACATGGTGAGTGGCGTGCCGTAGACCAGCGGCCTGTTGGTATGTCTGAGTATGGTGCTGGGTCCATCCCTGGCCTTCACGTGTTGAGTGGCGTGCCGTAGACCAGCGGCCTGTTGGTATGTCTGAGTATGGTGCTGGGTCCATCCCTGGCCTTCACATGGTGAGTTACGTGCCGTAGACCAGCGGCCTGTTGGTATGTCAGAGTATGGGGCTGGGTCCATCCCTGGCCTTGACATGGTGAGTGGCGTGCCGTAGACCAGCGGCCTGTTGGTATGTCAGAATATGGGGCTGGGTCCATCCCTGGCCTTCACGTGTTGAGTGGCGTGCCGTAGACCAGCGGCCTGTTGGTATGTCAGAATATGGGGCTGGGTCCATCCCTGGCCTTGACATGGTGAGTGGCGTGCCGTAGACCAGCGGCCTGTTGGTATGTCAGAATATGGGGCTGGGTCCATCCCTGGCCTTGACATGGTGAGTGGCGTGCCGTAGACCAGCGGCCTGTTGGTATGTCAGAGTATGGGGCTGGGTCCATCCCTGGCCTTGACATGGTGAGCGGCGTGCCGTAGACCAGCGGCTTGTTGGTATGTCAGAGTATGGGGCTGGGTCCATCCCTGGCCTTCACGTGTTGAGTGGCGTGCCGTAGACCAGCGGCCTGTTGGTATGTCAGAGTATGGGGCTGGGTCCATCCCTGGCCTTCACGTGTTGAGTGGCGTGTCGTAGACCAGCGGCCTGTTGGTATGTCAGAGTGTGGGGCTGGGTCCATCCCTGGCCTTCACGTGTTGAGTGGCGTGCCGTAGACCAGCGGCCTGTTGGTATGTCAGAGTATGGGGCTGGGTCCATCCCTGGCCTTCACGTGTTGAGTGGCGTGCTTCTGTAATCTGACATCTCGCGGCTGTTGTTTTGTCAGACCGATACATAGTAGGTATCGCCCGTGACGTATATCCTTAAGCAAGCTAAGCCTGTATCTTGACTTTATTGCTCAAGAAATTTCACTCATAAACATTTAATTTTGCCCGCAGGGTCCATCATTTACCTGGAGTGAGGAGTATCAGACTGAACTTCTACTTAACAATTTCCTGGCCTTCGATGACTTGAAGGATCGCGGCTTCTTCATGGGCGAAATGATATGGAACTTTGCAGACTTCCTCACTCCCCAAGGTATGTACCTGTCTACTATACCAGCAGACTTAACTTTGATGTCTAGTTCCATTCAAGATGTTAGCGGCTTTGTCGTTACTCTTCCTTACATTACAGGAATTAATGTTTTTTACAAGCCACTCTATTATTCTACTTTTAAGGAATGCCAGTGAATTTTGTTGTGACAGTTACTCGAGTTTGTGGTACGGTACCTGCTATAAGCTGTAGTATCTTGGGGTGTGACTGGTTATAGTATTTCTTTAACTACGTTGTCGTATTCTATATTTAGGAAAGTTGTGGTTGATTTTGCCTTGAAAAGTTGTACGGTAATTCTTTGTTGTAGGGAAAGTTTTAATTTGTGTAGAGATACGTCATAGCACTGGGCCGAATGGCTGCTATTCTAGTCAACTGGTCATCCACTTAGCTACTTGCCGACCTGCAGTGTGGTACTATATCTGCTCCTCCGCGGTGCACACTGCTCTGTTACAGCGGTCTTTACGTTCCTCAGAGTACAACCGTCCCGCCATGTGCATGAAGGGTCTCTTCACTCGCGCCCGGCAACCCAAGATGGCCGCTGTGGTGACCCGAGCCCGGTACCACGACCTGGCTGAGTGGGACAACTCGTGCGAGCGACTGCGGCAGTTCTATGACACTGGTCGCCCTAACATTACACCTGACAGTGAGCGAGTCCAGGATGTTCCTCCCGCTCTCGGTATCAGCGGTGATGGTGTGAAGCAGCAAATCCGCAGACGAAACACTGCAAGTTATTTAGATACAGAGGAAAGAGCCAACATTGCGAAGGGAGCAAGTGAAGCTGCCTCCGAGGCCGAAGTCATGGAGGTCATATTTGGTCGGCAGTGTCCGCAGCGTAGCCTGCCGGAGGTGGACGGGCGGTCCCTAGTACAAACATTGGCTCACATGTTTGCTCATGATGTTTAGTGGATCACTGTCGTTTGTTGTTCTCTTACTCTTTTTTTTTCTCCACTTGCTGTTCTCATCAAGGATTGTGTTAGGTACTGCTTTCGCTTATTCTTTGTTATGCTGGACATCTACGTATCCTTCGCTCGTTCCCTTCTGTATGACAGCAGGGTCGTGCCTAGGGCGACTTAGCTCTTCACCTGCGTCTGTGTGGACCTCTGCATACTGTTTCAAATAGTGCGATTCTTACGAAGATTGTTATTTTATACTGGCGGCTATAGGGTTAAGTAATCCTGTTAAGTACTCACTAGTCAGTTTGTACGTGAATATGCGCTGCTTGTGTATAGGCGAGATGCCGGCATGAGAGAGAGGAAGCGACAGAGGAGAAGCAGGTCTATCTCGCGTAAACGACTGCAGACATATTCTTGTAAGTGCAGTTTCTGAGTTGTGTAGCCGTGCAATTTCGATGTGAGGGCTCCAAGATGGATCGATTTCTTCTACCTCATTTTCAACTCGACCAATCGATGCACTTTGTTACTAGGTACTCTCTAAGTAATATACTCCGATAAATTTTTTCTTGTCACAATATATTTGGGCATCACCCACCCAAGGGTCCCGAGTACCTTTTCCGCAGGAGATGTTGGAGCTAGCCGCAGTTCTTACGGACGAGGTTAGTTTTTTGAAGTGAGGTAGGTTCTCTAAATTTTCTTTTCTGTCCCGGGAGGTGGGCCGTCGATCGTGGTTTCCGACTTTTTCTGCGGGGTTCTTACCTTCGCCCGTGCGGAGGGCCACGGAGCGACTGTCCGCACGGGCGCTTCTTTCTTCTGTCATCTTTTCTTTTCGTCCTTCATCTCTTGCCGCCTGAGCACAACGTTGTGGTTCCAGCTGTAAGCCGAGTAAATCATCTTAGATCGCTATTGAACGTCCTAGATTCGGAAGTAGCGGGGCAATACCAATATAATAATAAGCTCTGATAAATGTTCTTGTTATGATGCTCTGCTGGCAGTGCTCAATACAACACCTTAAGTTACTCAGGGCCTCATATATTCAGACGTCAGTTGAATGCAGTTTTAGCCGACATATTCCCTCTGAATTTTGTTTCATGTTGACTTGTAGCTGTTGAGGTGCGCTGTGGCGCGTCAGGGAAATGCCAGTGAATGGAAATAATTGAAAGTAGGTTCCAGAGGCGTCATCGATTGGAACAATTCTCGCGACATGAGTATATTTCATCAATATTGTTTTGTACGGAAGTTCGGTCAAGAGCTTTGATTTCGCTTCTTTAGAGTTAAGGTATTGGAAATTGGTCAAGGTTTAATTTTTGAAACTCAATCTTAGGCGGCCGCGCCAACTCTTGTGACTGAAGTTCCGAATTTAGATTAACCTGTTAGCGGACAGTTTCGAAGAAGCCTGACTTTGCCTGGCTCACGGGTTTATTGCCAAAAGTCTCTAAATGTCTGAAATTCATTTTTGAACTCATGTTGGTCATTTCTTTTTATAATTTGAATACTAGTTAGTTATTTGGAATTTAATAGATGTTTCTACCTGGGTTGCGAAGTCGGAGTCGGCAGATTTGAAGGGGAGTCGCCTCGAGGATTTCAGGGGAAGTCGCCTCGAGGATTTGAGGGGGAGTCGCCTCGAGGATTTGAGGGGGAGTCGCCTCGAGGATTTGAGGGGGAGTTGCCTCGAAAATTTGAGGGGAGTCGCCTCGAGGATTTGAAGGGGAGTCGGAGGATTTGAAGGGTAGTCGGAGGATTTGAAGGGGAGTCGGAAGATTTGAGGGAGAGTTGGAAGATTTGAGGGGGAGTCGGAGTCAGAATCTCACTTGCTCTAAGAGCCTGAGTTGGAATCTAACTTGCTGCAGGAGTCGGAGTCGAATGTTTAGCCCCACTCCGACTCCGGAATCCCATTTTTAAAATATCTTAAATGCTGCTGATGACGCAAAATATTGTAATTCTACAAAACTACTATTTTTAACTATATCTGTGTATATATTGGTAAAAAAAAATTATTTGGACATGTTTAATGTTTACATAGCTAAATACTAGTTGGATCAAGGAGTCTGAGTCGGAAAATCTTGAGGATCTGGAGTCGAAAATTCTGGAAGGCCAGGAGTCGGAAATTCTGGAGGGCCAGGAGTCGGACCTTGAACCATCCGACTCCGCATCCCTGGTTCCTACCCACAGCTAGTGTGATCCTAAGTCATAAAGGAACAAAATGAGAGATGACATAAGTCGAGGCCAGCCGTGACAGGTTAACTGATCTCGGTGAATCAGTCCCAATCGATAGCACGTTGAGTATCGAGATTCATGGATGGTTTGCTATCTAGTCTTTGGTTGCATTTTGTCGGCTACTTACCACTCTAAAATTCATAAGCCTGAATTTACAACTTATCTTTAGAATGCAACGCAGCGCCGAAGTTTGCGTAAGTTATTTTGTACGTTATTTTAAAATTGCCACCGCTATTCCAAATAATAGTGATGGTAGAATTTTGTCCGCCCTATTCAATACCTCACTATTTTCGTTCTGCTTTTGTACCATACTTAATGTCGCTGGTCTGTCCTTCGCGTCTAATTTGCTTCCTTCTATTTACCTTACCGCTGCTGGCTGGTGATAGCTACCTTGTTTCGTTCTTTCTCTTCTTTCCAGATTTGCTCATCCCGTGCGTCCATTTGCAGTTACCGAGAAGGCCTAAATTCCCATCCATATTTATTGACTTGGTAGTTCCCGACAAGCAATTAGGGTCGCCGCAGAAGCTAAAACCCCAATGTATTTAGCTTCTGGGTGGCAAAGCGGTGGCTGTGACGTGGGTGAGAAGCAGTGGTTATATTTCAAGCCCCGCACAAGCTCCCATTAACATTATGGTTCACTGTATATGTATGTTAAAGTAAGGTTGTAAAACCAATGACTTCACATATTCCCGGAATATCAAGGATTCTATATAATTGCTCATATACCTTTACCAATCCTAGTTTAATTTAAGCACATATTCTAATTAAGCGTACCTATATAACCTAACGTACCCCGTTTAACTTAATGCATCTTATCTTACCAAGCTCTCCTCGTCCAGGTACATAATATTTTTGAGATTACAGGGATTTCCTGATGCCAGCAGTTGCATGTTCTTACTCCGCCAGCCGATGTTCATCTCGAGAATAGTACGGAAAGCGGTGCCTGATGTGAAACAATAATAATGTATAATTTGTATTCGAAATTTAGATTTTGTTGGGAACTATATTCTTGTCTATTATAACTAAGGCATCATTGATGTAATGGCGGGCATTTTTTCTAAGGCTGTGCCTGTTTTTATTCAGTTATTTATATCCAGAGGAGAATTAATTTTATGTTCGTTCAGTTAACTACAAGTGCTCTAGAAGGAATGTTATTAAAGGGTGGTGTCATGTCAAAGTTTTAGATCTGTTTATGTTGGTCATTGGATTGGTCTTATGATTGTATCAATTCCTTTTTCTAAACTTTGTCAAAAATATGATAATCCATTCACAAAACTCTCTTTAGAATATGCTGTGACGTCGTCTCTCACGTCAGCACTAGTCAGTATAGCGAGGCAGCTAATAATTTTCGATGCGAGTATAGTATGAGGCATGTCTGTGATTCAGGCGTGTATGTCTCGAAGTTAGGTTAGCACCTATTCTGGTTGCACCAAACCCATGCTAGCCTATTCTTAACGGACCTAACCTAACTCCAGTTTTCAGGTTGACCCCATACTATACCGTTACCTAAGTTTCTTGCGCTTTGCAACTCAAGTGCTAGATGTAACCTAGCTACTGTTGTTTGCGTAGAAATACTAGTCAATTGTTTGTAAAGTGACTGTGAAGAGAAGTGTATTCTTTCGTGATCAAATCCAAGCTGCGTGTGACGTCACGACCTAGCGTACGTCTTGAAGTTCAGCCTCTGCGAAGTCAACTCCTCTTACTACCTCCTCGAAGGAGGTTATGTTTTTGTCGAGTTTGTCTGTCTGTATCTTTGTCTGTCACAAAGATAGTAAATGACCAAATTTTTGTGATAAACTCTTTGTTCGTTGGTTTGTTTGTCGCTGTGGTCGATTTTATGCATGTTAGTAAAATAACTCAGAAAGCTATGAATGAATCTGTTTGCAATTTCTGGAATTGTGAGTAATGTTGAGAGACATGGATGTTTAAATTTTGGTGATGATCGGTTGGTCTGTTTGTGTGTTTCACTAATGTTTGTCAGAGCATTTGTTAGCAGCATGACGCAAAAAGTTATCAACGGATCATCAACAGAATGACACAAACTGTTATTACCGGTAAAAGTCACAAATGATTAAATTTTGGTGTCTGTACAAAGGAAATTATGGTTCCAGAACCAATTTAAATTCTTTATTACTGTTCCCTTACTTGGCGGAGGTATGCGCTCTTCGAGTGCTGTAGTTGGATTTGTGACGTCAGTAGCGGCATTGATTTGGTCACCTGAGGAACATTCTCTCTCTTTATAATCGCTTTAGTTGTTTGTACCAAAGATTTCTTCATGGCATTCCTAACGAGTTCCTTATCAGTATAGATTACGTTTGAGTTTCTTCATAATTGTTGATGAGAGTGCACTTTGCCCATTGCTCAACTGCAAAGTTCACGCTGCTGTTATTCCATGTTTTTAGGAACAAACGTTCGTGTATCTCTGTCGTCTTCATTTCACGCTGCTGCTCTTCAGCCCATGCGCCCTGAACGCGAGCATCTATGTAGGGCTAAAGTGTAGTTGCGTGCACGGCTGCGATGCATAACAGCTTTCCGTTACATGGGTGCGTGTGTTCATTATTTTTGGAACCCCCAATATTCCCTAGTGCCTTCTCCGCAGGGGATGTTGCAACTTTGCGCAGTTCCTGCTAACGAGGTTAGTCTTGTAAAGTTAGGTAGGCTCTCAATACATCTTCTGTCTCGGGAGGTGAGCTACCGATCGAGGTGACCGACCTATTCCCGCTAGACTTCAACATTCTTGTATTTCGTTTCCTTCTCCTGTGCGACGAAAGCGTTCAGCCGTGCCCGGGGGTTGAAGGTGCACAACTTGCGCCTTTTTCCTGTCAGTAGCGCCCTGACCACTCTGAGACCTACCTGCAGAAAAGCCGAGACTAATCATTCACCATTTAAAACGCGCCCTAGTCGGCGCATGAGCCTGTGGTTAAACACTGGAATAGTTCGGCGCGATATAGGCAGTGTAGTATACTGTGCACACACCATAGCAATACGTCATTGAAATGTCCGAGACGCTTCTTCAGGGTGAGATCCATTGACCTAAGCAATTCTTTCCCATACATAGTTGTTGCATGTTGCTATTGGGGGAGTTAACTAACCATGCTTGTGCTCTCATTTGCTGCAGCGTGATCCCAATGCGTGGGTCCTGGGTGTTTGCAATGGTGGTGCACGTCGCTCTGAGTTTTGGCTGTTGGCTGGACTAACAATGAAGCCCAATTTTATGAATTGATTGGCCTTTCGGTTCGGGTATTGTGCATTGTTCAAGCGCTGACGCATGAAAATAGGGGGCTGAGCAAGGGAGGTGTTATCGAGTAGACTGGCGTACCGGTGGTTTCCCTCCTTCAATCTGAGCTGGTTTGCTCCTTGCAGAATTGGACTTCGGGAGGCCAACCGGCCAGATTGACTAGGTCGAGTAAGGGTTTTCCCACGCGCGGGGGCGTTTACTGGGTGCTGTGGACCTGTGTTTGAGAGATTTTCACAATCTGAGTAATTTTGAACTCGTAAATTTTTAATTTACTTGGGAATTTTGCATGTGACGCACTTTTCTGCCAATTTGCTTTTTTGTTCAAAAATTAGTTTTGCATTCGGGGCTGGCGTGTCAGCGCAGACATGAGCTCGTTTGTGCTTCTTCCTTTGCCTGTCTCATCCTGCCTGTTTGCCCATTTAGCTGTCAGATTGCTAAGCAGGTAAGTCAGAAAATATTCATTCACGATATTCCATCGTGAATTTACATAAGGTAACTGACGGTACTTTTCACGGTTTTGGTACAGCAGGACTCCTCAAGCCGAAACAGGCGTGTTGTGTCAGTTTCGGGAGGAGTCTTAGTTTGGTGATGACCAGCTCTATAGCCCACTTGTGTCCATTACATTCGAACATTTCAATTGGCTGACACTATACAAAATCGTGATGTTGTACAGTTGATTATACGACCAGTTAGGTTTCACCACACAAATTCTGCTGGTTGTTGTTGTATTTACGTAGGGGGTGGCTCCGGAGGGGGTCGGGCATGTGGCGGAAAGTATGAAAAGGAAGGCAGGGAGCACAAGAAGTCAGCCACAGATAGAGGACTGTCCCATAGAGAGGTGGGAAGGAGGGTAGTAGGGTGGGCTGGACACTCAAACAGGTGGCTCACGGTGTGGGGGGCGCGGTGACATTCGGGGCAGGGGGCCCTCAAGGCCCCCTCAAGACGGCCTGTGGCGGCAACCGTCTAGAGCTACATAACCTACTAGTCACAGGCGAGCTCTGGGCTGGCTCATAGTGGTACGGAGCGCTTTTATAACCTTGCCACAAGGTGTGGCATCACCTGATCATGCTCGTGCATCCGGTAGGTGAACTGAGGGCTGTAACATATCGTCCCCCTCAAATGAATTTGGCGGAAGGCCAAATCCGCCAGTCCAATCCTACGGCGGTAAGACATCAGGGCAGAGCAAAAACCTGAGCGTAACTGTGATAGGGTGGAGCGGGCCGCACGCGAGAGGACCGCCTCGTCAGGTGAAATCTCCGGTGGGGCAAAGCCCAAAACCCTGTTTACGGGGAGGCGGTCTAGTGAAGCTTGCACGGCAGACCGATGGAGGGAGGAGATCCCTGAGCGGTACTCCGGAGAAGGCATGATGTTCTCAGTAAGTAAGTCGTTGATGTCGGATTGGAATTTGGTTGCTAAGTTGTGGCGGATGAGACGGGGGCCATCGCTACAGTTCGCGCCAGATCGCACCGATGCACTGAATGCAGTCTCATCCCTTTTAGGAGTTTTCTCAGTTTCTGGGGTCTCACTTTTTGGAGTTTTCTCAGATTCTGGGGTCTCACTTTTAGGGGTTTTCTTAATTTCTGTGGTCTCACTTTAAGGAATTTCCTCACTTTTTGGGGTCTCACATTTATGAGTTTTCTCTGTTACAAAACTCCTAGGATAATACTCGTATATGTGACTGTGAAAGATTTTCGCCATGTGCCTCTATTGAGAAATATTTACCTAGTCTTTAAATTTTCTATGTTAATTATTTTACCCCCTCATTGCACTGTGTTTTGCCCTCAGGGGCATATTGTGGCGGGCCCTTTCCCTGCCACAATATGTTTGGGCATCACGCACCCAAGGGTCCCGAGTGCCTTCTCCGCAGGGGATGTA
>LQNS02278094.1:39565548-39579265 GCA_001587735.2 Parhyale hawaiensis | reverse complement strand
CTGACCTGTCCTCCTGTCATGGAGAAGCCTCGGCTATGCGAGTCTAAGTGCTACCGACAGAGGTACTCTGCTACGCTTCACCACTGCAAAAGTGTTCATTGGAACATTCAATCTATTTTTGGACCCCAAAATATATCTGATTTTATTTTTAACAAAAAATTATTTATCCTGACTCCAATCCTTATTACAAGTGAATATGAATCTCAGGCAACTGGGATGCTGTAATCCTGTTTGAACCTCATGCAATGTTTCTTGAATTTTCTTATTAGTTGAATTTACAGAGGTGACATGTTGATTTACAAGCACCAGTAGCTGATCTTTCCCCCATCAGTTTTCTCATTTTTACTCTCCTTCCAGAGTTCAGCTTGGAACACTCACGCAATGCAGAAATCCAGAAATGTTGCACATACTTATCAGAAAAAGCTGGAGAGCGGCAGATCCGTCCTGATGTAACGTACTATGCCGTCTATGCCATCGTCAGAGTCAAGGAGATAAACACTAAGCTACATCCACAGTAAGTCCAGTGGTAGGTAGCTACTCAATTTGTAACTCACCTTCTAAGCCCTCAAGTGGTTCCAGCAACACAAGTGAGCAGCCAATGCCATCGGGCCTTCACACCCATGCATGGCAACATCACGCAGCATGAAGGCATACAGGCGCAATGGTATAAACTGAACTAAGAGTATAGGTAGTAGGTACCTAGGCTATCCCATTGTCCAAACTAAAAAAAAAAAAAAAAAAAACACCAAAGTGCAAGCTTCATATAGTTTATTGTAACACTTGGTGTGCATCAGGTTTCTTGGGAAACTTGCTATTATTAAGCAGTGGATGCACTTAGAAAATTATAAGTAGCTGGAAATTGTAGTTTTGTATAGCTAATCCTTTGATCTAGTGAAAGGCTGGGATGCATACCTACCGGTAGTCTTTTTCAAATAGCTACTGTATATAACTAGGATGTTTATAACATGTAGCTACCTAACATTGCTGCAAGAATCTGAAGCTGAACCACTCCATTGCTGTTAATTTAAGTTTTTATGAAAATATAGCGAGCTGCCAAGTAATAGCTGTAGCTGTAGATACCTACTATTCTGCTCTTCCTCAGAAGAGCGGCAATAAGACTAAAAGCTTGGCCATAAGACTAAGCTAGGCTCACCCATCATTTGTTATTGAATGTAGGTAGCACTCCCATGGGGTTTCCTGAGGGTATTTTAGCTCCAGTTAGAGCTTTGGGACATCTTGTCTTTTTTGTCACCTCCTTTCATTTTGATACTCCTGACGGTTCCATCTACTTTTCCCCCTTCTTTCCTGATTTGCAGCTCACATCTAAGCTGATCTTGTGTGAGAACACCCTCGTGTGTTGTTCCTACTTTTCTGTCAGTAGGTATTGTACCGGCCTACTGGTTTTCCTGTCATGAAATTGTGTCATTGTGTCTAGGGAGACTCAAACAGTGTATTAGCTAACTGCCTGCTTCTGACAAGCATTGCTTTGTTCTTCTTTTTCCCCTGCTTTGCCCTGCCCAATTCAGTTGATCCAGTGTGGAAACACCCTCATGCATTTATTCCACTTATATATCTCTTGATGTGGATATCCTTTACCTTTCCCTGTCTTGAAGGTTGTATTTAGGGAGGCCTAAACTAATGAACCGTATGTTAGCTATGTATATAGCTTATTAGGTAGCTAGCTACCGTAGTTGAATCTAATGTGTTCCTTTTAAAATTTTTACTGTATATTTATTGCGGTTGTTCTCTCTTGTTAGATTAGATAGTAGACAAAAGATGGATCAACAGGCCAATTTAGTCTCTTTAGCTGTAGCTATATCTCACAATTCTTTTCACGTCTAGCTGTGTAAATTCAATGAGATATTTCGGCTGTGGGGCTCTGCTGATTTTTTTTTTTTTTTCAATTAAGCTCTCCAAAGTTGTGAAACAGTAGCAATCATCCAATAGGTACCTACCTACTTAAATTTGTGAAATTCTACACAATTACTGTTGTTTGTAAAAGAAGCATTGTTCTTTAGTACCATACTTAGAATATTACATCTTCATTCATGTGCTCATTCATAGAAACCTTCTGAGCTATGTACGGTGATAGTTTATGGTCTTAATTGCAGGTTCTCTGCTCAGCTGCTGTCATGTATAGGCAGTATCTGGGGCTACCGTCAGTTAGTAAGTGAAATTGAAGTGCTGCGCAGCACCAAGTGTACCAATGCTGACGAGGTGCCGGAGGGTGCTGTGAATGTTGTCGAGAGGCTGCAGCAACTATGGCGATGTCTCAAGCCTGACTCGGAGCTTAAGGCAAGTGCTGGTAGCTATTAGCTAAGTAAGGAGGTATATGTGTGTATTTCTGTTAATATACCTACGTAGCTACGTGTTGCTACTGCAGTATGTTCATTGTGTTGCTACTTGCTAACCTCTCAAGGCAAGTACTGGTGTTATGTGTTGGGTTGGCCAAGTAGTATGTAGTCTATTCGTTTTTTAGGTAGGAGTTCATTATCTGGGCCTCTTTAGAAATGCAGTTATACCTGCAATTTATTTGAGTGTGAGACTGCAGTCTTTTGAGACTACAGCTTTCTATTAGTTGGTGCCAATATTATTTGCCCGGCCAAAGAGCACTCTCTATTTTCTGGCTAGCTTATGTTGTCTGTCTTTTTTTGCAATAAAAAACCGTAAGATGCCGATAGTGCTCTGTTTCACGGGCTTTACTACAAGCAAAAAATGCTGTCACCTCTCTCCTTGGAGGCTTGTTACACTCGGTAGAAGTAAACAGTCTGTGCCGAATATAATTTCAAGGAAAAAGATAATAGGAACAATGATCAGAAAATCGGACAGTTGATTGACACTTGAAAGAAACGAATGCACTTTACGGCCAAGCTTGTAAATGCGGAGGATGTGTTTGTTTCTCGCCGTTGATGTAACTGCTGTCAGTTGTTGGTGGAATATAGTTATTAGACTATGTGCTTTTGGGTCGTTGCTTTGTGTTTGTTTGTGTGGCTCGCTCACTGAGCCCTCTGGTGGCTATGAGCTACTTACCATGCACGCTAGCGTCAACAGGTGTAGAGCGTAGCGTGTATCAAGTGAACATGTTCCAGCCTGTTGTGAGCTGGAGCTGTGGTGCCTCTCATAATGTGCGTTGCCAGAACTCGTCATGAGACTCTAGTTACGTAGTGGCTATTTTCCTTCTGTTGCAGTTCGTTCTTGATTCACTAGTACTGAAGATAGCTAGCCTATATCAAAAGACATTCTGTTGGTCAGGAATGGAGCTTTTTTTTTACCTCATAAGGTTATGGACTGTTATTTGAATGCAAAATATGGATTAGTGAAACGGCAGTAGAGCAAATTATTTCTGTTCATGCTTCGTCAGTTTCAACTCTTGCGTGAAGGGATAAATTACTGGAATATTTTAACTACCTCAAGTAAAACTACGGTATCGACTACCCGCCGTAAAAAAATGATAATGAGGAAACTGTTTTGACAGCGGTTCATTGTTTATTGTTGTGGTCATGCTGAAGGAGCTGTGGTACACCAGTCTCCCTGATCTTTAATCTCCAACGTCAATGGATCCATGACACAGCAGTACCATAAAGGCCGGTTCACACCATAGCCAGTATAGAATAATGCGGTACCTATGTCCTCTCTGCTCTACGAATGTATTTCTGTGTTGGTGCAAACAATAGAGAAGTGCACGCATGGCTTTATGAATTTTGATTATCCGTATTTGAGTATCTAGAACGCTGAAAACTGATTAGCAACATTAGATAAGACTAACTATTAACTTGACGACGCCAAATCTGTTCGTAGCATTGAAAAGTAGTGTAGCTACAGCATTGGGTTACACTGTTTTAATTAACTTTCATATTGTCTTTACACTGATACAGACGTATGAGAAATGCCATGACTGATTACAGCAGCTGTTGTGATACACTCTCATTTGATGCTTCCTTCAAGAAAGTACTTTCGGATAGGGACACAACCATGAAAATACAGTTATAAGAACTTGCACATTTACCGGGTTTAGTATGACAGAGGGCAGTTGGAGCAGCAGCCACGCCATAATTTGCAGACAGGTTGTGTAAATGGTTGTAAGGTTGTAAAAGGTACTGCAAAATGCGAATAGCTTGTGCCACTGCAGATTTTATATTTTCTTGGCAAACATTATCTTTGCGAAGTTTTACTTCACTGTTTATAATGGTTCAGAAACCACTGGTGTTTTTTTTTTTTTAAGTATGTGCTGCACTGCTGTTATTGTTCTGTTTTTATTTACAGTCGATCATCGGAAAGCAGTGGCAAGAGATCGGATTTCAAGGAGAAGATCCCTGCACTGACTTCCGGGGCATGGGGCTCCTGAGTCTTGAGAACTTGCTGTAAGTGTGTACCGTTTCTGTCCATAACCTGACTGGAGTTTTCGTGCATTTGGTATGCTAACCTAAACCAATGTGATCATGATCTTGGCATAACATATGTTCCTTACCGTAGAGTATGTGCTAGATTAGAAGAGGTTAACTGAGTTATGTAGGTACATGCTGAGCTAATTTAATTAACAATAGGTTAGGATAAGTTTGGCTCAGCTAGAATAACTCTCTAATCTAACGTATAGGGACACATAATCTATCTGAATCTGAGGTTGACTAACCATTCTGGAATATTCATCTTTCTTCAGTGCACCCTTGTGTGTTGCAGATACTTTGCTGTCACCCACCAGTCCGCTGCTCGTCACGTGCTCTCGAGGTCGTGCCACCCTCAGTATGGGTGAGTGTAGGTCATTGTTCACTGCTCAATATCCTCTGCTAGTCTGGCGTACGGCTGCGTCTACACTACGCGTGCCGCGCCACCAGGGGGTTTGTGTAGGTTACCTTAGCCATTAGCTAGGCCTTCGGGACGGCTGTCTTTCGTGCCCACTTTGCTTCCTTCCCATCTTTTACTCCTACTGATCTTTCTTCAGTCTTTTCTTACTCTTCTTTCCCGACTTGCTGTTCCCATGCGCATTGATCCAGTGTGGGAAGTGGGAGCACGTACCCAAGGTGCACAGATAGCAGTGTGATACACAGGGAACGAAGAAGGAGACAAAGATCGCCGTTGCTGTGGAGACGGAGACTAAAACTACTCAATATAATAATAATAACACTAGGCGTGCCGCACTCACGTGGTAGAGCCCACCGTGCAGCACGTGTAGCGTGCGTCTGATCGACCTATGTTGCCCTTCTGTCGCTTGCATCAGTCCTGTTGAGTTTCTATGAAACTTTGTCAAGAAACGAAGTAAATAGTAAATTTAATGTGGTGAGAATGCTTTCCAGATGTGCAACATATAACACGGACGGCTGTCTATTGAATTATTACATTACTAGAGGGCCGGCGCTGTCAAAATATGACAATGAATAATTGGTGATGAGCCGTTCTTTATTTATCATACTCATCTTTCGTTATTACAACTGCTAATCTAAAAGCACCTGGAGGTGAGCGAGCGTTTACGGCTTCACAACTACTCAACATCGAAACTTTTTCTCTCTGACGTGGAGAAAATTCACTGCAATCGGCAAAGCTCAAAGTTATGGTTTCGATTTGGTATCAAGGATACGGTAGGATGGCCTATAAGCCCAATAGTTTGCTGCATTGCGAAAGCTCTTGCATCGACCACTGAATTAAGGTTGGGAGAATAACTGGTGCAACGAAATACTCGGAAGGAAGAAACTTAGAGTCATGAATGAGAGTGCTAATGGAAGCTTCAGATACAGGATCTTCAGTGCTGCGATTTCAACTTCTGCGATGCAAGAAGTGCATTGAGACATAAGGTCACCCTATGCTTTGCCGTAGATTGGATGTATGGAGAAGGTAATACTCGTTCAAATCAGACTAAGCCTTCGATATCTTCATTGTTTGAATTTCAACTGTCGCTGATTATGATACGTTTGCTATCAACTGCAACGTCGTCAAAGTTCTACAAATTCATTTTCAGCTGGACCCGTGAAATTTTCACCGTCTACCGGGCACCAGTTTACCATCATCTGCAATGCGGCCTATTGTCTACCTATCAGTTTTCAATGGAACATGAGAGGATTGATTATCAAGTCTGCAGCCCGAACCTAAACTGACTTACGTTAGTTTTAGTTAGTGTACACTCAATCTACCTGATATTTGCGCGTATTGTGTACAGAAAAATCACTTGTACTCATATTGTAATCTTTATAATCCCGCCGTATCACTTGTACTCTTGTTCTCTGCTATTACGACCAATATTTTTTATTTCGCAGGTATTCATTTGCCATAGTTGGCATTAATCTGACACACATGGTGTTTAATCTGCTGAAGGAAGGCTCGCTTAAACATCATTTCTACAACATTGCTGTGAAGGAGATCAAAGACATGACTACAATGCCATCATCGAAAGCAGGTGAGTGTGTAGAGACTGCCTCTCCTAATGTTGGGTGGTGCTGCTTTACAGGTGTAACTGCAGCCTCAGACGTTCGTACTCGCAATATGTTCTGGGCACTGCGTGTCCTGAGGCTCTCTGTGTGAAATGGAAGGAGCTGTTTCTACACACACACAGAAATCTCTCAATTTCTTCAGCCAAATGGTTCGACCGAACGCATGCTTTTGATGACTATGGATAATTTTTTTCGTGCTACACGTAGCACACTTCACTGTCTTACCCCCAAGTGAGCAAAGGATGCGCCGTAGGATTAGGCTCGCCCATCCTATGACATGGGGAGCAGTGACTCCAGAATATCCTGTGGGGCACCTAAGCATTACTTAGACCTCCAGGATGTCTTTCCCTCGTATCCACTTTGCTTTTTGCTTCTTTCGTACTCCTACTGCCCTCGGGAGTATATTCTGGCGAGCCCTTTCTCTGTCAGAATATATATGGCCATCACTAACCAAGGGACTGATCCGGGTGCCTTTTCTGCAGGGTTGTTGCATCTGGCTGCAGTTCCCGCTGATAAGGTTAATTCTGTAGAGTTACTTTGGTTTGTACACCTCCCCTTCTGTTCCGCGAGGTGGGCTGCCGACAGGCGGTAAGCGACTCATTCGATGGGACTCCTATCTGCTCTCGTATTATGGAGGGCCACGGAAGGCACCATCCGCTTGGGTGTTTCTTCTGTCGTCTTCTTCTCTTTTCGGTTTTCGTCTCGTGCCCCTCCCTGTTCCACATGGCTGAGCGAATTCGCATAACCCAGTCGTATAGGGTTCGAGATGCTTTGCGTCGTATTTCCTAGCAGAAGTGATGCATCCGACAAAAGTCTGAGACACAGAACTCACGTAGCTATGTGAGTTCGCCGTGACTCTTAGACCTTCCGCAGAAATGCTGAAACAGAATATATATTTGACCTTTGGCCTGATGCGGTTTAGCATCGCTGCGCTAGCAAACCTCATCAGTTATTTATCGTACTCATACTGATATTGCCTTCCTCTGCTGTTCCTCCTTATTCTCAACTTGCTATTCCCATGCGCGCGTTTGTCCTGTATCGGAACACCCTCGTGCGTGGGCTACACGTTTCCAAAGACTTACAGTATGTCTCGTCATTCTTCCTGTGTGAGATCGCCTTGTTGTTGACGCGGAGGCTTAAACTACTCAATATAGCTTTATCTGAATGTGACAAGTACACAGTATATTTAGCCTACATTTTTGTGTTTGCCCAATAATAGAACTGGTTTTAGCTTTTGGGGCCGGTAACGTTGTTGGTAGTACCAGGGATGTGCCATGTCACGACTGTAGGGTTCATCATCATTGTTGGATATTGACGCATTGCTCAGCTGGTTATGGAAATCTTAGATGGATGGAAGCGTAAATTCAAATTGTGGAAAAATAATTCTACTTGTTAAAAAAAATACATTGCTATGTAATGTAGGCTATATGTTGTGCGCGTTTGGTGGATTTGCGCGATCGATCGATTGCGCTGCGCGTTTGGTGGATCGTTCAAATTTTAAAATGGAAGACAAAAAAACCAGTCCCTGCCTCCCCTAACCTACCCGACGTTAAACCCGAATATACCTAGTCCAAATTACCCGAAATTACGGCCTAATACCTACAACATCCACCAAACGCGCACATCATATATATTTCATGTTTCTAATATTGGTAATTGCATGGAAAAAGCTAAATTAGCTATTGGCAGGAGCGTCAATCGAGTCGGTGGTAAATTGATTTAACTGCTTAAAAATACTCTATTTCTATCCACTGCTAAGCACCATTTAATTCTAAGTGAGGTCATCGGGATGTCTTTCTCTCGTGTCCTCTTTGCATCTTATTATTTTCTCACTTCCAGGTCACTTGACACCGTTAGGACTTAGCCCAGTAGTTCCTTCTGCCCTTTACCAATCTGATAACTTACACAAATGGGATTCTTATATAAAATATAACAATTTTTATCAGTTTGATTGTTGCTATAATGGTTTCAAAATGTATGAAAGGATTGGTTACTGAAGCTTGTCCTCCCTTTCATATCGTCAGTCAAGCCGCCGCACTGCACATCGTCCGGATAGCGCCATGCCCGGCTGAGCGGCGGTCCGCCAAGCCAGCGCAGCCATCAGCCAGGTGGCGCGGCAGCCAAGCAGCCACCCCGCCAGTCAGCCGACTGGCAGTTACCTGGGGGGTTGCACTGGCCCAGCTCACCATGCCCACTTCTGAAATCGGCGAGGCAGGTTCTCTGGTGCGTACCTCTTCCGACTTCAGGGGCATCTAACTCCCGGCAAGCCGTGGTGCTTGTAAAAGATGAAGCCCTTTACCTATTTAGCTAAAAGATATTCATGTATTCACTTCTATCTTGGAAAAAATTTTAAAACTTTACAAAAAAATCTTCTACCTGCAGGGAATGGGATCTACCCCAACTTAATTGTTGGGTGTCTCGGCCATTAACTATCTGAGATTTCTCTTAAGACAGCAGGGGAAGTTCAAACTTCTACCTGCGGGGTGTGGGATCTACTCCAACCTAATAGTTGGGTGTCTCGCCCATTACCTGTCTGAGAGTATTCTCTCAAGATAGCAGGGAAAGTTCAGAAGAAATAAAAACTTTAAAAACCTTGAAAACTTTGAAAAACTTGAAAAAAATCTTTTATCTGCAGGGTATGCGATCTACCTCAACTTGATTGTTTGGTGTCTCGCCCATTACCTGTCTGAGAGTTCTCCCTTAAGACAGCCGGGAAGTAAAAAAAAAATTCTACCCGCAGGATATTGGATCTGCTCCAACCTAAGGCTGCCCGCACACCAAACATCTGAAAGCGAGGAAGCAAGAGAGACTGAATGATGTGAGGCGAGAACTATCGCACACCGAAAAACTGCTCTAGGACGGCAGTTAGAGATGAGTTTCATTCCTATTTCATCCCATTGCTCTGAAACATGTAATCTGTTGCTGTGCCTTGGATGGACCCTTTGAGTTTCAACAGCACGACTCAGTGTAAACTTCGAGAATCAGACATTCAGTGTCCAGGCTGGAAAGACTGAACTGTACACTCTCACGTCGAGGTCTCGAAGCACACTAACCCTGCGTTCACAGACACACCGACACCTATCTCTGGGCCAGTCCCGCTCGACTCTTTAGCGTGAAAGCGAGTTCAATACGGTTTCTCGCTTGAGACTATCTTCAGTCTTTCTCTCTCGCTCGCTTTCTTTCTTTCAGTGTGTGTGTACTCCCGCACGTATCCATGTTGATGAATTCCGTCTTTTTTGCTTGCTCGCTTACAGTCTTTTGGTGTGCGGGTACCCTTAACCTAATTTTTGGGTGTCTCGCCGATTACCTGTCTGACAGTTCTCATAAGACAGCGGGGGAAGTTAAAAAAAAATTCAAAAATCTAAAAGAAAACTGTCTTCGTGCTTTGTCCTAGACACTTGTTCCACCCTGGCTCTGCTGGGAGTTCTGGTCTGTGAGGTGTCTCACGCGAGACTGCGAGGCACCGGTGGTAATGCCCTTTACCCTATCTGCACCTCTCTTCAGTGGGGTGCCCGCTAGGAAGCTATGCGCTAACAATCCAGTCATGTAATTGTCGACTACCTTGACAATAAAAGCTTACTCCATGTACCAACAACGACGTTGACTAAATTGGCCTTGACCGAATGCTCGCACCTCATCCACGAACATGCTTCTGCGGCTTAGAACCTAGAAAATCATATGTCGGTCTAGCAGCGCCTTGAGCTTTTGTTCGAAACTTCTTCGAACATGTTTCTGTAGTATGCACTGGACTGGCTCCAACTTGGCTCAACTGAGAGTTCTGCTCTGTGAATTGTCCTACGCTAGACTGCACGACACCAGTGGTGATACCCATTACCCTAACTACCTGCACCTCAGCGGGGTTCCCGCTAGGAAGGTGCGCGATAACAGCCCATTCTTTCATGTCGATTACCAGGCAGCAGAAGCTTGCTTCATCTGCCGAGGACGACATTGACTGAATCGTCCTTGACCGAATGGTCGCATCTCATATACGAGCGTGCTTATGCGGCATCGAACATACAGAAATCGTACCTCGGTTTAACAGCGCCTCGAATTTGTCACGCCCAACGACGCCGGGCCCACCTCTCGATTGAAGTGGCCACCGATGTCAAGGACGTTGACCAATCGTCTGGTAATCAAATGATCACACCTCGGTGTCGAGGGCTTATACAAGCTCCAAGTGTACGATACCCACATCGTTTCCGGCCATTGCACTAAACTTTTGCAGGTCACGGCGTCGCCGAACCCGTCTTAGAGCCCGAACCCGAACTGTCGCCTACCAACGAGTCAGACCAATAATTCAATATCCGAATGGTCTCACCTCAGTCCCGAGCGTGCTTAGGCAAGCCTCAATTGCAGGAAATCATCGCCTTCAACATGGCCCTGAGCTTGTCTCATCCGGGTAAGCCGTGCCCGCCGCTTTACCAAAACTTGTTTCACCTATGACTACCACATGGACCAATCGTTCCACTATCTGGATATTCGTGCCCCAGCTTGAAGCGTACTTAGGTAAGTAAGGAGCGTACGAGAATCATACAGACAATGTAATGAACTGATTACTTCGAGCTTCATCAAGTCCTGTAGTTGAACTATCTCGCGTCGGCCATACGTATGAGGCTGACCACCATTGCAGTACTCGAAAGGCTGCACCCCAGTTAATCATGTTAGAGCATCGAGCATACGAAAGTCTTACAGTGCCTTGATCTTGTTCTCGAGCGCCTGACCTGGACTTGTTTTTCCCCTCGACGCGGGAGAAGCTGCGCTGAGCTGTGGCTCACGACTTCCCATCGCTATCAGCGATAACTGTTACTGCTTATTATCTTGCATGTTGACAACAATGTGCCCTGGAAACGCGCGCTATGTTTCTTGCTAAGTTCCCTGAACTAGTTCCTCCCGGCTACGCCTGACTCTCCTCTCTCCACACCGTTGGTACTTACCTGGATCGTCCCAGCTACCTTGAGTACGAAGCTCAGCTCGATACTTCGTACCCGCCTTACGGACACTACAGTAATAGACCAACGACTCTGACCAAGGGATTCTCTAGACCGAATGGTTCCACCTCAAAAGGGAGCGTGCAAACACTAAGGTCGACGGGACCTATCTCCCTGAGTTGTTCTGAACCTGTCCGTCCTGCTTCACTGGAATCACTCCCAGGTCGGAACGCTTGCCTCAGAGGGCGTAAACATTTAACGCTGCTTTGGCACTACCCATTGCGTCATTGTTCAGCGATTCCCCCGCTGAAAGCACTATGGCTAGCACGACCGCACGAGTCAGTCTGATCTGTTCAGAGCACGATCTTGAAGACCTGTGTTAGTATGACCATATCGGCTGCGACTGGAATTTCACCCAGCGCCTCGGGCGAAACTCGATCTGTCTGTCCCGACATGGACAGTCCGGAAAGTATGAACTCTGTGTTCAGAATCACCCTAGGCGGCGACCCACCGTTTCAGGGCGGGAAGCTGCGTCGCTAACACGGTAAAGACAACCTACACCCCTTGAATCGCGAAGACATACTTATCTCTGATGCTCACCTGACATAGTCGGGCAACCTACTCGAAGCACTCCTTTGCTGCATCATTCAGGTACCTAGGGTTTCTACAGACCTGTGCGCTTAGCAGGCCCTACGCAGGCCGTTGGTCAGCCCCGAGCCTCAGTACCTCACTCAATCATGAGGCCAGCACCCCAACTTAGCTCTTATAACTAGAACCGATCTAGTACGACGGTCCCAACTCCGAACCACGGAGAGAATTCCTTTCTGTAGCATTATCAGCACAAACTGGCTCAACTCGAGGAATAGTGCACCTCTACACCATTCTGAGTAGTGCAAGCTCTAAGCTTCTCTCCCGCCTACGAACTCTACGCCGCCTGCGGTATTTCCGTCGGGCACCTTTCACCTTGCGTGCTACGCCCCGGTGGCGAGACCCACACCCAGCAGAAGTTGACTGGCGGTTACCACCACCCTGGATATTGAGCCCTCCAAACCATGATTCTGTTGCACATAACCCGGAACATACGCACCATCTAGTGTGCCAATGAACGATAGGGCTGTCAACGCTAGCCCTCACTACTTACTCACCTAGCTCTGCTAGACGACAAGTCCCCGACTTGCGAGCGTTGCATACGCTCTATAGTTAGGCCTGATCAACCAAGCTCGAGCATCTCCGAAAGCATACTCGGGCCTCGCGACCCAGAAACCCCTCAAGGGTGTCACCTGATGGTAGAAAGTTAATACTGATTCTTACTTCCTCTTATACAAGTACCGCCTTAGCGCATGAGCCGTAAGTTGGACGACTGAGTTATTTAACAGGCCGGAACTTGAAATAATTAATTTCTGCCTTTATATTCTGATATCTCGTCGCTTCCACAGCCAAATGATTACCCGTTCGGGCCTTTAACTAATAGGTCCTAACAGTGTCTAGTGACGTGGAGGAGAGAAAATATCTTGTGACGAGCCAAGTGCGCCGGAACACGCCTTTTTTCTCACCATAAGGGAACTTGACACCGTGAAGTGCTCCCACCTCTCCGTCGCAACCAGATGGTTGCGTGGGCATTGTGAGCTAGACCAGTGCAACTCCCGAGGTAACTGCCAGTCGGCTGAGTGGCGGGGTGGCCGGCTGCCTGGCTACCGCGCCACCTGGCTGAAGGCTGCTCTGGCTCGGCGGACCGCCGCTCAGCCGGGCGTGGCGCTGTCCGGATGATGTGCTGTGCGGCGTCTTGACAGACAATCTGAAAGGTAGGAAAAGCTTTAGTAAACAATCTTCTTCATACATTTTGAAACGATTATAGCAACAATATTACTGATAAAAATTGTTATGTTTTATATAAGAGTCCCACTTCTGTAAGTTTAGATTAGATTAGATAGGCGGCAGTAGACGAACCAATAGGCCCATTTCCAACGAGACGCCGGAACATACGCCCCGGCACTCTATGAGCTATTGCCATTATGTTAGTAGGATATAGAGGACAGGAGAAAAGAGAAAGAGAGAAAATAAAGGGGGGGGGGTGAAGAGTCCATGCCCATGAGACGATTTTGAATGCACGCAAACACGTTCAAGAGCCGTTGACATGCGGAGCTTAGAGTCATCAAACTGTGTAGTTGGAGCGGGATAGAGGAAGAGATGGATTAAGGGTGCCTCGGAAGCTTTGCCATTAAGTGTTTGCAACTCCCGGAAGAATGAGTAGTTCTTAGTTGCGGAGGATGTCTCTCCCAATATACGTCAAGACGATTTTTAAACGCGTTGACTGACTCCGCACTAACAACATCGGAGGGGAGTCTATTCCAAATGCTGACTATGAAATAC
>LQNS02278094.1:39476929-39561737 GCA_001587735.2 Parhyale hawaiensis | reverse complement strand
TTTTGCATGCATTTGCAATGATATTCCTACCGTATTGTTCTCCGCTGGGGAGGGGGGAGAAACGATATAATCCTGGTTATGAGGTAAAGCTTGTTGCGGTTCGGTGGTATTTGGTTACCTTATTGCTGTTACATCTGGCAGCGAGGAGCTTCAATCGCATGCACACCGTCACCCGGTGCCACTGCAATCCGTTGGGTGCGTGGCGAGCGCGCAGGAGCCGCACTTTTTTTTTGAATATGCATCGAAACATCGTGCGAGCTGCACATCCTCGCATGGAGTTGCGCGTGCAATTGTATAGTGTAACCCGGTAGCTATATAACGTGTCGCTGTTTTTGATGCAGGTCTGGTCGGTTCAATTTTTTTTCTTTTCATTTGCATTAAATTTAATAGCCATTTGATAAACAATGGTATTAAAAACTAAACTCCACAAAATTATTTTGATTTTAAACTTCTTTGCTTTTAAATTTTTAACAAATTTGCTTATTAAGTAACAAATTACTTTCGTACCTATTTACTAAATAATTCTTCGGTGCGATGACTGTAAATGAAACGTAAAGACACAGATTCAGTTCAAATTACCAATAAATTAACTCTGGTAATTTTTATTGTGGTGTTTCTGGAAGCTTGCAGTCACTTATTTCCCCGTGCGACGTTTTTGATGAGCCGTCACTGAATGTTGTCTTTTCTTCACAGCAAACTATTTGAACGACGTACTCAAAACTGCACCTATAATCGCTTTAATATGTCAACACGACGTAATATGTACAGCACATGGTATGGCAGAATCTGCTTTACTGCTCGAATCACCTTATTATGATAGTTGTATTTCATCCAGGGTGTCTAGTAGTCTGGAATATTCGGGGAAAAAATCACTCCGGGAAAAAGGGACCAGGAATCAAAATGCTCTGTGGGAGTTTCTGCAGGGCACCGTTGTTGGGGAAACTTAGGCTTAAACTATTCAGCACACGAATGAGATTGGTTTAGTAATGTTGGGCACAGAGCGTAAGGTGTGTCAATACGATCTTTGAACGTGATGTTGCGACGAAAGCTCCGAGTGCAGTGAAGGGAGATGAAGTGTTGTGATGAGAACCAAATACATAACCGCTAGGGATTGTTTAATTTTCTCGCGTGGACTTTGACCGTATGCTTACGTTATTTTTTAACTGTTAAATCTAGTTTGAATGTTATGTCGAGTTTTTACAAAGAAATCTTATGCTTTATAGTAGCCTAGAAGCTATGTCTTCACTAGATTAGAATAAAAATTCGAAGATGTATTGAATATTCGAACCATGTGGCCTAATTCGGCATTGGCTGCAGAAAATGCTTAACTGGGTCAGAAAAGAACTAAGAACACAACTAAGTGTTCAGCATGGCTGGTTGGGACGAATGAAGGACCTTAATAGAGCATTTTAGATTCCAGTACAAGTTACAAACTGAAAATGGTATAGGAGGGTGAATATAATTTACCGTCATATTTATTGACAATTGGCCACATCCGGTCATTTCTTCTGTATTTTTGCGAGCAAATTAGAGACAACGATGACGTTACAAGCGATCGTTTTCATTGAATCGCATGGTCGTATCCTTGATACCAGAGTTATTTAGATATTAGCGACCGCACCATTGACAACGATAGCGTTACAATTATTTCGAACTGTTGATTTTATGTGAGCTTAGACGTTCTGCGTCTGTGTCTTCCTTTGTCTGTTCGTAGCACAGTTCATTTACAGCAGTCAGTTGTATCAAATTTGAGTGTATGCGCTGCCCTCCTAAATTTCCAGATTTGTGACGTCAAATTTACGTCACGCCACTGTGGAAATATCAAAGATACCTTGCTGCAACAGTGGCGTAACGCAATTGTGACGTCACAAACCTGAAAATTTAGGGGCGTAGCGCATACACTCAAATTTGACACAACTATCTTCTGTAAATGAACTGTGGTTCGCAGTGACGACTTGAATAGGTTTCGCTGGCATCCAGTCTACCTACAGATGGTAGATCCGTTTTCAGTTCAGAATGACACTGCAACTATATCTGCAGGTTTTTGGCAACTGAAATTAGGCGTGTAATTCCCTGCGTTTGCTTATGTAAGTTGCACGGGTATCCATGCTGCAATTCCTGTGCTCGTTTTCCGTCATTTGTTAGTTTTACCGCTGTACCCGTTCGTTAGAAATGACGGATAAGAATTGGTGATGATACTTTTTCGTTTATCGTCCATTCGTTACTCCTTTACAACTGAAACCTGGGCCACAACTGCCAACTCAGATGATTGCAGGAGATGAGCAGTCTCGGTTACGGCTCAGCCGTGCAACACAATCATTCCTTCCTTTCATTGATGTGCTAAGAAAATATATTTCTTAACAGGCAGTCAATCATCACTTGATTCGTGAACTGCTGCAGCCTATTGCCGATACAATGTCTTTGTACTAGTTGAAAATTTTTGCTCCAGTGCAATGCTATTTTCTAAGAAAAATTTGGCTGGAGATAATAAAGGGTGGTCCATTATTTAGGTAACTTTTTAAAAAATTATAACGATAAGAGTAAAAATGGTAAAGCGATTTGGTAAAGTTTTATATTAGAATAATGCAAAACATTTAAGCCGACCTGGGACTACCAAATAAATTCGGTATTTCGGTAGTACCGACGGTATTTTCATCTACCGAAATACCGAATCATTTTTGAATCTTCTACTGATACTGGATGGATATACCGAATGACTCTTCGGTACTTTTGAATTTCCCGGGTCGACAAAAGAAGCTTCTTAGCCCATGTATGACCCACCGTCTTTCCTTGAAGACATTAGGAAAATCCCATTGATTTTCTTTCAGTTCAGCTTTTTCGCGCTGTATTGCACTTCATTGAAGAGAAGAGATACTGCGCTGTGACAATTGGGCGTAGTGTGCCTTAATGTTTCGCTCACTCAAGTGTCACGTCCTCTCGAACTTGATGCAGCGTGAATTGTCCGTGAGTGATCATACCCTCCGCTTATTTCTGTTAATTTCTCTGCTAATCGTGAATATTGATTGCCACAAAAATTCATGCACGTGTAAAAACGATTCAGCATTCCTTTGAAGAAAACCTATAAAGAACTTTGTTTTATAAAGTGATACGAGTAAATTTTCTAGTGTCCTTCGTGTAATACAGTGGGCTGTTTCGCTAAAACTTTTATGTAAACAATGGAGCCACCAGGATTCTATACTACCTTGCCCACATGCCGCATTGGAGTTGTTGCTAAAGAAACAGCTAGGTAGCGATGATGATGTTGAAGATGCTTCTATTACAATTGAACTAGGTGAGTCTATTATGACATTCATTTATCTTGATTTATCAATTTATTATTTGATATGGATAAGTATGAGCAATACTTATTTATTCGCAATACTTACCAATTTGGAACATTCTTGCAGATTTATTCTGTTGAAACTAATGTTAGCTACCTCTTCTTGTAGAATAAGTTTACTCTCAAAGCTTCATATTGTATTTACCATTGTTTGCACATTTCAAATATTATAAAGTTAATTTGTGAATTATTACGTTTAAATAACTATAAACGATGCATCACCGCGTTTCTGATGAGTTCTGGAACATTATTGCAGATTGCATCACCCTAATACATGTATATGGAGTTTTTTTTTAATCTACATGCCCGGTGGCATGTTTACTCAGTTTTATAAGCAACTTGCTGGCGTTCTTGCCCCTAAGCTAGCAGTGATCTTTCGGCGCCTCATACGGTTAGGAAATTTTCCCCGTTTTTGGCATACTGGGAAGATTACTCCCATTCTCGAGGGTCCAGTGTCGCCCCATGTCGCCAACTACTGGCCCATTACGCTGACGCCTATTTTATCGAAAGTGTCTGAGAAATTCATCACTTGTACGTTTGGTCGTTTTACTGAGGTTACGGGTTTGCCGCCTGCTGGTCAATTTGCGTATAGAACTAGTTTGCGTTGTTGTGACACCTTGTTGTCGGTGCCGCACCATTTACAGTCTGCGCTGGATTATCGGTCTGAGGCACGCCTTGTATAGTTGGACTTTAGCTCGTCGTTTGACAGGGTTAACCGCAAGGGTCTATTATACAAGCTGGAGTCGGTTGGTGTGGGTGGTAGGGTTCTGTCAATCATTCGTGATTTTGTTTCTGAGCGAACGCAGATTGTGTCTGTTGACGGCGTTTTGAGTGCCTTAGTCACGGTGGAGTCCGGCGTCCCTCAGGGTAGCGTACTTGGCCCGCTGTTCATTCTGTATACTAGTGACATGTTCTCTTCGCCGGAAAACACGATGATCAACTATGCCGACGATTCCTCTTTCATAGCAGTGATACCTGCTCCCCGCATGCGTAACACTGTCGCCTAGTTTCTGAATAGGAATTTGTGCTCGTCCTGGAGTATGAAGCTGAATGCCAGTAAGACCAAGTATATGATTGCCAGTCGGCTTTGGACACCTTTACCGTAGCATCCACATCTGAAGATAGATGACACTTTGCTTCAGGAGTCTAGCTCCTTGGAGATTCTTGGTGTTGTCTTTGATGAGAAACTTACTTTTCAGCCGACTTTTAGGCGACTGGTGCCACGTGCTTCTAGTAAGATTGGACTCCTGCGTAAGGTGAATTCTGTATTTGGTGCGGTGAGGCTGTCCGCAGATGCTTTTTTGTTGCCTGTGCTCACCGGTCTGGGCTTCAGCAGCTGTCAGTCACTTATGTCGTTTGGACCGACTTGTTAGTTCGGCCAGCAGGCTGTGCGCAGATAATGATCTGGTGAAACTGTGTCACAAGAGAGGGGGTGGCCGAATTCTGTATGTTTTATAAGGGGTATATTAATGCGAGGCATTGGTTGTATTCTTCTGTTCCGGCCTTCAAAGTCTCTAGGAGAATTACACGTGCTGCGGTTGGTCCGCACTCTTTCACGTCGGAGAATGTTAGGTGCCGAACTAATTGGTTCGGTCGGTGCTTCGTACCCTGCTCTGTTAGGGTTTGGAACTCATTGCCGGCATCGGCTTTTGGTTGTGTTGGCCTGCAGGCGTTCAAGTTCGTTGTAATTGGCTTTCTGTTGAATTTCCTTTAGCAGCATTTCGGGCTTCCCGGTGTTGCAAAGTGCTTCATTTGGGTTATGCTTCCTGTCCGTGGGGGCATGGGCCAGAAGTTATAATAATAATAATACCGAACCAAACACAAAAAAAATTCAAAATCATTCGGTGTATTTTTTTTTTTTTTTAAATACCGAAACTAATGACCCGTTTTTTAACTACCGAATACCGATATGGCGGTAACTACAGGAAAAACACCGAATCCCAGCTCTGCATTTAAGTGTGGAAAACAATATCCTTTTAATGACCTCGATTATTGGCCAAGCAATCGCGAGCTTTCAACGGTGCTGTTCATTACTTTCTCAGACGTCGCTATTGAAATGCTGTTGCTCTCCTGGCTTATGTTTCTTTTCAGCGGCTACAAGGTTTCAAGCATATCAATGGAGACTTTTGCATTTAATAAGTATCCCCAGAGAAAAGTCATAGGGTTAGGTTAGTTTATGTTCATCCATCCTATGTTATGGGGCGCGGCGACCCCAGGTGGCTCGTGTAGGTTACCTTAGCCATTAGCTAGGCCTTCGCGACGTCTATCTTTCATGCCCACTCTGCTTTCATCCATATTCATACTCCTACTTGTTCATGCTTTATTTTGATCTTCCTCTTCTTTCCTGACTTACTGTTCCCATGCGCGTTGATCCTGTGTCGGATCACCCTCGTGCATGGGTTCCCCATACTTCTACCGTCATATTATTTGTCCTTGCTTCTTCCTCTGTTAGATTGCCATTGTTGTGGAGACGGAGGCTTAAACTACTCAGTATAGCAATAATAATAATGATCCCCAGAGAAAGAAATCAGGAGCGCTAATATCTGGAGGTCGGGGTGGCCACAATATGTCACCAAAACGAGAAATTAATCTTTTTGTGAAAAGTTTTGAATTGTTGCTCCTGTATGCGCTATAGTTCCATCTTGTTGGAAAAACGTATTTTCTGTGTTGCTGTCTTCAATTTCAGGTATGAAATATTTTTGTAGCGGTCTCCATTAACACAGATTGCATCATCGTTAGCATTTTCAGAAAAATACGGTCCAATAATCCTCAAAACGAGATGCCACACCATACTGTTACTTTAGCTGAGTGAAGTGGACGTTCTTGAATTAGTTTTGGCGCCCAAAATCTACTATTTTGTTGAGTAACAAAACCATCGAGGTGAAGATTCGATTCATCGGTCATGATTAGATTCTTCACAAACTCTTCATTTTCTGCCAGCTGCAAAAACCTATTGGTAAAATCTAACCGCTTTTGGTAATCTATAGGTTGAATTTTTTTGTGTTATTTGAATTTTATAAGGATGATACTTTAGATCTTTTGCTCAAATTCGTGATCTTCCCAGTTGAGTAGAACCTATCCTAGTCGACGTTTTTGGCCGATCAGCAACACTCGTTGCAACAAGTTTTTTGAAGCATCATTTCGTACGGTCCGTGGTCTGCCACTACATTGTTGGTCTTCTGGTGCTCCGCTTTCTCGAAATCTTTGTACGCAGTAATCTTATGCACTTCTTCGAAGGACTTCTTCTAATACCAGCAATGTTCCTGCATATCCTCTGAACTGCAGTGACCGAACAATTACTTCTGAAGTATAGTTCCACGATTCTTGCTCGTTGTTGCACTGGGGAATGATTCATTTCGAGAGGGGGATATATATTTAATAGATTGTAACAGCAATAGATACAATGAGAAAAAAAATTTAAAATCTCCTCTTTCATTTGCAAGAGCCAAATCGCTTTATTATTTTTAGTTGTACAGTAATATAACTTTTTTTTAAATAGGTACCTTACTTATGGCCCACCCTGTATACATATCAAGGTGGTCTTACCACCGGCTCGCGGGCCACAGTTGGCCTTCGGGTTCATTTTCTGTTGCCCGCGGCCGCTTGCTTGTTACCTCCGCCCAGGAGGATTGTAACAGCAGTGTGCTGACCTTGATAGGTTAGGTCAGGTCACACTGTTGTTATAATCCTAGGTTATGTCAGTTTGGGTGAGTTTAGGTTCCTCTGGGATCGCCGGGTATTTTCTCCCATAGGAAACAATAGGAACTTCAAAGTGAATTATCTCGAAAACTAGGCGATGACGAGCAAAACTTTATAAAAAGGCTTATATTAGGTCCATTAACCTACAGCTATATCATAGACCGTAACAGTACTTGACTCTTGGGTCCAAAGTGGCCTCTGACGTTGGCGGCCAAAATGGGAAAAATGGGATTTTCTCATGCAGGCAAGCGCCCAAGTGCGTCCCCGCCGTATCCAAGATAGTGAAGATACCTTTTCCGCCAGAAATGTGTTGGGTACCTTGGAATTTTTTTCTTCAGTATTGGATAGGGGAAAAGAATAGCTCTTGAGAAAATCCAATTTTTCCGTTGCCGACTTTTGGCCGCCAGCGTCAGACCTAAGAGACAAGTACTGTTGCGGTCTATGGCTCTATGTTCTCAAAACATCAAAATTTCAGTGTTACTCTCCTATATATATAAACCGTTAAGGTGTTTTGCAAACGTGTTATTGTATATAATAGATTGTCTAAATTAAAAAGCCATGTTGATCAATTGTATTGGATTAATCGCCGTGTAAAATATGTATATGTTGTGGGGAAAATATTCAGGTTTCGATAGTGGATGGGTGTCCCTCATAATTGTTTGTTAAGAGCCAAAGGTGATGGTGCTGTTTTCCGAGCTGCAAGTGGTAGTCGGCACCACTTTAGGGCAATAATCAGTGTCACGAGTGCAATGCCTTAGGCCTTTAACATTGACTCTCAGTTGTGCAAATAAGAAAACAAAGTCTATTTCAGTGTTAGAACGTCTGGGTAAACTAGTGTGCACACAAATCGTCATTGTGGGCGCATGTTTTCTTAAAACATTATATGTAATCTGTTCTTTGTTGGGTTTCTTACAGTTGAATTCACAACGGACGATTTTTAAACCGAATTTTTGGTGCAAAGTAAGCTTAAGCCGTGCTTGGTCCTGAGGAATTGGGGAAATGAGAAGCGGATGTGTTGTTTATCCCTCTTCATATTCGGATGTGTTATTTGGCTTCAAAGTTTGCTTTCCTAATGTGTTCCTGCGTGAAAAACTTTTGTGCTCGGTAGCATGACCTAGTAGTGGTACACATAGCGTTGAACTTGTCACTTGTAACTGCCCAACTATTTTCGCAGTTGTATAACTTGTATTATCACTTCTACTACGACATTGTTTAGCACTCGTTGTGTTTTCTTATCATTAGAGTATTAACTTCAGGTTTACGAGGCATATCATAGATCATATTAAAAGTGTGTGTAGTATTTTATGTATATATCTACCTACTCTCATTTGCTGAGTCCACTCGCTACCAGTTTATTTTATGTGTTGCTAGTAACTAGAGTCATGCTGAGCTCGTTCATGCGTCTCGTTTTTAATTTGTATCTTATAAACTGACAAAGCAAGTTTACCTCGAAAGTCAGAAGCAATGCTTTGAGCATCTTACTCCTCTCAGGGAGCATAGAATGGGCCTTAGGCCATAGCGTTAAGTTACTTCATCATAAGTTTACGACGCCCGGTTCACGAAACGATTCGCTGTAAACCACATGGTGACTCTGCCTGCTTCAAATTTGCAATGACTGCGCCTCATATGTTGGCCTATATCCCAGTTAAGCGTCAAGCCACTATCGTTGCCTACCCGATATGGCGCACCGCTACCAATTTCATTAGTTTATTTTTGACATAGGCTGCAACTTACATCGCGCTCCCTAAATACAAGATATATTTTATGTCATCACAGTACTAAATAAAAATTGTGAATTGAAGTGGACAGAAAACCTCAAAAATAGGATTCATTGCTTACGAGATTATAAAGGATTATGTAACCGTACACTGTGCATTGTCCACGAGAATGTCAAAATACGGGACGATATAGTGGCGCGTCGTGTGGATGGAGACTGTGGATGAGGTAACAAACGTTGGTTTACTAAAACATTCCTTAGTCGAGTGAGTTGTTGCATTGGTGAAAACGCGCGCTTCTGGACGAATGAGTAATCACTATTTCATGAACTTAGCTTAGGCGCACATCTGCCGTATATCTCCTTTTATGCACATCATATGCTCTACCTTTCATCAGGAATTCGGTACTTTGTGGCAGCCAGGCCTTAGAAGCGTCGTTCTTTCCTTAGTCACTTTGCGTCCAATTTTGTACTTTTACTATTTGTGCTTTGTTCTGTTTTCTCTCCCGATTTGATGTGCCCATGTCCGTCGATCCGGTGTGGGAACACATTGGTGCACGAGTTCCATGTTCTTCTCGACATGCTGCATGCTTCTTCTGTTTTCCTCTCTTTGGATCACAGTATATGCTGTGGGTAGAGAGGCTTACACTTAGTATATTACTATTAGAATGCTCTGCCATTGCTGCTAGGTTACTGCATTCAGTTCCAAGTTCCTTGTTAGTGTTAGAGTGCAATTTTGTAAGCTTGTAAAAGAGTTTTTATTAAACTTTTTTCACCATTCTCTTTTCTTATTTCTCCTCAGAGGCATAGGATGGGCCGTAGATTTAAGATAGTTAGATTCGCCAATCTTGCGTAGGTAGCTATGCCTTCACGACCGCGACATATGTATCCGCGCGATTTGCTTATCGCGCATTGATCTTGTGACCTCGCTTGCTCCACAGCGCCAAATGTCTTCGGAACGACACTGCAGAAAAAGATCTTATTTTGTCGTGTGTTGAAAGCTGCCGGCCACAACGTAACTGCAGTTCACTACAAATTCCCAACATTTGGCACTTTTCAGAAATTGATCGAAAGAAATGCATCGCTAAATATTATGAAAGTAAAAGAATTTTAGTAGTTAATGGTGCAATGAGTCACTATAAAACCTTATACGATGAAATTGAACATTTACGTGTATGCTAAGGCTCTGTTTTCATTACGTAATCGCTGTATACGTATTTGTGTGTATGTATTTCTTCTAATCTTTTGAAACATACAAATAACTCAGTATGTATGTAAATTATATACCTTCGGTTTTTGGAACGAAATGAGCATGGGTTAATAGTGTTTTAACCCACCTTTTCTAACATTCTATTCATAACCCCATGAAAAAATATTTTCTATTAAACAATTCAGTAAAATCAGTCAACTTTTAACTAGAACTTATAATATTACACGTTATTGGAGAAGACGCGCTTTGACGACGGCGGTTAATCTTGGAACGCAGAGTGCGCGATCGTGGGGGAACACCTGCCTGTTATGTCGAGCAGTGATCCCGGGGAGACCATGTGGATTACCTAAGCCTTCGGGACGTCTTTCTCTCGTGCGTACTTCGCTGTCATGTTCTTGCTGATGTTACTTCCCTCTGTTCTTCCCCATCATCATTCCCGACTTGCTGTTCACGTGCGTGTAGATCCTGTGTGGGTATATCTTTGTACATGGGTTCCACTTTTTTATTGACTTTTTTTTTTCTTCCTTGAAATGCGAGTAGTATGTTGCGCTAGTAACGGTTCTACTACTACTTCTACTCGCCTTGTTTGTGAACTACTCTATATCATTATAAAATGTTGTAATATGTCCATTGTTTGCGGGTGTAGTATAACCGTAGCAACGCTATTGCTGCTCCTAGTGCTTGTTATTCTTCTCGAATGATGTTAACCTCGGGATTAAGCTAAAGCGACAGAAGTTTGAACAGTTGGACTCTGCTCAGCAAACCGCACGTGTCACGTTGATAGTTGTGTCAGTGACATGCAATTGCGTGTCCTCTAAAAGATTTACTAAAATGGTTAATGTCAAATAAGTTGACATTCTCGAGTGCCAGTGTCTCACTAAGAAAGTTATGGATATGTCATCAAATTTGGTGCTGTTGAGTGTACTTTTTTCACTCTTAATACGGACACAGTAACGCATACAGATGATGCATGACATATGGAGAACAAAAGTTTGTCGTGCATGCGCGTCCAAACGCACTCTGTGCTTTGGCACTAGATACTTGGGTGCCGTGAAGAAAATGTGTGGTGTACACAAAGGTTGGAATTTTAATATCTGGGTTTTACTGCTACTCTTCTGCTATCCCTTTTTTTGTCACTATTGTCTTTGATAAGATGTAGTTTTTAATTGTATGTATTCCGTTGATTTAATTGGATAACAGTGATTCTGTTAGTTTGGCTCACGTTCCCGTAAATTATTAGTCCAAACACTTCACGAGATCCTCTTTTTATACGGTATCCTCTTATGCTGTTATCCAACTTGACGGGAAAAAAGCGCTAGAATACTCGTGTAGACGATACGAAACTGAAAGCATGTTTGTTCTACGGTATCACAACATGATTCTTTAGTTGCTGAATTATTCTTAAGTTATCACTATAGCCGGCTACCCCTAAAACGGCAAGTTCTTCTATAGCGACGCGTGTAGAGATGGCCTTTGACTTGGAGAAACAGAAATAAGCTTCAGTAAATATATTTATTTTCGGTATTTATTTGGAAATCGGACACTTCGCGAAAACGTAATGTATTCGATTCGAAAAATTCGTGCCTATTTTTCGTAGTTCATCTTTCGTCTTATTTGAGAACACGATTGACTCCGAAACATAGGTTATGGCCACACCTCTATTTAGAGCACAATTTAAGCTGTTTTTTCGTGAAAGAAGGTTTGAGATCCTCTAGCTGATGTTAATTCTGTTACGTTTTAAAATAGAAGACAGAGAAAATATATTTTTGCACTTGATGCTTTTCTAAAAATCCCTCACATGCGGCCACAAAAATATGCGCAGTTTACGGTGATTATTAATTATCCGAAAGACTACGGAAGTAGTTCACCAGGTTCCGAGCTGGAGAGTGTAGCCTTATTAATAAAGAGCGATCAAGTAGACCATCTTCTGCAGATGATAACCACATCAAGTCATTCATTGGGAATAGCCCATATTGCACAACCAGAGAATTGGCTGAAGGCCTCAACGACTCAAACTGCGCCGTTCATAATACCTGATACAGCATGGTTTCGGAAATCGCTGAGATGTTTGGGTGCCTCATAACTCGAGTCAGAAGAACTTTTGGATCTCATTTTCATCTATGATTTGCTTTATAAATAGAATGAAAACGCGTCTTATTTGAAGCAAGTTGGGACAGGAGATGAGAAGTGGATTGTTTTCCAAACTGTTGAATAAAAATAATTTTGGAGTAAGTGAACATGAACCTCCTTTAGCCAGTCCAAAAGCGGTTCTTCACCCTAAGAAAGTTTTGCTTTGTGTTCGGCGAACTTGGAAATTACTTCTGCATGATGAGCTTCTCCGTTCTGAGAAATACTACTCGCAACTGGACGAGCTAAGAGCAGCAATTGAAGAAAATATCCAAAATTGGCCAACAGGAAAGGTGTTTATTTCGTTGTACAGAATCTAGGTCGTGAAGTAGAACAGTGCTATAATTCTGCTCCCTAATCTGTAAGGCTCATTGAGATGTTTTAATCTAGTCTCCTCAGCAAGTATTTTAATAGAATTATTTTATGNNTTTAATCTAGTCTCCTCAGCAAGTATTTTAATAGAATTATTTTATGAAAAAAATTCGTATGAGAAGAAATAAATATTTTCTTTTTTTTTTCTTGTACGAACAGTAGGTTGTGAAGTAGAGTTGTACAGTCAATTCTTAACCTAGCGAGTAAGACTCCTTGCTTATTGTTCTACACTAGTGTACTGAATATGTATTGTAATAGAACTACTGTATGAATACCTTCCTACGGGGAGAAATACATGATTTTGATTTGATATCATGATGACGCAAGACCACACGTTCTTTGGAAACCAGACAAAAATCGCTGCGGCTTGGCTGGAATATGTAACCACACCGTCCATATCCGCCAGATATTTCTCTTTCAGATTTCCAGTTATTCATGTCTTTACAGATTACGGGGCCGTAGCCATACTTTGAGTGTGAGAGGGTTGCAAAAATATCTCCCAGTCTTCCGACAACCCGGAGGGCTACTCGACATTACAACGGAGGTCTGGAGGCCATTCAAGTCCCCCTGGAGATTTTGCTTTTAATAGTGTCTTAGGTGCATTCTAGACAATTTTTTTACAGTAAATAGTCTTGTTGAACTGTTGAAAAACTTGTTCCATTTTTCATATCTATTTTGTAGGAAAATTGCAATATGCAACATATATTTACTGAGATCTTGAAAATAATTGCTTTTTGTGTTGTTTTGAAACAACAATCTTGCAGAGTACTGAAAATATAACCTAAAAAATACAAAGAAATTAATAACAGAACTACATCAAATGTTTTTATTGCTGAATAAATTTCCATGTTTATAACCTGTTGCCCAAAGTTCTCAAACATTTTCAGAAAATTTGACAAAAAGTTGAATAAATCATACATTTCATTAGATATTAAACTGAAATTTTCACAGAATGATAATCTAAACACATTTACAAAACTAAGACAAATAGGCCCCCTGACCCTCCAGAACCCTTTCGAGCAGGTCGCGGAAGCGGCTATTGACGCGCTTGGTGAAGGTGCTGTCCATGTGCCTCCAACTTTATCTCATAGGCCTCTTTAAGACTGTTGCTGTGCCTTTCGGCGTTGACCTCCCTCACCATTTGCTACCAGATGGCGTAGTCCAGGGGGTTCAGATCGAGCGAGGAGAGAGGCCGCATGAAAAAAAAGGTGGCCAGAACTCGATCCCCTCCTAGGTCAAGAATGCCTGCGTTGACTTGGCTGGGTGGGAGGAGGCGCCGTCTTGCTGGAAGTCATAACTGCCATGGAGGTAATTCTTCCTTAGTCAAGGCATTAAATGCTTTTTCAGCACCTTCTGGTGCACCACGGCGTTGACCTTCTCGATCTCGGGGATGAAGATCATCGGACACTTCTTGCCGTCCCTGGCTACGATGCCGAGGATGCTAATGTTTGCAGGGTTCTTAATTGGACACCGTGTTGAACTTGATCTCAGGGTTTACCATGCTCACGGGTAGGTCAGAGAAGTATCTGTTGTTTTTCTTGTCGACAACAGCGTCCATGACGAAGGGCTTCTTGTCTGAGAAAATTCGCACCTTCTTGAAGTTGGTCGTGTTACTTCTCCAGTTAGTCAAGGCCCTTGTACGCTCCAACCTCCTCTCAGCACTTTTACCAATACTCGGCAAATCACTAATTTAATCTTCAAGCTCTTTGACGACAAGCCCTTCTTGATAATTCAGTGGCCCGTCTGGCCACTAATTAGGAGGGTCCTGGACTCCGTCGACATCGTGTTCTTGTTGATCAAGTTTCGAGCCCTCTTGATTTTGGCTATGGTCCTCACTGACCTCGGACTTCCACCTCTTGACTAAGTATCAAGACTTTGGCCGGCTTTGATCAACCTCTTGACTTTCATGACGGTCAACTTGGACACATGGGGATCCAACACGATCTCGACGACCCTCTTGCCCGTTTGGCTGTACGTGACGTCTAAACGATTCCCCTAATAACTGGTAGGCGGACAGTTTTGAGTGATCTATTCATATTATTTTGTTGTGATAACCAAAAGGAATGCTTTGTGAAAGTTCCAACATTACTTGCAAATAAATACGACGATTAATGGCAAGCAATTACAAGGTGTGAGAACTATAGGGCAACAGTTTAATTACCCAGCTGTGTCAAATACCTAATGACCTCTTCTATTCTATAGGTAGTATGCGAGTATTACAGCATTTCATCTGTCCTCGCAACAAAACACTTAAAGTCCGAAGGATAATTTTGGACAATCAGGACCTAAGGAGATATTGCAGGCACCCAACCCCCCCCCCTGGCTACGGCACTGGATTAGTCGTAATGGTAAAAATTTCAATGCCTTGGAAGACCTAAAAAGATACTTTAATAAACTCTTTGCGATGAAACCCCGCAATCCTGTGAATAGGGTATTTTCAAGTTGAAGCAGAGATTGAAACGCATTGTATAACAAAATTGTTCATATTCTGTTGATTAAAAATCTAATGGTTTATATTTATTGACCTTTTTCTTCCTTCAAGAGATCGGCACTGCACAAACTATCCTAGCGATTGAATATATGCGATGATTGCCACTAACAGTTTTCTGTAATCAGTATCTTAGAAAATAGTGAAATTTCAAGATAACTACTCGTTAACTGATTCAATAACAACACCCAATCGCACTTGGATTCCATTACTGCGAGTGACTGTTGCAATTACAGCATAGATATCGGATGTCTCATGTTCTACGTACATGGAGAATTTCCAAGCTAGTTTTCTTCAATTCTTGAATCATTTATTCCATACTAATTTATTCTTCTGATTTGGCTGACACTCCAGTAATTTGGCTATCACACGCTCTCTTGCAGTTGCACTTGAGTGCATCTTCAATCTAATTCTGCCAGAGGTTCGCGCTTTGCATGTATATTTTGTTATTTTTGGAACCCTCTACCCAACAAGGCCAATGCTCTAATTATATGAATTAAATATTGGGTGGACTTTTTGTCCCATTACTTACGAGCACGCTAATTTAGCAAAGCATAGGTGCATACGTTGACTTATAGTTTACGTGAAGTTCAGTTGCAGTGACAGGATACAAAGATTATTGCAAGCTAACCTCTTGCGTTTTATGTAAATTGTGTAATTCGCTTTATTGTAGGTTAAGATTATGTTAATTTCTGCTGTAATATAAATCTCACACCAGCGAAAGCCAGTGCCCTGGAAAAACATAACTAAGTATGTAAGGTAACCAAATTTCGCTTGGATGATACAATATTTCAAAAGTTAAAATTTTTTCTCTATCATGAAGCAATTTTAATTGTAACTCGCTTTATTGCAGGTCTTTGAAAATACCCTGAAAAGTACGCGTGACGGCTCCGAAATTAGTGGACTGTTCTAGGCCTTGCAGTATATAGCTTTTTCTGTCATATATTTAGCTAACAAGTTGGGGGAGATCGAAAAACTTTGTCTTCATGCGTAGAGAAACCCAACGCCAAGCCAAGGAAATCTACGAACACGACAAAAACCTTTTCGCATCATGAAATTCGAAAAATACGCAGACAAGTCTGTAAATATCCAAACAGCACCATGCAGTGTTGCCTCATTTGACAAAGCTGTCGTCGTTCCTTTCTCTAGACAAACCCGATACAATGTTATGAATAAATTGGCAAGAATCGTTAAGTCTCTCGTCTGGCCTCCGTTGATCAAAACCCACTTGGAAAAACTCATCGCGTGGGCACAAAAATACAAGAAAAACTCCAAAAATGTTCTCTTTACAGATGAGGCTAGAGCTCTCCTAGATGACCCGGATGGATGGGCTAAACTGTGGAATCCTCTTGTAGCCCCTATACCAGATCGATAGCGACGCCAAGTTAGCGGACCTGTTATACTTTGGGCGGGTAATATGGGTGATAAACTTACCTACCGGACCTTGACGTTCAAATGCTGTATTACTAACTTTTATGTACATTTTCAGCAACCTGCAGTACTGCAAATGATAGTTAAAATTAGTTCAAAATTCAGAACAACTCATAACTTTAAAAATATTGCTTAAATTCAAGCTAAATTTGGTTACTTTACGATCCTACTTGAGACTTTTCAGTATGTGAAATTTCTGTTACTTCAAAAATTAACAAAACCTTTACGCACAATAAAGCGATTTCAACAGATTTCATGTAAACTTTTTGGAAAACCTGCAAACATGGAGTAATAACTTTTTTTTTCGAAAACAGTGTAACATTATATTTTGGTGCAAATGTACTCGTTCGTTGTTACATGAACTGATAGCGCCTTCTCTTCGAGTCTCGCGGATAACTTTAGTTATGATGGGAAGCCGTAAGTCAAGTGCATCCCGTATTTATTGGTTAGTGAAACAAAATCATTAAATAATTGTTTAATCTCACAAAATAAATATTCTTTCAGACAATAATGGAATGCAAGCCCTAATTACACTAGTGTTCTGTATTGATGTATTTGTTGTGTTGATGTGCTTTTCAACATTATTATTCGTGTGTATGTCATTTAACAAATCACAGTCTTAATTTTTGTCATGGATTTTCCTATTACGAACATTCGCTGCGCTTTCATGCTTAGCATTCACTCATTTCAATCGCAGTGCAGTTGTCAGTTTAGTTGTAAGTCCGGGCTTAGAGTTACTGTCCGTTATATATAATTGTTTCAGGTCAAGGTACGGTAATACTGGTCATTGCGTTCTTGGGCCAACATTGCAACCGTCTGCCATGTAGCTCTGGCGTAGCAGATTCATGTCAAGTCAATGTAACAGTGATGTTGTCCGTCTGGCAAAGGTTACAAACTGTCGTTAGGTATTTCACGATAATAAAGTCCAGCAAGCGAGTATTCAGTCACGATTACGTACAAGTTGGGTTTCTCGATTGATCAATCGTCAAGTTTTCTGTATCTGTCCTGTTAGGCAGTGTCCCATCGAAAACTGAACGTCTCTTGGTTTTTTACTTTCAGTTTGCAGTCAACTGTTCAGTACAGCGTCAGGGTACCAGTTTGCGTATCTTACGTGTTGGCATCAGTCCGTCTGTCATTATTTTCTCAGTAAACACTGAGCTCAAAGTAATAAATATACCAGATGTGTTTTTTCGTACACAGCCACGTCATCATTACTTCTGAGCTGCAGCAACTCGTCCACCGGTCGATGTGGTTCTAATTTGCTGAACATATGCGGTCACAAAATATTCGTAGTTCCAGTCTGTGGAGAGTCTTTATTACCTGTTTGCCACGTGTCTCAGTCACTGCGTTATTCTAGAAATTGTGGTTAGGTCCTACAGTCTGCATGATGAGCTCACGGTTTGGTTTTGTTCCGCGCCCGTAGATATTAACAGTCACGACTTAACTTGAGTTGTGTCTCGGAGTTTCGTCCCTGAGTGATGTGCACTGTCGTATCATAGATCCGGTCTGGTTTGGGAAGCAGCATAGATTCATGTCTGTAGTTGAGCTTTATTTCGTTACCTATTTAATTTTGTCGTCCTTCGCCCATGCAGTTTTACCGTCACGTTTGTCCAAATAGTTATCTGTCATTCGTTAGTCAGCGTTCATTACCCTCTGAAGTTGAGCTGTCACATTATGTGTCCACAATGAATTTTCGTTGAGGTGATTCTTATGCCAGCACTGTCTGTGCAGTTGCATTGTGTTAGTGGCATGAACTTGTCTTCAGTCGCGGTAGTAATGTGAGTGAGCATCGAGGGTATGTTAGGCCACGGTCAGTCGGGCTGAAGAATTGTTCGTGCATTGGCCTCCACGAATATTAAACTTTGCATTTATGTGTCGTAGGTATGTCCTTATGTCACTTGTACCAGTCAGTGGAGTCCTGCAGTTTCACGTGTGCGAATCCCGTAAGTCTTCTTCGTAATAATGCTTCAAGTATACATACTGTATAGCCCCATACGTTGCAGACAAGCAATATCGAGCTGCGTTGGTGAGCAGTCGCCGAATACAGAGACGTCATATGCGTCGTTGACAGTACATTGGTGAACTTGTGCGTCGTTAAAAGTAAGTCAGTTGATTTGTATGTGGTTGACAGTACGTTAGTGAACTTTTTCGTCGTTGACAGTACGTTGGTGAATTTGTGCGTCGTAGACGGTACGTTAGTGAACTTGTGCGTCGTTGACTGTACGTTGATGAATTAGTGCGTCGTCGACAGTACCTACGTAAGTGAACTTGTGCGTTGTTGACAGTACGCAAGTGAATGCGATATGCAAGTGTGTATTGTGTCGCGTTCCGTGAGTAGTCTTGTCTGTCACATCATCTGTACTGTCTACTGCACGGCACACGTCACTCAGTCAGGGGAACCGTCTCAAAATTGATTTCTAATGTCAGAAACTTCTGAGTTCAAGTCCGTAGCTTCAATTACTGTGACGTCGTGTCCTTCCCGTCAGTTGTCGTTCCCGTGTTCGCAGAAAAAGTCTCATTGGAAAGTAACGTTGTAATAGTTATGTTTTGCTTCTGTCGGTCAACATCCAGTGGATGATGTCTGTACCGCAGTCAGTCGGAGTAGGAAGTTCATTTTATNATACTGTGACGTCGTGTACTTCCCGTCAGTTGTCGTTCCCGTGTTCGCAGAAAAAGTCTCATTGGAAAGTAACGTTGTAATAGTTATGTTTTGCTTCTGTCGGTCAACATCCAGTGGATGATGTCTGTACCGCAGTCAGTCGAAGTAGGAAGTTCATTTTATGTAGTCGGTTGCTCCCAATGTGAAGCAGCCCCTGCTCGTTCCGTCGTTGTGTGTCTTGAGCAGTTAATCGTATGGAGTCCAGCAGCAGTGCTTTTTTTGGTGTAAGGCTGGTTCAGTTTGGGTTCCGTAGGTTTTTTTTTATCGTAGTCACTCAGTGCTGTCGATGTCATTCGTCCAACAGGATGTCGTAAGTCTCACGTCTTTAGTAACAGGTCCTTGGGTGGAAAGAAAACGTAGTGCAGTCCCGTCAATTTTTCAGTCATAGTCAGGCTTCACAGAACATTAGCGGTTCACGGTCAAACCGTATTGTCCGTCGGTAGCCATTGCAAAAAGAGTTAAAGGTAACTTACAATAAAAGTACGTAACAAAGTCCTATTTCGTAATTAATTAAATAATGTCCATCATTTCTATAGTTTACGTCTATTTTCAGTCCTAAAGTTCCTATAGATACGTACTATTTGTACCTGTTTGTCAAATTCTCGCAACACACCTGAAGCGTGTACTTCAGCTCTGTTATACATCCTGCAGTCTCAACGTGTCCAAGTAATGCCAAGATATTCAGTATCATCAGTCGTTGTGCCGTTGAGCAAAAGTCTGTACATAAAGAAGAGTGTCGTTCTGGGTCATTCTCTTAGGCATCGCTAGCATGAACATCATGCTGCTCTTTGGTGTCACGTTTACGTCTAAGCGTCAGCTGTTTGGGTCGAATGTCTGTAACATTTGTCAAAGGCTTCCGTACTCATATCAGAAATCATTCTTACGTCATAGGTCTGTCTCAACGGGCCTTGCCAGTGGCGACTCTCGCGGTCTGTGGCCCCTCAAACTAATCCTGTGAAACGTCTTGTTGGTGCTTCGGTCTAACTGGTCGCAATGATATGGCACCCATAGAGTATACGAAATACTGACTTTAGCCGTGAACGTTTTGGATCTGGTATGACGATCTACTGTTGAAAGAAAGATCGAAATTCAGTTACACGTTTTTCGTAATAAGTCGCAAGAGTCTAGCGGTATGTAGTCTGCTGGCGAGCTCTTCTTCGTCTATCCGGTTTTCCAGTCCCAACAGTGCTTTTGGTCTGCGGTCCTGTTCTGTTGCGCTCCCGTTCTGTCCTGTCGAGTTTCACTGTGGGAAAAACTCGCCTTGCTGTCCGACGGTAACTTGTCAGATAGAGCATGTCTCGTCAGCGTCGTCTCCTTGGTCTTATTTTGGGGTTGGCACATGACACACATTGTAGCAGGCAAGACAATGCTGCTGCGGTCGCGTCAGAGTAAACTTTCCAGCCAAAACTAGAAAATTTTTGCATTCCAGATGACAATGACAGTTTACTTGCCGCGGCGACACGCTACCGCACGCCTTGCTTGCAACTCGGCATCGTACGCTCTTTAATGTAAGTTGTATTATGGACGTTCTTGGAGTGACCCTTGGCGCACAGCGGAAAAATCGTGCGAAATTTGCCGCTCTTAAGAATGGTTGACCCAGTGACGAGGTAACAATAAATACTTATATTACATAATGACAGTCACGCTTTGATACAACTAATAGCAATAAATAACGATGAAATAACATAGTAACAATCACGCTTTGATACAATTAACGCAATAAATAACGGTGAAATAAATAGTTTAAAAATAAATTTACATACAGATAACAATTACGTTTCACGGTAACTCATGAAACTAATTCTTCGAATTGCAAGTAGTATGAATTTTTGTATAAGGCTACAAATTTGAGTCTTTTCCTGCAATTGTCAGGTTTCTTAAATATTATGAGCTCTTCGATTATTCATTGTTATACACAGCAGGAGGTTACTCTTCCGTCGTTGGTTCCGGTTCAGATTCAACGAGTTTTTGTCGCTGTTGCTTCTTGGAGGGAGCCATGAGGGGGACGCACTTGTACGGGTCACAGTGGCCGTCTCGAGCTGCTTTGAAGAGTTTCTCGACGTTGTAGCTTCTGGCGTACTCATCAGGGGTCCTGTCGAGACACAAGCAAAGATTCCCATTATAGAGAAATTTTTATACATAGGTAGGTATATACTGTAGTTAATCGAGGTTTTTCTTTTTATATGCCAATTGATTTCTTCAGGACATGATGAATTTTATTCCTCTTGTAATATATATGAATCTTGTGATATCTTAATGCTTGTGCCGTTAAGTAAAGCTAAAAAAAAAATATTCAGTCAGGGAGTCGTCACCATCAATGACTGTGGTACGGAGGCTCAGAGGCTTATGTGCTCAGCGTCAGCACATCAAATCAAAGCTCTTTAATGCTCTTTCCATCACCTGTTACTCTCCTGATGCTTTTTAACAGTAGTGTGGCTGTCCCCCGTAATGGAAATATCAGTTACTTATGGCACCAAAATGAAGATTCACTGGAAATGTGAGTAGCTAAGTGTATAAGGAAAAAAAACAAGGGTAACACTTTTCACAACTCTGATAATGGAATTCTAGAATTCTAAAATGTCTGCCCCGTAAAACATAACTTTCGAAATCGATTTTTCACGGACTGTTAGTTATATAGCATTAGAGTAATTTCTGTTCCGTCGTGAGCGATGGGATTTACTCACAAGTTAGCAGTGAGGTACATGATTTTCTGTAGCAGCGAAGCTTCCTTGTGGCGTCCAACTTGGGCAATCTCACAGAAGAGCCTCTCCTGGCAGTCGCGGGTGGTGTACGAGAGAAAATCTGCCCTTTCGACAGCTCGCAGCAGCGGCAGTTCGAAAGGTTTCAGTGTGTTTTCCACATTGTCCGGCATTGATCGACTGGAAGAGGAATTTACCAAAGGATTACCAATTTGAACTTTAAAGCCTGCAATTCATTTTTTACCTAGCCAATACAACTTGACTGATCACTCTAGAGTCTCTAATAGGTAACTGTATATTTTCTAATTGCTGCGCACCCACTGCTCCCAAGAAAGCGTTCTTTTTGCAAATTAAACGCAATAAAAGACGGAGATGAAGGTACCAATGAGTGCTCCCGAGTATCTAGAAGTAGTTTCTTATAATTATATACAATGTGCTAATTGTGCAGTAACTGCCAGGGTGTAGGCAAGCCTAGTGTTCCTACTACATGTAATATTGCATTAATAATGAAGCTGGATGATGCCCTCGTATTTTGCTGCCGACAAGCGTTACGCATATACAAAATGGAGAGAGCTCCATTTTGGATGTTATATTGTTCTAATTTTTTCGGTTGTATAACAACAAAATTCAATTCCCTGGCTGATAGTGGGCTGTTTATTTGTCCGAAAATAATTCTCTCTGAGATACATGGTCAAACACCTCTCCTGCCACCGGCGACCAGTCTTACTATCATTAACTACATCTCGCTATAGAAGGGAAAGATTAATTGAAGATCATCTCCCCTTTTCTTAGCAGCTTTTTTGTGGGATGGTGTTGAACTGCGCGTATTTGGGGGCGGATATTCAACTGCTCAGAATTGGTGGGGACATTTTTTGTAACTACTCAGACCTGGAGAGGACGACCTTCAGTTGGGAATATAGGGAGATGAGATCCACGTAAGACCTGTAAGGATGGGTTAAGTTAGGTTAAACTTGGTTTCCAAACTTAACCTAAGCTAACCTAACTTATATATTCACAGCTGTGGCCGAGGGGAGGGGGTTATCCTTGCAGTCTTCAACTGATCAGAGTTGGAGAATGATCTTTATACTGGAAACACTCGAAATCAGGATAATCTTCAAGTGATCCGAGTGGTGTGCATTTAAAGTGCTCTAATTTTTACGGGTTCATCTGTATTGTAAGGGCTTTGCCCGTTCGTCTATGCAGAAACTGAAGAGTTACTTTTTCTAATTTAGATAAGTTTGTCCTATAATAAGCAGTAGTAACAATTTCATTTATAGAAGTCGTTGTTAAAGAAAATTTAATCAAACATCATCATTCCATGTAACGCAGAACGTAAGGTAATTAAAATTCCTTCGGCCTTGTTTTTTTATCTCTATCCTGGGGAAGAGGAAAGTGAACAGAAATTTTGCACCGAGAAAAGTATAGTATAAAAAAGTGGGAAAAGTAGGACAGGAGGTCGAGTGCGGCACCTGGGCAACGTGTTTTTGTTCACAAGACCGTTGAGTGCGGAGCTTAGCCTGAAAAAGCCGTCACACGGGAGGAAGTGAGGCCGGTGTTTGTCCGTCGAATGANAAAAAGTGGGAAAAGTAGGACAGGAGGTCGAGTGCGGCACCTGGGCAACGTGTTTTTGTTCACAAGACCGTTGAGTGCGGAGCTTAGCCTGAAAAAGCCGTCACACGGGAGGAAGTGAGGCCGGTGTTTGTCCGTCGAATGAAGGTCTTACATTCTCATTTTGTTTAACGATCAATCTGTTTCTTACGTTGTCATTTTCGCAAACAAAGCGTGCTCTCGGTTGCACTGTCCATTGTGGAGTTACTGGGAAAGATCCTCTACCCTGGGGTAGAAGTGTGTTATTTTTTATCAAGAGCTCTGCGGCTCGTCAGGCCACTCAGTTGTAGGTCGTCCAACGCGAGAATGTTGGGAAAAAATGGCCTACTCCGCAGATCGAACGCGCACCGTTTAGTGAAACTGTTTCGTTTGAGAAATTCTCGGTTCTTGCTCGTGGGCCTAAATTGAGTTCATCAGCTGTTGTAGACATTTATGTTTAGAAATTAAGGCCCACGGCTACTGCACTTTAGACAGACATACGAGTACACACGAGCGTCGTATTGGTATACTACAGCTCTGTTTAGTGACGTTCGTTTGCTAAGCTGCTGACTTTCTAATCATGACAACTTTCCTCCTTGTAAACTGCTTTTTACTTAATTTTTAGAGTTTTTGGAATACCTCACTCTCCACTTGCTCGACGTGTGCTATAACGTAATAGGCTAGTACTGTCCTTGAAAAAAAGAAGAGAATGTTCTGTGACAATTATTACTGAATAGATTATAACAAGAAGAATTCAATCTCGATTGTAAATGCCAGGATTGACCTAAAGTCTGTACAGCTTACTGTGCATTCATTGATTGCATTTTTATGTCAGCTGCACGTTTTATTATGTCCGTAGTCTTGAGGCCGGGTTCTAATTCGCATACAGTACTGTGTTTTCGCTTAGAGATGCTGGGAGGGCGACGACAGTACTTTCATCTAGACAAGAGCATTCACCAACAATTAAACATCCTTCGTAGGTGCTGCTGGAGCGTAACCTCCAAACTGCCAGAGTTATACACAAATATTTGGCCACTACATGTGTTTTTTGCCATCACTCGTAAAACTCTGGCAAACTTTCACGAAAGTAAATTATGATAACTGGTTTAAATGTGTCTTATTGGTGGGTGAACTGCTATGCTGGTATCGTTAACCCAGTTCTACTCAGCGCTTTATAAACCTCGCTTTGTTTATATTAAAGGTATAATAGTTCGTATGAGCTAACAAAATACATAAATGAGTTGACGATTCGACTGCCATCTTTGGCTGTATGTAGATCATGTAGAGAAAAAAAAAACTTAGCAATATTCTGATGGCATAGGACAGGACTAAAATATGTAGGCCGAGTGGTAGAAACGATGTCGAGAATTTAAGTTGATCTTTTGTTGATTTTTGTTGCATAACTATGATACAGCAAGAAATCAAATAATTTTTGTAGTATTTTTTCGATTATTACACTGTTCATTTCAAGATATGATAAGCCCATGTTTACAAACAGCAGTTTGCGTCGATACGTTAGTCAGGTAGCCTACCTAATTCTGAAAAAGGTTTGATCAACATCAGAGGCTAAAATGGTGCAGAGAGAGAGCAACATTAGAGGCTGAAATGGTGCAGAGAGAGAGAGCAACATTAGAGGCTGAAATGGTGCAGAGAGAGAGAGAGAGAGCAACATTAGAGGCTGAAATGGTGCAGAGAGAGAGAGCAACATTAGAGGCTGAAATGGTGCAGAGAGAGAGAGCAACATTAGAGGCTGAAATGGTGCAGAGAGAGAGAGAGCAACATTAGAGGCTGAAATGGTGCAGAGAGAGAGACTCACCCAACAATGGGGATCGTGAAGAGACCTGTGGGCATGGCGGCCAGCACGAGGGCCATGGGCACCGCAACCACAGCGGCGTCGATCATGAAATCTCCCCAGCTGTATTCATCTTCTTCTTCGAAGCTGTAGGATGAAGAAGTATGTTTAAATTTTCACTGCTTCATGCATTGAAGAGATAACACCCAGCACAATAGTTTACGTGCGGCAAAATTTGGAACTGCATGTGTTGAGCTGTCTTTTGCGAATTCGTTGTCTAAGAAGAAGAAGTCACTGTCGCTCATAGGTCTTGGAATGTCAAATTATGTCAGAGTATTATAATTTTCTGCAAGCAGGCCAGATGGAGCGTGGTAATATAGTCAAAGTCACAAATATTAGAGCAGCTTGTGTGCCCGTTTGCTGCTCAGTTTGTATATTTTGGCATCAGACAAGAGTGATTCCGTTAGCGTCAAGGCTTCAGAGTGCGGCGGGCTCCGGTTCCCAAGAGCACCGATTAGGTTACAGTTAAGTCCACTTACTTGTCGTCACGAGCCGGATGGTAGTTGTTGTAAGGGTCGTAGAAAGAGTAAGAGGAACCAGCACCGCCGAGTAGAGCGTTCGTGTTCAAGGTTGGATAAAAGTAGTCAGATTCTCCGTAGTCGTCATATTCCTCTTCACCAGCAAATCCTAAGTAATTCATGATGTTTTCTCCCATTGTTTGGAAGAATGAGCGGCCTGTAATATGTAGAGTTCGTCAGCTATCCGTTCAAGTATATTAATTCAGTTTTCAATGTTTTCATTCACGTCATGATTTCATCAACGTTCCATTGCACCTACTGAAGCCCAACTTTTTTGTGCACAGTATGTAGCAAGCCTAGTAAAATTCTTGACCGCCTCTTTAGCTAATATGGCAAATGTACTTCTGGAAGGGCCAAAAATTCTCTTCGTGAATGGCTTAGGGCTTCCATATCGACAGTACCTATAATCATTCTTATAACAGCTACTGGCTGTTGCAGGTAACAAGACTGCTTCCAAGTGAAGTAAAATGAGCCTTACATGCCCCTTAATGAGGCGTGTTCTGTTTGCTATTCATTTTCGCCTACCGCAACCCGAACAACTCAAACCGTAACCCGAAATGCTTTCGCTGTACACAGTTCGTAATAGTTGAGAGCGCTTTCGGGTTGTGACTGTGACACGATTTTTAAAAGGCGGATGACACTGGTGTAACACACGTTACTATAGGGGCTCTGATTTCAACACATCGGTGGTGTTGCAATAGTTACCGCTACAAACCTTCAGAGAAACGTTCTGAGTAGTAGGCCAGCAAGCTTGCTGAATGATCAGCAGGTGTACTATAGGGCGCCGTTTATTCACTATCGCAATAATAACCACCCTTAAGGATAGCTGACTTTCAGAAAGTGTCATATGTTTTTGTTTAGAGTGAAAGTGTACAGAGTCGGATCCAGGAAGAGTCCACCATCCAATCTGGTATACTAGAAGTTGTCTTCCGTTTTGTTATTAATGTCATGCAGTCGTCGGATCAAGTATCTTGTTTAATCAAGTTCCATATCTGTTAATGGCTTTCAATTTTTATCAGTAAAAATAACTGCTTTCTAAAATATCTTCTTTCTGTCTCATACATATTTAGATTAAAGTTACTTTTAGTTTTATTGAAGCAAATTTAAATGCATGCATTTTACCTCTATTTCTAGTTGCCTTAATGCTCTCAAGAACAAGTTCTTCTTACAGCCACTGCTACCGGGTTTAACTTTAACTACTGTTATAGAATGAATTAACTTTACTAACCTTTCGTAATTGCTCTTCCTTTCTTGATTATTCTAACGAGCTGTGGTGAGTTCTGCATAACATGCGCCTGTTCGGAGACTTCGGGCGCCACAGCCTTGGCGTCCTCTACAGCCGCTCCCAGCACTGCCGTGGCTCCCACGAGCAGCAAAATAAAAGATGTGCGCTGCATCTGTTGAGGCAAGAAGGAGGAAATTAAGTGTTGATACCGGGTGCAATCGCTAGCTTTTTGACTCAAGATGGTATGAATATGAACGGAAGTGCGCGAGACACTATAGGTACAGATGAATAGGAGAGGTGAAAAGGGAGTGCATAAACGATGGGGTGAGACGTACGATAGATATGAATATGAAATGAAGTGCTTGAGACACTCGGTGCAGATTAATAACAGAGGTGAAACTAAATATACAATTGATGGTCTGAGACACAATATAGATAGACACATATAAATAAAGGGGGTGAATTTAATGTACTAAAATACGTTATAGTAGGTGCCTTAGCCAACAACGCCGATCTCAGTACTACTGTATAATTATACAGTCCCCAGCATGTAACCTGTTCAGATAACTTTTTCTCAAAGAATGAACTATAATATATTCTACATTTTCGCTCGTTTTATTGCAGTTACTCTGTTTGCATTCACACGCACACCGAACACTATGCCATGGTTGTCGCTAATGATGGGAACTATCAGTTTATGATAACTACTATCATTACTTGCTCTCTCAGCTAAAGTTTGGTTGGTTCGGATGGGTCCTTGTCTTTCTCTGCTCTCTGCATCCGGGTTTTAGCAGTGAGGCTTTACATACAGAGCAGCTAGACCCGGATTAGGGGACAGTTAGGGACAGTTATCTACTCGTAGATGTAGGCCTAGTGTAGGCCAAAGGAACTGCAATATATGACAGCGCTTCTGAAAAAGAAATGTATGCGCCATTCTATAGTTCGTGGAACCTATAAATGTAGTCAAAGATTGCAGGAGCAGCAATCACTTTGAATACTAAATCAAGTAAGTCGTGCAGTTGAACTTCTCAACTTTTTTCCTCTCGCAAAGCAGTTCTGCTCGCGCAGTACACGAAGTATGCGACCCGTCTTCAATTCACTGGCAAGCAGTAAGGCCGTTTTGCACATTTAGCGATTTGCTTACATATAAAAACGTTAGAAGAGTAAAAATTGTCCTCGCAGAGTGCATATTCGTATCCCGCTTGGCGTATGCGTGTAATCGCTTACTGTCCCATTGTCTACTGCCGAGGTTACCATATTCTCTACGCTAACGCTGCACCGAAGCACGCAACGCTTGGCAGCATCCTGTCAATCAATACGTCAGTCTCTCACAATCATGATATACCATATGGCATGCATGGTTCGGGCACCTAGAAAGAGAGTGCGCATCGTGCATCAGATATCTATTGCGTCTCACTTTCCGTCTCCTCCGGTGAAAAAAGTAGCGGTGCCCGGAACTACGCTTTCTTTTCGAGACTTTCCCGTTATATTTCCTCGTGAGTTGCTTACAGCATTGACACCTAAGAAGAATGTAGAAGATTGTAGATGTGTTTACATACAGATATTTTTTGCAAATGTTTGTGCGATATGGTCTGGGGTTTTTTCGACTCTATAACCACTAAATTTAACTTAAAAACAAATTTGTTTTGGTGCGCTTGCCGCGCGCGTTCGGTTCCCTGAGGTTGGACAGCGATATACTTTAGTATCAATTTACAATATCAAATTTTTCGCGATAGCTCAAAACCTGTCAGTAGAGTTGAAAGTATTATGTAAAAGAATTAAGATGATAAGAGAATTCTCATGTAGAAAGAAAACTCTCAGGGTAACCGACAATTGCTGTGTGTCAACGTTTTGAAGTTGGCCGCCCTTACATCATACGGACGGAAACTAAACTTATTTCGACCCCTATGTTATAGGTCTACTTCAACGGTATCCTCTACGTCCTTGTTCTACAGCACAATAAAAACTGCTAGTAAAATCACTAATTCAGAGTTAACGCAGGCGGTTTCACTTTATATTGGTCTTTCTTTAAATCCTCTACTCCCTTTATTCTAACTTATATTTAAATTTTTTCTGTACTATGCAATATCATAGAAACATGCCCCCCCCCCGTACGTATTTTAGTTGATAAAATTAAAATAAGGTAATTATGAATACCACTTCTGCATTGGCATACGCGATAGACTATCTATTGATGTACTGTAATATCTCATTTCATATTTTTCATGTTTGGGCTTGCAGATGATCAAGGATACAACAAGCGATGTCCTGAGTAGCCAAAGGAGCACGCATTTAATAAAATGCGTCGTACGTGCAAATGCGTACATGAACATGACATTCCATTGACAGATGGCAGAGACCATGATAGTCTACATCTTAATCGCTTCAGCCGCAGCTTTCTGTAAAATAGTGCTATTTACTTAATCCCTTGCACAACAAACCACACGGCCCGCAATACGCGGCCCATGGAGGAACGGGACTGGTGACGGGCAGCGCGCGCGTGACACACATGGCTGACTGTGACACGCGTGAGGCTGCGTCATCGCGTCTAACTAGGTTCGGGCCGTCTGCGCCTCGGCAGCTCCAAAGAATCATCGACTTGCAGCTTACGAGCACAAAATAGACTTAGCTATAATGTGATACCGAGCTGCAGATGTGGGGCAGCGACATATGGTATGGTCTTCTGTAACGTTTTGTCAGCAAAAAAGTACGCTAAGCTCCATGACTTGCTATTTAAAGGGAGAGCTCGGGTGCCTTTTTGGGTACTCTTGCGAAATATGTGTGACGTGAATAGAAAGATCGCATATATGCAAGACGCAAATGTATTACAAAAGCCGATAAGCAGCGTCATGGAAAGCAAAGACGAGCTGTATCCATTGGGTTGCTTTCTGCGAATTGATATGTTAGGCTTGTTCGTTGTGGATGTCTCGCTCTTTTTTTTTGCAAGCTCACTCAGATATACCTGGAACGTGAGAACATTGTCTACAATACCCTGTGATTTAGTATACACACGTCTCTAAGCTTTGAGAATATTGAACGTTGTGTATCGTAGCGTACGTGTGGATAATTTTAGTACATAACGACCAGGTAAACATAGCGATTGAGAGCGGTTGAGGAAGGGCAGGATTAAGCAGTCGATAGTATGTATAATTTGTGCAACTGATTCCTTCACATCTCGAAAAACTCTCTCAACCTGAACTACTTGCTATTTTTTTTGTACTATGACGATTGTCCTTCAGAATGAGAATCTGTTCCCTTGAGACAGCTTTATATCAGAGAATTTTTAAGTAAACCTGGAAATGCGCGAGTGCATACTAAAAAAACATCGAGGTGTTCCAGAATAAAGCATTTACATCGCGTGAATAACATTTTACAACTAAAAATAACTATTTAGCTAAAGCTGAGTGGCCACATTAACGCATTTATATTTCTTACCGCCGCGTCCTTTGTACCGGATTAATTCACTTGATTGTAGTTGTACAGTTTGTGTGAAATTTCCTACATAGCTGCAGCATTCTTTAGCAATGGGTGGAATTTCTCTTGTTGCACTCATCATTCCATGGACGTTTCCTCCCAATGATAGCCTGTTAATCTACCACATTGCTAAAATAAGCACGTGTTGTGCTAGTGAGGCAAATTATCTAACTGCTCCATTGGTCAATTATCAGTCGCGGGCTTTAATCCGTTCTTCGCGCTCATTACTTTGAGTTCTCCAACGACCATTTCCCGTCCCGTAATCGCGGTGTCACCTTGTGCAGCCCTGCTGCAATTATAGGCGTACTCAATTTTACTCACTAATATGGAATGGTTTGAAAAGTTAAATACAATGCTGTTCAGTATACCAAACTTGATGGTAGAAACCAATGTTGGCATGTATTAATCCTGGTGCTATGGTTTAAGTATTAGTAATGAGCGTACTGGAAAACGACAAAAATCTTACTAACAAGTCTGCTGAATTGTGTTAAAAGGACTAGGACATTTTCAAGTCCACGGATCCCTTATCGAGGAGCGGTGATGGTTTTTCCGTATTATTTTACCCGCTACAAGAATTGCCACAAATCTAAAACTTTCCCCTTCTGACCTAACTTTACGTGACACAAGTTATTCTGATCGTTATAGTACTTAACTTATTGTTATCAAACCAACCTTATTCTAATATAACTTAATGTAGCTCCACTAACTTCACATCACCTAACCTAACGTACTTAAGTTGCTTCTCCAACCCACTTTTGCTCATTCAAATACTAGGTAAAATTTACCGTGGTGCGGTATAATGTAAATTACTTTTATACAATGTCCTTCAAAATAACTAAGTTTAGTTTCTTTAACTATACTTCAAAAGACAGACGGGCTTTCTTCCTGGTGGCTTTTTTTTCTCACGGTATTTCTTTGCGGGGCTTTCTTCCTCCCGGGGTTTCCGGGTACCGCTATGCAGCGGTTTGACTTCCCAGCTGAAGCTGCTGAACTTGCTTGGCTAGTATACAGGTGCACCTGCCCTTCCGTGTGCCCGAGATGCCTGCACGGACGATAAACTGAACTCCTCTGCTGGTGTTTGTGATTGAGCAAATGCGTATTTTCTAACTCGTCATGGTAGCTTTTAGCGTTAATTCTCGAGAATTACATCAGAAGGCATTGCTGACTGTTGAACTGTCCAAGTGGATTGACGAGAATTCCATCTGGGACACATAAAGAAAATACTGAACAAGTGATACTGAATAAAATGTTGGAAACGAAGACAGTTATCAAAGAAAGAGATTAAAAGGAAAATAGGAAGGGACTACTGCAGTAACCTCTGTTTGCTATAAGTACTCGAAAATACGGAATTTTTTCAAAGGATCAGCTAGTGCCCAACCGGCTGAGGTAGTGACGGTCAGAGAAGATGTTCCCTGGCACTCGCCAATGAGGCCACCGCGTAGCCCGTCCAGTAGTGTGGCATGCGGCGCGGTCTGCCCCTGAGCGGTGAACGGAACTTGCGCCATCACACTTGCCCCACCGTTACTCCGCTCCCTTACGCATTCAAGTTGTTTCTTTTTCTTTATCAGAGTCTTATTCCAAACAGAAGATGCTTGTCCAACCATCGTTACTGCGCTCCCTATCAAATTCACGCTGTTTTTTTTTTTTTAATATCGAGTTTTAATCCCAACAGAAGACGCTTGTCTCACCATCGTTACTGCGCTCCTTTTCTAATTCACGCTGTTTCTTTTTTGATTTATCGGAGTTTTTTTTTTTCAACAGAAGACGCTTGTCCAACTATCTTTACTGCGCTTCCTTACGAATTCACGCTATTTCTCTTTTGTTTATCGGGGTTTTAATCATAACGGAAAACAATGCCCCACAATCTTTGCACCGCTCGCTTACGAATTGACGCTGTTTCTCTTCAGAGTTTTATTTCCAACGGAGAACACAATCCCAACCGTTACTTCGCTCCCTTACAAATTCACGTGATCTCTTTTTGTTCCTTTGAACTTTATTGCTAACGGATGACGCGCCCAATCAGTACTCCGCTGTCTTAGCAATGCACACTGTCTTGTCTTGTTCTTCCTGGGTATTATTCCTAATGGAAGACACTTGGCCAACTGTCGTTATCCACTCCCCTCTTTATGGAAAAACTCTGTTTCTGCTCGTATTTTTTTCAGTTCTGTTCCCAAAAGATGGCACTTGCTTAAGCGTTACAATACCTATCATCCTTGAATCTTCTTTATAATTAATAGTACATTGGTTCACTTCGCGTATCTGCAGTTGGTTGTGTTACTGCTAGGAGGAAATTCTGCTAATGCTCTCACACTGTGTAATACAGAGGAAACAAAGCGCTAACAGCGAATTCCCTGCTATTAAATCAGTCAAAATTATGGCTCAAGACAGTCACTTGTATGGTCAAATGATCGCTGCCTACGATCGGCTACAATGTAGACTTTAATTTGATGTTAAATATTTTGAAGTCCTGGTAACAAGGTACATTAATTTATAGAGCCTCTACCATATTCGTTTTGTCCATAGTAAACGCTGCTTGGAACGAATTTCTTGTGGCTTCCACTTGTGTCTCATTTGTTCAGTAGCTGTGCTCACGAAATTGTTACTAATTATAGCAACCATGTGTTACAAGTAACATATTATTAAGTCGGTCGCCACTGAACAGCGCGCATGTTTTTCATATTTTTACTAAATCATCGCAACCGCCGTCAGCCATGCATTGGAATCCCTAGCATCTGCGATAGGCCGCAGTCTTGGGTCTGCATTTCCGTGTCTACCAAACGAGGCGATTGCAGTACCGACAAGACTTTTAATAACGGACCCGAGAGCTACCACTGCCCAGCCGTTAGTCTTCATCAATAACCACTCTAATCACCTCTGTCTCCCTTTTTGCGAGCACCCTCTGCTGCAATTTGCTGACGAGCATTTTCATCGCCTGTCAGTGATTTAGCTGTTGCGCGGAAACTTTTTCTGGCTTCTGTCATTGGACTCCAAAAAACTGGGAGTGAAATCGCTTTATCTGACAATGAGCTGATCTCGCTACTGCTTTCGCTTCAGGACTTTTGCTTCTGTCACGATATGGTCTATGCGCTGCCTGACATCTTGCAGGTGTTGCCATTAATCTAGTATTACCGAGTTGATGGCCATTGACTGCGGAAAGCGTTTTGTACGATGCACAATAACAGATTTCGAAAGTTTCAGATTAACGTATATCCGTACGTGCAGAGAATTGCATCGGCGTATGACAATAGGATTGGATACGAATAATGCAGCCAGAGCAATGTGCTGTTTTAGATACTTTGCATTTACTTTCAAACTCCACGAGTACAGTCAGTTCTGCATGTAGGCACAGATATTCGAGTGAGAACAGAGAACTGCTATATATAGTTCTTTTATTAAACCTCCACGACTACGATCCAGCGAACCTTGATGTTGCTTTCGATTGGTAACGTTGTACGTGTTGACTATCCCCTATCTGCCTTGCTAATTATGGAGATCCCAGTAAGCAGCGCGCAGCACCCGGCAACATGCCATACTTTGAATTTCTTTCCTACGGTTCACTGCCTCTGTTCCATCGCCTGCTGCTTTCAGCCCCTGAGCTAATATGAGCAATCAGTACTTTTCAGTCCTTATCTCTGACTCTATAATTTCACGTACAGTTCTTGCTGAAATGAAAAATGTTTGAGCGCGTCAGCTGCCCGCGATTAGCCTACTGACCATGGACACAACTGGCACAGCTCTGGACGCTCCATGCCTCTGTAAATGCACCATCATTGCTTCGTTTTGTTCTTGCTTTCCTTACGCAATGATTTATTTCAAAAATGCCACGTCACCGACTCAAGTGCTGTATGGCCTGAGCCCCCATATATCGTCTTACATCAAACATCTGACATACCCTAGCAGCTGTCGCCGGTTTATGGGGCGCCTCATGCCTGTTTTTCGAATATTTTGTTATGGCTTGTCAGCGCTCCGTTACTGAGCTGAAATTTTGTTGTGTACACAATCCAGCAGTTTCTGCTGATGCCCTTGTTTGGCTACTTTCCCTTTACAAACACAAGTGCATATCAAGTGTTCCTGTATTGGTATCTTCCCCGACTGCAAGTCACTTAACCACTTAGTTGAACAGACATGCTCTGTTCTATTATATTATGTTCTCTGTCGTCCAGAGCTAATGCACTACTGTTTGTTGAATCCCATTGTTATTTTGATGATTACATGGAACTGTTCTCTCGTAGAAATTAGTTGTTTCAGTTTTTTTTTTTTTTTAGATATTCCGCCGAATGTTAATTGTCGATCATTGTTAACTTTTCTAATAAAAACATTGTGTCATTAATCAAACCAACCAAGACCATGCGGTGCAGCTTTTGGCCTGGTCCAATTCCTTTACATAAAATTTTATCTAGAGCTGTTTCAAACTGTCTTGCTTGATGCTGAAGTAGCACAAGTCTTTAAACATTTGGTTGCGGAAACTTAAAACTGTGAATCAGATTTCATTGTGGATTGTAGCACATCCGAGATGAATATTCAACTGCGCGTTTTATCTGCGCCCTTCAAATGTGAAGCGGTACAAGAAAGCAAAGCTATCCGTACGTTTCTTCATATGTCATCGCGTGTATAACTTCAAAGTAAGCCTCAGACCTACATGATTGTAAGGTTTCCCAAACAATGCTTAGCTTAAAAAAAATTCACATTTAAAACTAATTTCCATATGAAAAGTACTACCTGAATCGTGTCCTACCTAGGGCCCGTAATATGCCATATTGTACGGGCATTGCGCATCTGGCCATCACGTAACTACATCAATAAGCCCGCTGCAGACGATAGTTTTTTTGTCCATTGTTTTCACTCCACAACATTCGAATGCGTTACTGTGTCTGCTTAAACAACAAAAATTATCACTGCCTTCTAATATGTTCTCCATTCAAAATTTCAAGACACCCGAAGCTTTCTTTATACTAGCGGCATCTGCTAACTAAACTGATATGACGCTTAACATTTGCAGCAGATCCACTGTTGGGTTTTCATGGACACAACGAAACATTTGAACGCTGTGTACATATAAGATACTAGAGCACTCTGAGAGCGCATACCTCCGCCAAGCGAGGCAACGGTAGCAAAAAATTCAAATTGGCTCTGAAACCATAATTTTCTTTGTATCAATTCCAAAATCTGTTCTTTTGTGTCTTTTGATAGTAATAACAGCTTGTGTAATTTTCTTGCAGATCCGTTCCTAACTTTTTGAGTTAAACTGCTAACAAACGTTATTTCAAACATGAGTCAAACATACAAACGAACAAACCGATTTGCCCCAAAATTTAATCATTTATGTCTTTTAACATTACTAATTACTAATAACCCCTATAAATTTCCTATGGATCAATTGATTATTTTTTGAGTTATTGTGCTAACAAGCATTAAATTAAAAACAGTGACAAACGAACGAACGAACCAACGGATCATTATCAAAGTTTGGTCATTTTCTCTTTGTTATATACCTAACAACTCATGTTAATTTCATAAAAATCCATCCATAATTTTCTGAGTTATGGCATTGAGAAAAGTGAGGCAGACAAACAAATAAACGGATGGACATATCTTCACCAAAAGTTAATCGTCTGTTCCTCCTAACATATCTAACAATCCCTGTAATTTCGTCCAAATCGGTTCTTAACTTTTTGAGTTATCTTGTTGACAGACAGACAGACAGACAGACAAACAAACAAACAGCCAGACCGACAAACACGACGGAAACATAACCTCCTTGGCGGAGGTAAAAAGGCTGTCATCTGCAGCGGTGGTGCGATGTACTGCATCGCTCTGTGGCGCGCCACCAAGTCCGATACTGCAAGAGTAAGGAAAGCGCGCCGCTGCAGCAGCCCCGCTGGGGGCGCTCGAGCTCTGCCCAACCCAACTTTCTACTCCAGCTCGGATCACCGCAGGAAACGGGACAACGCGCAGCCTCGTTATTTTTTGTCCCTCTGCATGGTGGTGTTGCCGCAACATATTCGGTGTGAGAGTTGGTGCGCCGGTGGTGCTAGCTGGGAGAGTCCCTTAGCTCTTGCCTGGATATATTAATGCATTCACTGCGGATGTGTTGGTCGGCCTCATTGTTGTAGCTCAAGTCCAACAAAGTCATTGATCTAAGTTCAGATTGTTCCAAGATGCAAAGTTTTTTAAATAGCTTGTGTTACACGTTAGACATGTAGAGAGTTTTGTGCGCCAGCCTATATATTAACTAATGAGTGCCTTTTGGCTCATTTGTACCCCAAGTCCAGTTACGAATTCATTTTCCAACGCAGAAATGTTACTGTTTGAGAAGTCTAATATAATACTGGCGTCGTAATGTAGCCCGAGCCTGTTGTTTTAATATCCTTGTAGCTGTACTGACACTATCTTGATCAGTTCAAGAGTTGTGCTGGATTTTTGTGAAGATGGTGGATATGTTTCATTACCTCCCATTACCTCCGCCAAGAAGGTTATGTTTCCGTCGGGTTTGTCTGTCTGTCACCAAGATAACTCAAAAAGGTATTGACGGATATTGACGAAATTTACAGGATTGTTATGTATGTTAGGAGGATCAGGTGATTAACTTTTGGTGAAGATCCGTCCATCCATTTGTTTGTTTGTGTGTCTCATTTTCTCAATGCCATAACTCAAAAAGTTATGAACGGATTTTTATGAAATTCACACGAGTTGTTAGGTATATAACAAAGAGTAAATGATCAAATTTTGGTAATGATCCGTCTGTTCTTTCGTTCGTTTGTCATTGTTTTTATTTTTTGCTTGTTAGCACAATAACTCAAAAAACAAGGAATGGATCTTTATGAAATTTATAGGAGTTGTTAGTAATGTTAAAAGACATGAATGATTGAATTTTGGTGTAGATCGGTTCGTTCGTTTGTATTTTTGACTCATCTTTGTTATAACGTTTGTTAGCAGCATAAATAAAAAAGTTGTGAACGGATCTTCAATTAAATTGCACAAGTTGTTATTACTATCAAAAGGCACAAATAATCAGATTTTGGAGTTGATACAAAGAACATTATGGTTTCAGAGCCAATTTGAATTTTTAGCTGCCGTTGCCCCTCTTGGCGGAGGTATACACTCTCAGTGTGCTCTAGTTGTTTGTTGTTTTTGATGGGATTTTAATGAGAAGCATTTGTTTTATTACTCTGTATGATTTCCTTAGTGTATGGAATTTTGTACGTTTGTGCTTTTTTTGTTGGAAAAAAAATACTGTGACGTGTGTGTTTCATCGTTGATCGTTTCCCCACTGCTAGTGTACGACAGCACTCTCTTGATGATGCAAGGATTTTATTTTAGTGGGATATTTATCTTTAGTCTCCCAACTAAATTTGGCAGGATTAATGAAAACTTTTTCGATGTTTTGCGGCCTAGCTGAGACTGAAATTTAAAGCCGCCTATATGCTAAGTAGCTATGTGGTGGGAAATATTTTGAACTATGGCTCTGGAAAAACATTGTGTTAGTTAGGTCTGAGATACGCACTTCAGCAAACGACCATGAAGAAGTGCGTTACTGTTAGCCCGTTGAGTCTGTCCTGTTTACGCTTATCGCTTTTCAGTATTTGCTGCCGAGGCCAATTGCGCAAAGAGGTCAGTCCAGCAACAACAAGGCAGTCCATGGTTGCTAAGGTGGCCCAGTTGTGAGATTCTTCTGTTGACAGTCCGATCACGAAGTCATTCACGTGACAGCTGGCAGCCGTAGGGAGATCTGCGGCGTTTGCTAAGGATGCGCATAATGCCGAGGGGCAGCGCCGCGGCCGGGCAGACGACACCATTGAATTCTTGCACTCTCATCCACCTGCACCCACATTTTATATTCTAATTTAATTTTTACCTCGCGTTTAATCCTGGAATGGTGCGAGGATTGTACTTTAAGCTGGTTCTCACTTCAGCAAACAGTGGCATATGGACGAAGTTCCGAGCAGTGTGTACGTTAGATGCTTGGTTGCTTTGCGAAACTGTGTTAATTGGCAGGCCGTCGTATACACTCTTAGTCTTGGCTGTTGGTTCTTCTTGTATCTCAAACATGACTGTGAATTCTCGTTCAGCGTTTTGACGCGCCGAAGAAAGAGAAGCGAAAATGTTGATGTTTGTAAGAAGCATACATAGACTGTAATGGAAGGGCAGCAACTTTTGAATTGAGGTCAGTGTGTGAAGTGAAGATTACGACTATATAGGCAACCCATACGTTGTGTCGATTGTCTTGTCACCATAACACGTTAAAAATGATGAGAATCGCCCTACTCTCCTATTGAGATTGCTCACCCTCTAATTGTAACTGTAATCTGCGGGCGATATTAATGCTCTGACCCAATTTGCTGCGTTTCTTCTGGTCATCTGCGGGGTTCATACCCTGCCAAGTCCATTATGTCTGCGGTACTGTGACGGTTGAAACGCGTGTCGTTTATAACCAAGTGACTTCATTGAGCGAGCACGCAATTTAAAAAAACTTAAAAGCCTTTATTAGGGCATAAGAAACAGAATGGTCTGTAGCTTAGTCCAGAACAAATGTTCAGAAAATTTTTAAAAGCTCTTTCAATAAAGTGTGTTAGTGCGTTTGTTCAAATAAACAGAATATTTACTTGCTCTACGTAAATGCTGAGACTTTGTTCTCTAATGGAACTTTCTCATTTAGTATGTACATATCTCTAGCTCACCTTTACCGCAAAACTTTTGACTTTGCTCTGAGAATTGGTAACTGTGCTCGCCAAAATATTAGTAAGAACAGAACAGTTAAGGTATTGCATACTGAAACTTTAAATTTTGGTTTATTTTGTAATGTTCTAGTTTACGTTAAGAACTGTTTAATCGTATTTCATAGAAAACTTGGAAGAATAGAACTGTAGTTGTATCGCATAAACTTTCTGGTGCTGTGAAAAATAAAACTTTACACTGAGAATTGTTCTAAGTATACTCATTAGAAAATAGAAAATTAGAAAGAAGAAGTGTCATTATCATTGGTACTTAAAACATGTTTTCTGTCGTGATTTCTTTTATTACAACTATTTGAATATAAGTTACACATTATATTTTGTGCTCTCATATCTGCTAGAAAGGGTAACGACGATTAAGCTGACATGCAGCAAATGGAAGTAAAGATCAATAAGAGTGTCTCTTCACGTAAACATAACGTTAAAAAACACATTTTTGCTTCCGATCGCACTGTCTCTCTGTCAGTTACAAATATGGTTCATAGAATCGAGGTTAGTTTTATCTATACAAGGACGCTGGTACTAGCGCTTGCTTTCTCCTTGAATTCCTGAACCTTTAACACTGAACTCTATTGCGCGGATAGGATAAAATATCCCGCTTGTAACAAAAAATCATCTTATAGTCGGGAGGACAAGTGTTTGTGGTCCTTCAAAAATACATTTTTGATAAAGCCGTAGCATTCAAATTGTATGCCAGAGACGCAAATATCACAAATATGAAATTTTTTGCTTGACAGTGCTCCATATGTACAAGATCGAGTAATTGTATCATTAAGAACAGAGCTACGGTAGCTTTTGCTATAGCAAATCTTGAGAGCCTGCACATTCCATAGTAACTTGTAAATCTTGAAGAACTCCCATGCAACTTGAGTGATCGCTCGTGGCGTTGCGTTTAGGTTTAATGTGGATTAAGCGATCGTGCACGTGCAGAATGATAGAATTGTGTAGATACTGAACAAAATTTGGGAAAAGTCGTTGATTGGTAGCAATTGTGTGCTCGTATTATGTCGCTACTATACAGTGTAGAGCTAAGGCGCAAACTGAAAATAGTGTAGTTGTGACTGACACTCATGGGCGAAGGAAGTTAAAACGGCCTAAACTAATCAGTCAGTACTACTAGTAATGTTTAGGCTCTGTGATCTTTACCTTTTTTTCATGCCATCTAAATTTTTTTGGCCCTGTGTAAGACTATGCTCTCCTTGTCTTTGTTTGGCATTGGTAAAGGAACTTCAACGCACCGTCAGTACCGATCCGTATGTGAGCGTGAGCTAAACCTGCTGGTGAAAGAGAATGTGCCTCTCGTTAAGAAGGTACTGTGCTAGGTTATTGTGTATAGTACTGATTGTAGCTGTTTCTTTCATATGTGGCGCCATATTTTCATGCAATGAAAAAAGCTCAATGAGCTGCGCTCGAATAATTCGTTGCGCTACAATATCGCCGTATGCTGGCATGTTAGAGCTGTGCTCGAATAATTCGTTGCGCTACAATATCGCCGTATGCTGGCATGTTAGAGCTGTACTCGAATAATTCGTTGCGCAACAATATCACCGTATGCTGGCATGTTAGAGCTGTGCTCGAATAATTCGTTGCGCTACAATATCGCCGTATGCTGGCATGTTAGAGCTGCGCTCGAATAATTCGTTGCGCAACAATATCACCGTATGCTGGCATGTTAGAGCTGTACTCGAATAATTCGTTGCGCAACAATATCACCGTATGCTGGCATGTTAGAGCTGCGCTCGAATAATTCGTTGCGCTACAATATCACCGTATGCTGGCATGTTAGAGCTGTGCTCGAATAATTCGTTGCGCTACAATATCGCCGTATGCTGGCATGTTAGAGCTGTACTTGAATAATTCGTTGCGCAACAATATCACTGTATGCTGGCATGTTAGAGCTGTACTCGAATAATTCGTTGCGCTACAATGTCACCGTATGCTGGCATGTTAGAGCTTTTGAATCCGCACCTTAACATGGACTGTCGTTGACACTCGCTGTAGTATTCCCTCAATAAATATTCCGTATCTCTAAATCTTGTCGTCATCCAACAATGATTAGAAATATTGCGTAAAAAACATTATAGTCTCATCCATCGAGTGCAGTGCCAAAGTGGACATGAATCATCTCCCCAGGTTGAATTTATCGTACCCATTAATGCGTTAGTGAGTCAAGTGAATTTGAAATTCCTTGCAAACTTACTTCTGTTAAGCTAGGTTGTAGTTCGGACTTTGGAATGGACGGCATGTGTGCTATCGCTGAGTCATCCCACCTTCGGTCTCTGACACAGTACTCGGACGCTGTGTGGGCTTGGGATATTCGCAAACATTCACTTAATGAAGAGGTACACGTCGTGAGCGCGCTTGTGTTACCAACGCATCCGTTTGTTGTTGGACGGTCGGCTGGCAGCTGCGCAATTACAACTCGCCCTCTTGCTGAGAAAGCGGCCGAGATTAGAGCTTTAGTTTGTAGCGTCAGTAAGCGTTTCTGCATGTATATTTTTGTAAATATTCATGTCAGCGAGAGATACTTCGTGAGCGGCCGTTTGTTGTTCGCCAGCCGACCGGCAGCTGAACAATTACCGACCGCCCGTAATTAGTTTATTAAGTTATTTAGTGACTTAGCGAGATACCTATATTGAATTCCGTTAATGAAAAAAAAAAACATCGCCGCATGTATGCTACAACCCTACCAGAAATTAGGGGCGCCGCAGAAGCTAAAACTCCTATTTAGCTGCTGATCCGCGCCCAAATTTTGTTAGGGAAATAGGTTTCAGACTTTCTGAACGAGATGCATTCGTTGCTGGGACCGATTTAATATCGCAAATCACGATGCCCGAGATACAGTAGTAATAAACTTTGTTTTGAAAGACGCTGGTTTTATGCAGTATACTGGGAAAAGGTATGTTTGTAAGCTGTACTATATATAGTAGCTCTCCCTACATTCAGTCGCACATCATACACGGTCTGCAAATTCGCAAGCGTGTGCACGATTGCTTGCCCTCCTTCTGGTATCCGGTTGTTACGGGTGGATGGAGCAGATAAGATGTGCATGGATGCGCACCACTGCATGAGTTTGTTTACAGTACTAGCAAAGACATTTCATTTTTAGAGAGCATGAACTCCATTGCTCTTTGAAAGTTGGATAATAGCCATTCACGTACCGATAAACTGCGTGTCGACATTATGGTTGAGTTAAATTGGTGTATTCTCTAAATGCTCAGATATGACTAATTTGGAAAATCTATACCATCTATGCCATTTCTGTGTCATAGTCAGCGAACACTATGCAGTTTTGATGAGTCTTTGACTATTAACGTTCACACTTGCAAGCTACAAATGACAGGCTTACCTAGTGTTGTTACTTATCAATCTTTAGAAGTTCCCCACCACCCTGAGCCTCTCATAGTTAGCTGTTAGCAGTTGGTTGTTAGGAAATACGTACGGATCTCCACTGAAAATGTACTTTGTGCTAATTAAATACTTATTGGTCTCATTGTGCGGAAATTGGATTCTGAGAAAGGCATTGCATGTAGGAACATCAGAATACAATAGAACGTTAAACCAAGATGTAATTTTGACATCGTCACATAACGCCAAGAGTTACATAGCCTTAATGTCTGAAACGCTGCATTTCATGACCTACGCTATGCTGGGGCGCTACAAATTTGTATTTAAAACACTATGCCTGTGTAGCTCTAACAGATAATATCATGAGACATTTACTTTGTCCGCTAATTCGTAAACTTTGTAGTTAAATTTTTTACAGAAATAGCTATCTCGGCTGGGGCATATTACATTATAATTTGTGTTGCTATTGTATTGCTGTAATTAAAAATGATGCTTCTCCAATTGTTGACTGCAAGTCTACGCACGTAGTGTTTACCCTCAGAAACGTCATTAACGGCTTAAATGTACTTAGACTGGGCTGCTCAAGCTGTACGTTTGTATATTGTCTTAATGGATGACTATCGCTGTAAAGGGCTTGATGTGTCAGCATACATAGTTGCTAGTATGTTGCTATATTAATGAGTGTTGACCATACTGTTTCGAATGAATATACTGTAGTTAATTATGCTAATTTTGTGACTAAAGAGTCACTGTAAAAATGTACTCTTTACATTGCGCCCAATATGTTGCTACAATAAATTTTGAGACATTTATTGTACGAGTTGCTTTTGATGTCGGACTAAGAAAAACTTCGTTTATTTACGCTGCTCTCGAGGTTACTGGGATAAATTTTGAGAACTATTTTACGAGCTGCTTTATTAGATGTCGCACTAACAAAAATTTCCGTTTTGCATTTAGCCTGATTCAAATTAACCTTTGTTCAACGAAATCAGAAAGGTATTCCTTCCCTGCACTTATTAATACATTCATCTTCTCTTATATACTAATTTTGAGGGATTTTCTTATATCTGCTCGTGTTTTAAGTGCTACTTCGTTCACTACTGACTTCCCTCACATCTACCATTCAGTATGCAGTCTAGATATATCGTTACATCCTGCGTGCGTTTTCGTGTTATTGCGTCCACATAATAATCATCAGTCGGCTTCGAACCAGTAGGTATATAACGTTGTCCGTGCTGCGCGCCTATATACAGTTATTCAATGATGTACATAGATACGTTGCATATCACTCCATTCTCACATTATCTCACAGCAAAGTCACTTTTGTAACTGCACTTCAGTTCCTTCATGTTAGGTTCATACACCGTACACTGATAGCATAACGCACTAGGCGAAGAGCAACTAACTTACTATTGTATGCACGAGTGATTGATCAGAGCGTGTGTGATGGTGGTGCGGTGCCGGCCTGTTAACCCGTACGGTGCGCCGGGGCAGTCGTGTATGGTTGGCTGTACAGACACACACAAGAAGCACGTATCGCGTCACAGTTCACACTATAATGGCGCGAGCCACTCGCCGCTGCCCTTATATACCTCCTTTCTTTGAGGCGCTCACATCTCCGCTCTGACGCTATACGAGACCTCCGCCGCCGACCGTCCTACGAATACCTACGACCTGCTTCTAACAGGATGGAAAGTTATACAAATATCGTAATAGCTGGTGTTGTGGGCCATTGAGACTCCCCCTGTGGTGCATGTTGTTAGGGTATCTAGATCTGTCAGTGGTTGTTGGGGTGCCATTGGCGGGATGCCTCACACCCTGGGCCGGCTACACCTGCTCTCTGTTCGCCTGTTGCATTTGGGGCAGCAGGTCACTAAGCACCATACATACATTTGCCGCCGCGCATATCATAACTCGAGGTCTTGCGGCCACCACCTGCTGAGGAGCCTCACTCGTCGTTTCACTTATTGCTGAAATTGATGAAGCCCCTGCACAGTTCTGTATTTGTCTGTCGATCAGCTCATAGCAGAAGGTCTTGCGACCAGCTAAGGGAATAATTCATGCGGCTCTCCACTAAGCGAAGGTTTTCTGTTCTTGATGCGTATTACATTCGATTTTGTAAGCAAGCTCGCCACATCGGCGAACTCTATGTATTTATGTATGTAAGACTGAAAAACTAAATTCTTGGTGGATGTATGATACAATGGAACACTGGTAAAACTCTATGCCGACACGCTACACAATCGAACTAGAGGCTTATGCCCACAGTAATATACAGACTGACCCGTAGTTCTTGATAATACGAGTCTTATTTATTAGGAGAGATAAATAGCTAAAGAATATAAAGCATACTTCAGATTTCAAGTTGCACTTGTCGTCTTACTACTGAGCATTTGTCAAACATCAATGATGTGACGAGTGCTCAGTGATTTATCTGCTAAACTGGTCTTGCACAGACCACTATTTGAATTTTATATACATATTGTAGTGGCGCACGCCGTCGTGGACTGTTGGAACTAGTTAATTTTCTTTTTTATCGTAGTGCTGCTCTGAAAAATATCATGCACTTGTCTTTCTCAATTTGCGAATTATGAGCTCAGAATAACGAAACGTTTTGCTGTAATCAGGAGGTGAAACTGAATGCCCATACTATCGCTAAAAGCCGCTTCATACGTCTTGTGCTTTATTTCAAATTTAGCTGTAGAGATCAGAATAATTAATCATTTATATCTCCAAGAGGTGGAGATATTCTTGTTGGTAATGCTGGTACGATACATATGTATATCGTAGAAACATAGAGGGTAATCAGACAGTGCTTTCCAAGTTGCATAATGGCAGAACATTGGAACTCTTAGAACAGGAGATATCCAAGTCAATCGTTCTTGAGCAGATAATTAAAAGGAGATCGTTGAGATGATGCTGATAATAAGGAGTATGGATGAAGTTCCCAATGGGAAATTTATAGGTATTTATCGGCTGCTATAGTATGAGTAAATTGTGAAAGGTATCCGAGAACATCGGATAAATGCCTGTAAATTTCCGATTGGGTTACAGTTCACGCAGTCTTAGGATATAACCCTTTATTGCTACAACGGAAATTTTTAGAGAATTTTAGAGCATAGGACAAATATTTTATTTGCATACAATTCACCGTCACCTTTGCTTCCGAACGAAGGAGTTTCTTCCTTGTAATACTGAGAAGAGGTGGGAGGTGTACGGAGAGACCAAATAAGCAGGAAACTGTAGCACTTTACAGGGGAGATTTGTACTCTGCAGCCAAATACAACAGTGACGAATTTGCGATAATGATATTTCATTGATCTTACTTAGGGTACCGATTTGGTTATGAGGGATGCATTACAACTGCCGACCCCAATGATCACAAGAGGTGAACTCGGAGAATTTCCATTCTGCTGAGCCACACAGTCGTCCCTACCGACCTGTGACATTCATTCATCGGACGAATTCCTTTATTGCAGGCAGTCAATCATTACTTCGAACGTGAAGTGTATCTCCGTGTCCTGGATACACATGGGTATTACTAATATCCAAATTTTTCGCTGCAGCAACATACTATTTCATCACACCAGGAAATTTAACTGAAGAAATATTATTTCCGCAGAAAAGTTCCATGTTCTTCACTGCTATTTATGGTTCTGCTCGGATATTTGACCATTTTCGATCACTGATCCTATCGTCAGTTACTCATTTTGAGCTAAGGGAATTAAGCTTTAACCCATTAGCGAACGCTGTCCAATTTTTAGACTCCATTAATACTGATGTTCTTGTGAGAGGTGAAGGTATAGATCAGTCGTTTATGGGTTGCTGTAGATATAGAAAGAAATGAAAAACAGTGTCCATGACTTTGAAAAGAGATACTTCAGACGTCTTCCTTGCTTTGATTTCAAATGTGACAAATTAAAAAAAAAATTCGATTCGGCTCCCTTAGTTTTGCTGCATTCCCAACTTGACCTAAATTTAGCCTATTTTATAAGAGCGTGACACGAAAGATATAAATCTACTATGCTGCAATGCGTATCTTCTGTCTGATTCTGTTCATATATATTTCTAATTATCTACTTAAGATATGTACAGTATAGTTATTATACACGAGTATATTTCCCCAATTTTTTACGCTGATCGTTTTTGTCAGCAGACGCTAAACATTTTGTTTTTACATTTTTGGATAGATCCAGGCTGGTTTGTGCGACGCATTTGGAGCGCAATAAGCAGAGACGACAGCAGTACTTAATCAATGCACTATTGGCAGCGTTCACTAATTTCTAACTATAGGCAAAAGCACAAAGTGACAGATACAGATCTTCCTTCGTCGAAGCGACATCACCGTGAGCAGGAACTTTAATGAGACGTTAATTATGACACAAACGTCGCCGTCATTTTTGCCGGCTGGGCTCCCTGGTCTGTAAATGAATATAGATATAAGTATCCCCTCTGTAATAAAAAATATGCAGTTTGTCGCTTAGTTCATTATTTGATTGCTTACTTGTTTCCTCCGTCCCCTTTCACAGGCGTAGACAGGATATAAAGAAGTATATTTGTCCAATTGCTCCCGAACGGAGTCGAAGCCCAATCTGAGCTTAAAAGAGTTTTCTTTATGAGTGTGGAAGGGCAGAAACAAGCTTTTTATGAAGAAGGAGCACCTGAAAAAAACGCCGACGATTTACTTTTTCCCTGTAATGGCTGTTGGTAGCTACATCAAGTGCCTTCTTCACGCCCAGGAGACTATAGGTTATTTTCTGTGCAGACAATGGAGGCAGTGGCGTAGCTAGAGTTCTTCACACCTGGGGATAATTCTATCTCATGAATTTTTTTTTTTCACCAAGCTTGCAATACTTTAGTAAATAAAAAAAAATAAACGAAACAAGAGGGAAAACATATCCTCAGAATTTAACCACTAAGATGAGTCAAGAAAGTGGAGGTTTCGTCCCAGTCATCATTTTCTACCGCCATTCACGACAGTGCGGGCCAGTTGTGCAAACGTATATACATACAGATTTAAATACTAGTATAACTGCTGCATTGACAGCTATTCATTTTTCAAATACTCGTGGCGCTGATTCTGCTGCCCAGAGTTTGTGCTTAAGCAAGTAGAGTGCAGCAGGTCTGCAGGATCTAATATTTTAAACATAGAATATCTGAAGAGATTAGCGGCGTCAATACCTCGTCGGCTAAGTAATGCAATCAAGTTTCCCGTGCATAAGATTGATATCAACCTTCGAACTGGCCAACAGCCATCGTCAATGAAAGCCCTGTGTGTATACCTGGCGTGTCTCAGACACTTTTGGGGAGGCCAAAACTGTAACTCTGTCGAAAAATTTTCATATTCAATGCATTGCAGCTTTGCAATAATAATCCTTCCAATACGATAGAAAATGGAAAGACAACGAGGAACAAACAGCTAAACATATTACGGTCTTCTTATAGCCTGTTATGTGTATACTGGTGGCCACCCCTGTTATAAAATAAAGGAAAACAGTTTGATGAAACCCCTTTTTGTGTATAATAAGCTACAGCCCACTATGCGCTTAGCAGGCACTGCATAGCTACCAGTAGCTTTAACACTAAAGAGTGTAAAGAAAGAAGCTCTTCTTGTCAATTTCATATGTTAGGTTGCAGGGACTACTGCAGATGATAAATTTTATGTCTTTTCGAGCTTGCTGTTTAGCCGCCATTGCAATCGTCACTTGTACTTCCGTGTGATTCTTTTTTTCTTTTGCATCAAACTAGTTTTGTCCTTTATTCTTGCGTACTGCATCAGTAAAAGTGATGTACGGACACAGTGGACCACTGTTTTTCATCTATTTGTAGATGACGCAACCATGGATGTATGCGCAGCGCAGTATCCATCTTTCGTATAGATGAAGCTAAAAGCCGCCTTGCTATCGCTCACCGTCCCCTCTGTACAGGCTGAGCGTTAAACCTCTGATTTAGGAGCAGCAATTTGCGAATTCAGCCGTGTTGCTCATCGTAACACAACGACGGGATGATAAGCGGGTAAGCTGTGGCGCATAAATACAGCGAAACCAAAGCTGTCCAGTGTGTACCAGCGCGGTCGTCACTTACTTCGATGCGCCTCTCATCCTTGCTCGCTGAGGAGGAAGAAGGACTGAAGAATGAAGTGCTGCGGGCTGTGGCAGCTTTCATACTCTGCAGCCAAGGGAGAAGCTTGGAGATGGTTACCAGTGAGTTGCCCCTCCCCGGGGGTTTAAGTGTTTCAAGATACAGTAGTGAGTGCCTCCCTTCTCACCAATTGTTATGCCTTATTATATTCGATTTCTCTAATTGTCCTGCTCTTCGCGATAAGCGACAATGCACTGCGTATTTCCTTCTCGGAAACTCGTCTGGCCTGCTTGCTGCAACTGGAGGCGGTGTGTGTGTGTGGAAATTTTGATGTCGCTTTTCTTCTTGCGCACTCAGCGAGCAGTTTTTTTTAATGGCAAAATAACTAGTCAGGACGCGGGGCTGCTTTCGCTCTCACAAGCAAGAGGCTGTCCGATCTTTCGTTATCGCCGTGCCCGTAGAATAGAACGCGTGTCATGATGCCCCTTGAATTGGTGATGGTGCTTCGCTAAGAGTCCAGGGTTTAAGCTGTCCAAACCGGTCTTTAAATCCGAACACATGCTGCCAATGTTTGACTTAGAGTTACCTTTAAGTTCTTTTCTGTAGCAGCATCAAATGGCGAGCAATCATCCGTGCATGCTTCATATGCCTCGTGCTGCTACCAATAAATGCTGAGCGTATGGTGCTCTTGCTGGCTCACAGCTTCATCGATATATAGTTTCACTTTCTTCGTAGTCGTAAACGTTATTCAATGACTTATTCATGGGAACGTTTTTTGTGTTATTTTACACTTGCATCTGATTGGTTACTGGTACAACATTAATACACTTGCACTCTTCTGAAGTAATGTAGTAAATCCTTTCCTCTATGATGTTATGCTCGGTAGTTTTTTTTTTTTTTTGTATAAATGTTGCATTGCCAGCGTGTGTTGTCTCTTCAAAGTCATAGGGAAGTTGCTGTCGAGAACTACAGTTTGTTCCTTCTCACTTGCATACAACAGCACTTAATAAGAGGGTTGCGAGGCAGCGTACAACCCGGTCCGAGTGTCGGTCCCAATAGCCTTTAGGCTCTAAAATTTATTTTTACATGTGCACTTTTATTTTTATATTATATAATTACTTCAACAAAATAGTGTCTTTACTTTTAAACAACATCCAAACTTCATGTTAAACGCAAGATTTTACATGCATTACTTCTTCGATTATCCCACTTCAATTGAGATGGTTGATCCGATTAGCCAATTTTGTGTTTCATTCGTCACTTTTGGATTGAATTTTACGCTTTACTTGCTAACCGATTTCGACTGAAAAAGCTTAATACTCATTTCCGTCCGGAATTATTCGAGACTAATTATGGTGAAGTTTATCGCCGAGTTTTTCGTGTGTCGCACATGGAATCGGTCTGTAATTAACGCCTGAATATTGATACAAAAGTTATTGTTGTTATTTGATCTCATAGCTCTCCACAGATTGAATTTTTTCAGTTTTCACACTATTCCAGCCTCTTACGTAAAATGAGCTCGCCACATGTATGGGCCAGTTACAAGTAAAAATTGTGAACTACGTGCATGTACCGAACTCGACGATCAGAACAAAGGTTGCTGTCTAATAAAGGCTTATCGAGTTAGATTATCAAATATCTACACGATATGGCCGCAGTGCCGGTTGCGCTCGTACATAATTCATCGGCCATCTCTTCTCTCAGGGCATTACCTTCCTACACCGCACCGCTATCCAATGCAAAGAAAGATAATTATAAGCTCTCAACTTTTCAAAACACCTGCTGCTGCCGGGTAAAAGGTGTACCTATTTTGTATCTACACTTTCTCGGGCACTTTCTCCCGTACTGCAGTGCAGTAGCGCTTAAATTTTTATGCCCAGGTGCATTACATGAGCAGCATTTCATTTAAAAGTAAAGCTCGCTGTTTGTGGCGTCCCTGCCCGAGCGCATGCCCGCAGCATATATGAGCTCGAATAATATGCCCGTGGCTCGAGCGGCGAGCCAATTTTAATAGCACTTCCGATGCAAAGTGGCTCTCTCAAGGTGGAAAGTTAATGCTTATGGCAAAGTTAAAGGAGAGGCAGAGGGAGGGATCATGTCTTCATAAGGCTGTCAGAGAAACTTTAAGGGCGTTGCTTGACATTCCCTACCGGGCATTGTTACAGGCAGGCCTGCCGCTTGAGATGGTGCACCCCATCCGTTTGGTGGATGTAGGGCTGCTTTGAAAGTGTTGCTCCTCTTAACCGCTTATTGCTCACGTCCTTCGCTTCATCGCAGGTACATCGGGTTGTATAGCGATGCGACGGCGGTGCTGGCCAGGCGACAGGCTGGGCTGGTTGCGTGGGGGTTTGTTAACCTCATGGAGTTTCTCCGTTCCTGCGTCGCCAGTCTGGTGTGATTTAATAATAATAATAAAAATAATAATGATGTGTGTCCACACAGCTCCCTCCCCCTTCAGTGGGCAATGTCTTTTCGGGACTAGTGCATGTCATAGTATTGTCGTCTGGCGTTGCGATATGTTGCGGGCTGCTGGTTTCCGCGAAGACTCCATTTTAAAATGTAATTATGTGCTTCAAATAACAGTATAGCCCCGTAACGCATTCTAACTGAAGAGATTTCGCAGTTTTATTAAAAGATATATCATTTTGAATTTCCCGCGAGACATCTAGTGTTATCGTCAACCCGCTAGAGGAGAATGATGTTACTGATCGGATCTTCTTTTTTTCTTTCTTTTGTTTTCTCCACCCGCTGGACTGGTTGCGTGGGGGTTTGTTAACCTCATGGAGTTTCTCCGTTCCTACGTCGCCAGCCTGGTGTGATTTAATANTATCTACACTTTCTCGGGCACTTTCACCCGTACTGCAGTGCAGTAGCGCTTAAATTTTTATGCCCAGGTGCATTACATGAGCAGCATTTCATTTAAAAGTAAAGCTCGCTGTTTGTGGCGTCCCTGCCCGAGCGCATGCCTGCAGCACTTGAGCTCGAATAATATGCCCGTGGCTCGAGCGGCGAGCCAATTTTAATAGCACTTCCGATGCAAAGTGACTCTCTCAAGGTGGAAAGTTAATGCTTATGGCAAAGTTAAAGGAGAGGCAGAGGGAGGGATCATGTCTTCATAAGGCTGTCAGAGAAACTTAAGGGCGTTGCTTGACATTCCCTACCGGGCATTGTTACAGGCAGGCCTGTACGGACACCTCATCCGTTTGGTGGATGTAGGGCTTCTTTGAAAGTGTTGCTCCTCTTAACCGCTTATTGTTCACGTCCTTCGCTTCATCGCAGGTACAGCAGGTTGTGTAGCGATGCGACGGCGGTGCTGGCCAGGCGAGAGTATGATGCGTGTCCACACTGTTCCCTCCCCCTTCAGTGGGCAATGTCTGTTCGGGACTAGTGCATGTCATAGTGTTGTCGTCTGGCGTTGCGATATGTTGCGGGCTGTTTGTTTCCGCGAAGACTCCATTTTAAAATGTAACTTTGTGCTTCAAATAACAGTATAGCCCCGTAACGCATACTAACTGAAGAGATTTCGCAGTTTTATTAAAAGATATATCATATTGAATTCCCCGTGAGACATCTAGTGTTATCGTCAACCCGCTAGAGGAGAATGATGTTACTGTTACTTAGCTAGCGACGACGTATCAAGATGCATACGACTTAATTATGGTTTTCTGCTTTACGTGAAAAAGAAACTTTGGTATATAGGTGAACTCGCAAGGCTCGAAAAGTATTCTGTTATAGGTTGTGTACGATTGCATTTGGCAAAACTAAAAAGTTGCTCTAGCCTAATAGAAATAGCAACTAACAGTGCCATTGCTCTTAATGAAAATTTGAGCTCGTAAATACATGATAGTCGCGCATGTCTTTCTTTCTGTTATTACCTCAACGTCCTACTGTCTATTATTATTGCCTATTATTTATTGCCTGCTTGTATTGCCGTCCTGAGGTTGACGCGAATTGAATAAAGAATATCACCTCTGCTACTTCTTTCTTTGCGTGCCTCATAACCTTTGCTTCACTGTATGCATATAAGTGCAAGCGCTTCTGATAACATCAGCTGCTTTACTCCCTGCCTCGCAGACGCTTGCTTGGATGAGTTGCGGTGCGACCTGCTGTGGAGTCTGCGGCCTGCTGAGCTGCAAATGTCATATGATACTTTCAGAGGCCCCACTTTCCTCTGTCAGGACATCTTTACCGTTTATGAGAAACACTGCAGAAATTTATACAGAAATTTGTGTTTGCCGCCGCTAGAAACTTTCATTTGTGTTTATGACAAGTCGGGTCAGTGCAACTGGTCTTCTCACGACGTTGTTCTGACCGCTTACGTCCTTAATTTCGCGGTTATCATCCGTGAGATTCGTTATATTTTTCGTGCTTGAAAGTTTCTCGCACAAGTGCGACATGGGAGGCGGACGTGCGCCGTCAAATGCTATAACGATTGTATCGTACCAAGAAATAATAAAATAAAATTTTAAAAAAGTTCGTCGCTATTTTATGTTGCTGCATAGTGCCTCAAAAGTAAAGGTAAAGGTTCGTAGGTGCCGTTGGCCGCAAATTAGCCATGTTGAATCAATGCCTTATTCTTTCTGTGCTGGTGGCTTCGCAAACTCTGAGAGTCTCTTATTTTTGCATAAACCAAGCGCGCTTTACGAAACCCTGCGAAATCCAGCCGAGTGCTAAACACGCTCATAAACACAAGCATTTGTCGCGCGTGTGTGCCGACGATTAACGATTGTCACACCTCACAACAAACCTGCATCTGCATCTGACTAATGCCAGGACAACAATATGCTTTCGCGCACACAACTTCATGCATGCGAGAATGTGCAGATTGCTCATCATTCATGCTGCCGTAGCTATGCTACCGACTTTAAATACATATCAGAAGGACGTACAAGCTGCACAATCCTACATCAACTTGTGAGTGCTAATATATAGTGTTGCTCCGGTAATAGAGTCGAAGCAATACGAGTATGCATTGATAATTTTGAGGAAACTAGAGTGTCCCGGTGTCACCGCTGTCAAAAATGGCAGCGAAGAATTTGTGATAACCCGTCTTCATTAATCATATTTTTTTTTAATTAATTCCCCTTCGCACGATGCACTGCAACTGCCAACTTAAATTATGGAACACACCAGTACATAGCAGATAAGCTGAACCACGCCAAGCTTCCCTTCGATGACACGCTGAAAAACAATGTTTATTTTTTTAGCCGCCAGCCGCTATCGTCTCCTAATAAGTACTGAGCTCTGTATGCATAATACTCGATGGTGCCATATAACTCGGGCTTTTTTCCTCAAGCGAAAAGTTGTTCTGTTGAAAGACGAACCCAAATTGGATAAAATTATTTGCTGCCAAGATATCCTCATGTTTTTTACGCGCCTGCTGATCGCTGAAGAATATCTTACCATTTGCTTCGAAGATTATGCCGTTAATAAGAGTATCAGTGTAAACTCAGGGCAGCTGAAGTTATGATGAAGGAAACCTCAGTGGAGAGTACAAATCACGATGCAAGAGAGTGTTTAGAGAAGCTGTATATCTGCATTGAGTGGGCTTCCACATTTGAAAAAAAACTGCATTGAGATATACGTTTTCCATCATCTGCAACCTGACTTATTTTCTACCTATCAGTTTTGAATGATGCTTGACAGCATGACCACAGCCTCTAACCTGGGCTAATTTCCACCTATCATTTTTATTATATTGTAGATGGTATTGAGTAGAGAAAGCTGTACCCGTGTAATAATATTCAATGTGGGCGACGCACCCTCGGATATGCCTGTGCATCCATTCACCGCTCCGTCATTTCCTGCACCTGCTACACGGCCTGCCCGGCCTGCTGCTTTCCCGTCCTCTCCATCTCTTTTACTCACTCTTAGTTTCTATTATTTTTTCTAGTATTGTCCATCGTGTGCTTTTATTATGGTAAGTATTGAAAAATGACACTTCAACTTAGCGGTTGTATTTGTTACTGCTTCTACGAAACGTACTGATTCTGTTGTCCTAGTTTTGGATAAAGCGATATAATTTCCATTGGTACGTTATGTTTACTTTGCGATAGGCACTTCTCAAGCAAACTTGCAATTCCTAGAATTTGTTAAATAGACTAGCTTACCCAGCGATCGCAACAACGACGACGAATATGTGATAGCTTATCGTCATTTTCTTCCTTTTAATGCTGATTTTCATATTCTCGGTACATAGTACATTCCAGCTTGAATTTCAAAAGAGCGAAACGTTGGAGAAGTCATGCATAAAGATCGGTGTAATGGATATGAGATTATACAGGTATATGTAACTGTCCCAGCAAATACATATAAACACGCTTCAAAATTCAGACTGGCGACCTTCAGTGTAACAATTGGAGTAAAATTCCGTCTACTTGAAATCGGTTGAAGGAAGAAATTAAACACCAGCCAGGGCGTTTGCCGCTTGGCTACGAAAAGCATGCGAATACATTGCAAATAAAAATAACTCTGAATTTTCTCCACCTTCTATCTCAAGCATGGTCTCGTTGTCAGAGCCGCCAACTCTTGTCTTTTGTCATTTCTTCGTTGTGACCTCAAAGTCTAGTTTTTCAAAATTTAATTTGAATATAGTTTACCTATAAGAGTGATTAATTTCCCAACTTTCTAGCGTGAGAGGGACCCGAAGTATTAAAATTCGGTATAGCGCTTGATTGACCGGAGAGAATGCAATGACAATGCGGACTTCAGGCAAGAGCCTCGGCTTTATCTCATTGAATCGTGTTGTACATGTTAAAAGCAATTCAGTTACTTTTGAGTCGGCTGAACACTCCATTTTATAGGGAGCCAAGCTCGAGTTTTTGAAAATCTCTTAGGTAACCGATTAATGGTTTACACCTGAAACTATCGGGCTGCCGTGAAAGTTCCTGTCGATTTGTGGTGGTTCATCTGCTGTTCAATTCAGAACATGATATTGAGTACGGAAAATAGGATTTAACTGCACTTCCATTCAGAGCACAGTTCAAGCTATCTTTTTGTGGAAGATGGTTAGAGATGCTCTTACCTGTGTTAATTCTGTACCCTTTAATATAGAAGATAAGAAATTTACTTTTGGCGCTTGGTGCTTTTCTATGTATTTCCATATAAGAAGAATGCCTCGCAAGCAACCATAGAAATATACCAGTTTACGGTGATGATTCTTTATCCGAAAAATTATATGAAGTTGGTTTGAGAGTTTCCGAGGTGAATATTGCATATTGCTGCCTTATTGAGAATAGCCCATCACTGTACGCCCAGGAACAGTAGAAAGCAGCAACCTACCAAAATCCGCTGTTCATTAATTATCACCTTATAAGGCTTGGTTCATGTATAGCTGACCTGTTTCTTTTTTATAAATAGGCGCGGAATTTCTGGTTTACCTAAAAGATTGAGCGGGTCGAAGCCCGTGCAGTTGTTTGACATTCTGACAAATCCAGACCCGAAGTCTTGATGTGGCCAGCCAATGGAAGGCGCGCGCTTTGACTGTGTAAATAAGTACAGTATTATACATGGGTTAACACTAAAGAATTTTGACAGTAACCGTAAACTGCAGGAAAAGGTATATATATACTGTGTGTATCCGGGCAATGACGTGCTGTACTGTTATTATACTGTCTCTTCCTATCTGTGTATATGTACTGTTACCGGTACCATAGTTTCTGCCTCTTAATTCTTGTAATGTCACCGATGAATCATTTACGTCTCTTCCTATAGTGTTCCCAGTACCATCATTTGCTGTCTCTTCCTATATTGTTACCATTTCGAGCCTTTGTTTACAGTTTCTTCCTATATACAGTGTTACCAGTACAATCATTCACAGTCTCTTCCTACAATATTATCAATTCTATCACTTGCTCTTTCTTCAGTAGTATTACCGGTACCTATACCATCATTTGCCAGCGCATGACTGTGCAGTTGTTCTTGAAAGCATGAAATGATACAATAATCGGTCCCGTATACTGCATACAACTACTAAACTTAAACGTTTAAGAATTTTTCAGATATTGAAATCATTAACTAGAGCTCAGGAGGTATATTTTTTCGTTCTTCATCAGCTGCAGATATTCGACAATGACATTCCATTGAATAATGTTTAGTTTTAGGCAACATGATGATATCTCTTGTAAAGTAAAGCGAAAACTTGGATGGACCAACAATATAAATCGAGTCTAGGATTTATTGAAGACATAGTATTTTGCGTTTGCATGCACGTGCCTGATTAATGTCTTCGTGGTGCGTGAACGAACGTTTCGCCGCGCAACGGGAGCCATGTATAACTCCCATCTTCTCACATTGTTTATGCTGTTATATACTGTCCATTTGTTTAAGTGGTTCGCTTTTGGAGAGTTCGGGACTGCCGGGGCAACATGTAGTGTCGCAATTTTGGATTACTCCATTGACTCTGCAGCCAGCACTTCTGTTTTTTTTTCATTGTCATATGTTGAACTGCACTAGTCATATAGCTCCCTATTGGCTGTGTGTAACCTTACATATACATCTTATTTTTTAGCTTAGACAGTTGGAGAAACTCCGTAAAGATATATGTAGTAAACTTACTATTTGGCATTGTTTTAACTCAACTTGTATAAAGATAGGCGACCACCAACTTATATGTAGAGAGAATTTTCGTTCGTAGTTTTGCTTTTAACCTAAATGTGATCGTAATAGTTACAAATACTTTGGGTATGTCAAATTGGTATTTAATTTTACCAAAATTATAAAATCATTAAACTTTTTTTTGTAAATACTCAAAAAAGTAACCTATCTATATGTCCATGGCAAGGTGCTAGCTATTAAATATAATTTATAACCTGTGGGAGTTTCTACACTTGTTAAACGTAAACACAGATTCACATTCAACACACAATAATAAGAACGCGTAATACTAACGAAGGTAGTCTATACATTGGAAAGAATGCGTATTTTTCCTTGGATAGCAGGCTCTCGTGTTTTTTCGTCTATTTTTTTTAACCTATCACATGAAAGTATTTCAGCACGAGAAGTAACTTCGCCAATAACGAAGAAACTTTCTCATATAACAACAATGCTGCCAGAGTGGTTGCGCCAGAAAAAAATTATCTGTGAAGTCCAGCACTCGTTTGCCAATTGGATCGAGCAGCTTTCGCGGCAAGTCGTTCCGCAGTGCATAAAATGGAAGGCTTATTTTTTATTGAGCTGCAATACGCAGCGGCTTTGGTAGTTGTGGAAAGTCATCCCTGTTAGAGAACGCTGATACTGGAAGTGTAAGGCGCCTGTGAAAATATCGGCACTAGCTGTATGCTGGGATTCTATGTAAAAGAGCCATGTAAAATGTAATTTTTGCCTTCACGCAAAGGATTTTCTCGGTGCTTATAGTGCAGCATTATGTTCGGTGAGAAAGGACGTTAACTGTAGACATTTGTAATTTGTTTTGCAAAAATGATAAGAGCAGCATGCTACATACTGTTTGCAGATATTCTAATTATAAACAACTAATATCCAGCAGGACCGAGTGTATGCGACCTAAAATTTTGTACGCCATATTACTGTATCACTGACCGAAGTTGCGTCTGTCTCTCAAGAAATACTATACCTCTAACACCTAAAAAATTCTTTTCAACACAGTTTTAATGCTGAATGCTTAGTGCTCATCATCTAAAGTATGTATTTTTCTCATAATTGCCACGTCGACGCACTGTTCGATAACATTGGAGTTATGCGTCCCTCACTCGATCTGCGAGCAACGACCTATGAGTGCAGTAAGCTGTGATGCTGTTCGACAGCTTCAAGATGCACTCCTTTGCCTTAAGAAATTTTGTAATCGAGTGTTTGTCGCTGTGCAAAAGAGGCTGTCATTACTGATTCTTCTCGCTTGTTTCTTGTTGTGTTTCTTAGTCTGAATCTTGTTTCCTGATGCTCCTATAACGATATTTTCTCTGTTCCTCATCTTTCCGAATGGCTGTTCCCAAGCGCGTCGGTGTGTTGGTGTTCAATGTTAGGATCCCCGTCTTTCTTGATACACTACATGTCTCTTCCAATTTTTCTCTTGAATACCTTCATAGTGTGTAGGAAGGCTTATACTAGCGTGTATTGTGATATTTAATAGTAACTGTAGTTCTCGGAAAGTCATACTGATATCCTAGATCACAAAAAAAAAGAGAATCCGAGGTTTCAATCAAGGAAGTCGGACCAGCATTCTACTGAAAGTATAAGAGATCTAGGAATTTATATTTTGTAATTGCTAGTATCAGCGCGGGAGCAGATTTTTGCTGATGCTTGCATATTAAGTAACTATGCATACTGACGTGGCTTAGATGGGGCCGCTCTATTTCAAAATCCATGAAGGTAAATGTGAAGTATTAGACGTATCGGTGTGAATGAAATATTCCGTTGCAAAAAATGAAAATGTATTCCATTGCAGAGGTTGTCGGCGCTTCGTGTGCTCTGGAGGAGTTTTTGGTTACTTACTTATCGCAGTTACGCAGATAATCATAAAATAAGTTTTTAAGTTTTTGACGTTCCAAATTATTGAACTGTTCACCACGTTAGAGCTACAATACATATTCTCACCTGTTGTCTTGGCTGAGAGTCAATCAAATTTTCTACAGCAAGGAATAAATATAAAATTGGTAGCAAAAACTACAGACGGGAAGGAGCGTTCCAAAAAAGCACAGTCGGGCGCTTACGTACATTCCGGCGCTTACGTACATTCCGGCCCCGGCTGTCGAACGGATCTGCACAGTGAAAGTCAAGGCACTTCGGAGAACTTTTGTTTACTCCCAGAATGGCTTTCTTGACTCACTCTCTTGCATCAGCTTCGCGGCAGCACCTACGATTGTGTTCCGCCCGTGCGGATCTTGAAGGACTCAATCTCTGTTAGAGGAAATCTCTAAATTAGCACTTGAAGAACGTTTGAGCATCCTGCTCGCGCTGCCTTGTTTGCGGAAGATTTTAGTTCGCTGAGTGACCGGCTGTTTTCCCGCTGTCTGTTCGATCTCTGCAAGCAATATTGTTTGTTTATGAATTTTTGGCGTTCGTATTCTCTTCGGCTCTGATGTTCCTCAAGTTGATACTCTTCAATTACTGGAAAGTTCTGTGGATCTCAAGAAAGGTTTTATTTCACCTATTACACTTCATCAGTTCGCACCTTACCCACGTATAATCATCATCTGCCTTACACAATAGCATTAATTGTCTGTCAGTTACCGGATTATACAGTCGACACGCAATGTGTTGGATATATATTTTTAAATTTATCATTCTTATGGAAGCTACGCACCGTTTTAAAGAACACAAATCAACACGATTTTCCATTTTGCCTGTTGCCGCAAACTTATGAACTGTTCCTAAGTCACTATTGGACGCTGGTTCTTGACATGCAGCAGGATATTCGGTCACTCGCTAGGGTATTTAGACATTTGTACTTAGCTTGATCGTAGAAATAGCATTGTACGACTCGTCTGAAAATGTCCCCAGGGGGCGTGCTGAAGGAATAGCACTAGTGATGTAATAAGCAGGACGTGATTACTTTGAAAATTGGAAGAACAAGAGCGCTCTTCAGATACAAAATCACAAAGTAGGATTGATGAAATACAGTTGAAAGGATTTCAACATAAATACTTGTTCTCCAGTGCAATCTATTATCGCTTGATGGTGTTCATAGAAGCCCATTTTGAACGTTTTCTTTGCGGTGTTGCCTTCATCTAAAGTCTTGGACTTTATTCATCTTTCATCTAAAGTCTTGGACTTTATATGAATTCATATTTTAGCACCTTGAAATCTTTATGTACAAATTATCCCACCAGCAAAAGTTTGATTCTTCTGCAAAAGCTGCATGTATAAGGTACCATGTTGAACATTTTCTAATGTGACCTTATAGTACTCTTCCCTCCCGATAACTTCGTTCACCACAAATGATGCCATCAATTTCATCAAGTGGTGAGCGACCTGTAGTCTCTGCAGCGGTACCTTTCTGGATCCCCAAAAGCAACTTTTGGTCCTGAGATCATCCTCATCTTTACATCTTGGTTCTCTCCGCGGTTATGCGCGTCAGCTTATGACAATTATGCTTTGACACGCAGGAAATAGTCAAGCACTTTCTCTTAAGTATAATGCAGTTTCGCTGCTCGCCCAGGCGCCGCGGTCGCATCTTTTTTTCTGGCCAACTTGCCTGCATTCTGGCACTCGGTTGCGTGTGTCCGCCTGTGCTCTCTACTGTCCTTAAGAGTTGTGGCATCTAAATCACAGCTGGCAGTTAATTGGCAGTAGTCGAAACTTTGTTTGGCATGAATACAATTTGTTGTATACGATTCGAAGTAGAAGGCCAAACCGGTTATTCTCTCCCTCAAGTAAAAATGTACTGGCGCTGCCGTAACGCCATAACCGACGACAACAATAAGTGCACTGTCTAGCTGTTCCTCTTCCATCTTCTTCTTGTTCGCATGCTTAGTGCTGCTCTGTAGAGTATGATTTCGATTTAATTTGCAAAAGATTTCCTCCTCTTCCAAAGAGAAAACATTACTAGAAAGCGAAAATCTATAGTGCATCATAGTCTGTTATCCATATTACTGTTGGCAATCTATTATTTGATAGCATATTTTTGAGTATCTTTAGTTACAATTGTTGCCTTCCAGAGTACTTGCATCCCCTTTCCAGTTGATTTTTATCACCCGCGAACGAAGTGAGAGACGTGATAATGTTTTCGTTGAAGATTTAAGTAAATATATTTGTATGTCTGTCTACCCAATAAGTGGTCGAAGGAGTTGAGCAATGTCCATAATTTTTTGTAGGGAGTTTGTTGGGTTGACCTAGATGTGACCCATGCCAAAAAAACTAGACCTAGCTGGCCATAAAAAATAACGGCGTTGAGTTTTCCTCCACCAGGGTGAATTTGCCTCCACTATGACAGATCGTCTGGAGCACGGAGCGTTCTATTATTTTTTTCCTATGTAAGGGGGTAATATACTGGGAGGGGCGTAGAGCGCTAACTTTGTTGTACACGGCATTCATATGAAACCCTAGGATAATATAGCTGGCCATCGAAAATGACTTCGTTGAATTTTACTCCCACCGCGGGTGATGGTCTTACGCCACGAAGCGTTCTAGTTGTATATATATTTGTCTGTCCACCTAATAAGTGGTCAAAGGCGTAGAGCAATGTTAATAATTTTTTGTAGAGCGTTTGGTGGGTTGACCTAGATGTGACCTATACCAGAAACTAGACCTAGTTGGCCATAACAATGACGGCGTTGAATTTTCTCCACCGCGGCGAATTTGCCTCCACCGCGGCAGATCGTCTTATGCCACGAGGCGTTCTATTTTATTCCTACGTTATTATTGAAGAGCTTGCTATTATTATATTCACTAGCTTTACGCATCCGTTTCCTGCGGGTGATGGTCTAACGCCACGAGGGGTTTAGTTTCCCCTATCTTTTCATTTTGAACATGACCTGAGAGGAACAATCTGTCATACGAGTAATTGGAAAAATTTATGACGGATATTATTTTTATTTTCACGTTTTGCGTCAGAGTTCTGCATATTATGCCCTTTGTATGCAGAACTCTGTAATGCCCCCTGTTGTCTAATGCACTACATTAAAAAAGAACCATTTTGTACTATTGTGCGTTACCGTAAAACGCTAACACGGCTTACACTTGTAAACCGTCCACTGAGTTTGGTAAGTATGACAGTATCATAGCATTGCCGTATACTTTTAACGAAACACTTCGACGTTTTCCGTATATTTGACTTGGCTGAAAGTAATCTAGTACAATTTTGCGTGCCGTAAGCAGTTAAGATACAGCAACGGATGAGCTTCTCCAGGTGGAGTTGAAGCAAAAGCTTGCCGGCGACAGCATCAAAGCTGTGAACTTTTCAGCACCTGTGGGCCGAGGGGGGGGGCGGTTTTCTCACGACACAACGTAGTGTGTGGCGCAGGTCCCGTGTTGGCTCGGGCCTCGTGGTGCTAACAGTTCCAATTGACGGAAATGTTTCTGTGATTCGCACCTCAGCAAGGGAAAGTTTCCTCCCTTACTGCTGTAATGAAAGATGTCTTTAATTAAGCTTCCCTGTGAAAAAAGGACAATCACCTCTAATATATTCAGTGCCAAAAAATTTCATAGCTTCAATGACCTTACTCTGCAGGCGCCCGCGTAAATGGGTTTATATCTGCATGAAGGTTTGACATCTCGCTGCTTAGCTTAAAGTGGCTTGCCTCGGAAAGGTACAATTTTTTTTAATAGAACCATCGAAACTCTTCAAGAAAAGACTTCTTTGATCTGTTGAATGCACCCTACAGCTACGTGAAGCGAACGCTTGTGGCGTGTAGAGTTCTGCTAATATTGGCTGGGCAGGGGCATGTTTTTGTTAAGGTTATATAGAACTAACTTCAAACCACTCGCCTGTGACGAGCGCTCCATCTAGTCGTGAATCTACAGTTGAGTCTCTCACGCGAGCGTTCACTTTTCACCTGCTTTTTTTTCGTTGGAAGAGCTCGCCACACCTTCAACTGCGTACTGTTTAACTGAGTAGTTTTCAGAGAGCAAAAAACTATGATCGTTTTTAGTTGCTTATTGAAACTTAGATTTTATTTCGTTGATATAATTATTCTGCACCACCGTCGTGTGTGAGCTGCGATTGCAATCAATTGCTTAACGCTTCTGCGAATCAATTACTTTCGTTGCAACAGCTTTATGTCTTTGATATGAAACGAAATGGTCACTGTAGGTGTTTATGAGCTATGCTATCTTACGAGTCGAACGAGTCGAAGAAAAGAAGATCGTACTAGTGACAGCTGTTGCTCACATTTTACAGTTTACTTCATTGGTAATGATATATTTGTCACTGTAGATTTCCGTACTTTTCAGTAAGTTTAGAGCATTGTGTAGTCAGAAATGATACATTCAAAGTTCACTGCTTTGCTCTGCTTACGAAGTTTCAAACCCGAATCGTCTCCGAAGCACGGCATCCGATCTGTTTTAACATCCGGCTGCCCTGTAAATAAGCAGTTAAGTGGTATGACTTTACTCGTATAGCGACCTGTCTTAATTTGTATTCTAATCACAAAGTTACGCTAAGCCACAGAACACTGCTTACTTGAAAGTCCGTTGCTGCCAAAGGCGTCTTATGGCTCATTGATGAAACATCGATAAAATTATTCCTAACTAGAGAGCACTCTGAGAGCGCTTACCTCCTCCAAGCAAAGCAACGATAACAAAAAATTCAAATTGAATCTGAAAGTATGATTTTCTTTGCATCAACACCAAAATTGTATTAATTGTGTCTTTAGCCAGTTTTAACCATTTCTGTAGTTTTCTTAAAGATCCGTTCATAACTTTTTGAATTATGCTTCTAGCAAACATTATGACAAATACAAGTCAAACACACAAACGGACCAACCGATCAACTCTAGAATTTAATTATTTATGTATTTTTGCACTACTAACAAGTCCTGTAAATTTCATAGAGATCCAGCCATAACTTTTTGAGCTATTGAGCTAACAAGCATAGAATCAAACCCATCGACAAACAAACAAACACACGAACGAACAAACAAATCAGCACAAAAATTTGTTCATTTACTCTTTGTAATATACCTAACAACTCATGTGAATTTCATGAAAATGCCTCTATAACTTTTTGAGTTATAGCACTAAAAAAATAGGTAGTCAAATAAACAGATAAACGGATTTTCACCAAAAGTTAATCATCTGTTACTGTTAACATGCCTAACAATCCCCGTAAATTCGTAATGTTCTGTTCATAACTTTTTGAATAATCTTGGTAACAGACAGACAAACACGACAAAAACGTAACCTCCTCGGCGAAGGTAGCTAATAGCTTAAACAGAGAACAAACAGTTTCCGCGGACGCGAAGAACGCATTCATTAGCAAGAAACACGCCCTGAACAGAACGGATTATCAGTGAGAGGAAAAGTTAATTTTGATCAATTTTAGACTATTTTGGTATCCCAAAATTCAGAACTGAAATCATTAACTTTTCGTTTCTACCTGATGAGCGCATTCCTTCCTTACATCACTACAACGAACTGCTTACTTATTGCTCGATGTTCTTGTATTAATTAGAGAACATTTGTTGAAGTTTCATCTTGCAGTTGCTGGAAGTATTTGCTATTTTCATTTGACTGCCAAGTATTGCAGTATAGTGTAGTCTATGCTATGATATCAGCTTCCAATTTGTGAACATTTTTTATGAAAACAAATGCGTTGATCGAGAAATTGAAATCATGGGATCAATTAAACTGTTGAGCCAATCGAGATCTTGGTATCAAAGCAGCAGCTACGCTAATCGGGACTACGTTAATCGTGAGTTTCCAGCACTACTGTTAATTTTCGTTACTATAGAGGTGTCCTGTTTCCTGGAATTAGCAACGAAAGAAAAAGTTCGACTAATTAGTAATCGGCTATCTTTTTTAATTTTCTGTGATAACATCTACATTCTTTTACTTTAAAAATTTAATTTGAACTTTCACCGACACAAGTTATGATTGATGCCGGATTTACGTGCTATTTATTATACGTTGCTATTTAGAAATAAAGTAGAATGGGAGTGTATGAGGGTCGTTATAAAAGTAATGCCTCTTACTTTTAATTCAAAAAGTTGAAGAGCTACGAAGAAAAAAGTTACACCATTAAGATGAGCGACCTATGGTGCTCCACAATTTATATTTCTATGTACTCACCACAATACTGAATGTGCTTTTGCCAGCGATGAACTAGAGCCTCCATGCCTCGGTCGTACATGTCAGTGCCTACCGAGGCAGTCCATTTTTTCACGGCTGCCACTACGGTGTTGTTGTCAGAGAAAGGCTACCCATGTAATGCGTCTTTCAGAGGTCCGAACAAGTTGAAGTCTGACGGTGCCAGGTCGGGACTATACGGTGGGTGAGTCACCATCGTCTAGCTTAACTTGGGATCCATTCCGTGGTTTTCAAACGTGTTTATTGCCTGGCATTGTTGTGTTGCAAGTGCAATGTTTCCATTTTCTCTGGCTTTTCATGGGCTATCCTGGCCTTCAGCTTGGTCAAGGTTTCAACATAACGGTCAGAGTTGACACACTCATCCAACTCTACAGACGCATTTTATTCACAGTAATCGGCCAAGCGGTGCGAATGAGTTGATCGAGGGACTTTTTTTTAATGGTGGCTATTTGTACATGACCGTTCAGAGCGCACTTTGTCACTCGCATCTCTGTCGCCACTCTGAAATCGATGAACCCATCTCCTAATTGTACTCTCATCGACTGCATCGGCTTCGTAAGCGTTCGCCAGGTGCCGGTGAATGTTGAATGGCTCAATTTTTTCTTCATGGAAGAATTCAATGAGGCATCTTTGCTTCTAACGCACTTCCAAAATACAGGGATTGATTTCGTAGTGTCACACCTTCAGTATCTGCAACAGAGAGATGAAACTTTCAGGTCATAAGTGCATGAGTTCAGTCATCATAATAGTGCAATTCGCAATCCTTTTGGATTACTTCGGGTGGAATATACAGTAGAAATATGAGTTATTACTTCTGAAATGACCCTCCTATATTAGCCAGGCTGATCAGTTGCTCTCTCACACTCTATTTGTGCTAAAGCCTGTCACAAGAATTTCTGCTTCAGTAGCGACGGAAATCCTTTACACTACGACATAACATCACACTGACGTGCGATCATTACTGTAAATTTCCAGCATTTTGAATTTCAACTCTACTAATTTCTGTTGAAGGTTGAAGTTGAGAGCCACTTGGAGCTGAACCTTAAATCTAGTTGTGCCAGGCTCGTTATTTTGCTATAATAGTTCAATGCCCTAGTATATTCCTACGGGATGCAAAAAAAGCATTGGCAGTGAAGTACCACAGCCTGGTGTTAATGGGCTTATAAACCGTGTCATTGGGCTCTTTACTCCACTGCAGCTCCGCCAAATGTTGTACGACATTATCTTCGAAATTCACTGAGCTTTATACAATGAAAAATATGGAAAGTATTCTCTCTTCGAGTCAGCTTCGCTATATTTTTTGACACTGATGTACTGTATTTTATGTTTGTTTTTAGGGCTTGAATGGTTTGGTTTGGATCAAAGTAAAGGTAAAGTGAACTTGACTGCACACCCCAATTTGGAGACCCATAGGCATTTGTTCGTGCTTCAAATTTACACCAACTATCCCCAAAGGAGTGTACGGCTGCTGTCGACCACAGATCAACAGGAGCTGAGGCGCCACCGACAGGAGGCTCTTATTTGACGACATGCAACGCCCGACTATGCCCATTCCTGGTAAGGGTCAGTACCTCCGCAGCGACACCCGGACGCGAGACTAGACCCCGACAGGGCTCATCTAACGTATCTAGGAAAAGCAGAAACTCCCAGTACTTTACTGTATAGCATATATTACTTCTACAATCTTTATCCTATAATATAATTATTTTTCTTCTTCTTTTAGAGTGTGTCGCTCTGTCGTGTTGGCCGTGCTTTCTTGTAACGGACTCGTAGTATACTGAAGGCACTTAGTCAGAACGAGAGCTCTCGGCATGGGACACTTGACGCTACTTCCCAAACTTTGCTGGAGGCACGGTAATGTTTCCATAGCAATGATTCATCACCCTTGCCTCACTGGATGTCCTGATGACGTCACAGAACCACTGGAATCACAAAGCTGATGCTGGATTTAGTTTACTATGATGCAATCGTTACATGCAGGGGCGTCGGTTAAGCAAAGTTGTATTCGCACATCGTGTGTTGACTAATACTACCTAGACTGTAATATACTGTTACATATTTGTGCAGCTTATTTGGATGGCCTCAGGGGTATATTGTCAGGCCTTTATACCTCACTCACCCAGGTGCTGTCCCGAGTGTTTTTTTTTCGTAGGGGATGCTGCAGCTGACCGCAGTTCCTGCCGACGAGATTAGTTTTCGAGTTTGGTAAGTCTTGTATTTCTTCCCTTCTCTCCGATTTATTTCCTGCCAGTAGTAGCGCGCTGGCTACATGAGACCAATAGAACTCATCTGAATTCGCATTAAGCGAGAGACTTTCCGTTAGAAAAGCCGAAAAAATTGCTGAGAATTCGGCGCAGTGTGACTTTGTATTGTCTCGCTAGTGATTCTTCTGCTAGCTACTACTTGTACTAACCCACTGATCAGCGTATTGTTTCTTCAACTGTTTTCGTCACTGCTGCTCAGCTCTTATCTTCTTTTAATTTCAACATCTTTACTTGAAATCACTGATTGAAATTACATTTTGTGTTTAAATTGTCCATTTGCAGGTTTTTAGGTGAAACTTTACTATTAAATTTGATACGTTCTGTGCATCCGTCGATTAATGCTTCACTCAACAGTTCATTTCAAAGTTGCTCTATACAAGAATGCAGCGACAGCGCAAACCATCGCCGCCGGCGTGAATTCAAAACATGACAAAACTTTTGCGAGCCTGCGCTCCCCGCTGCTGTTATCGCTGGCTTTCATTTAGAGATGTCAGCTGGTTCGATTTCATCAATCTGTCTTTGTTATATTACAGCCTGGAGCTCTGCAGTTTAGTATTTATTTGCCTCTCTCAGCCGCCATAGGCATGTCCGGCACGAGAGGGAGGAGATACATGGTTGACTGCACAGGGGCGCTGTATGTTAAGAAAGTGGTAGCTACAAGCAGTTTTAAAGAGAGGACAAACCGAATCAAATGGAAGTTCAATATTAACGGACCCCACTTATTTAGGACGAGCTGGAAATGTGATTGAGCGTCCGGTGTCTGGCGGCCGGGACGGAGTCCGGTATCTGAGGGCTGGGATGCAGTCCGGTGTCTGGCGGCCGGGACGGAGTCCGGTATCTGAGGGCTGGGATGCAGGCCGGTGTCCGGCAGGAGCTGCGCGCCGAAGCGGAACTCGATCAAAATGCGCGCCTGCAGCAGCAGACGAGCGAGAGGCTCCGGCCGGGGGCCGAGAGGTTGCCCGCACAATGCAGAGCAAAAAGCCCGTGCCGCTAATGCCCTACATCTGCCGTCCCCTCTAGTCCCTTGGGAAAGCTCTTTTCTTTGGACTGTCTTTTTTTATACTTAGGAAATCTCCCCGGAAACTAATGGCGCTCCAAATAGAACGCTCTCATTTTGAACTGTATTTCACCTGAAGAAGGAGCTCATGTTGCTGTGTGTCGATGGTTGGTGCAATTCAGGCTGAAAGTCGGCCAATATGTGCACGTGCTGACTTTGTACTTTGCATAGGGAAGGTAACAGCTACTCTATCGAAGCTCCCGTCTTTTCCAAATAGGATAGTGTCCTTAAAATGTAAGGATTGTTGTACTATTTTTATTCGCTGTTTTATTTTGTTCTCACGCGTTATACAAGAACAACTGTGCAGCCTATGTTGTGGAAAATGAAAACACAAATACCTACGTTGCTTCAAGCCGAGCGTAGTCTTAGAGCGTGCTCTTCGAACATTCACTAATATCGAGATATATCTCTTCTTGTGTCGCCAAAAATCAGAACTATTGTTAATGTGGGCAAACGTGAGCACGATGGGGTTTAGAGTGGCCACATTATTTTAGAATGTCTTCAAAACTTAGATGCAGACTCATCTGGCATCCAAGCCTCAGCCCAGATCCGCACCCACAGCCTGAAATTCAGGGAAGATCGCCAATTCAAGGAGAACAGTAATTCTTTAGAAATTACTTCGGTCACTTTTACCCCGCTGTGTCCAATTTTCTCCCATTTGACGGTACTGAGGTGCATCTGACACGTTACCTACCGAGCTCGTTTGTGTCTTTGATTTCGCTACACCGTAGAAATCCGCTGGCGTTGTAGACCTGGTGCAGCTACTTGCTGTAGCAGTAGAGTATTTTAGCCGCTCTAGAAGCTAAAGTCCTAAATCAGCCTGTGTAGGGTGGCCATAAATTCTGTCTGGGTGTAGACACTTTTCCTGTGCGTTCCCTGGTCGTAAGTCAGGTGGTCATTGCCTTATGTGTAGTGAAACTGTTCGTTTGGACTGCGCCTTTTCTGGAGAGGTTCCACCTACTATGTATCAACTTCATTACCTCTACATAATTAGAAGTTTGATAGCATATATTCAAAGATTTTAAAAGTCACTATCAAATACTTTTCTTGTAGGAAAATCCTATATTTTCTCCACAAAATAACATGAGATTCGTGGTATCAGAACATTACTGAGAACTGCCCTGGGCTTATAAAATATGGCGAAAAATAAAGTTGAGCAGACGCCGGTCTTGAGAGGTGGTTGAACTCGACTCTTCACTACCTGCATATCATTCCTATCATTATATTTATTCTTAGTTTTCTATGAAAATTAAGGGCTCAAAATCTATACTATTTGTAATGCTTTCAAGGTTCTAGAATAGAATTTTTGTTTGAGCGCGTACAGCTTTTTCTACGCTGTCACTGTTGTACATCGGAACACTTGTACTGCATATTTGTATCTTACAGCACTGGGATTAAGGCAGGGCTAAATTATCACTCTGAATGAAATAGATTGTGCCCAGTTTGCAACAACCGGTGGACTAGTTTTAAATTGCGATCAGCTGTTAGTCAGCTGCCGCTGCGACCGGCCAACGGCCTCTTCATTTTTTTTTTTATTGGAAAGAAAACGTTATTCTGCCGACCGTTTCGTATGGCGTGAAAACAGACGGTGCGTCTTAGAAATTATCTCGAAATAACCTAAAGGTCATTGGATATTTTCAAAGTTATCTTTGTTCAGTGGAAAAGCAAGCGGTGATATATCCAGGTAGTCTTTGTTGCGGCTTTATGTAGATCTGTAAGCCATTCCAGAGGATCAAGTGTTTTCGCAAGAAACTTAATCTACGATGCAGCTGAATTTTATCTCACCGCTTCAGCTGTACGGCACGGGGCTACAGAAGTCCTGGATGAAAATGTATACGGCGAAGCTGGTGGTGCTGTGGGGCTGAGATGTGCTGAGTGTTCTCACGAAGTTTTTTTATCACAAGTCTATATATTGCAACTGGGTACAGTCTGCCGGCTTGTTCACCGACAAAAACAAAGCGTGTTGCTGTTCCGAAACGAGCACGCTTTACTATGCATTGTGTACCACAAAACAAGTATCAACGATCAGTGCACAGGGAAATATGCTGCACTTAGGACAGCAGCACTCCTCACTATTCTCAGTGCGTCTACATAAAACGCTTCTAGCGACATGGAGCACATACATGGCGTCTTCAATTCTCTCCCTTTAATCGAGATAAGTTGATACAGGTATCTCTATCTTCCCTTGAACTTTAATGATGGGCTGCCGATTTGTCCCTGTGAATCAGATATCACGCGTGATCAGTTTGCGATTGCCACCTATAGTGGTAAGTCGAGAACCCACGATAGAAGTTCCCGACAAGTAAAGCTCAGCGGATTAGACTGTCTCGATCACAGTGTATGAATTGAAAACGCCTGTAGTCTGCAGTCTGCGGAGTAATCACACTGAAAAGGATGGAGTTACCTCAACGTTTGTAGGTGCCCCCACTGGTGCTGTCGGTCCCTGCGGGAGTAGGTATTCTCGCCTGTGAAAGTTCCTCTGCCATAAATGATACGGCCGACCTGTATTGCTGGGCACTGCGGGGCTCTGCCTTTAGCTCTAAAGTAAGTGTTTTTTCAGTATATCCTGATTTCCATTTCTTCGATTTGATACGATGCTTGCCAACTATCATACAAGCAGCTATGCTAATATTCTGAAGTGCTTCTTAGACAGACTGTCTCCCTCGTTGCTTCCAAAACCGCATATTAAAGACAGCTGAATATATTGCAGAAAGATGAATCTACTAAAAGCATGATCAAGCAAAAAATAAATAAATAAGCTACAAGGAACGCCGTCGTTGCTACACATAGCTTAAGGCAGTAGAGAAAGAGTGAGCCCTTGGCGTTACGACTGCGTGTGATGATGATATAAAATTCTCACCATTACTAAGTCTATGGAAACCTTNAAAAAAAAAAATAATAAGATACAAGGAACGCCGTCGTTGCTACACATAGCTTAAGGCAGTAGAGAAAGAGTGAGCCCTTGGCGTTACGACTGCGTGTGATGATGATATAAAATTCTCACCATTGCTAAGTCTATGGAAACCTTCCCGAGCAAGTTTTTCGTTAGCTGATATTTTTGGTTGCTGTTTTTCAGCTTGGGAAACTCGGCGATGCGGCATTTCTTGCTTGAATTCTCGATCCTGGGATCGTGCCTTATTGTTTTGGTGAAAATGCACTAGTCGTAGACTTTGGTAAATAAATGCTTATTCTTCGTTTGAGATGGAGTTTTTCTTCTGTTAGAAAAGAGTTTCCGTATGAAAATAAAAAATCAAAGCGTCATGCACGGTGACAGTAATGTTGGCCGAGGTATGCCGTCGGGCTGCATACATTCCAGGACACAGTGACGCTGTTCGTCGACCGCCATATTGGTTGTTTTTTTTATCAAATTCTCTGACCCTGCGTGGCTTAGAGTAAGCAGGGGACGGTCCCGTACGTCGGTGTTACAATACCAGATATAAGCTTCTATTGTCTCTGAAATTACAGTAATACGCAGCTTTTCTTTTGAGTACCAAGCAACTAACTTTCTGGGGGTGTTCCAAATATGACAGGTATGCACATTGCAACTAATGACTACCATCGTATCATTCGTATGATTAAAATACGCCTCTTCCATCGCGTGTTAATCCGTTTACTAGAGAGAGGCAGATTTACATTCAACTAAACTGCAAGAATCGCAATAAATTATTTTTAACTCATCATAAAAAAAAACACATCTGTGAGTATTTAAATTATTTTCTTCGTATACAGGATATTATCATAGCGTTTTTGTTTCATATGTTATCCAATTCTTAATACAACTGAAATGTAATGATTAGCTATGTCACGTTTGAGTGATTTCTAAACAAAAACTACTGCTTTAATTGTCTTTAGCTTAAGCCTTAAGTGCTGTTTACCAAACTCTACGCATTGAAATGAGGTGATTCTCTTAAATTTCAGGTTCCAAAGCACATGCCACGTCTGACAGCTGAACAAAGCTCTCGGGCAACTGGTACCACCCCAGGTCTGGACTACCGAAAGTTACGCTAATAATAACAACAACAATACTAAAATATTTATTTTTTGAGGGAAATTTTCCCAACATAATACTAGTCCTGAAAACTAGTTCAACGCAATATAACAGGATAACAATTGCCTTACATACTAGGTTACAGATTGATGCCTCTGTCATACAATACAACCTTCACTCTATACCAAACTCAAACTCTTTTATGGCAATGAGTTCACTCATAGGGCTACTGTGAATTAGTTTAATGCATCGTCATATAAATGTAAAGATTAATAGAACTAAGATTAAAGAAGCTCAGAAAGAAAAGATATAATATGAACAGTTCATGCCTGCAGGCATCTACCAAGTTCTTTTAAATAGCTGCCTTTGTTAACGCACTATGTTAATTTCAATGGCAAACAAGTAGTATAAATAATGCACAGAAGAAAAAGACATTAACTGAAACAGCCCACGCCTGCAGGCAGCAGCGAAGAAAACATTAAATAACAGTAGGTTAGGAACACAAGAGCTGGAGGTCATTCCGATTGTGTAAATTGTCGCCTCGACCCCGAATCATAACTCAGCGCTGCTTGTGCGTCCGTCGAACTCTGAAAATTTGGGTTTGGCAAACTTTCTGGAACAAGTGAACTTTTTCTTTCAAAGTGTACCTAGTCTATGAACAATATTTCGTAAGTTTATAGTGCTATTCCTATCAGAAAAACTGCTAAATTCCCAAAGAGTAGATTTAAAAAAAAAAATTATGCTCAGCTGCAAGTTATAGGCATACTTACCGGCAAGGATATTTAGGTAACCTATATCATGCGAGCAGATACATCACACGCTCCTGTGTATCTATGAACAACCATCAGCCGTCAAATATACTTAGATATCAATATACGCAACACCCAACTTGCTTGAGGCCTGTCTCAGGAATTTAGACGAATGAGAGGTACAATCTAGTGGGTAGCAATACAGTTATCAGAAGGCTTGAATCTTGACATTCTGGGAGCAGCTGTGAAGCTCCCTTAACCCTATAGAATTCGTTTATAAAAAAAAAACATTAAGATCACTTCATTAATTGTGTTGTAGCGCCTACGAGGGGAGGCCAATTGTGTCCTGCAACTATCACTGTGGGACGTCATCATCAGCGAATGTACAGTAACGACCCGTCGGAAGTATCACCCACTGTTAGTTAGACGACCTGCTAGAGGTTTCGGGCTCACTGCAGTGCACAAAGAAACCGCCTGAGGTGGGTGCAGGCAGTAAGGATAATAGGCCCACTATGATGAAAAGGTGTCATCTTCCTCCGTGTATTCAGATGTAACTTCTGTTTCTGTACCTGTTTGTCTTTGTTGACTTTATGCTCTGAGAATTTCACTGATTTTTTGTTTGTTTGTTGTGTTGATCCAGTTGTTAAGTAAGGCCTATTTAAACGTGACGTTACATTGTGGGGTAGTGTACAGTTGAGACATTGAGTATAGAACGTTCTGTTTTAATTCGGAACGGAATATTTTTTTTCTGAAAACGATGTGAACTACAGGTCCTTCCAGCTAAACGACGCGCACTTTACAGGTACCTATTTCAAAGCGGAGAATTTTGTAGTGACTTTTTAATTTTTTCCCTTTGAAATGCTGAACATTTTTAGAGTGAATTCCAGGGTCCATTTCTGAAGGTGCTAGTCCTACGAAATTTATTGTGTAATATGAACTTTAGAACAATTGGAGGCTGCTTAGAGATATTGGTGAATTTGTCGGATTAGGATTTCGCTGTCGAACAGCCTTGTGTTCTTTCGTCCCAAAGGTGATTAGAAACTAATCACCAAAATACCATACTGAAGTAGCTTTATGTTCAACACCTAACGAAAAGTGAAGTGGATGCACAACTGATGACTACTGCATTCATTCAGTTATCTGCATCAGAATTTCCAGCAGCATCTTTGGGTGTTAGGTAATCTAGCTAGAGCTGATCTGATATGCTTGGGGTAGTAGGTATGATGTATAAAGTGCTGTACGGTGGTACATGATTTGCACATCACTGCATTCGTACCAACGGCACCTAAAAATCTGGCTCGTTGAAACCCTTAGCATACAGTGGCTTCTTCGGAGCTCAATGTTTAGTGCTTTTTTAACATTGCTAACTTGTAACAAATAGCTGGGATGATATTTACTCTTTCCCTTCACTCTATTCGTTTCCTCTTCTTTCGAAATCTATAAAGCAGTTATTTTGTGCAACTCAGTTCAACTGTTGGTGCCCAAGCAGTCGCAGTCCCTGCTGCTTACTTGGGATGCTTCCACCCAGTTGAGGAACTTACGTGTTGCATGCGACGGGCTGTGGGGCGTAAGGCTGTGTTAGTTAGGTTTGCTCATCATAGGTTGCGGGAGGCTACGGCGCCGAAGGAACTGTACTGTAGAATTACCTTGGCCTTAGCTAGGCTCTCAGGAGGCCTTCTTTTGTGCCCACTTTGCTTTCTTCCATTTCTTACTCCTACTGATTTTACGGTTTTCTCCTGATGTTTTTCATTTTCCTTGACCTTTCGCCCTCATGCGCGTTGATCACATGTGAAAGCCCCACGGGTAGGGGTTCCATGTTTCCATGGTCATACTGCGTCACGTTTTCTACTTTCTTCGTTTCCCTTTTCTTCTTCTTCTCTGCGAAGGAACTATTGTGTCGGAACTGAAACTAATACTGTGTTGTCTATCTCAGGGCCTCTGAGTCGTTAGCGAGATTCGTTCATCGATAGCAACGCTATCCATTGGCGTTGGAAAACGAGGCCATTATAAATGTATTGTACTAGTCACGTTCTCGTAGTTGCCTCTTTTTATAGGAGAGCAAACTATATTCTATTGTATTTTAGGTTGTTTCCTCTTTTCCAATAAAATTATTAGTATTATTTTCGACCAGACACTACATCACACCATATTCATGGTGTACTCTATGTTGACACCAATCATTTGTGTTCGGTCTTGCATGCATTTTTCATTGGAAACTCTGCCTCTGCCTGTCGGAACTTCGTTGCCTAGCAACACACGTACATTACCCGTTTCCTTACATCATATTCCCTCAGATATATGATTTCAGTGTTAAAATTTCTGACTATTTTTTTTTTCGTAGATTTGGGGTAGCTCACTTCCTGGAAACACACACAAAAAAAATCAAATAAAATCTTATTCGACGCTGGTACGCGTATGCAATATTTTTTTCTGCCTGAAGTGTTTTCAGCTACTAGCTACCGTCTGTTAAAGTATAGACGAAATGCAAATCATGAACTAGAAAAAAGTTTGTTTTTAGACATCCAGAACTGATGGCGATCATTGTTTGAGGAGGAATAATTATTGCCGCTCTTATCCCGCGCCATTTTGTGCTGCCCGCAGCCCTGCGGCCCTCTTCTGGTCAGAAAGTTTTCGGTGGGGAGTTTTGCCGCCCTGTGGTTTTTTCTTATAAAAACTAATAATTAGGACTGTGACAATATACTTTTAGAGAAATGCTTTTTATGCTCTAATACTATGCTTTTCATGCTCTAAAATATGCTTTTTATGCTCTAAAATATGCTTTTTTTGTTTTAAAATATACTTTTTTGCTCTAAAAATATGCTTTTTATGCTCTAAAAATATGCTTTTTATGCTCTAAAACTATGCTTTTCATGCTCTAAAATATGCTTTTTATGCTCTAAAATATGCTTTTTTTGCTCTAAATATGCTTTTCTTGCTCTAAAATATGCGTTTTATGCTCTAAAATATGCTTTTTATGCTCTAAAATATGCTTTTTATGCTCTAAATATGTTTTTTATGCTCTAAATATGCTTTTCATGCTCTTAAATATGATTTATACGCTCTAAAATATGCTTTTTTTGCTTTAAAATATCATTTTCATGCTCTAAAATATGCTTTTTAAGCTCTAAAATATGTTTTTATGCTCTAAAATATGCTTTTTATGCTCTAAAATATGCTTTTGATGCTTATTATGCTCTAAAATACATAGGCTATGCCTATCATTTTTTCGCTTTCCAATCTACATCATGATTTCTCAGAATAAGAAAGGAATATCCCTTTTAAGGAGATAATTTTATAAAATATAGAAAAACGCTAGGAATAAAGTACACCTAAATAACTTTGAACATACCATGCACTATATATTAATTGTACCTACTTTACGGTATCATTAACTAAAATGAACGGTATCCTTAACATTGCTCTAGATATTCCTGTATACGGTATAGAGCATGCGAAGCACCAAATATTAAGGTATGACTATTTCTTGATAAATTTCTGAATGATAGTGATGCACTGCTTTTTTTAGATTCTAATATACCCAATCTCACTTTTCATTTACCAATGTGCAAGGAAATTAGTGCAAAAATACTTCTCCTGGAGTTGTAGCCCTATATATAGCTCTTTATACTAATGTTCTACTTTATACCACTCACTAAAATTTGCATTTAATATCCGAATCAACTTCTTCCAAATCATTAAAATCAATCTTGCGTTAAGATTCCGTTTCTTTACTTTGGGCATATGCTGTCTCAAGATCTGAACTGTAACTTTACCCGGTCCTCACACAATGACCGTAATATGACTTGGTTTGTTCCAATAATGTAAAAAATTAACTACGTAAAATCCGAAGAAGAAATCCACATTTAATCCATTGACTTTATATTTTCATTAATCATTATTAACGATTCATTAATATTATAATATCATCCATACATTTATAACAGCTGCTTCTGTATAATATTAATGTATATTTATCTACCATGTGTATGTGGGTAACAGCATACGATTTGAGCAACGATAATATTCTCTATTTGATGAGCATATTTTTTTTCGGAAAAAGAATATGCTTATTTTATGAGAATAAAAACATATGCTCTAACAGTAAAATATGCTCAAGAATATGCTTTTATGCCTAAAGCATATTGTCTCAGCCCTACTAATAATCACTGAAAAAATGTTATCTAATTGCCAAATTTGCCAAATTAAATGGTTATAAAGATTAAATGTACAAAAGATATTACCTCTAACTTTTATTTGACCTCCATTACCTCCTTTAAAATTTCTTTCTTTCTCACCGGTAGCAACTCTATTCTCAAACCTGTAGATTTTGTCAAGCAACAGGAAGTGCGGTTGACTTCCACTTTCGGAAATTATACAGAACATCACGCCACATACTTGTACAATCGCTTATAGTTCTTCACGTCACTACTACTCTCTTATCACTCACTACTGTAATATGATGTGAGGAACACTTCCAAATATCTTGTCTCAGATTCAGAAAAACTCAGCACTTTGTGGCGAAATCGTTCCCCAAGCACTTTATCAAGAACGTTCATGAAAATTCCTCGCTTAAAAATATTTTATGGACCTCAGATGGACTTAAAATTAAAATTAGATGGAGCCCAATACGTTCTTCTTTCAATACCTGGTGCTCTTGATAACGCCGAGGTTTTGCAGCTTACCCTCCTCACAACGGCGAGACCGTCTCCAAAAGCCCACCACTCTCACCAACACTGATAAACAAACACTCCCCATATCTCTGGAGCTTCTCCCTGAAATCATCTTCCAATTCCGAAACGTGGTGCGACCGAATTCAATCAGACCACCTAGATGACTGTCACATTTTCAGAAGTCCCGATGACTGTGCCAAGAGTTTGTTCAGTAAATACTGTAAGTCAGGCAGTCTCTCATCCTTGCCAAGAATTTTACCTGGTCTGTGTCAGCTAAATTAAACATTCCGCTTTCATCGTTGTTCTGAAAATTTTGCAAACGTATCACGTAGAAATTCATGGTATTTGCCCTAGGTTAAATATGTAAATGCACACTGTGTTTCTAATTTTAAAATATTTTTTATCTCTAAGGTAAAAATTCTGTTGAACCAACGTCTCTCTTTGCAGAAAATTATGTTACAGAGGAACACCTAAAAGGTAGTCGTTCATTTTGTCTCACTTTGCGAAGAAGTTGGTTTCAAGATGACAAGTTCTTCAGTAGGCTGGTACACCTACATTTGAAAAATATTTTCCTAAGCCACCACTTAACCCTATCCGTTACCAATTTTTTTCAGCCTCTTGAACGCCAAGGCGGTACAAATTTGTACCGCCCACTAAAAATGCTCATAACTTTATCAGTATCAGAATTTTTTTCAATAGTCATTTATTCAACTATTCTTTCGCCTATTTAATTAAAAAAATAATGCCTCAGAGTAGTTTTAATGTCAATTAAATTCGAATATAAGAAAATATCTCAGGACAGTATCTCCGGTAGCACATCTGCCGCAATTTTCATTCTTTCACAAGCTGAACGTATAATCGCTTCTATTTTTCATTTCTAGCCTTGTTACTGTCTTTTAGTGATAATCTTGAAAGTTCTTTTTGTATAAAAAGAAAATCTATACGGAAATATTATCATCTAATTTTCTAAAATATTTATATTTATCTATATTTTTAGCTGTAATGTGCGGGTATATTACAATTTTATTGATAGTCATGTTCAATTGAGAAAAGTCACGGAATTTTGGGCGCTGAATATCATTGGGAGCAGAACTGTGACCGAAAAACGATAGGGCGGTACAATTTTGTCCCGCCTTGTAGCAGATAGGGTTAATAACCACTCTACCACTTAAATTTTATTACACCTTTCTGCTAGTCACTCATTAAAGCTTTAGTAACTGATTCCCAAGAGATGGCGCTGCATACAGTCTACGCTTCTGCACACTCCCCGTTTCGGAGGTCTTTCTTTTACGAATGTTATCTGTTCTTGAAATTTCTGGTTGAGGGGTTTTGCTATACTTGCATGCACCACGTCCCTTCTGACCCGTGGGCACTGTCTACAAGTGTGAATCTGCGCACTAATCGCTGTCTCCCCATTTAGTACTAAGACTGGATACCTAGACCAGCTAATGATATGTTAGGCACAGCATCCAACTGCGATAATAAATTAGTTTTCTTTCTGTGTTTGCTCTTCGCACTGCATGATGGCTTTCCTCGTGAACATAGTTAGGTCCATGTTGCCCTTCATGAGAAAATTTACTATATCGTAAACCTGAATGTCTAAAACTGAGACAATTAGAAGCACTTCACTGAAAAATGTTACTAGCATAATTTCATATAGGTTAACAGCTAAAAGATTCCAGAATGACTCAAGAATCTGAGAAAAGATTGATGTTTTTCAAATATGACAATGGTATGAATTTTGAAATGAATACTACATTAAAAATGTTTAGTATTCACAATATTAACAAGTTTACCTTCGAGTATAGTTTGCTATTTAGCTTACACGAGATCCTCGTGGGTTGAGTAATTCTTTGTCATTTTTTGTTTTTTCTTGCAATTCTCCTCAGGTGTCTTCAAAACAGCTGCCAAAGTTTGTGTTACAGGCTTACAGCCAAAACTGAACTTTTGGCTTTTTAAAGACAGCTGCAGACGATAGCCTTTTGTCCTGTGTTTTGACTTCACCGCGTTCGAATATTTCATTGTGTCTATGCAAAAACAACTGTGTGTTATCAAAAGTTTTGATAAACTGTTAGTCGTTATATCCGCGGGCTAAGCAAGTGTCGCTAAAATAGTTCCCAGTGACTTTTATCATTTTTAGCTATCGGCGACTCAGAAAGGAGAACACTTTTTTGTTTTTGACACAACACAATTCATTGGAACACTGAGAGGTGAAAACACGGGACAAAAGACTATCGTCTGCTGCGGACTTGAAAAAAAAAAAAGTTCGCTGTCGCCATTTTTATTGCTCTTGCAGCCAGACCGCACGGCCGCGTGTGACCACTTCTGTATCTTTTTCTCAACGTTTTCACCTCTGTTCCGCAGTCGACCCGCGGATAATGTGAGTGTACGAATTCCTGTATAAAAATTGATAAATGACTAAAATGAAACGGACATTCCATAAAGTTGATGTCCAAGAAATAAAAGATGAGCCCTTCATAGTTCGGCTGCCCTGTGAACCTCTGTCTGTTGTACAGGACGCCACGTTGGACAAGCGAAAGCTTGAAAATTCTTCAATTCTTTGACCAGCTCCTCTCTTCAACATTTCCTTCTTAGAAATGCAATATTGGCCGTAATAAAAGGAACGGAAACAACACCGACGTAGAACAGTTTACTACTTGGAAAGTAATGAACGCTAATGAAATTTTCACCAAATAAATATTAGGTCATAATGCATATATTTATTATAAAGTAACAAGATTTGACACTACAGTTATTCTAAAAAAATCAAGACGAAAAGATACGAAGGAACTCAGATTTAGCTAAAAGTTAAGGGATGATCCTGGAAATTAGCGATTGTGTACAAAATGGCAATAAAATCTAATATTTTTGGGAGTGCAAAAGGTGAATGACTGGAATAAGCTCGGGGGGAAGGGGGGTCCTAATATCAGTGCTGGTACAGTCGGACGGTCATGGAATGTCGTTGGCTGCAGTGGTGTACACTGGACAGTCAGGGGAAAAACGTCTGTTGTGAATTGCGGTGAGAAAAACTGCTTCCATCCTCCCACCGTTGGCGGAAGGAGTGTACAGTCGCGGAAAAAACGTCAGTTGTGAACTGTAGTGAGGGGAACGGCTGAAGTCATTATGTTGAGGCTGTGATTAGCTTTATAAATGTAAAGAGACTTTAAAGTTTTAAGTTCTATTGGATTGAAGAAATCGATAATGGAGAAGTATTTTCTGCTAATGGGATGGTTGTTTAGCTCTGCACGAAGATGAGGAGCTGAATGTGAAGGTTTTGCTAGTGGTAAACCTGTTCTACTGGATACACCGAAATGTTGGTCAATGCAGGCTTTGTAATGCTGTCCAGTGCTGCCCACATACGAAGCTTGGAAACTTCTGCAATCGTACCTGTAGACAACACCGGATAGCAACGGTGTGGGGGGGGGGGGTTGTCCTTATATTTAACATAGGATCCTGTGGTTAATGTGTTTTTAAAAGAGAACCTAAAGTTTATATGCGGATAGGCTTCGGAGAGGAAAGTTTTCAGAGAGTTAACTGTAGCGGCGGTGATTATGCTGTAGTACGGGAGATAGTGGAAAAAGTCTAATTTACGAACTGTAGGTTTAGTAATCATTTGGGAGTGTACAAGGTGACTGCAGTTAAGCCAACGACGTTCCCTGACTGCCCGACTATACCAGCACTGATATTAGGACCTCACCCCCCCCCCCCTCGAGCTTATTCCAGTCTTTAATCTAATACTCTACGAACATCCCCTTATTTTCAATGACTTGCCTGTATCGTCGACCACTTGACCTAACTAGAATACTCTGAGAGCGCATACCTCCGCCAAGCGAGGCAACGGTAACGAAAAATTCACATTGGCTTTGAAACCATGATTTTGTTTATATAAACTGCAAAATCTAATAATTTGTACTTTTTGATAGTATTAACAGTTTCTGCAACTGTCTGGAAGATCCGTTCATAACTTTCTGAGTTATGCGGCTACAAAACATTATGACAAACATAAGTCAAACATACAAACGAACCAACCGATGTACACCAAAATTTGATCAATTATGCCTTTTAACATTACTGACAACTGCTGTGAATTTCATGCAGATCCATTCATTACTTTTTGAGTTATTGCGCTAACAAGCGCAAAATCAGACTCAGCAACAAACACGATCGAACAAACAGATCACCACAAAAATTTGATCATTTACTCTTTGTAATATATCTAACAACTCGTGTACATTTTAGGAAAATCTCTCCGTTACGTTTTGAACTCTGGCATTGACAGAAATGAGGCAGACAAACAAACATACGGATGAACGGATCTTCACCAAAAGTTAATCATCTGTTCGTCCTAACATACCTAACAAACAATCCCTATAAATTTTAGCAAAATCCGTCGATAACTTTTTGAGTTATCTTGATGGCAGACAGACAGAAAGACAAACAAACAGTTAGAAAGACAGACAAAGAGACAGACAAACCCGCCGAAAACAGAACCTCCTTGGCGGAGGTAATTAATGTCCTGCAAAAATCATCAGTTCTTCCCTGCCATTCTTTTTGCAATAAATTTCATAAACGATCTTGTATTTTGTGGGTTTCATTTCCTAGTCCTCTCTCCGACAATTATTACTGCAATACATATTCTCTAGGGTTCAGGTCGGGGCTCTTGGGTGGCCAGTTCATCAGGGTAGTTTCTTCTTTAAAACAAACCATAATATTTTTAGTACTTGGAAAGGTGTAAAAGGGGTATACATAACGGCTAAGGCTGCCATTTGTAAATCTCTGCATTGATTGTGCCCTTAATACGAATGATGGAGCCAACTCCTGCGGAAGAAATCATTCCCCACAGTAACACACTGCCCCCACCAAATTGACTGTTTTCTTGACACATTAAAGCGACAGTCTGTCACCTGTTTTCAGTGTATGTAAAGTTTGCTGCCAGAACCAGACAAGTTAAACTTGGATTCGTCACTGGAATGAATTGCAGCCCAGTGTGCGTCAGTCGAAACAACATGTTTTCTTTCAAACTCCGGACGTGCTTTAAATTTTCATTTCGCTTTGAAACGAGAGGCTTTATAGCTGGAACACGGCAATGCAATGTTGCATTTTGTATCATAAATTTTCCTGGAGATGCTATTCGTTATTTCATCACTAAATTTGGGGGAAATTGGAGAAGCACTTTCAAAACGGCCCGTTGCACATTGTAACAATTTTTCGATTTTCTCTCTGTGTTGTTTTTGGAGGTCTATCGGTTTTTGCTCTTGCATCTAGGGTTTATTTGTGTATTACTTGCTTATTAGTTTAGACATACGGACAATATCAGCAATTTAATTTCTGAAATGTACTTTTTTCTTGCTGCTTGGCTATAATGAGTTTTTTGCTGCAAGGAAGATGGTTTTACGTATTGAAGTCGGCATTTTGCTTCAAACTTGTTTCAATGATGTGTGAATTCCGTCTTTAATTCCGAGATGCTCGATTTATTGTTTTAAATGAATTAAGCAAAATTTTGGAATCGTTCCTCAACTTTTTGCCAGGTCTGATTTCCTTCGTATGCTTTCATTTGAAATATTTTAAGAAAACTATTGATATTATCTTGTAACTTTGTAATTAATTAATTTAAGCATTATGAGCTAATGTTTAGTTGGTGGAAGTTTTATTAAGTATAAATATTTAGGTGAAAACTATAGTTTTAAAAGCCGTTTTTACTTAAAAACAGTTACAAATGCAGTTACAGTTTACAAATGCTGATTCCTATTTTATGGCATCCTTTGACATAGAAAACTTGCTTACTAACATACCGCTTACTGAAACCATTAATATATGTCTTAATCAACTGTACCATAATGCTTCACATGTGCTAGGACCTTCCCGTCTGTATTTTAAATCATTACTAGAGCTAGCAGTCCTCAATTCTTTTTTCCTTTTTAACAGCAAATACTACAAGCAGTTAGAGGGTCTAGGCATGGGTCTACCGCTGGCCCCAACATTTGCAAATATCTTTATGTCCTACTATGAAAGAAATTGGTTAGATAAATGTCCATCCGATTTTAAACCTGTCTTTTATCGTAGATATGTCGATGATACTTTTCTTTTATTCCGTGACAGATCTCATGCTTTAAAGTTTCTTAATTATCTGAATGGAAAGCATCCAAATATACATTTCACTATAGAACAAGAACAAAATAATGAATTATCGTTTTTAGACTGCCGCATTTCTAGAGAAAAGAATCATTTTATTAGCTCTGTTTACCGTAAGCCAACCTTTTCTGGCTTGGGACTGAGTTTTTTTAGTTTTTGTAGTTTCAAGTTTAAAATCAATAGCATTACAACTCTTTTCTCACGAGCATATGCAATTAGTTCGAATTTTACTGTTTTACATTTGAGTTTGAATTTTTAAAGAATTTTTTCATACAAAACGGGTTTCCTGTGCAGCTAATTCAGAAACAAATTAGAAATTTCCCGAATAAAAAATACGTATCCGCTGCTTCTGTACCGACTGTTAAGAAGAAGAAACTTGTTGCCACTATTCCATATTACGGCCAACAATCAGAGACCCTTAGACGCGAGCTTGTTCAGTTAGTAGGCAGATATTTTAGTTTATTGACTTGGATGTTATTTTAGTAAACAATTTCAAACTAGGTTTGATTTCTAGGTATAAAGAAACTCTTCCAGCCGGCATGCTCTCGTCCATTGTGCACAAATACTGTTGTCCCCGGTGTGGATCGGAGTACGTGGGAAACACTACCCGTACTTTACGAACGAGGACGTTAGAGCATGCTGGCAGAAGTTTTAGAACCGGTTCAATTTTAGCCCATCCTCCAAATTCCTCCAT
>LQNS02278094.1:39460943-39476833 GCA_001587735.2 Parhyale hawaiensis | reverse complement strand
CATTGCAAAGCTCAAACCTAGCCTCAATGACCTGCAGTCATCGCATCCTCTCCAAAATTGTAAATAGTTAGGTTCATCTTTTAGTTACATTCTGTTACTGCCCCCTCTTTATGTCATTGGTGTACAGCCCTTAGATGTATATTTTAACAGTCTCTTAATTGTATATTTCAGCTGCTGATGATGGCCGAAGAGCCGAAACGTTCAGTTTTTAAGTTAAAATGGCTTTGAAAACTATAGTTTTCCCCTTAATATTTATACTTAAGTTGTGTAGAGCGGTGCAACCTAACCTAATTAAGTTTTATTATAAGATTCATTCAGTAGTTACTGAGTAATAAACTGATTTATGTCGGTTTTGTTCCGTTCTTTATAGTTATTATGGCCGCTACTGTACATACCTGCCTCCCAGATCTTTTCTCGACAGCTCTGGAATTCTTATAGCTTCATCCTGTGTTATATCACTCATGGATTATATCGAAATGTCTTTCTTAACTAGTGATCTGTTGTTTAATAAGTACGCACTTAATTTACCTCTCAGTCAAGCATACTTTCGTTTCCTTGTTTATGCACTTGTCTGAATCGTATGTTGACTTCGTTCTATGTTTTAAAAAGTAGGTACAAAACTGGTTTAAATTTACGGATCTTTAGTTCCGTATGCGTAATAATTCTCTATCTACCAAACCCCTCTAGCGTCTGTACCTCTATACTCTTGAAAGCTGTGACTCGTTCCATTTAGTTTTCTGGTAGATGCATTCGGGCCCTGAGTTGCAATGGCGACAAGGTCATTATATTTCAAGACAGCCTAGTCATCTCAGTGACAAAACTTTATTGCTCTTTACAAGCACGCTAATGACCTAAATTGTTTCGCAGTAATTCCGGCGTCATGGAAAAGTGCCCAAGAAAGCAATAGTGGTATCAGCGGTTCCGCTTAACTGCTTTTTGCTGCGTCCGAACTTTCTCTCAAAGACACAAAAAACGTCTTCTACTGAACTTGTCCAAAGGAGAAAGGTTCACGCTTTTTGCTTCTAATGCCAGAGCCACTCGTCAACGCGAATTATAGCGATTTGGGGCCTATTTGAGAAAGACTTGTTCCGTCCCTTCAGTACCGGCACCTCCGAAAACTTTCGGTGAGATTATCCCAGGTGCATTAAACACCACAACAAATTTTCACTAGTGTTTCCTGCTCCTTCAGTAGAATCCCTGCAATGGACCGTGCTCTGACTTCCTAAACTTCCGCCTACTCTGATATGAAAGGAGCTAATAGTATGTAGTTTCATTTAAAAAGTGCTGTCTCTTGTTCTGGACCAAATATTTTTCGTCTCTGGTGAATGTCTAGCGGTAATCATAATTAAGTACTTGCTTGTATATTGACAAATATTGACGTTGCACAACAGAAGTAGCAGTGTCTTGAAATAGACGCACGTCGCTGCCAAGTAGCTTTGGCCATCGCTATAATTTTTACGGTTCTTTCCCTTAGTGTTTGCTTCTTTCGTGCATCTCTTTTTTTTTTACAACGACAGAGTACAAAATATACTCTCATCCTGGAAATCGGTGCCGTTCAAGAGCCATACTAGTGCCGCAATAACTGCAGGTAAGCCGTTTAGGGTCTGGTAGAAGGTTGTTTTGGAGTTGGGATTTTCTGCAATTCCAGCAAAACAAGGTTCCAGAATTACTCATTGCCACTAGCCGCAATTGCATTATTCCAAACTGGTGTTCTTGCCGCTGCCTCTTTCGGCGCCTGCTCAACTCTGTTTAGCGGCCCTAGTGGCTGTACCACTTGGGAAGGCGCCGAATTTCAACTGGGCAATTTGTCGAGATAAGAGTATTTGGTGTCCCAGCGACCACATGCAAGTTTTTCTATTCACTTTCGTGTATCTAATTCGAGGATCAAAGGATGAAGCTCCTCCGGCTTTATTGCTTTCTCTTAAGAAAATACACATTATATCACTGGAGAGTCAGTGTGAAGATAGAATAGTGCCGAGCATACGCAATCGTAGCGGTCATTATTTACCCCCGCAGCACTTCCATTCCGAAAAGGGCAATTCAGGCTCCCACCTAGCACGAAACTTCTTCATTCAGGATAAGGAGAGGAGCTTGTTGACAAGAACGTGGAAAGCTAGGAAGACCAGCCGAAGAATTTATTTGAGGAAAGAAGACGTTGCTTCGGGTCATCTTGGAAGCATCTTTAGGGTCACTATTAGGAAGCGAAAGTCACGTAATTTATTGGTGCTTGTGGTATGAGGAAAATCCAGGTATATTTAATTTTACTGTCAGGGATTTCGTTGGGGTATTTATAGCATAGTGATAGATTTTTGAACGTAAGCTGACTTGGAAAGTGCTGACTCGGTTTTGTATAGCTCCCAGCATGGAGAGAAACATGAAAACTGGTGAAACGTAGGTATCTTTTATTAAAATTATGTGTTTATTGCTCAATTTAATACTTCTAGTATATTTAACGAATATTACACCTTTACACCTTTATTGTTTCCAATTCAACATTATACAGTTTAAGAACATTTAACAAAATTAGAAACCAAAACTGAAAACAAACCCTTAAAAAGTGCTGTGCACTTATTGGGCACAGAGCATTCAAATGTCATTATAATTGCGTATACAACAGTCCCTAAATTCTGTTTTAAACATCTGGTGATTCATTGGCTGTATAAGATCCTCTGGCAGCTGATTAAAAATTTTGACGCTTTGAAAGACAGTAAATCGTTTTTCAATTTCCAAACGAGTTACGGGCAAATTGAATTTATTACCTCGAATATTATACTGGTCTGTTCCTACCAATTAAACGACTAAAATGGCTTTCGAAGTAAGAGTTCTCACCAGAAATGGTCATTCGCAGAAATGAGGTTGAAGACATATTAAAAATGAAACTGAGTTATTTATTTCTGTGTTTGTAACATAAACACTAACCAGATATTGCTACAAGAATTTGATATTTTCTGTCAAGCAGAGAGTTATATTGCTGAAGTTGGAGACTAGTGGAATTTTGTTAGAATTCCTTATTAACTCCTAGCTACGCTATCTTAATCAGGGCATTGGGAATGAGTCCAAGTGATCAAATGGCAATGTTGAGATGTTGTCACCGTTGATTTTTACTCAACTTTTTACTCTTTTTTTGTTTCATTTACTCTAAAATTTGGTACCTTAATCCTCGAGTTTGTATTTTCATTTGTGTCCTCAAAATGAGTGTATTTACACATTTCCGCCTTCACATGCGTTGTTTGTACTGTACAGAGATGAAACATTGGTCAAAACTGACCATCTGGGCTTCAGCTGTTGTCAATTTGAATAAATATTTCGATCACTGCATGAATTCCTCTCCTTATTTCATTTGCCAGAGTTAGTCCTAATTTGTGGTTACATCGGCCTAATAAAGAACCCAGTGATGGTCTTAGCAATTGAATTCTTTTCCCAGACGATAGCAGATCGTAACATGTGAAATTAAGCGTTAGTCTTAACCCTTGTGCTGTTATCGCACTCTCCACTACTATACTTCTGTAATCAGTAACATCAACCGTGCTGTACAGCACGAGGGCACGTAATGTATGAAAACTGGATTTAAACTGTGATCATTCCGAGGTTGTATGAAAGCAATAGAATACAGTGGCTATTAATGTGCAATTCCGCTTAGCTGAATGAAGGAAGAGCGCTGTGCACGCTGTCTATAGGATGATATCCTATCGTGTTTTTATAGTCTGAAGTTTGTCTATCATATTTTCTGCTATGAACATCACGCTCTGCATGTGCATCGTCAGTACGGGTCAAGAGTTTGAAACATGTACCGCAGAATGACACTGACTGTGACAAATATTCTCTATCTTGTTTGTCATATTTTAGCCCCGCTTTCACCTGCAGCAGATGTTGGCCCGCTTTTCACCCAATTGAGACAGCCCGAACTATGACTCAGGGAAAGTGTACCGGGCGCCCAAGGTAGGCCGTGCGTCGTAACAATTTCAGCTCAACTTATTTATCATCTTATGATGTGAGCTCCGTAAAAAGTATGGCTAACCTTTTGGAATCATAGTGTTGACAAATGCTTTAGGCATTTTCAGAGCTTTTCAGTGCTGTTTAAAATTACTGCTGTACATCAAGGCGGTGCACTCGAGATTAATTCACGTGTATAGAAACGCCCTAATTTTGCTCAAGATCATATAAGAATTTAATCCTGAATTCCACACAATTTCTGAGCTGTCGCTGTATTACAGCATAACAAATTGAAGATTGCAGTTGTATTACTGCTGGTACTGTATGCCCCACATTCTTCCTCTATCAACTCGTTCGTTCCTCACGCTTGGTTTATCGCAAAGCGTCGGTTGGTCGGTCTGTACAGTTCCGCTCAAGTCTGTATAGAGAGCAGGTACCTTGACAGTGAGAGCGCCGCCCCTAGCTCGCCGTACAAGGTTTTTCTTCCTGCGTCTCGACAAAAATCTCGATACTGGGTTCGTTTTAGGCAGTGAAATCTGAAGCTCCTGCTCTAGTGCATAGAGTTGCGTTTGCCTACCGTAGTAAACGGGAAATACTAACGATGTCCTATGAGCTTGTTTTTGTCAAATGCTGCTGCTTCTGCTTTCATCGTTGACAACAGATAGGATGTTGTTACTATATTATTTTGTAGGCTAGTATTGAGGTCTGTGCTTTAAGGATATCATAGAATGGAAATTATATATATAATTCAAAGACTTTTCATACAATGAAATGGTAATTAATATTGATCTGACTTCTGACTCTTTTTAATTCATCATAACACAAATTTAATTTTTTTAGCTCAATTTCTACTCGGTGTCGGTATCGCCATCTACAAGTCAGTTCTTGAATACAATCAAAAGTGAGCTAATTTTACATTAACATTTTGTGATTATAGTACTAATGAAATGAATATTTTTCAATGAGTAGTATTGCACTTGAAAAGTGTCTGTTCATCTCGCAGGCACAGTACCAGAGAAAACATCGTCTACGTAACGTAGTCCAAACTTTGCATGTAAAATATGTACCTATTATAGAATTATATTCACACAACCTTTGATCATACTTTCTTCTTTCATTTTGTTGGTCATGATGCACAATAATATTGAAGTACTTCCACTGCTTACCCCAACAAATAGTTTTTGTAAAAGTTATAAGGGTAGTCTCAAATGAAATATGATATGAGATTTCTATAAAAAAAAAAAACAGGAATTTTGCCATATTCGAATATAGTCACACCTATCATAATTATTTACGAAACCTTTATGGGTAAGACCATTATAACAATGAAGGGATAATTTACAACAATTCGTAAACTGCGTTATTTCACCATTAGCCACAGTCAGATCAACGTGGTGAAGAAAAAAGAGTTAAGTATAGATTGGGATTAAGAATTATTAACGCTCACAAGAATGATAAGTGTTATAACGTAGTATCCAAAGAATTTGTGCTGCCTGTATCAACCACTCAAATTGTGAAGTAAAGCTATGCAGCATGAAAGTTTTCACGCTATTGAGAAATGTGAAGAACTACAAAAAAGCAAAAAGCTATCAGCTATAATGGCCACAAAAACAGTGCGAGAAGTAAGTAGCGAGCTGAGAACTTCTCCTGAAACAATTATGAATCATTTGAGCACCTCTGGCGAAGAAATTTTTAGATCAGCATTACGTAGAATATTAAAAAAGAAAGGACTCAATGCTGCAGGTCAAGTGAGGAGCCGCTGTGTTATTGCTAAGTTACGTTAGAGCGTGTTTGTCCTAGGGTAAAGTGCCAAAGGATACTTGGATGATTCTGCTAACTTCTAGTCATCAGGACTGTGGTCGTATGAGACAAAACTGGAGATTTTCAGTCACAGGGATGTTGCTTCTGCTTGTAGGAAAAAAGGGGTGTTTTCAACCAAATGAAAAGAAACACTGTTTCACAGGGGGAACGTAGTGACGACCGGGCAGGAGCTAAATGTTTTGAGTTTGCTTCTGAGCATATGGAGCCGGAAAGCTTGTAGCAAAGGGAATTATGAAACAAGCAAAGTACATCAAAGTGTTGCGTGAAAATATCTCACATCTTATTGAATTGCTTCTTTTGGGACCCAACTGAATTCTTCACCAGGCTATTGGTCAACAGCACACGGTCAAAAAGCTAAAAATGTCTAGTAGATAGATAAAAATTTGCTTTGGAGTGGCCATACTAAAGCCCAAATTTGAATCCAGCAGGCAATTTTTAAAGATTCTTCAAGAAAATTTTTAATGCAAAGCAGTTCAGAAATTATATAATGAATTTACCGAAGAGGAATTAATCATTTTCGTACTGTTGTTTCTAAGAACTTAGTAGTAAACATTAAAAGACGTCTGGGTGCAGTATAACAGCCAATAAAGGCTCTACAGATTTAATATCGCGAATTTCCTATTTTTGTTAGATATTTCTTGGAGATAAAATTCTTTCATTTTCAACTCTATTATATATTTTATTCGCTTATATCACTTTTCGAGTGAATAATTGAAATGTCGTAATAAAATGTAGAGGTGTGATTGATGTCGAGTACAGCTCGATGTTCCCTCTGTACGAAAACTCTTTCATTAAAGTCAGGTTGTCGAATTTGTTTTTAACGTTTAGTTCGTCTTTGGTATAACCTTTTAGGAGCGATGAAGCTGATGTTCGGGTATAAGTACTCTGTCGGCTTAGAAAAAAACTTCTTCCCTTGCTGATTATTCCCCTAATGCTTCATCGTTCGGTACTATAATCTTAATCATTATCTCTCTCCTGTCGTATCCAATAAATTTATAAAACTAATACAAAATTTACCTATTTTGTCTCCCTATTGTAACAATTATAACTGCAGCTCCCGGAGCATACGTGAGGATATGTATAGTTTTCACCGTGCCTCTGTGTGTCCGCCCGAACTTCTGTCAGGGAAGTGTCAATACGGTCCCCATCTCGGCATTTCTTCTATGCAGAGTCACTCTCATTTTTTGTCTGGGCCTACTGTGAAAGGTTTCTGCCAACTGTGGTCCACCCCCGTGATAGATCTTCAGTATGCCGTATCTCGTCCCCTCAGGTGGGATTTGTGGGTTGCCGACCGGGATATCCAGAAGTGTTTACAACGTTGGTTCTCGCTTGTACAGAGCTAGAGAGTATTCGTCACTGTGAGGTCCTTACGCCTTTTTTCTCCTATTCTCGTGATGCGTGCATAGTCATTCGTGTAACATGCCAACGTTTTGTTTCCCCAGAAAAAAAACAATGAATGCTTGGACTGTCTTCGATGAACCTCAGTTTTTAATTAAGGCACCGCCATGCAGGTGTGCGTGATAATTTTTCTGCTCACACCAGTGCAGGAGCGTGGAGAGTTGGCAGCGAGTGATAGAATTCTAAAGAGACGTATTCAACTTACCTAATATTCAGTGGCAGAGCCAAGGGGGCTTGAGCCCTTCAATAATGAGCCAAGCCCCGACTTAGCTCCAGCCTCACGATATTGCTAACATGTAACCAACATAAATGCATCATCTCATAGCAACTTCAGCCTCTCCATATTGTACTCTAGCGTTCATCCCCTCAACTCTCCCAATGCATAAGTCCTGGTGCCGATACTGGGGGTAATAACAAACTGATACGTGGAGTTTGCTCATCGGCTACAAGTATACTTGTGTTGAAAATGCATCAAAATTTTTATGAACTTAGCTAATTATTTCCTTGCGAGATGACAATAGACACAGTAAGGCTTGAACCACCCGCGTATGTCGTGGATTGCTTCCTAGTTTTATCGTAATAACTGCCATCTATAAATTCGTTGGAGAGAGCATTCAAACGACGAGCGCTATAAAATCTGCTAGCACAAAATCTTCGTGATGCCACGTGTGAAAGTAAACACTACAGCAGCTGCTGCTTTGGCGGTTCGGTCGCGTTTTCAAGTTCTTGCGAACGTAACCAGCAAAACTACTTCATTTGCTCGAGTAAAAGTTCCTGTACGGGGTATGGCGTTTGCTTTTGCTAGCTCTGAGAGGAACACAGAGCAAACTTGAATGGAAAATTATTGTTTAGCGGGAAGTTGATCTCGTCTCTTGCAAGCGGAAAGTATGTGCAGCGGTTAACAACGTATGCTCTGCCGAGACCACAATTTTCAATGGCACGCGCAGCTTAACCCTTTGTCTTATAGCTTGGCTTGCATACAACATTGCATGTCGTGCAATGAGACAGCCTAATTGGTGAAGGAAAGGGTTGGTGAGCGGACGGACGGTCAACTCACTCGTCTCTCATGTTACATGTTGAACCTCCGCTCATAAGTTGAGCGTGCAATTGTATGCTGCAACAGTATACTACCTATAGAGGCCGCAAATCTATCTGGATCCGATACGCGTGAGACTTGCATATTAAACTTTTCTTATCTATGTAGCCTGGTTCTTTTATTCTACGAATACGGTTCTTTTGTGGGCTGTCAACAACTGTCAAATTATGAGCCTATTATAGCTACACTTAGAATGGAAATAATAGCATTAGCACAATAGTGACCATATCTCATTTTTGCACGTTCAAATTTTGATGAGACTTGCAGGGAAATCGTGACATTTTATGGCAACACTGTTGAGTTTGTTTACAGTTTGCTGTGTCTCCTGATTGACAACTCTTTGCTTGTTTTCTCTGTTTGAGGTGAAGGACAATAATAGCTTATTGTATATTCTGTTAAAATGGGACGTAGAAATGTTCTAACTAATGAGGAGAAAGCCATTATCATGAAAGAAACTGCTAAAGGCACCTCTCCTGATATTATTGCCCGGAAAATTGGACGCCACTTTGACACAGTCACAAAATTCTTGAAGGACCCTTCAAGACGGAAAAAAACGATCAGATGCTGGGCGTTCAAGGACTGTTACTGATAAGGATATAAAAAATGTGGTTCGTTAGCTATGTAAAAGACCTTGGCAAACAAGTAAATCAGTTTTTATGACTGCTGGGCTTCCTGAAGTGCCTAAAACCATAAGAAATGACATCCTTCTCTTCATTGCAACTGTCAAATCTCCTCTGAAATTGCCTCCTCTGACCCCAAAGCATAAAATTTTGAGGATGGAATGGGCAGAGGAATACATGAAGATCAACATGAATCATGTTTTTTTCACCAACGAAACCTGGGCAACCCGTGATGGACCTGATGGGTGGAGTAAGGGTTGGGTGCTACCTGGAGGTGAGTGTCATCAACACGTAAAACGTCAACAACAGGGAGGTGGTGTTATAATATGCGCTGGTATCATAGGGGATCGACTTGTAGGGCCGGTTAGAGTACCTGATGGCGTGAAAATTACATCTGCATCATATTGTGACATGTTAAAGGACACCTTGGTCCCATGGCTGGATGACATACCCCTTTCGTTGCTTCAAAACTTGATTTTCATCCATGATAATGCGCCTTCTCACTCTGCCCGTACTACCACAGTGTTTCTGGACTCTTTGGGGTGCCATGGAGAGAAACTGATGGTTTGGCCACCGTGCTCACTTGATCTAAATCCAATTGAAAAGTTCTAGTCCCTTCGAACTCTCGGTGGGGAAGTGACAAAGGCTCGGCATTGCACCAACGGAGGCCCGGGTTCGATTCCCCGGACGGCACGCTATGGATTTACCCTATGTGCAGCACTCCAGCACCTAGAAGGCCAGGCGAAGCACGGCGAGGGAACCCAAAGTGACTCTCATCACGGACTGCTTCTCCTGCTCTTCATACTACAAGTTCTTTAAAGTTCTAGAATTGAGGATAAAAGAAAACCTCGATAGGTGTATCCACTGTACCTGGTAATTAATGATGTTTGTTTGTTTTCGGAAAAGGGAAATTTACGCAGATGGAAGGCAGTGCAACTCAAAATCTATTTTGCGGGATGCTGTTGCTGCAGCAGCAAGGGCAGTTCCACCGTCTGCAATAAAGGAACTAACTGGCTGCATGGGTTCAAGGATTTTTGAAGTTATTAATCGTCATGGGGGGTCATGTTGGCAAATAAGACTTTTTTTCAGTCTTTGAAGACTTTTGATTAATGATTACTTGTTCAATACATATTTTTCTCATTTGTGTTTTTCATTTTTGCTCCTTTTTGTGATATAAAACTGTGAATATTTTTTTTGTAGTTAAAAGCTATTACCGCCGTCAGTGAAATTAGTAAATTGACAAGAAAATATATTTTTTCTAGAACCAGAACGATTAGTCGTTTGAAAATTTACAGACACTATAAGCATCATAATTTGTCAATTCTGCGATAAAACTATATTATTTCCGTTCTAAATGTAGTTTGAAATTGAACGTGTGGCCAATTTTTCACGAGAATATTCTAGTTGTCAGTAAAGCGGTCTGACGTTCTATGAGATACGGTTATCAAGAGCATTTATATTTTTCCTAAGATGTATAAAATATAGTATAGTTAACCGGCTGACGTGTTCAAAACGTATTGAAAAATAACGTGCACAGCTTGCTTTAGCCAATAATGCATCCACACTCTTATCCCGTGGTAATGGTAGCTTCTCTGATTGGCTGACTATACTTTTATTACAAGCCTTCAATAAGCTTATTTTATGATATTCTGAACTAAAAGGATGATTAGTGCTCTAGAAACACCTAGTCTGATGAACTGAAACAGCCAATAAACTATTTTGAGCGTAAAGTTGCTGCGTCCGCTAAAAAATTATCATATTTCGATCGAGATGAGTTACAGCTATCTAGCTCCCGACAAGCAATTAGCGTCGCCGCAGAAGCTAAAACCCCAATTTAGTTTCTGGTCGGCGCCGCAGCGGCCCCAAATGTTGCTATAGACTTAACTTCTATTTGCCAAATCTGATTTTGTTACTTTTAGTTGATGTATTGACGCATGCGTGGATGCATTTCAAATGTTAAGAATTTTTAATAATTTAAAATTTACAATTTCCGAGAAGATTTTGCATTACGATTTAAGATGTCTGATGAAATTTTCAAATTCGATCGATAAGTGCCCATCACTTGTCTTCTATTTAACAAATTTTATTGTGTTGTTTTTAGTTATGGTAGCGACGCATAGGTTTATGTGATGCATTTGAAATGATAAGCTTTTGCAATTAACGTAATGAAAAATTTTTTGGTAAGTAGCCCAAGCTAATGATAAAGTAAACTCTTATAGGCTTTTATTTAGGCAACGTCACTCGTTCGCTGGAGTTGGTGTAACTGTTTGGCATAAAATAAGCCTGTAAGTACCTACCTGCTCAACAAGTTCACGACGAAGAAAATAAAGTGACGTTCTTACCTTATCTTTTTACCTCCTCGTGTGAGTTTGATTTAATGATACATATGATTTGGATCATTAGTTAGTGGTTTGATCAAGATGTTTACGCAGATGAGAGTGCCGCCCATGTTGCTATTGCATCATTCAAGTACGAGGACAATAAATGGTGTGATACTAGGCTCAAGCCCGTTGTATTCCCGGAAATACTTACTTAAAATAAAGCAGTAGTTGTTCACCATCAATAAATACTAACTTAATATAAAGCAGTATTTGTTCACCATCAATTGGTATTATTTACCGCCATTGTGTTGTTTCGTATCGAAGCCTACGCACAGAAAAATCTTCATCACGCCAAGATTATATTAACCTTCTAAAACATGAAATAATCAGAATCCACTTAAGATTTACCTCTTTCAAGGTAAATGTAAACTTAACGATGGAAATATGTCTCTGTGTGTACCTGTTTATACTAAGTTATTTTTAATACTTGTACGGACCTCAGTATAGCATTGTCTCTTGTTTGTTGCCTTGTCTGCTTTGGAATTGGTCAACGTTACCACTATATATAGCGGAGGTGGCCTCTCCAAAGCCTATAAAGTGACTTTCTCTTTACGCATTTAGTAACACGTTGAATGCTAATTTCCTCACGAGTTGCCGGCTGCACCTCTTACGAGATGTTTTGGAGAAGTGCCTTGCGCTTCTTATAAATTTACATTCATATTAGCCTTATGAGGCCCAACTAAAGTTTTGGCTATCGCAGGCATAGCGTTCTTTGTGGTGTCATCTATGAAGAACCTGCGGGTTTGTGAGGTTAGGGATTAATTCAATGTCCCGTAGAGACATCATGTGCTTGGAAGTAAATAACGCGTATTATTTTATTAATTTCATATTTTGAGTCCAACGCTACGAAAGTTGTCGGTCTGGAGGTAGTTGACATAAGATACTTCAGAGAAACTATTTTGCTTTGCATTTCAGTAGACCAATACAATCGGAAGCGCTTGAGATATTCTCGTGAAAACTGGGAAACTGATAAAAAGTGTTATGAAGTGCACCTATTGCTAAAGGGAATAGATTAGATATCTCTGTATTATAGAGGCTTCCGCCGACATGAGAAGCTAGATTTCGGGACAAATATCGTTGCGTACCACCCATTTTGAAATACAGATCGCCTAGAAATACTAACTTGCACAAAATTAGAGCACGCAACCAAAATGCAAAAGTCCATTTAGTAACTCAAATGCAATATGAGTCATGCGTCGCGCACTTTGAAGTATGTGCAGCAACCGTTTCTTCTTCGACTTTAAATGCTTTAATTACTCTTGTTTGCGTCCATGACTTATACTGTTAATCTTGTAGTTCTTTTCCGGACGTTGTGCTCGCTCATGTCTACCAGCCAGCAGCAGCTGCATGGCCATGTGCTGTCTTCGACGATACCCCCTCACCAAACTCGAGCCAAAATTCGTAGAAGAGAAACACGCGATTTTTATGACCAACAAACGTTGTCCGTCGTACTGTTATCTACGAAAGTTGGCATAAACTGATCTTCAAATCATTTTTTTGCGGTAATGCCTTAATTGTGCTTACATTTGACTCCAGTGTTCTGTTTGCATAACTCACGCAAGAATTGCCGCAATAGCTCATTAAATGTATTTTATCATTGTTGAAAATTCCTTGCAATACGCGACGAGCTTCACGTACCCTTCGTTACTTGTGACTGTAAAAAATTGAGCGGCGGCTTCGCACTTCAAAAGCTACAGTAAGGTCGTGCATCTCTGGCGTTAGTGGTGAAGCGAAGGATTGTTCATTCTAATGCTGATTTACAAGATCGTAGTAATCTTCACAACTCGTCTCATGCAGACTAAGACTGCTTTTGACGTTTGTTATGGTATCGTCTTGATATGTGTTGCTACACTGCATCTAATCAATGGCTGCATCTTCTTCCGAGACTGATTGAACAATATTATCTGCTGACGATCTATGCAGTTATGCCATCTCGTGAAGCGCGCTCATGAATAGTTCAATCAGCGATAAAACCTCTCTGTGCATACAAGCCTTACGGTGATCCACGCTATACTTTGTCGCACTTCTCTGAAGACCTGCCACGTCATGCAGAGGGGATATCAATCGATGCCTTCTCCATCTATTCTTATTAGCCACAGTTATTAGGGTGCAGTCAGACGCGCTTAAGTCAATCATCTGCAGCAATTAGCGAGCAAACGGCCATCCTGTTTGCTGATCTATTAACTACAGCGTGATGACTTAATCATGCAAGCGAGAGGAGTGATTGTGTTTCATGCATTTCGGTGTCTCTGTTGTTTGTGAGACGAGAGGCTTTGTGTAAGCTCTACTGCACTGAGAAAGCTCCACGCTGTGCATTTTCAGAATCAGTCGTCGTCTTGTCATTATCCGTGGCACGTTATTCTCGCAACACGAAGCTATCAATTCGTTGTAATATGATAAGCTGCCTGTAAAAATATAGCTACAATTTGGTTAACTGGTACGCGCTTAAATTACTATACATTTTGGCTACAGGGAGCTGTTTTCCCTTGTGTATGGAATACATTAATTGTGCACGAGCCAAAAATATCTTTTCCGGTGCCACGTAGATGCGTGATCTGTACGTGTGATCTCCTGTATCTAGGTTGATGTATGCTGTTGTACCCTTACTTACCGTGACGTAATCCGGGCTAACTTAAGTCAGTTTCCGTAACTTTACCTAACCTTTCCTAATACGCTACCTGTACCTCACATAGCATTAACCCCTGCTTGCGAGGTGTATTCTTTTGGTTTCGTAAAAACATAAATTTTTCTATTTCGATAATTCATGTGATTTTTTAAGTTTGTTCTTGACGCCCAGTGCTTTGATTGGGCTAGTGTTCTTCTTATGTCGTAGCGTAGCAGAACACTAGATACTCATCCCAGCTTAACCATATGTATGCTTGAGTTAAACGTGTGTATATATTCAGTGTCCTGCAGCACCCCTTAATTGTTGTCAAGCGCAACACTTGTGTGCACGTCGTAAAATTGAGATGTGTTATAATTAAGACTAGGCTGCTGGTCGGCTAAATCGCAGCTTTTGCATGCATCAGGGATCGAAAGGGAAGACGCTGTTTATGTTTCGTCTTAAACGGGTGGAATAAGAGGGAAAGTATCAAACAACAATGACTTAATCTAAAAACTGAGACAGCCGTAGAATTTAGGTCTCTACCTTAGACATGTCGTCCTATATAGGCTTGATAACATATAGTTACCTCCGCCAAGGAGGTTATGTTTTCGTCGTGTTTGTCTCTATGTCTGTCCGTCTATCTGTCTGTCACCAAAATAACTCAAAAAGTTATGAACCGATTTGGACGAATTTACAGGGATTTTTAGGTATGTTAAGAGGAACAGATGATTAACTTTTGGTGAAGATATGTCCATCCGTTTGTTTGTTTGTTTGTCTGCCTCATTTTTGTCAATGCCATAACTCAAAACGTTGCGGATGGATATTTTGGAAATTAACATGAGTTGTTAGGTATATAACAAAGAGTAAATGACCAAATTTTGGCAATGATCCGTTTTTTCGTTCGTTCGTTTGTCATTGTTTTCAATTATATGCTTGTTAGCACAATAACTCAGAAAATAATGAATGGATCTTTATAAAGTTCACAGGGGTTGTCAGTAATGTTACAAGACACAAATGATCAAATTTTGTTGCAGACCGGTATGTCCGTTCGTATGTTTGACTCATGTTTCTCATAAGGTTTGTTAGCCGTAAAACTCTAAAAGTTATGAACGGATCTTCAAGAAAATTACACAAGCTATTATTACTATCAAGAGGCACAAATGATTAGATTTTGGAGTTCATAAAAAGAAAATTAGGGTTTCAGAGCCAATTTGAATTTTTTGCTACCGTTGCCTCGCTTGGCTTAGATATGCGCTCTCAGAGTGCTCTAGTTAGTAAATTGTGAACCACTCACCCTCACTTTCAAATGCAGTTACTTCCAGTGTTTTCTGTAAATTACAATTTTCCCCAAAGTCGCTCCTCCTTGATTATATTATTACAGTTGAGCATAATTTATTCTTTATCGTAAGTTGCGACTTTAGCTACATTTCCCTGTTAGCTGTATTTTAATGGCACGTCCTCAAAGAAAATACTGCCCTCGTCTTCGGACAATATAAGTATATATTCAACGCATTAGCTCGGTATGAGAAAATATAGTTGGTGTTTTAGATGCTGAGTTTTAAGACGCCTGCAATTTCAAATTTAAATTTGACCACTTGCTGTGAGCGCTCTCCCCTGAGTGATCACCCTAATGCATGGGTGCCCAACCGGATGTGCCTGCACCCCCTGGGGGAGCGAGATGAGCGTTTAGGGAACTGCGAAACCTTAAAATAGTTTCACATCATTCAAAAATTAACTTAAATTTGTGACACAGATTGATGTGGTTTTAATTCTTTATCTCCATATTGGTATTATTATTATTATTAAATCACACCAGGCTGGCGACGTAGGAACGGAGAAACTCCATGAGGTTAACAAACCCCCACGCAACCAGCCCAGCGGTGGAGAAAACAAAAGAATGAAAAAAAGAAGATCAGAGATCACAGAATAGCTCTGTGTACAGATCGTTTAAAGCTGCCAATACCAGCACCAGCAAAGACAGAGCCATCAAGACCGTTCCAAACATCCACACACGATGGAAAAAACGAACGGGAATA
>LQNS02278094.1:39442840-39455951 GCA_001587735.2 Parhyale hawaiensis | reverse complement strand
AAAAAATTGAATGTATTTACTGAAGTATTTAAATACATTTATGTATTTAAGTATTTAGTATTTAAATACATTTCAAAAATGTATTTAGTATTTAGTATTTAATTACATTTTACGGAAGTATTTAGTATTTAAATACTTTGATGTATTTAGTGCCCATCACTGGTAGTGGTACGTGGTCTGCCGTGCCTAAATTTAAAAACAAGCCGTGAAATACATTGAACCCCAACAATTAGTGAGGAATGGGAACACAGTCGAGTTATTACTTCCGATAACGCTGTTAAATATTGAGAGATGTTATGTTTAGTTTTAGGAATAGTTTAACCATATCTTCATCAAGCTATTTAGGAATATATCTCTTTCTTTCTTTCCAATAAGCAGTGATATCCTGCTACTTACTCGGCACCCATTTATGGCTTCTCATCAATGTAATATCGTCGTTTCAATAAGGACTTGAATTATATGCTATCGTATGCATTTAAAAATGCGTATTATTATTCAAAATTTTTACCTGCTTCAGCTGCTTTCTTCTGAAGATGGGAAAATTTAAATCTGTTGTGAGTTAGAGATATTGTTTTTTTCGTTATGCGTTCAGTATCGTGGGGTGGCTTTCCATTCGTTAGCTGGAAAACGCGTGACACGAAGCGCATTCCTGAGGGACACCGTGACCAGCGCTCAAGTTGTAAAAGATATGGCTCGAGATTACCTCAGTCGAAATATTTCTCTAACGGGTTTGGGATCATAACGGTTATTAATGCGTTATCAGGTTTGACTGTATCCTGTTTATTGGCATGTTTTCCGATTCTGCCGTTACTCGTATTGTGGCGTCTGTGTCATGTCTGCAGAGCTGGGCGCGGCCCTGTGGCAGCTGTATCTTAGTTCTTGTTCTCTGCGGCCTGCTGTTATTTTTAGCAGCTGGGGCCATAGGCCATTCGACCGTCCGTTTTCAGGCGAAACATTTTCAGAAAAAAACGCTTTATTGATAATAAATAATCGTGCCTGGAACTTGCGGCCTGACTGAGAAACCAATTTGTATAATCAAAACACTCCAATAAAAATAAATGTGTACTTATTTATCATTATATTTTAATAGATTATTGAATACGATGAGAAGAAGTTGAAAATTTTTTGTTACCTACGACGCGCGTTTCGCGGTTCCTCGGCTCATCAGGTGGGAGGCTGAAAGTTGGTCAATTTGACCTTTAAGAATTTGCTAAATTTGAGAGGTTATCATAGGAAGGTGTGACTATAATACCGAATTGTTTAAAAGTATACACGACATCAAAACAATACAATAAACGCCGTCGTGTGTTAAGCTCGAAGTGCTACGAAGAAATTTAGCTTAAAAATGCCAACTAGCGTAAACCCGACAGGATGAAGAACTCTATCCAAGATACAGCTTTTAATCCACCGCGCTCAAAATAAGGATCATATCAAATGGTGCCGAACTACTTTTCAAAGCGAAGCAGGATTCAAAAAATGTCTGTTACTTTTAGTCAGGTTGAAGTGGGTACCTAATTGCGACGGCCATCGTAATACTTTACTGTTGGACCAAGATTGAACAAATTTTGGCAAGGTTGCTACTTATGATCGGTGTCATGCTGAAAGCTCATAGCCGAATCCTCAGGCTACAGACATCAGCAAAATAGGCGCTTTACCAGTCAATGTACAGCCCATTTTTTTTTTTCACGATTATGCTGATGAGGCTGGTGTTCCTTGAAGTGCGAGAGACTCGCACTGCAATATCGAACCACACGGTTTACCGGTCGGCAGACGTTCTTGTAAAGATTTCGTTATCCCCTCTTACAGAAATTATTGCTGGCAGCATAAGGGCAAAAGTTCTATTTTAATTCGTTTAGATCCCTTTACTAGATGAAGAGCCTAACCATGTGCTGTCTAACATACCTAATTCATGCTTTTAAGTGACGAGACTTCAGAAATGGAGCTTTGCTAAGGTGGAATGCTTTTAAACCAGAAAGTAACATGGCCCGTAGCTACAAAAGTGGCAGCTTCAACTCCTAATTCAGCAGCCACTGAGTAAAGTTTCATTGAATGGATTAGCGAAGCTCTACTCAGTTGTCGCTCCCATCAGGACGTTAGTTTTGCAACCTTGAATGAAATTTCAGACATTAATTTCAAATCGATTATCTCTGACACAGCTGGAGGCTCAGTCTTCTTCAAAAATTAGAGTTTTCGGCCATCTCAAGCGTAATCGTGTTGCTGCCGACACTTGCAATGCGGTTGAAGCCAAAGCTGTCGTCCGAAGTTTCGGTCAAGCGAGGCCTGGAAGATTAGGGCATTATAAATTGGAAAGCAAAGTGAAGCCCAATGAGCTTGACTTATTTGAAACGTCACATAGGTGAAGGTAAAATAAACTTGACTGCTCATCTCAAGTCGGAAATCCACAGATTGGTTTATGATGCAGACAGCTGCCCGCTGAAACCCGAGGAGGGATAAGCTGAAGTCGACAACGGATTTTCAGAGCCATGCCAGTAGAGACGGAAGGTTACCGTAATCAACGACTGCATCGCCAAATCGTGGTCATGACTTGTTGGGGTCAGTTCTCCCGCAATATTTTGTGAACGCTTCATGCGAGCTTAGTATGCCAAGCACCGAAAAAATCTGCGTATCTCGTTACGAAACGATCGTGAGCACGAACACATGCGAGCGTAGCACTCCAACAACCTCCATCACGGCATGGGCTTGGACTCGTTGAATCGAGTTTCAGGCATGGCGAAGGCAACGCTCCACTCTGATGTCCGGACTCCTGACTAGTCATACCTAGCGGGGTGACATGCACCGCACCAATCGACGATAGCTTTACCTTTACGCTGGGTTTACACGAGCGACTTTCATTGGCGCTATCAGTGATGAGCCAACTTAATTAATCTGATCAGGTTGCCGCGACACGACTTTAAATTGAACACAATGAAACTACTCAAAAAATTGTTAATATCTTCGGCCACTACTTCTATTTTTTTTTTTTTTGCGGTATAGTATGTACGAAGCAAGTAATTACACATTGGCTCAGTTCATTCTCTCTTTTTTTTTCTTTTCTTCCTCAGATATCTAAATGATACTGACATAATGGCAATAGCTCATAGAAGGCCGGAGTGTAAGTCCCGGTTGCTCTCGAGAGTAGACCTGTAGGTCCGTCTAAACTGCCATCTATCTAATCTAATCATTGGGAACCGTTCGACTATCTGTGCTAATTTTGAGCGAGTTCTTGATTAGCAGTTTTCCGATCGGTTTACATAAAAATTACGGAAGGTATATTGTTGTTAGAAGATTCCATTTTACCAAGCTATACACGCTCATGCTCGTGTTTACAACATTACAATACGTTATTTTGAAAGTAATGAGCCAAGAACTATTCACGAAAGGTGTGTGAGATACTGTAATTGTAGCTGTTCAGTTGCTTAACTATGCTGAGCTGATTGGCAAGATTTGATCGTGAACGTTGCAGGGTTTGTCTCATTATGAGAAACTAATAAGTTAAAGCTATATATATACTAATGTTGTGATACTTACCACGTATTTTGTCTGTGCTTATAATTCATTTAACTGGCCAAGAAACTTCCATGTCCCCATGCAATCTAACCTCGAAGCTGAAGCAGTTCTCTCTCAATTCTCTGGTAAATTTATATATAAGGGCGCGTGTGATAGGGTAGCGAAAGTAAGCCTTTGAGCCTTGACTTGTCCAAACCTTCAGACAGTTGCTCTGGCTTCCACTTGTTGATTCAAGGTTAGGGCATTCACTCTTAGTCAGTTACCTGTGACACGTCGATGAACAGAGCAGTACTCCGTGAAATAGCGATTTCAGTTGGCTCAACTTAACCAGGCTGCTTCTAGCACGTACAACATGATAGAAAGTGACGAAGCCAAAGTTCCTGTCTGCATTTCCGGACAAGTTAAATCCAGTGGGCTTGGCTTAGTTGACTTTGACGACCCAATCGAACGTGCTCAAATTAATGGCGCCGAGATGGAAGTGCTCGCATCTGAAGTATAGATTTTTTTTTATGTTACAGGAATGTAACTTACGACTTTTTTTCAGAAAATGAGCAAATAGTTCAATAAATTTTATATAATCAATCCATAGTCTCTGTAGGTATAGCTGGATTACTACTTTAATTTTACTTAGGTATTTGATTACATTTGGTGTATTTAGAAATTGCTCTTTAATTACATTTGAAAAATGAAATTAGTATGTAGTATTAAATTACATTTTGACATGTATTTAGTATCTGAATACATTAATGTATTTAGCGCCCATCACTGAGCCTAGGTTAGATTAGCAAAATTATTTATGTTAAGTAGGTTGCGTTTGGTTTGGTGAACGTCAGGTATAGTTTGAATAGTGTTACATAACGAGCGTTAGGATAGTTGAATGAGGATCGTTAGATCAGATGAGGTGCGTAAGTTAGATCAGATACGTTAGTTTAAATGAAATGCGTTGGGTTAGAACCGTTAGATTTTTGATGCGGAGCTGCACAGGTGCGTTAGGTTAGAAGAAGTATATTAGATTGGGTGAGAAGTGTTTACTTAAATGTTGTTCATCAGGTTAGATGAGCGACACATTGTACGACATGTTGAAGATAAATATAAAAAACATTAGTATTGGCGTTAACTTTGCCGACATGTGTTATTGTAGTAGGACATTGTTTGGTTAAACAGAGTTCGTCAGGGTTAAGTGACGGACGTTGACTTTGACGAGGTGAGTGATGTTAGAAGAGCTACAAAAGGTCAAACTAAGGTAAGTTGTAATAATGTAGTGTAGGTCCGATACATTTTAGATAGGAAACACGTTAATCAACCGTGGAATTTAGACGGATCCCGCTAGTAAACAAATAAATACACATTGGTGTTTATTATATTGTAGGCTAGTGTGCACGGCCGTCAAAAATGACGGTTTAAAGTACATGATAATAAGTTTATCACTTTCGTTACTAATTTCCTTACCCCACAACTGCCCACTTCTGCAGAGAAGCGCAATTTTTCCTTTCGTTCGCTGACACGCAACATATGTATATTCAGTTCAGCTCGCAATCAAGCATCACTCGTGTAAATTTCACCTCAGTATCAAAGGTACGTCATGCTATTATATTAGTCGAATTTTTTTCACTCATACAACAAGCTTTCTCGCAAACGTCAGACTAGAAGGCTACGTGGCGTAAGACCATCACCCGCGGTGGGGAAAGGGGGGGGGGGCAAATTCAACGCCTTCATTTTTAAAGCCAGCCTTCTCTGGAGTTTTGGCATTTCACATCTCAGTCAACCCATCTGACTGTCTGAAAAAGATTGTGATGGTTGCTCAATTCCTTCTACCTATTTTTTTTGGGTGGAGCTACAAATTCAAAGCCGTCATTTATGATGACCAGCTAACTCGATTAATTTTTTTGTTGGGGGAGGCATTTTTAACATTTCAGCAAGCCCACCTGACTGCCTGAAATGAATTATGAATATTGCTCAATTGCTTCTCTCTCTTTATGGATGGACAGACAAACAAATATGTATTTATACTTGAATCTTCAACGAAAACATTATCACCGCTCTTCGCTCAGCTCGCGGGTGATAAAAAACTAAAGGCTGGAACGAAATTGTCGAGTTTTCGCCAGTCTGCTCTACACTGAAGAATAATTTATCCTTTGTTCTTTTGATTTAAGCGTCACCTGGGAGCAGCTGATGTATTGATGTCAGAAGAGTACAAATCAGGGTGGATAAGAGTGCTAGAGAGACTGTAGATACATTAATATGTAGCTCGGATTTCAGCATTGGCGGAGTAGGAAGTGCATTAAACGATCAAGTTCCCACAATGGTGCCATCATCTGGAACCTGGTTTATTTTTCACCTATCTATCTTAAACAACTAAGCGTGACAGAATGGTCACAGTTTCCAGCCTAACCAGTTTTCACCTATGTGCTTTTATGTAAAAGCGTGACAGGACATGGGTAGAAAGATATTTTTTGAACAAATAAATAAACAGATAAGTACCCACTGCTTTTTATTGTACTATAGATATTATGTACCCTTCAGAGCGCCCGCTCTGTCAAAATATAACTGCTAGAAAATTGTGATGGCCCTTTTTCGTTATTCCTACTTTCGTTATTAATATGCTTCTGAAGGATACGCTACAATAGCCAACTCAAATTGTCGTGAGAAATGAGTGCTGTCTGTTTCAAACCATTTCAGCAACACACTCTTCCTTCCCTTAGAAGACATGCGAAAAAATCAATTATATGAGTAAGCAGTGAGGCATCACAAAATTTGACTAAATTTCCCGCTGCGTATCCTGTCTACGGTCTACATCGAAATTTTTGTGCCCAAGCGAAAACTGTTTTGTCTGATGAAGAAAATATGCTAAAAAATAGTTCTGCATCTACTAAATCGTGAAAAATCGCCTCTCCTGTGCTTTACTGATTATTACCTCTGCCTGGAGGTTATTTTTTCGTCGAGTTTGTCTGTCTGTTTGTGTGTTTGTCGGTCTGTCACCAAGATAACTCGAAAAATTATGAACGGATTTTGAAGAAATTTACAGGGAATTCTAGGTATGATAGGAGGAACAGATGATTAACTTTGGGTGAAGATCCGTTTATTTGTCTGCCTCATCTTTCTTAATGTCATAACTCAAAAAGGTATAGACGGATTTTTATGAAATTTACATGAGTTGTTAGGTATATTACGAAGAGTAAATGACCAAATTTTTGTGATGATCTGTTTGTTCTTTCGTTCGTGGCTGTGTTTCATTTTGTGCTTGTTCGCACAATAACTCAAAAATTTGTTAATGGATCTTTATGAAATTTTCACAAGTTGTTTGTAGTATTAAAAGATATACACGATTAAATTTTAGTGATGAGCGGTTGGTCTGTTTGCGTGTTTGACTAATGTTTGTTAGAATGCTTGTTGGCAGCATGGCTCAAAAAGTTATGACCGGATTTTCAAGAAAATGACTGAAACTGTTAACATTTTTAAAAGGCAAAAATGAATAGATTTTAGTGTTGGTAAAAAGAAAATAGAGGATCATGAACCAGTTTTATTTTTCGTGGCCGTGCTTTGCTTGACGGAAGTATGCGCTCTCAGAGTGCTCCAGTTTATCATCTGCTTAATTAGTACGTCGCAAACAGAGAGCAAATAATATAGCTTTATGTATGGTGAAATCTATAAAAATCAGACTCCATGGCAGCGCTAAGAGAAACTGCAATTAAATATCTTCATTGTCTAGATTTCAACGTTGGCTTAGCAAGAAGTGCATTCAGTTGTAAGGTCAAGGATTCCCACCCGGGCCTATATGCCCAGGGTGGACTGCAAAGTTCGAAGACATCTATTTACAAATTTTTTGATGTACTGTGAATAAATGAAGTTTAGATTTCACCGTACTATCTTTCGGGTCAAACTACAGCTTCATGAGCTACGAAGTTGTTTTTTTCTCGTGGTCAAAAGAGTCTAGAAATGTCAGTTTATGAAGTTATTAGCAGACGCTTGTGTTACTGGAATTAACTAGAAATGCAATCGCACAGTGATTGTGAGGACAAAAGACGTGGCCTTCCATTTTTTACCGCATAATATGCACGCGGGTCAACTACCGAAGTTCATGTTCTGATGCACATTGGATTGGGTGGGTGGTAAATTCCTTTCCGCCATGCCCTTGTCCTAAAATACCGTATCGGTGACCAAGTGCGCTAAGGTGTCATTGAGGTTCCCGTTCCCTTACAACCAACGCGATAAATATATTACCGTTTCATTCCTGACCTCCGGCAACAAGAGGTCGGTGGGGTACGTGGGACTCGCAAAATGGGACCGTGGCACCTGAGCCATTTCTATCCTGTTCTTCACTTGACCGGATTATCAAAATTATAAGTTTGAGGCAAAAAGGAAAACTTCTTTAGTGTAATCGCTGTCTGCAAGTTAACGAAAGACTATTACGATTATGAGACAGGCCAAGAAGTAGTTACCCATAGTACTCTCCGGAGAGGGTCGGTGACCTCTCTACTGTGGCCAAAATCACATAGCAAGTTACATAATAAGCTGTATCTTGTCATTTTTTCAATCGGCCTTTTCTACTTTTTCGGGTACTATTTTAAAAATAACTAGTCTTTTACAGGGATGAATTAAGGGGCTGGTGTAAAAACTCTAGACCCCCTAGACTCCAGATGCTGGAGAAAGAAAACAGTGAGGTTATCTGGGTCGGCGGCTATGAAATTTCCTCTCTGACGCAGCTATCCCTGCACATCTACGCAAGTGACGGGGAGGACATAGGATTAAATTTTGTCTGAAGAGTGACATCGGCTGATGGGGTGGCGCAGTCGTTGCCTATAGAGTAAGAAAGGGAATGCGGTGCGGGAGTGAGGGAAAGGCGACAGAACTCACAGAAGTGTTGGGAAACCGCCAGATCCGAAGTTTCCCAACTGCCAGCAAAATCTGAATGACTGCTTCGGGTTCATCTTTATGGGTATTCTAGAGAGGGCATAAAAAGGTACTAGAAGCGAAAGATGCGGGTGCAATGATGGCAGCGCCACACGGTATCTAACTAAGCCCTATTGACAACTTTGGAAGTGATCCTGTTGATCTTCTACTTTAAGAAATCAATGGTGGGGTCAGTGAGATTAGTTGCTTTGGCCATGTCTCGTCGACGGACTAGGGCATGTCTTCGACTTGGGAAGTTGACAAATCCTTCACCTTGTCAGCTGAGATGTGATGCCTACCAGCCTGAAATAACATGCTCCTGAAAGCGAGCTCGCCGAAGGAAGCATAGGAATGAGGGGGTTACTGCGCTTTTGTGCCGCTGTCTCCGCCCGCTAGTATTCCCAATGTACTTTACGGAAATGTGTGAAAAAACGGGATCCCAGAGAAGATGGAAAAGACAGTTAAGCGAAATAAGTAAAACAAAAGACGCGAATGTGATCGGAAGTAAGGGAGACCGAGATCCACCACTCGAAACCAAGCGCTCGGTTCGCGTTAAGGATGAAAAGTCGGATGAAGAATGTGAGCCATGGCGGGAAAGCAAGCGCAATAAGTCGCGCCGTTGAAGATGACAACTCATTAGAGCCACGCACTTAGGAGACAACAGAATGGAGTTTTACACCGAGATAAAGAAAAGGGGAAAGACTGCATAGTATGTTGGGTAACGAGAGTTGCAGTTGCTAGGGCTCTAGTACATGGTGTGCGTTATCGTGTTTTAAGTACCAAAAGTTCGCTCACCTGTGAGCCGTGACCACCTGTTATTTCTTAACATTCACGTGCAACAACGGGAGGAAATTACGTGATACTCAGCATCGCACCAGTGTACTCGTTTGAGATATAAGTACCTTGTAATCGTGATATGTTACAAATGCTAATGTGACTTAGTAAATTGGCTTCTTGTCAGAAATGGATATCCTCATACAGTATGCAGTTGTCACCTTCACTGTTCGTTGCTTGAGTGACATATGCGTAACTTAGTTCATAACTAGACGGTCCGTGACCCGTTGGGTCGTCATCACGATTTTTTTTTTTAATCGGAAAAAACACGTGTTGTTCAGCTGGTCATAGACCACGCGCTATTCAGCTTTCCACTTCTGCCCGCAATGGTCGCCATCAACAGCTTCTTTGCTTCTCTAACGAATATTCAACACGCAGTCTGTAAGCAAATTCAATTTATATGTTAAGTATTCCAGTTGTATTTTCAGTAGCAACTTTGAAATTATCGTGCCCGTTCTTGCAGCCGAGGGGCTGGTTCCACGTCCGTATCACAAATACAATCGAATTAAAGAGCTCATCCATGGAAAGAAGCCCCAGCCCCTCGAATTTTTTCCCGTCTACATGCAAAGAAGCAGGGTCAAACAAGACACAACAAGCAAGGTTCACAGACTTTTAGTATAATACTAGACGACCCGTGACCCGTTGGGCCGTCATCACGATCGTCTTCGCTTTCGCAGTAAAGCAGGCGTTACTTAGCTGGTCATAGACCGCACGCTATTCGGCCGTCCTCTCCTGCCCGTCAACGAGCTGCCCATACGGCTCACTGTCAACAGATTCTTTGCTTTTCTAACGAATATTCAACACCCAGGTTGTAAGCAAAGTCATATTATTATACGTTACGTATTTCAGTTGTATTGCCCATGGAACCGATGAATTGATTATGCCCGTTCCTTAGGCCCAGCTCAGCTTAACTTCTGTATCACAAATACAATCAAATTAAAGAGCTAATCCATGGAAAGAATGCGACTGCCCCCTAATACCTCGAATTTCTTCTCGTCTAAAAGTGAAGAAGCTGTGTCAAACAAGACACAAACAAACAAGTAAACACACAAGCAAGGTTCACGGAGTTTTAGTATAATATACCCAGATAGATGTGATTGACGTCTATAAGTTTATATCAACGAACGTAGATATCGCCCTGCGTTTTATTGTTTCAAATTATGGCATTCTAATAAGAAACCTAAATATCCTTTGGTCGTTGTATGATTAATTATTATTCGTGATCATCTATGGATAAAAACTTCACTTAGAATAATGGATCCTCACACAGCCTAAATCTACCCAGCGATTTTCTCTCCTGTATTCTATCGGCATCAATTATCAGATGTATAAAAAGTGCGATGCTTTTTGAAACCTTATTAGTGGCTGCTGCTGCTCGCCGACATGCAATGAGCTGCCACTTATTATTCAGCAGAAGACCTTCGCTGTCTGGTGATTTATCTCTCATGTGCAGCACAGAAATTCTTACCTGTGCAGTATGCACGCAGATGGTTGTGTGTTAGCGTGCACAGACGTGCAGCGCTTGTTTTTATCAAGTTAATTTCTCCTGGACCGGACGTGGTGATCCAGGCAGGCTGCCGACCGAGGTACAAAGATGTGCCCGTTTCACTGCGTGTTGTCTTCCATGTCTTACAGGCTGGACTCTGTCTGTGAGAGGGAAGTACCGGCTGTGTATACAGTACGACGAGAGCAGGCTTAGTTTTACTGATGGAGTCATGCTATGCATATATGGCCTGTTTTCTGCAGGAAAGTAACGTCTGCGGCGCATGCGATGTGATTTATAGCGTCATCTCTAGCAGCGAGGTCACCTACAGGCAAATGAACGCATTCTCTCAGCTCGTCCTAGTGTTTCGTTGATTTTATGTACACACAGTTGACTGTGTGTCTACCAAAAGATTTAGTAAAAATGTTAGTCTTCACGTTGCCTTAGCAAGTGTCACTAGCATAGTTTAGATTGTAGCTTTCAATTTGGAGTGAGTGGGAACTCGGAGAACAGTGCACTTTTTTTTTACAGTGTTTTCTGATCTTGGGGTCCATCACACCAATGAGGTAATGGTTTTATATATATATACAGTATATGGATTTTTGCAGCCAAGAGTCTGCTATATCATGCGACTACGATAAAAAAAAGAACAACATCCACTGTAACTGGGTATGTGTTCAGGTGGTAATTAATTATTAGAAATTACATTTTAGGGCAATCACTTCAAAAAGTTGAGAAACACTGGTTCAAGCGAACACAGAAATCACATTCAGGCGCTTTGTTGATGAAACAGGTTCATATGACTGACATGCGAACACGCCCTGAGTCACTGTAGGGCGGCAGTATGATTTACCAAATATATGGATTGGTTTCTTCACCGACGGTATAGGCTGCATCCTCTACAGTCCTTTTGGGCTGCATTCTTCACTTTCGGCGTGGGTCCTTCACTGACGGTCTGTGATGCATTGTTCACTATCAGTGTGGACTCCGTCCTTCACGGATTATTTGGGCTGCAACCTTCACTATCGGTGTGGACCTTCCCGGACGAGTTGTGCTGCGTCCTTCATTGACGGTTTGCGCTGTGTCCTTCACTGACGGTTTGGGCTGTGTCCTTCACTGACGGTTTGGGCTGTGTCCTTCACTGACGGTTTGGGCTGCAACCTTCACTCATAATTTGGGCTGCGCAAACTCAAGCCCAGTGCCACTCCAACTGAGTGCCTTTGGCTTTGCTTACAACAACAACAGCAGCTTGACTGATCTGCTGCGTGTTGCTGTGGTTCTCTTCCTGGACAGCCGGCAAATGTTTCCACCCGATGTCCGGTATATTTTCCGCTTGAGTGGCGCCTCACTAGAGGATGCACCGTGCCTGCCGCCGCAGGTTATTGACAGAGTTGTAAAATTACGACAGGCCAATTGGTTCTTGTGCAGTCAGCTTTCGACTGTTGATTTTATTGGCGGTTGGCGGTGCTTGGAAGCGCTGCTCGTCAGGTCGTCAGAGGACAGGTATTAAAAACTCAAATGTCATAAACACGACTGTCCTCTTCTGACATTACAGCTCATGCAGTGTTGAGGAGCGAGAGTGGTGGTGTGTTGGCGACAATAAGAGACTCCACTTGTCTGTCTGCGCCTCACGAGCTGTATCTGTTTCGGGGTTCAGCGCCTCCCTGACGCATATCGTAAAGGTTATGCTCTGCTGCGGGCTGTAGGTGTTCGCGAGAATTGTAATTCTAATTGATTCTGTCTATACTTGCTTGTAATTACGGCCACGTTGCTCTACAAACGTTCTTGGACTCTTCTGTTTGAAGGTTCATGGCCTTCGGGTCGCTCCCGCTGCGAGGGCTGGTTGCCCCATAAGGAACCAAATCAAGCATAATTCTCTCGCAAAAATGGCCTCTTTTGAAACGTCGCTGACGAGGTAATCTGATTCAGATGTTTATGCTTAAGTGACGTGCGATTGCATCCAGTGGCATTTGACACCATAATGTGTGACATTTGCCACGCTTCACTGTATGTAGCGGTTCTCACGTGATGTGTCATTTGTCTTGCTGAGTGTGACGGTCGTCTTGTTAAGTGTCATTAGTCTCGCTGTGTGTGACGGTCGTCACGTTATGTGTCAGTGTTTCCCCACACTGTTGTGTTGCATTCGTCCCGTTACGTACATATACACTATAGCGGGCAAAATAAGAGAACGATTTTCAATATTTGAAAATAAAGTTTAACCATGTAGAGTAGGTTAATGAATCTATTGATGAGGCCTTAAGGAATGTATTTAACATATTTCTACAAAATATCAGGACAAACATAACTATATTTAATACATTAGAGCAATCTAACGAACAATAACAAAAATTGAACAGTGCAAAATAAGAGAACGATCGTCTCTAAAACATTCTCACA
>LQNS02278094.1:39406532-39426175 GCA_001587735.2 Parhyale hawaiensis | reverse complement strand
CTTCTAACATTTTCACAGTTTTTCGTTGCCTCATATTCCAGTACGATGAAAATTCTTTGCTCGGTAGTAAGCTGCATCTTAGGTGTCTTCAAATGATATAATCATAAGGCACATAATCTCTCGGAGGGTTTAAGACTTGACTTGTTGGTATGTAGGATACATTTAATTAAAATAATTAACAGTAAGTATGAAGAAATGAAAAAATACTCAGTGTTCTTTTGCAAAAAAGTTTCATCAGAACAAATGTTTTTCTACCCTTTCAGTAAAGCGATCAGTGTGAATTAGTTATTCAAAAAAAATTAAAAACTTAGAATATTCGAAAAGAAAACAAAATTTACTATATTTTGAAAAAAAAGAAACCTAAAATATGTTGATTTAAAGCCGAGATATAATCAATTAAAAACCGGGTACATTCGATTCAATCCAAGCAGGTTCTAATAGAGAGGAGCGCACCCTCTCTATTTATTCTACGGGAGCGTTGCGAGTAAACTTTTCCCTCAAACTGGCTGAGTGGCTTATCCAATCGGAGAGCGGTATTGCCTCAGGCAGCCTATATAGGAAGGAGCCCTGAGCTCAAATTTGTTATAGCTATTAACCATCGACGAAATTCCGAACGGATGGAAGTATGTAAAGGAAACTTGTATCCTGTATACCATCTGATGATGAAAGTAACAGGGTGAGAACTGGGATATAAATCTTCAGACATGATTGTCTTGCAAAAATATTGAAGAACTGCCTGTCTGTATCTTCCTTAATTATTTGTGCTGACCACTGCCACTTTAGCCACTTTAAGGACTCCAAACGCCAGCTTCGATCACGTGACAAAGCCATGTGTTTACTCGCCCAGAGAATGCTTGGGCTTGCTTCTCCCATTGGAAGCTCCTTGCATAGGCCATATACCCCCAGTGGACCATGGCATTTATTCCCTATCTAAAAGTGAAGAAACTGTGTCAAACAAGATCACAAAGAAGCCCCAGCCCCTCGAATTTATTCCCGTCTACTAGCGAAGAAGCAGGGTCAAACAAGACACAACAAGCAGGCAAGGGTCACAGATTTTTAATATAATACTAGACGACCCGTGACCCGTTGGGTCGTCATCACGATCGTCTTTGCTTTCGCACTAAAGCAGGTGTTATTTAGCTGGTCATAGACCACACGCTATTCGGCCGTCCTCTCCTGCCCGTCAAGGAGCTGCCCATACGGCTCACTATCAACAGATTCTTTGCTTCTCTAACGAATATTCAACACCCAGGATGTAAGAAAAGTCAAATTATTATACGTTACGTATTTTAGTTGTATTGCCCATGGAACCGATGAATTGATCATGCCGTATCACAAATACAATCAAATTGAAGAACTAATCCATGGAAAGAATGCGACTGCCCCCTAATACCTCGAATTTCTTCTCGTCTGAAAGTGAAGGAGCTGTGTCAAAAAAGACACACACAAACAAGTAAACTAACGAGCAAGGTTCACTCAGTTTTAGTATAATATACCTAGATAGATAGATGTGACTGACGTCTATAAGTTTACATCAACTAACGTAGATATCGCCCTGCGTTTTATTGTTTCAAATTATGGCATGCTAATAAGAAAGCGAAATATCCTTTGGTCGTTGTATGATTAATTATTATTCGTGATCATCTATGGAAAAGAAACTTCACTTAGAATAATGGATCCTCACACAGCCTAAAAAACCCAGCGATTTTCTCTCCTTCATTCTATTGGCATCAATTATCAGATGTAGAAAAGGCGCGATGCTTTTTGAAACCTTATTAGTGGCTGCTGCTGCTCGCCGACATGCAATGAGCTGCTACTTATTATTCAGCAGAAGGCCTTCACTGTCTGGTGATTTATCTCTCATGTGCAGCACAGAAATTCTTGCCTGTGCAGTATGTTCGCAGATGGCTGTGTGTTGGTGTGCACAGACGTGCAGCGCTTGTTTTTATCAAGTTAATTTCTCCTGGACCGGACGTGGTGATCCAGGCAGGCTGCCGACCGAGGTACAAGGATGTGCCCGTTTCACTGCGTGTTGTCTTCTATGTCTTACAGGCTGGACTCTGTCTGTGAGAGGGAAGTACCGGCTGTGTATACAGTACGACGAGAGCATATTTATTTTTACTGATGGAGCCATACTATGCATATATGGCCTGTTTTCTGCAGGAAAGTAACGTCTGCCGCGCATGCGATGTGATTTATAGCGTCATCTCTATCAGCGAGGTCACCTACAGGCAAATGAACGCATTCTCTCAGCTCGTCCGAGTGTTACGGTGAGTTTATGTACACACAATTGACTGTGTGTCTACCGAAAGATTTAGTAAAAATGTTAGTCTTCACGTTGCCTTAGCAAGTGTCACTAGCATAGTTTAGAATGTCGCTTTCAATTTGGAGTGAGTGGTGGGAACTCGGAGAAGAGTGCACGTTTTTTTACAGTGTTTTCTAATTTTGGGGTCCATCACAACACTGAGGTAATGGTTATATATATATATATGGATTTTTGCAGCCAAGAGTCTGTCATATCATGCGACTACGATAAAAAAAAAAGAACAACATCCACTATAACTGGGTATGTGTTCAGGAGGTAATTAATTATTAGAAATTTTATTTTAGGGCAATCACCTCAAAAAGTTGAGAAACACTGGTTCAAGCGAACACAGAAACACATTCAGACGCTTTGTTGATGAAACAGGTTCATAGGACTGACATGCGAACACGCCCTGAGTCACTGTAGGTCTGCAGTATGATTTACCAAAGATATGGATTGGTTTCTTCACCGACGGTGTAGGCTGCATCCTCTACAGACCTTTTGGGCTGCATTCTTTACTCTGTATCGGTGTGGGTCCTTCACTGACGGTTTGGGCTACATTCTTCACTATATATCGGCGTGGGTCCTTCACTGACGGTCTTGGCTGCTTTTTCACTATATATCGGCGTGGGTCCTTCACTGACGGTCTGGGCTGCATTCTTCACTATATATCGGCGTGGGTCCTTCACTGACGGTCTGGGCTGCTTCTTCACTATATATATATCGGCGTGGGTCCTTCACTGACGGTCTGGGCTGCATTCTTCACTATATATCGGCGTGGGTCCTTCACTGACGGTCTGTGATGCATTGTTCACTGTCAGTGTGGGCTCCGTCCTTCACGGATTATTTGGGCTGCAACCTTCACTATCGGTGTGGACCTTCCCTGACGATTTGGGCTGCGTCCTTCACTGACGGTCTGGGCCGCGTCCTTATCTCATAATTTGGGCTACGCTAAGTCAAGCCCAGTGCCACTCCAACTGAGTGCCTTTGGCTTTGCGTACAGCAACAACAGCAGCTTGACTGATCTGCTGCGTGTTGCTGTGGTTCTCTTCCTGGACAGCCGGCAAATGTTTCCACCCGATGTCAGGTATATTTTCCGCTTGAGTGGCGCCTTACTAGAGGATGCATCGTGCCTGCCGCCGCAGGTTATTGACAGAGTTGTAAAATTACGACAGGCCAATTGGTTCTTGTGCAGTCAGCTTTCGACTGTTGATTATATTGGCGGTGCTTGGCAACGCTGCACTTTAGCCTATTATTATTGTAGCTAATATTGCGCGTCAGATCGTCAGAGGACAGATATTAAAAACCCAAATGTTATAAACACGACTGTCGCCTTCTGAAATTAAAGCTCATGCAGTGTTGAGGAGCGAGAGTGGTGGTGTGTTGGCGACAATAACAGACTCCACTTGTCCGTCTGCGCCTCACGAGCTGTGTCTGTTTCGGGGTTCAGCGCCTCCCTGACGCTTATCGTAAAGGTTATGCTCTGCTGCGGGCTGTAGGTGTTCACGAGAATTGTAATTCTAATTGATTCTGTCTATACTTGCTTGTAATTACGGCCACGTTGCTCTACAAACGTTCTTGGACTCTTCTGTTTGACGGTTCATGGCCTTCGGGTCGCTCCCGCTGCGTGGGCTGGTTGCCCCATAAGGTCCAAATCAAGCATGAGTCTCTCGTAAAAATAGCCTTTTTTGAAACGTCGCTGACGAGGTAATCTGATTCAGATGTTTAGGGTTAAGTGACGTGCGATTGCATCCAGTGGCGTTTGACACCATAATGTGTGTCATTTGCCACGCTCCACTGTATGTAGCGGTTCTCACGTGATGTGTCATTTGCTTTGCTGTGTGTGACGGTCGTCACGTTATGTGTCAGTGTTTCCCCACACTGTTGTGTTGCATTCGTCCTGTTACGTACATATAGTATTTGTTTCACGGCGTGGCACGTTTGTTACTCTATGAGTAGATGTTTGTTACTTTGTACGTGCGATTTTGCGTTTGTGGTCGCCAGCTTATTGGCTTGTGAGTAATACTTGAATAGATCAAAATGGTGAATCATATTGCAGGCCCACACTGAAGTTTCAGACAAGTTAATTAGCTAATTGGATTAAATTATACCGGTAGAAGCATGCAAATTGAATACGCCTTATAGCACATTAAATTCCTCACTGTGCATTGTGTGTCACAGATGCCTAATGATTTGTTTATCGTGGTATCCCAACTGTTATGATTTTGAACCAAAAATAAATCATTCAGACAGTTTTATACTTATTTACAAAAAAGAATTACTGCAGTATTATGTTGCCGTGTTAAACTTCTGATGATAAATTAAGTTGTAAAATTTGCCGCGAAAATGCCGTATAACTCTATCTATAGTCAATACAAACATTAAATTATCATTTTGTTTCTTAGTGGTTGTGTGGTTTGTTAAAGGAAACTTTCCGAGCATGCATAGTTTGAATATACTGGGTGATTCAGAATTCTTTGAAGAAAATAAAAGTATAGGTTCCTTACAATAAAATAAGCACAGTTTATTCCATCGATGCATGTCCGAAACTGTTTAATTTAAAAGTTATGTCAAGCTAATGAAGTGGCTACAGGAAACAGAGGCCTAGTTTCTACCTACCCCAAATTCGGCTATGTGGTAAGGTAAATGAAAATGCGCTGTTACGCTTCCTATATTTATTTTAAGGAAAACAGGAGTAGAGTGTTCAATGTAAACAAATGGCCGGTGTGCATCTTTATCTTTGCTGTACAGTGCAGTAGTCCGCCGGTTATAACTGAATCGCACTTTCAAACTTTAACTCAGCGTAATTTTTCAACTAGACATTTTCGGACATGCATCGATAGAGAAAAATATTCTGATTTTATTTTAAGGAACCTATAGTTTTATTTCGTTTGATTAATTCAGAATCACCCGGTCCTTCAAGAATTTTGAAGGACTTTTGAATTCGCTAACGTGTACGCATCAAACCATGGCACGGTGTATATGTAGGCTTGGTAAATGTATAGTTACGACGCACGTTGGTAAACACGTATTTTCTTGAAACTGAAACGACATGTCTGCCTCACTACGCCGAAAATCCGATCGAGTCTCGATGGTCAATGGCTTCCATCGGAAAGGTGGAAGGCTTTGTAGTCGGAAGGTCTAATCAAAGTCTCACCTCAGCTCCGATTCTCGTGACTAGTCGATGTTTTACGTTCTCACTACACCCAGAAATCACCGATTGTTACTTCTTACCAAACTAAACAATGGACCACTATATGTTTCTTCTGACTTTGGCTCCTGGAACAGGCGTGTGTGTCCCACGCCAACTGCATGCCCCCTAAACCGTCAGACACATTATGACTCTTATTTCTAAGCAAGTAAAAGTCTTAACCAACAGTTTCTGCTGGATCCGAAACTAAGCACGATTCTGTGCCCGATTCCGAAAAACCTCCTGCTCTGCTGCCCCGCCCATAACAGTGTTTCGCTGCAATGACTTTTGTTCTGTCATGTGTGCGGTTGTAGAAGTGACAGTGAAGTCTAGTGTGCTCATTACCAAAATGAAGAAATATAGTAAAGTGGGTAAAAACTGAATAACCCACATCAGGGGTAAACAATGGACTCCCTCTCTTGCAGCAAAAAACCCTAGATCATTTTTACCCCTAATGTGGGTAATTCATTTTTTTACCCCACTTTACTATAGATACATTCTTTGGCTTCATCCCAGACCCTACCTCCACTTCTTCTTAACCGTTTGTTCGCTGTAAATTCAGATTAGATTAGCATGTTGGCACAAAAGGACTAACAGACTCATTCCCAGAGAGGATCCGAGGACCAGGACCCGGTCCGTTCGGAGACATTAAGGAGCTTACATTAGCTTCGCCTCTTCATGCTTAAGTTTATATTAAAGCCACAGTCAAATTATTTCCTGATCGTTCATGTTCCAATGTTATCTGTACTTTCTTACTATACATTTGAGATGACCGTAAAGACTGCACAATAATTTGCAGTCTTTACCTTGCAGTGACAACTCTTGTGAGCAAAGTTCAGTACATGGCAATTACTCTTCTATGGTACAGTACTTAGGATTTTCTCCATAAAACACGAGATAGACTGATGCGATCTCTATGGAATTCCGACATCAACATGTTCCTCTAAAGAATGAAGTGAGCTGAATATTTTGCCATTAATTAGTCGGTAGATCTAAAAAACGCGCGATAAAAGCCTCTGCATTTGGGTGATGCCATAACACATACTCTAGTGTTCTCAAATGGGTTGCAGATCACGGCCTGCTGTGGTACCTTCAGCAGTAACCGTAATGCTCCACATTTAGGTCGGATTTCATTGGGGTTACAGCAGCCGCCTCAGGGATACGGGCACTAATTGCTCTCGACATGTGTCCGCATCTTGCTGCAGTTCCATATGGCGCTTCTTGTCAGTAACCCGTGCCATTACGACGCTGTCAATGCTCGAAACAAAAAAGTCGGGCGGTAGCAACTTTCTGTTTTTTATTTTATTTTTTTTTTCTTTGCATCCACATCTCGTTGTTATGTTGCGTCCGGACTTCGAGTACTTCCCGTACTGACGTGCCAGCACATTTGTCTCTGTCTCCACACCTCTTTTTATGCTGAAACATCATAATCTGCCTTTAATAAGAGTGTAAGTGCATGCCTTATTTTGATGGAACCGCTGCCAACGTTTAGACAATAATGAGATAGTTATGTGTATTCATTAGTTTTAAATATTGCGGTAAAGTACCTTGAACTTCAACTCAACAGCAAATATCAATTAACTATATATATAGAATTTAAGAACTTTTAATGGTACCCTTGCCTAGTTTTCCACATTTTCAAATGTTTTCGCATCCAGAACTGCAAAAGGACCGCCAAGGCCATCCATGTGTTTTGTAAGTAACTTTCTTTTCTTAAAATTTATAGTTGATATAATAATTTCACGAGCCAGTGGTAACCAGACCGCATGTTGAATACTTATTCCTTCCTTCGTAGTATTAAAATTTTTGTTGCTTGAAAAAGATTACCACGAGCTGTGTCTTCTGCAGTTGACGGTCATATTGAGAATATAAAGAAACTAGAGCACTCTGAGAGCGCATACCTCCGCCAAGCAAGGCACGGTAAAGAACCGTTCAAATTGGTTCTGAAACTGTGATTTTTTTTCCCTCTGTATGAACACCAAACTCTAATCGTTTGTGCCTTTTGACGGTAATAAGAACTTCTGTAAATTTATTGAAGACTCGCTTATATGTTTTTGAGTTGGGCTGCTAACAAACATTCTGACAAGCATTGGTCTGAAACACAAACGGACCAACCATCTTGATGAAAATTTGATAATTTCTGTCTTTCAACATTGTTAATTTCTTTCTGAGTTATGTAGCTCACAAGCATAAAATGAACTAAGAGTACAAACAAATGAATGAACAGATGATCATAAAATTTTGATGATTAACTCTTCGCGATATACCAAACAACTTATGTAAATTTTATAAAAAATCCGTGCATAACTTTTGGATTTATGGTATTTAGAAAAAGTAGGCAGACAACAAACAAACAGATGAACGGATCTTCACCAAATGTTAATCATCTGTTCCTCCTAACATATGCACCTAACAATCCTTGTAAATTTTGTCAAGATTCCTCTATAACCTTTTCAGTTATCTTGGTGATAGACACACAAATAGAAAGACAGTCAAGCAATCAGACAAACTCGGCGAAAATATAACCTCCTTGGCGGAGGTAAATATGTAAAATATCGTAGAAGATGCGCGAATGCTCATTGATTTTCCGTTGTCTCTAATTGTATTAAATTTAAAATATACCTTATTAGGAAAAATTTTTAACGTTGTAACCTATCCAGCGTCCTTCATAGAAGATATTTCAAATAACTCCATTCATGCGAGAAACGGGAGTAACATTTTGTCTACGAAAGTTCATTATAGTGAGTTAAGTCTCTAAAATGATGCCTCAGGCCTAAAAGGGGTTTATAAAAAAAGCCCCGGTAGGAAAAAACCCCAAAGGAAAAAAGCCCCGTTAGGAAAAAGAGCCCCACCAATCTTTTAATGTACATTTATTGCCCATACTTATGTAGTTATCTTGAAGTAAGTTATATTAAAATAAAATATATTATACTGAACTGCATTTACCTACCCTAACCTAAGAAAACCAACCCCTAACCTAGTCTAGCTTTTTGTAATTGAATGCAGCCTAATCTGGCCACATCTAACTAAACCCAACCTATTCTGACATACAGTACCTAGCTTCTTCTAACCTAACTTACGAGTTCGTAACTTTTTTTTATCTAACCTGACCTAACTTTACTTAACCTCAGCTAACTAGACCTGAACCTTGTTTTATTCACAACAGCGATTAAGTAAGAGAAAAGCAGGTCCAGCCCGCCTAACATTTCCTAATGGTTTGAATCCTTGAGTAATTACCTAACTTTTCGTACAAAAGCAATTTTTACCTGATAGGTCCAGCAAGCAGAGAGTGTAACGGGAGGACTCAATGGAACTAAAATAAAATTTGACCTTGACCGCACCGCATGTAGCAAATATCGTCACACCGACGAGTCGAAGTATTTGAGGGGTCGGACCTCAGGCCTACATAGGTTGGGTTCGTAGTCCTAACCAAAGATGTATTCAGTGTTATATTCTTGACGCGAGAGAAGCCATGCGAATATTTATTGCTCAAACGTTCTGCACTTAACGACAACCGTCTTACTGTGTTTTGTGCATGGGTGCAGCTCAAGTAGCTAGCCATTCAGGAGCGGGAGATTGAATGAATTAAGTTCAACAAATACGGCGATATGTTTAAATATATTTTGTGAAGAGCATTGTAACTAAATACAAAGTGTCAATGAGGCTTCACTTCAAAGAAGAGGAATCAGGGGGCCATACCGGACTAGATTTTACCTCTAGTGCTGTGAAAGTTTCCACCAGCCTTCGCTGCATGTTTTATGGCTTATAATGTTTCTTGTTCAATTAGTATGTATTCTCTTCTTTTATTTATTTTTTCAAGGGATGAAATTCACAGTTGGTGACGATTTTTCAGGCGAAATTTATTAAAATACTCATAGGCTGCTCACCCGGCGCGTCCATCGATGTTGACGTGATTAATGACGTCACTTTTTTATCCTAGTTTCCCGTGAGTTTCCCCATTACGCTCTTAGCTTCTTTTACAGGGGTATCTCGAGATCTCGATTTTTGGACTTTAGAACAAGTTCAAATTGTAAAAATTGGGCTCTTTTACATAGATATAGGCCAACCCAAGGTAGCAGTCCGTACTAACCCCAATTAACCTCACCTAACCTAATATCACCTAACCTGATCTCACTTAACCTGATCTTACCTTACCTACCTAAACTATACTCACCTAACCTAACTGTACCTAGCCGAACTTCACCTTACCTAAGCTCACCAAGCTAAATCTAACTAACTTCACATAACCAATTTCAGGGGTTGCAAGAACCCCTGAAATAGGTAATTCGCACATGCAAATAGTGGGTTAAGTTTAACTTAATACAATGTATTTTAGTTTACTTAAATATGCTGTATTCAAGTAAATGAAAAGAGCTCTCATATATAGATAGCTTCAAGAGAAAGCGGGGCTTTTTTCCTACCGGGGCTTTTTTTTTCCGGTTACCCCTAAAATTATGTTTTTGCATCCACTGCTTCATCGAACTGTAGGCACTTCTCTGTCACCGCATCGCTTGTTTCCAACACTGTCAAGATACCTTTTAACATTTAAGCCTCTTACTGTACTATCATTTAAATACATGGGATTCCTGTACAGTACACGAAGTTGGCTTCCTTCGCTGTTCAGAAAGAAAAACATAATTCGTCTCTAGCTCGATAACTCGCATTCACTAACTACTCAAAAGACTGTTCCTGATGGAGACTTTAAAAGCTCGTGCAGAGTTTTTGTTTTTCTCATTCGAACTTCATCTTATGGCTTTTTTGCAGGGATAGTTCAGCTGATCTCTGCACATTATTCAAATGCACTGCTTTTTCATCTTATACCCGTAATCTAAAGCGCTGGCTCATCTACTCTGCTAGCGTGATGAAAAGCAAGAACCTACAGATCATCAACGCTACAGATCATGGATGGGTACTTTCTAGCCTGCTGCTTTGTTTTTGTCAAGTCATATACTTAACTGCAAGAGAGGCTCGAACGTAAGATACACAATGATGGCCGTTGCTATTATCTAAAGTTGCCGGGGTAATACTAAGTGTGAGGTAGTTTACTATGTAACGATTGTAACGTGTTTTATTTCTCGAGGAAAATGGTCTCTGTTTCGGGCAGATTTACATAGTGTATAGGCTACATGTAAGCGCAGTATAGGACAATGTGACCCTAAAATGTTAACCCCCTCCCTTCCCACGAACCTCCTGTAGATGTCAACGGTCTCCATGAATTCCTAATCGTAGAAGACCACGTTCACATTGTAATATCACGAAGTGATAAATAGCAATAATAGCAGTGAAGTGATGTAGCATTGGCGGCATTGAAGTGATCTGAATGATAAACCACTGGCCGCCATGGAGTGGTGTAGCACTGAGCATTGATAGCAGTGAAGTGATACAGCATTGATACCCATGCAGTGATACAGCATTGGTAGCCAAGAAGTAATACAGCATTGGTAGCCGGGAAGTAATACAGCATTGGTAGCCGTGAAATGATCTAGCATCTTCAACAGTGTACTGATGTAGCATTGGCAGGCCTAGAGTGATCTAGCAATGGCAACTGTGAAGTAATGTAACATTGACCGTCGTAAAATGATCTAACTTTGGCAGTTGTGAAGTGGTGTAACATTGGCAACTGTGAAGTGATTAACATTGGCAGCACTGAAGTGACGCAATGTAGGCTACCATGGAGTAATTTAACTTCGGCAGCCATAAAGTGATGTAACATTGTCATCTATTAAATCATGTGCAGTATGTAATGGGGCAACTATGAAATGGTGTAACATAATCATCTATTAAATCATGTAATGCAGGCAACCATGAAGCGATATAAAATAGTCGTCAACTAAATTATGCAATGTAGGGAACCATGAAGTGATTATACATAGTAATACATTAAATCATGTAATGTTATAGGCAACCATGACGTGATGTGGTGTAGGGAACAACCATGATGTCATTCAACTTGGGCAGTTATGGAATGATTCATCTTTCGCAACTATGAAAGTGATTCAACTGAGCCAACCATTACGTGATGTAACATAAGCAACCATGAAGTGATGTAGCTTAGGCAACCACAGGTAGTAATGTGAAATGATATGGTGCAACTGTACATATATGGTTGCAGTAATGAAGGGTTGTATCAGCACCAAGATGTCATTTCAATGTTTCTTAACATCTGTTCTGGTATCTTCGTCTCATGGTTAGTTATGCATTTTTAGTTCATGGCTACTAGTGCGGTTTTATTCTGTAGTATTACTGTGGTTTTAATTAGGGTTTTCAGTATTACTGGGATTTCTTAACCTTCTTCTCCTTGCGGCTACAGAGATGAGCTTTGCGGAAAGCTCTACGTACATCAATTTATGAGGTTATTGCTTCGAATCCGTCGTTGTAAAAAAATTCAATTGTACGTGATATTAAAGTACATTGTATGTAGTATCTGTATGCCAATCTTTTATAAAATTTTAATATTCCTAGAAATTATGAAGAATTTTCAATTATTCTTGGTGTCCGAAGGTATGATATATATCGCTTACTGAAGATATATATTGTGAATTTAGATTCCCTGCTCTGCCAGACATTCCTTACGTTACGACGAAGACATTATTCTTTGTTTAAGGTCTCTGTGATTATTAAAACTCATTTTATCTACGCTTACGTAAATCGGCCTCCAGGCTCAATTGCGAGAGGCCCGATTTCAGTGTCAGTCATGTATGGCGTGGTCTATGGCTCAATCATTGGTAAGATGTCATTTTTGTCAATCACCTTTTCCCATTCAGCAGGTAGCTTGTTGATACCTTAAAGGTAAAATTTACTTTAACTGGTTTAGAAATAAATAAGTTCTCCACTTACATTTTTTGCAGCTCAGTGCATATCAAGGAGAACAGAGATAGAAATCACTTCTTCTGAGATCTGGTAGCTTAATGTGAGGAACAGAGCAACTGATCTGTTTTATTTTCTGCCCATAACTGCTGTTGAATATATTCTCCTATTATGTGTAGGGCATTTTCTCCATTGATTTACATTCACTTATTTCAGTTATTGACTTCATATCTCTACCTTTAGTGTTTGCTTGTGTTTTGATAACGTCTTGTGGATAGGGTTCAGAACGTTTATCGTAACATTTCGCGCAATAGACGGAAGTACCTTATGTTTTATGGAATTAAATACTTTTTGCCTAACCTCAGTTCCGAACAAACATGATATATATTATATAAATAGCATCCGCCTCAGAAGTTACGTCATTTCCAGCGATGGGCACATGCAGTAGTTCAGTTGACCGACAGTAGTGGCTATAACTTCCATTTTTTTCGAGGTGGAGCCGGACCTCCGTTTCGCGGAAAAAAATTTCGCGGTGCGTGGAGCCGTCCAGTTGGGTATGGTCAGCCCCACAGTCAGCGAAACTATATCAGGTTTGTAGCTTATAAAAACTGTAATACCGGCACTTACTACGAGAGTTCTTGTTGGGGAAAGGAAGATGATCCCCTACGGGTTAGAGTCTGATTATGCGCGATCGCGGATGTTACGAGGAATTAATTCATCCAACAGCTCACGGCGTCGATGTATATCCCTGGGTTTGCATTTCTCCTAAAACATAAGTACGATCTTGCTAAAAAAAGTAGTGCCATTCTGTGTCTTCCCTTTTGGATTTACATACACAATGATATCGATTGCAGAATATACAGTGCCGCCATTTGCACGCACGTCGCTAAAAACTGCTGACTTTCCATTTTAGTTGCGAAGATTCTAGCGAGCGCAGAGGCTGTTGAGCGTTGAGCATCACCAGTAATGGAAGTGTTTTTCCGTTTGTAGCAAATGGCCTGCTTCAATTTAGTTGTTCAGGCTGAGTGGGCATTTATCGCAAAAATTTTCATAGTTATTTCGAATAAATTTTGGAAACTACTGCGCGAGGGACTGCAATTATTTGTTTAACCACACAAAACAGGAACATTGAGTAGCACTTCCCGGAAAAGAAGATATCGCTTCTCGCAAGTAAGGCTGACTGTGCAGTGCAGCAGGCGTATTTTTATATGTTGTCCCATTACTGTTCATACTTTTTTTAGGATATTTTACTTAATTCCGTTCAGTAATGATTGGCAAACCTGTACATACTTCTAGCACTTGTATACGGAACAAATTCACAAAAATATAAAGGCCTGAACTGTAATATCATCAATCATCTGTTTAGATATCCTTTGATTTTTGCAGTAGAGTAGAATAATTTCGCAAATAGTAAAACAAACAGTCTCATACTGTAGAACAAAGGCTTCTCAAATTTGTTTTATTCTTGATTTGTTATGAAATACTAAATAAACAGCTAATTCAGAAGAGACAACAGAGCTGAAAGGTGCGTCGCTTTGGCAGCCGTAAAGTGATCTGGCATTCACAGACGAAAATAGATATAGCATTGACAGCTGTGAAGTGATACAGTGCAGTCCATCATGAAGTGATTTAACTCCGGCAACCATGAAAGCATTAAACTTAGGCAAGCATGAAGTGATTTGACTTGGGGAACCATGAAGTGATGCAAAATAATCGTTCATTAAATCATGTAATGTAGCCAACCATGAAGTTATACAAAATAGTCATCCATTAAACCATGTAATGTAGGCAACAATGAAGTGATGTAACATATGCAACATGAAGTGATATAACGTAGGCAGTCATGACTTGATCTAGTGTAGGCAACAGTCATGATGTCATTTAACTTAGCCCGCCAGGAAGTACGTCAACTTAGGCAACCATGAAGTTATTTAACTTGGACAGCCAAGAAGTGGTGTAACGAAGGCTTCCATGGAGTGCTGTAACGTAGGCACCCATGAAGCGATGTAATGTTGTCACCCATGAAGTGAATTAACTCTGGTAGCCTTGAAGTGATGTAACATAGGCAACCATAAAGTGATGTAACGTAGGCAACCACAAAGTGACGTAGTATACCTAGTAATGTGAAATGTCATGGACAGCCACGATGTGCAGCTTTAGACGGTTTAAGTTATGAGGTGTTGCATCGGTGCCAAAATGTCATTTTAATATCAATAACGGCGGTCCTGGTATCTTTATCTCATGGTTAATTATCTAATTTTAGTTCATAGCTAGCAATGTGGTTTCACTCTGTAGTATTACTGTGGTTTTAATTAACTTTTTCAGTATTATTGGGATTTCCTAACATCTCTCTTCTTGCGGTTATTGGGATGAGCTCCAGGCTGAAAGCTCTACATGAATCAATTTCCGGGGATATTGCTTCAAATCAGTCTTTGGATAAAACTCTATCGTATGTGATACCAAAGTGCACTATATGTAGCATTTATGTCATAATTTTTTTTCTGTGAATGCTAATATATTCCTAGAAATTGTGATGTATTTTCAATTATTCTTGATGTCCAAAGGAATGATATTCTTCGCCCACTGAATATGTTTAGCTGTGAATTTAGATTCACTGCTCTGCAGCACAGTCCTTATGGTGTAATGATATACAAATCTTTGTTTGAGTTGTCTGTGATTATTACAACTCATTTTATCAATGCTCTCCTAAATTTGCCTCCAGGCCCCCTTACGAAAGGCCCGATATCAGTAAGCAGTCTAGCTATTGTGTAGTCTATGGTCATTGACATACGGTTGAAAATAGCTTGGTTGATGATTACATTTCGTGACTTCACGTATATATAGTTAGGATTTCATAGTTAGGATTTCAGCTTTATGTTATTAGGTATTGAAGATGGCTATCTTTTTCGCCTATCGTGTTATCATAGCATTGTGCCAGTTGCTACTGATGAGTGTGTTAGTTCAATTTCGATTGTAACATCAATGCTGTGCCTCATCAACTGAGCTTCATCCCAGCAAAATAATTGATCGGCGAAAGCGACATTGTCGTAACCCTTCATCGTACAGTTGCAGGTCAAGTCTGGTCATGGGAAAGACAGCACGAAGCGACATCGAAAGTTTCCTGCTCTTTGTTGTCCTCTCCTGCAATCCATAAAAAAAATAGTTTTGTGATCGAANGGCTCTCTCTTTGGTCGCAAACTGCGGCACCACAGAAGACACCCAGCAGAGTGACTCCACACACGTGGGGTGACGTGAACAACGTCACCTGGACTTCTTCCGAAGACTCTCAAGGTAAGATGAGATTCTAGCGAGCTCAGAGGCCGTTGAGAGTTGAACACTACCAGTAATGAAAGTATTTTTTCATTTGTAGCAATTGGCCTGCTTCAATTTAGTTGTTCAGGCTGAGTGGGCATTTATCGCAAAAATTTTCATAGTTATTTCGAATAAACTTTGGAAGCTCTTGCGCGACGGACTGCAGTTATTACGTTTAAATACAGAGAACAGGAACATTGAGTAGCCACTTGCCGGAGAAGAAGATATCGCTGCTCGCAAGTGAGGAGGCTGACTGCGGTGCAGCAGGCGTATTTTTATATGTTGTCCAATTACTGTTCATACTTAATTCCATTCAGTATTGATTGGCAAACCTGTACATGCTTCTAGCTCTTGTATACGAAACAAATTCACAAAAATATAAAGGCCTGAACTGTAATATCATAAATCAACTGTTTATGATATCCTTTTATTTTTGCTGAAGAGTAGAATACAGTGCGACCCACGGTATTAGTCCAATTGGATTTTTCTTTAAAACTATTATTTCCTTTTAATATAACTTGATATTTCCATGGTGTATATCTGTTGTGCGCGTTTGGTGGATTTGCGCGATAGATCGATCGCGTTGCGCGTTTGGTGGATCGTTCAAATTTTAAAATGGAAAACAAAAAATTTTTGTCAGGAACGGAGGGGATTGGATGGGCTGTAATTTGGGCTTATATCAGGTTGAATGGGCTTTAATCGGCCTATTACCTACAACATCCACCAAACGCGCAGCGCGATCGATCGATCGATCGCGCAAATCCACCAAACGCGCACATCATATATATGTCGCAGAGTAATCATATACAATATTCATAATCCTATTATTTGAGAAATTGTTTGCTTGATACCATTTAGAAACTTACTTTTATCCAATCCACCCTCTATTTCCTGAATCACGATATTAGTCTCAGGTATCAAATTTAGTTAAATATGAGGAATAAAGCACAAATTAACTATAAGTTTATTTATTAATTACTTAATATTTCAGAAAGTACTTGGAACAAACTGCAACACCAAACAAGGCCAAATAAACAAACAGGAAGCTCACATATTAATATAAAGGCCATTACGTTTCATGACCTCAAAAATGCAGTCATTAACGGAATGAGTCAATTTCTTAATAGAAGTACCATCGATGGATCTTGCAGTGACTTGTATGGCCTCCCACAATTCTGGTTTTGAAGAAAACTGCTTACCCTTTGTATAAATTTGCGCTTGATGATAGACCACAGATTTTCAATTGGGTTCAAATCTGGAGAATTGGGTGGTCACATGGCTGAATGCGAGGGTGCATTGTCTTGCAGCTTTTTGCGCAGATCCAAAGTCTGGCCGTCAAGCCAAGGAACAAGACATTCATCGAGTAGGACGCAATACTTAGCAGAATTGATTTTATCTCCTTCACGGACCATTGTTGGACCTATAAGTTTATCATTCATAATCCCAGCTGGTGGAGCTTGCCCTCAAATCCGACCTATCCTTTAGACCATCCGTTTGGGCCATCTAGAGTCGCTCTGGTCTCGTCTGTAAATAAAACACTTCGTATCCTGTTTCATATAAGACCTAGCCCACTCAACTCCCAGAAGCATGTGCTTTTGTGTCAAAAGAGGCTTTTTTTCGGGAGCTTTCGCATTTGTAATGGTTTCCAAGATTTGGTTTCGTGTAGTTTTTGGCACTTCATTCAGACTAGAGCTTTCAAAAATTGTTTTGCTTGTGCTTCCCGGCTTTTGGAAGAATTGACGTTTAATTTTTCTGATATCCCGCGTGTTCACAGCTTTTATTTTACCTTTATCAGACCGTGTCTTCCGATTGAAAGGATCCCTCAAAAAACGTTGAGTTGTTCTAACATGGCGGCCAAAAATCCTGGCAATAGACGCACATAAGGTCTTCTTGGCCGCTTCTTTGATAAAGGTTTGCTTCTCTTCGTCTGTTAGATCCTTAGCACGTCCCATTTTGAGTATTATTTAAATGGACTAATAACGTGGCTCACAGTATATCTGTGAAACAAAGGAATGTTCTGTAATCAACCTCTTCAGAATGTCAACAAACATTGCCTCATGAACTAAGCACACAGTGTTGCCATATAAAAAGATAATTCTCGTCAGCCAGAAGATTTTCGATGAAAAATCATTAAGAAATTGTTGGACTAATACAGTGGGTCGCACTGTAATTTCGCAAAAAGTAAAACAAGCAGTCTCATGTTGTAGAACAAAGGCTTCTCAAATTTGTTGCATTCTCGATTTGTTATGAAATACCAAATAAACAGCTAATAGAGTTGGTACTGAAAATTATTTGGCATACGAGCTAAGCAAGAAAATCAGAAAAGGCAATAGAGCTGATATGTGCGTCGCTTTGGCTGCCGCAAAGTGATCTGGCATTCACAGACGAAAAGGGATACAGCATTGACAGCTGTGAAGTGATGTAATGCAGTCCACCATGAAGTGATTTAACTCCGGCAACCATGAAAGTATTTAACCTAAGCAAGCATGAAGTGACTTAACTTGGATAACCATGAAGTGATGCAAATTAGTCTTTCATTAGTCTTTCATCATGTAATGTAGGCAACCATGAAGTGATGCTAAATAGTCGTTCATTAAATCATGTAATGTAGGCAACAAGAAGTGATGTAACATATGCAACATGAAGTGATGCAACATATATGCAACATGAAGTGATGTAACTTAGACAGTCATGACTTGATCTAGTGTAGGCAACAATCATGATGTCATTTAACTTAGCCCGTGAGGAAGTAAGCCAACTTAGGCAACCATGAAGTTATTTAACTTTGACGACCAAGAAGTGGTGTAGTGAAGGCACCCATGGAGTGCTGTAACGTTGGCACCCATGAAGTGATGTAATGCAATCACCCATGAAGTGAATTAACTCTGGTAGCCTTGAAGTGATATAACATAGGCAACCATGAAGTGATATGTGACGTAGGCAATCACAAAGTGACGTAGTATACCTAGGTAGTAATGTGAAATGTCATGGGCCGCCACGATGTGCAGCTTTAGACAGTGCAAGTTATGAGGTGTTGCGTCAGCGCCAAAATGTCATTTTAATATCAATAATGACTCTCCTGGTATCTTTATCTCATGGTTCATTATGCAATTTTGGTTCATGGCTAGCAATGTGGTTTCACTCTGTAGTATCACTGTGGTCTTAAGTAACTTTTTCAGCATTATTGGTATATCCTAACATCCCTCTTCTTGCGGTTATAGGGATGAGCTCTATACTGAAAGCTCTAAATGCATCAACTTCTGGGGTTATTGCTTCAAATCTGTCTTTGGAAAAAACTCAATCGTATGTGATACTAAAGTGCAGTACATGTAGCATTTATATGATAATTTTTTCTATGAATGCTAATATATTCCTAGAACTTATGATGAATTTTCAATCATTCTTGATGTCCGAAGGTATGATATTCTTCTCCCCTCGAAGATGTTTAACTGTGAATTTAGATTCACTGCTCTGCAGCGCAGTCCTTATGGTGCAATGAAGAAATTAATCTTTGTTTCAGGTCTCTGTGATTATTAGCACTCATTTTGTCAATGCTTGCGTAAATCGGCCTCCAAGCCCAATTACGAAAGGCCCGATATCAGTTAGCAGTCTAGCTATTGTGTAGTCTATGGTCATTGACATCCGTTTGAAAATATCGTGGCTGATGATTACATTTCCTGACTTCACACACATATATATATAGTGCAAGTTAGGATTTCAGCTCCATGTGATTAGGTATTGAAGATGGCTATCTTTTTCGCCTATCGTGTTATCATATCATTGTGCCAGTTGCTACTGATGAGTGTGTTAGGTCAATTTCGATTGCAACATCAATGCTGTGCCTCATCAACTGAGCTTCATCCCAGCAAAATAATTGATGGGCGAAAGCGACATTGTCGTAAGCCTTCATCGTACAGTTGCAGGTCAAGTCTGGTCATGGGAAAGACAGCACGAAGCGACATCGAAAGTTTCCTGCTCTTTGTTGTCCTCTCCTGCAATCCATAAAAAAAATAGTTTTGTGATCGAACC
>LQNS02278094.1:39346373-39368034 GCA_001587735.2 Parhyale hawaiensis | reverse complement strand
AAGAAGAATACCAGATAGACCAGCGGTCAGCGGTTACGTGCACTGTGGAGATAATTTGCTGCTGGCTCTCTCTTTGGTTTCAAACTGCGGCACCACAGAAGACACCCAGCAGAGTGACTCCACACATGTGAGGTGATGTCAGCAACGTCACCTTCCGAAGACTCTTAAGGTAACTCAAGGTAACAAGCAGACGCAGGAAATTGGAAAGAAGCTCGCATACATGAGAACTGGTCATTGTTAATTACAAAATTTATTTTAGTTAATTTTATGTCATTTTGGTATTCAAAGATTCATTAATCGTCATTTACAGCGGGTATCTTGCTACAAATTTGTATTTTTTTTACTGATAAACACGTTTCTTGAATCGGCGAAAATAGTTGACTGTTTGTTTGAGGTTGGTCTGTTGGCTGGAAAAGATTTGATCGAAGTTTTATCAATTTTCCATGAGCTCCACTTGCAGCTTGGAGTGGAAAGTCAAGTATTGTGTGGTGTATATTAAAGCATGCACACTTTTTGAGAAAGTGAGTCTAAACCAACTCTTGCTGTCATACAGCAATACATCTCGGTAATCGCTCTACTGAAGCTATTTTCATCCTGCAGTATTCTAATGGCCTGTCTTCAATATTTTTAAATTCTCCAGCAAGAGGAAATATCTTTGACTACCTGGCTAGTAGAGTAGGTCATGATTCGTTTTATTAGTACATAGCGCTAGCAAATTGTTATTCCTCTAGTACTACTAATTTTTTTAACGATGATCGTATAAAACGTTTCAAGCAACAGTTGATTTTAAACTATAATAAAATAGATAGCAGGTAGTAGACTGACGCAACAGGCCCATTCCTAGAAGAATGTCAAACTGTTTATAAATTCAGATTAAATGTCTAATGAACGAATCCCATCTTCGGAATATTTGGAACGCAATACAACGATTGTATTTGAAATGTAGAATCAAGATGCAATAGAAGCCTGGGAAAAAAATGAATATTGCTTGAATGCTTTGAAAGTGATTACTGTATATCAGCAATAATTATGACCGGCGCTGCTGCGGAAATGATGAATGCAAGTTTCTAGTATCCCTCTCCTCAGCACATTACGTGAACCTCTTAGTCCTACTACTTTCATTTTTCCTTCCCATACCAGCAAAGTGTTGCCTTGGGTGTTGTGTCTGCTTACTGAAAATATAAAAGTGATTTAGTTACTCTAGGAAAACGCTCCCTTAAGCAGAGTGCGAGCTGCCATTCATCATTTCCTTCTCACCCTCAAACCTACTCGCCATTAGCGAGCGCCTGCCAGCGAATCTTGCCATCGGCCAGAAAGACCTTTCCGCTTTCGAATCTGAAGCATTCCTGCTAGTTTTTTAGCTAACCGTTTGTATGAGAGCTGTGGCTCTTCGTACTGCCTAGCTTGCGCTGCGTTCCAACCCCTATGCGCTGCTGGAAACCCATGCAGGCACCCTACACAAAATGCGTGAATCGTGGCGTATTCGTGTGGTAATAAATGACAAGTTCTATTTTTTCTATGGCGTTTTTACCCAGAACGTAAAGACTTACCATCTCCAGCTCAGTGCAAGTAGAAATTAGAGGAGGGTTTCCCAGCTTTATCTAAACTTTTACCTAAAGCTGCACTTTCACAATGAACCCATACGCGACAATATCGGGTGTTTTCTTCTTTTTGGCAATCGCATGATAAACGGCTTAGGTAATGTAGCCCGCTATTGACTGCATTTATCCATATATAAATGCATGTATATATATATATATATATCCATTTATCCATTGCCCTATTGGGGTAATTTACCTAATAGCTCAATAGCGCTGAAAGTTAAAACCAAGAATTCTTCTGACCAGGAATGAGTGCTTGTATTAAGAATTGTGTTCAAATATAGCCAACTTTAATGATTGACTAATATAGCTGCGCGCATGTAGATCAAGAAATAAGCTGCGTATAGAATGTATTAATTTCAAAAAGGAATAATTATAACACTATAGGATCAAGTTTATCTCAAGTAAGTCGTTTATTCACAGTTCACAATACACCAGGCTCTCGTTTTATGCAAGAGTTCCGTACGCGGGAGAACTCGCTTAAGGTGAATTTGTACATATCGAACCTATGTTTACAGTATGTAAAAAGGGTTTATGTTCCATGGTATATTTTTTATCTTCGAAATGTTACATTTGGCCCTGTTTCATTATACTGCACTAAAGCAGCGCTGAAACTCAACAGTAATGCTGTTAGAACAATGTATATTAAAACAAACACTGCAAATAAGAAAAAAAAATTAGATACTGTATTATGGTATATACTCGCTCTAAGATCGCTAGTCACGTCTGAGTGGCGGTAAACAGGCGAGAACACGAAGCTATAAGTCAATCGCACTCGGTTCGGGTCAGCCCATCCGAGTCGTCACCCACGAGTCTCGCATTGTCTCCCGCGCACAACCCGGATTCCTCCACGCATGTCACAAACCGCACATGAGCGATTTTTTTCGCGCAAAGACAATCATGGACCACAATTGGGCATTCGCATAGTTCGAATTCGCATAAAGGAAGAACTAAGTGTAACCCATATTTGCTGTGGGCATCATAAACAGGTACAAGCTTCGGACTGGGTTATCTTTCTGTTCTACTATAAATTGCGAAAAACTGAAATAGCTTCGTGTTATTCTTTCTAACATTCAGTGTGAATCATGTACGTATATCTTATAGTTCCACAGGTACGCCATTCTCTGAGTGGACGGATTGTGAGCAGTTGTTCAAATAATTTCAAGCATAACCGAAACATCTCCTGGTTTTAATATCGACAATGCTTCCTTTTTAATGATGCAATGTGCATTCCTGAATTATATAATTGGTGTGTTCTCGATTTGCAGCATTCTAGACATTCAAAAGTATAGGCATGGACTAATTTCTTATTGTTGCTCATAGTGCAGAGTTCAATTTACAGTATATTCTACCCGCTTTGTAACCCCCTGGAAAGGTCTGTGGCAAAATTTGTATTTATACACACACACCTCGTACTCAGTACAAGGGTCCATGAGAGAACAGAGAGAACCTCATCTCTAATAAAGTAAAGTAAGTGAAAGAGGGTCATCGTCTTTGACTGCAGCTGGCTCATATTGTTCATGGAAGTAGGTTTAATTACCTGAGCCAAGTAAGTTATGTTTTTGTCAAAGTTTGTTTATTTGTCTGTCACAAAGATAACTCGAACAGTTATGGGCGGGTCGTTGAGATTATCAAGAGGGATTGTTATATGTACGTTAGGAGTGAGAGATGATTAACTTTTGCTGAAGATCTGTTCTACCGTTTCTTTGTTTGTTTGTCTGTTATTAGTAACATATCTCGAAAAGTTGTGATTAATTTTCATGAAATATTCAAGAACTGTTGCATTAATGCGAGGAATAAATCTCTAAATTTCGATACTGATCTGTTCGAGCGTTAGTCTCTTTGTGTCTATGTTTATTTTTCTGTTTATCAGAAACATTCGAGTAACTTGAAAAGCTACGGACAGCTCTTCATGAAATTTGCAGAAACTATCAGAAATGTTCCGAGAAAGAAATGAACCAATTTGGTTGATGATCTGTTTGCCCGTTTGGTTGTTTGTCTCGTGTTTATCTTTTTGTTTGGCAAAACGTAACTCAAACAGTTATCAACAGATCTTCATAAAATGTTTACAGGAACTTCGCAGGCCGTTTCGAGAAACAGCTGATCAAATTTGGGTGATTGTCTGCGCTCTGCTGGGCTTCTGTAGTTACAACTGTGTGAGACGTTTCCCGATGATTACCCCAGCGATGCTGAAACTTGATACCGTTCATCATTCCCTGTTTCTATCATACCAATGTTTGCAATTTGCTTTACTCTGTTGTTAAACTACCAGTTGCACCTATGTTAGCCTCTAGTTGATTTTTGGTTCGGTATTTTGTTAGCGTTCACTGAACAGGATTGTCCAGTGCTTCATCGAGGTCCCGCCGATCTCAGATTTCCTCTTTAATTAGGTCAACGTGTCCCTACAGAGCTGCCCGTGAGATGCGCTGTACAAAGCTCCTAACCTCACTCTGTCGCTGCACGTACTGACTTTCGCCCCCAGCTGTATGCTCGGGAGGTTCCTACTGTAACTAACAAGCCTTCTCAGCTATACAAGACAATACCCTTGTGCACCTTCGCCTAAGTCGGTCACTTCTGCTTTGTGTTCTATCTGATGGCTCATCCCCCCTCTGGCTCCAGCAGCCCTTTTGTCTTCCTAATAGAGCAGCCTTCGCATTTGGGAGCTCCTTCTCAGGCATTAGCCATCACGTCTTAATATCCCTTAACGCACAGTATACGTATTATAACCTCCGCCAAGGAGGGTATGTTTTCGTCGAGTTTGTCTGTCTGTCTGTGTGTTTGTCTATCTGGCTGTCTGTCACCAAGATAACTCAAAAAGTTATGAACCGATTTGGACGAAATTTACAGGGATTGTTATGTATGTTAGGAGGAACAGATGATTAACTTTTGGTGAAGATATGTCCATCCGTCTGTTTGTTTGTTTGTCTGCGTCATTTTTCTCGATGACGTAACTCAAAAAGTTATGGATGTATTTTCATTACATTGACAAGAGTTGTTAGGTTTATAACAGAGTAAATGACCAAATTTTGGTAATGATCCGTTTGTTCGTTCGTTTGTCACTGTTTTTAATGTTATGCTTGTTAGCACAATAACTCAAAAAATAATGAATGGATCTTCATAAAATTTATAGAGGTTGTTAGTAATATTAAAAGACATAAATGATTAAATTTTGGTGCAGATCGGTTTGTTCGTTTGTATGTTTGACTCATGTTTGTCATAACGTTTGTTATCAGTATAACTCAAAACTTATCTTCATGAAAATTGCACAAGTTGTTATTACTATCAAAAGGCACAAGTGATTAGATTTTGGAGTTTATACAAAGAAAATTATGATTTCAGAGCCAATTTGAATATTTGCTACCGTTGCCTCGCTTGGCGGAGGTATGCGCTCTCAGAGTGCTCTAGTTGGGTAGTGTTTCATCAAGTATGTTGTGGATCAGCTCTTGCCAGCCACTTTACTACCAGACCGACATAATGAGCTGTAAGTAGTCGTGTACAGAAAAATTTAGGTAACGGCAAGATTAGTTTTATCTTTTAAAAGGAAATCTAAACAGACTCCTGTTAAGATTTACCATTTTGAATGTAAAAAAAATATTTACTTACCGTCACAGAGAATTCTCACTGTGATGCATCTGCCTCCGTTAACTGTTTTTCCGTTCCATAAGAAAGGACGCTCTAATACTGCAACCCACATAACAAATTTAACCGTATATTGATCGAAGTTACCAGTTTATGTAATAAAATATACGAATATAAATTATCCAGGGTTTAAGTTACAATTTATGGAGAGCATAATCGTTAGTAAAGTGAGCTCAAAAAGTGCTTATGATGCCACGCTTTTTCCATATATCATATGTCGTGAAATTGCCATGCCTGTGCTGTATTAAAACGTATGAAGGGCTCTGCTTATGGATCACAGAATGGTGATCGATGGATGGAAGGCTCAGTTAGTGCTATCATCATCAGTGATGTGTGCACAGTATTCTGATGATAATAGAGTGCTTCCCCCATCATCATTATTGTGATTCATTTGCCGGTCTGCTGCCAAGGTATTATACAGTATATATAAAACTGCATTTTGATCCGTGAGCCGGCTTACACAGGGCTCTGGAAGAAGGTCAGGCTCTGATTATGAGTGAAGCGAACAAGTTTTTATCTCGGGAAGGCAATAAGGAGCACAGCGATACACGGGCGCTTAGAGGAAAGTTGCCCTTTCGGCTGGAGATCCACGAATGGTTGGGTTATGTGGGAGAGATGCATATGAATTTTCAGCGGCAGATGGCTTTACGAGGGAGCTTAAGAAGCGGTCTGTGGGAAGAAGAGGCTAACCGGAAATTTTTGGAGCTTCAGAATATCATCAGGCGCGCCGACTGGATAATCGACTTTGCTCCTTGATCCACTGCTGAGTCGGTTGTTATCCTCACCGTATAGACTTATCAATGTAATGTCTGATAATTATAAACATCGATAGAAACGTAATTTTTGTAGGAACTAACACTGAGACTATAGCTTTGGATCAAAATGATACGATATCACGTGTTAAATTTTACATGGAAGAGATGAAGATGTTGCATGTGGCTAGTTCATCTAAGCAGATGATAATGTTCTAGTTCGGTCCGTTAGTATGATATGACATGTACTAGCTGAGTACATGTTATACTAGCTGAGTCTTTTATTCCAGACCGCTGATGGTAACAGATGCGTGACTGTAGTGGACGCAGTGTATTACCTTTTGCGTGCGTCTGTGTGTCCGCATGTCTGTCTCAGTGGATAGTAAGCTGCGAGCGAGCAGCGGCATGAGGAGATGCTATTCTGTCCAGGTGTTGGTTCATCCTCTATGGACTGTGGGTGTCCGAATGGATTCTATTAATTACTCAGGTTTTGGGACTGTTTCACCGTTGTTGAGCTTAGTCTGATATTTCTCACTATAATAATTAATAATAATATAATCGAAAATAATTCTTGTGTTACCCAAGTGTCTTATACGAATGTTTGAATGTTCATATTTGTTTCATCGGTTTTAAGTTGGATCATTAATCAGGGTCAGTGGTCATAACCACCGGTGCATGAATGAGAAAAAATAGATATACTCAGCCTACACCTGCAGACACGAATAGCAGTGAGCAGCTAAATTTCAGACAGGAGAGAGAGAAAGAACTCTTGACTGCATTGGAACAGAGAATTTAACAGATTATTCTTGTACAATATGATTGAGACATAATATGTGCGTCATATCTGGTTCTGCCTTGAAGTTGATAAACATATTGCTAGTATTGTTTCTGTCAACTGCCAACTACTTCTGCTTCCGTTATATATTCCAGCTTTACCTGAACGTATGCTGCAGACGTCCTCGACTGGCATCGTTCCTTCAAAATAATCTAATCTTATTAGCTTCAACTTGTCCAAAATTTAAGTTATGAGCGTTGGTTTCGGTGCTTTACATAAATTGAGTTTCTGTCCTTAATTCCAGACCGCCAGCAGCCTCAAGCTCGATCATGCAAAACAGTCGTTAGTGTAAAACTGTGACCAGAGTAATTATTTTGGGATATCCTCTGAAATTCAAGCAAAACTAGCACTCGTAACTGAAGATCCGAACAAGTTAAAGCTCACGAAATTAGCTTATTTCATGCATTTGGGAGGGTGGATGACCTCTCTAGCACAAACCCAGGCACTGCCAGTGCATTCAACTCGAAGAAAACCGCTGACAGTCGACGTTAACATCCGTAACAAAAGAAACCTAAAGTTGATTACACTTTGCGTGTATTGAAGCGAGGAAATTGAGTGCTTTGTCAATGTCAAGCCGTAGAGACAAAATATACTAATAGCTTCACTATACGGGGAGCAAGACTGTTTAACAAAATGCCTAAGTAGATTTCAAACATTACTGATATGAAATTTATTGAGTCCAATAATTTTCTGGATTCTAATTTAAGTAGAATGCCAGATATACCAGCGGTCAGCGGTTACGTGCACTGTGAAGATAATTTGCGGCTCTCCCTCTCTCTCTCCCTCTCTTTGGCCGCTAACTAGCAGCAAGCCAACAGAAGAAAATTAGAATCGTAACTCCACACAAGTGAGGTGACGTGCGAAAAGTCGACTGAACTTCATCCAAAGACTCTCAAGGTACTCAAGGTAGGTATTGCCTAGCAAAACCATTGAGTCCTATGTATGTGAAATGGTGCTATAGCTGCCATAAAACATGGTTGGTGTGGACAGCAATTGATTAAATTGTTTTTGCGCAAACGGTGACGTGATACGAGCATTCGTCATTTTAACTGTATATGATGAGGCCATACGTTATTTTGCGCATTAGGTTGCTCATTGTGATGTGCTAATCATTCTAGGTGTAGTGACAACTCATTTCGTGAAACTGACGATACTCTTGTGATTTTGCGTTTTAGATGCAACACGCACACACTCATTATCACGTAGAATAACAATCAAACAATTCGTTACACAGAAACGTAAGGCGTTGAGGACGCGCACCAGACGACTTTGTCTGTATGAGATACAATGGAACGGTTTCGCGAATAGTTTGTTACAGGCAGAACAGCGTATTTCGTATTTACATCGCTGCTGCAACAGCGAAACGAATGAGTACGTATCGCCTCATTATCTACATGAGTTTCTCCTTCTGTCAACACCTGGCCAACTTTCTGCCACTGGTTGCTGTTGTAATATGTCCGGTAGCCAAACAAACAGAGGAGACCGAAGGTGTTGACATCGTGAGATGCGCATTTCTCGGTGAAAAGTCGGTCTCTCGCTTTGATTTATTGCTGAGATTTTCTCTGAAATCCTGCTGCCCTTTCACTTTTCTCTTTAAAAAATATATATATCTTTGATTATAATTATGGTCCTTACACTTTATTGCATGTATTGCCTTCCTTATCGTGAAATTTAGGAACTGAGAGTAATGTGGTGGTTTATTATATTATAGACAGAGATTTGGAGGGTTTAGAGCAGAGCAATAATGTACATGGAGTAAATGTTCAGAGTAAACTTGAAATTTTGAACATGAAATGTCAAATAACTCCTAAACATCGCATTAATGCGCCTTTCTAGTAGTGAGCCACATCAATTTCATTTCTACTCAACTTCTGTATATGTTGCTTAATAGTTGAATTTTGATTATGCTTCAGTACAATCCAACTATACTGCGCCGCACACCCTACGCACCATGTCCAGTGCTCTAAAACTCTTAGATTCCGTGATGAATGATTTCTCATTCTTGCGCCTCGTGATGCCGAGCTTTACGAAACTCGTTTCATACGAGTCAAAAGTGATCGCTTTCACAGGCGCAGGTCGCTAATGGTAGTGAGGCTGCGCCTATGACGCCCCGTATACTGATGCCCACGTGATTGTATATCACAAACACTAACCCAGAGTACTGTAATCCATTTATTAAAAATCTTTGATCACTTTGAGTATCAACGGTTACATGAAGGGCCGTTTACATGTATGTATATATCAAATATGACAAATTTGGATGTAAATATGTAAAATAAATTTGGAATACAGGTTGTCACGGGCTAGAGAAAATCAACCGGCAGGCCACTATATATATTGTTCCGCGGGCCTGCAGTATTACAGGAAACGTTTCATGCGTCGGGCCTTTCGAAAATACAAACTTTTCGTAATTACCCAGACGCAAGGGATTTACTTGAAAAATCATTCATATTAAATGTGCACCCATGAATTACCGATGAAAATCCCTCTTTGTATGAATACTAGTGAGATCAGGATACCTTCAATATTGAGGGGTAAAGACACAGCTATGTTTGAATCAGAAGCAGACTGTAATTGGTTGTCTTCCTATAAAGTGACTTTGTGCTTGTTGCTACTCGATATTACGTTTGGCATAAAAGTTTTAATTTAGTTTGTGAAAGTTAAAAAATCTTTCTGTGACGTGCGACCACTGATGGCGTCAAGTATCAAGTTATTGAGACACCTGCAAATCGACGAGCGACGCACTGAGCTTGGCACTAACCCCACGCAGTGCCCAATTTAAACAACTAATTTTTTCCCTCGGTATTCTTCCTCGTCAGGCATATATAAGGGATTGGTACGTGCAGTAAAAAAGTATCACCCTGCTGTTCGGGCTGATGATAATATTCTCGTGATTATATGGATAAATATACCAATTGTAGCTGTCTAAGCGTGATACTACCTGCATGTAACTGTAAGAGAGTGCTACCTGCTTGTATCAAATGCATGAGCTGTTATAGGCACAGATGTGCAAATTATCACCATAGATGAAGCACCTGCTGTCCATGCGTTATACAGGGACGCCCTCGCATCTCTTATGCACGCGCTTTCTTTTGCTAGGGGATATTAAACTATACTCTATAAAATGTTCTGAGGGGCTACTTTTGTTCTATGATCGCCTAACTGTAAGCTATAACGAGTTGAATGCGACTCTGCTCCAGCAACTCTCATCCTTTGATAAGTAGTATGCGAGTACCCGTTCTTCTCTTGCCGGTCTCAGCCGTACAGAGGATTCTAAATTTTGTCCCTGTTTAGGCCCAGTCCTCCTCTGAACGTTTCTGTTTGCGAGACGAAAGAGAAAAACAATTAAATGGAGTGGGAGATACAAGTTGGGCATCACCAAACTCTGATCCGAGTTATCCCCGTTGGCATTACATATTTTTACGCGCTCATTTGTTTACTGAGCCAAAGGACGCCGGATTGCATTCAGTACCCCGCCACGCATCCTTAATAGAAGTTGCTGTTGCTCTAACTCCAGTAAACTGGATTATACATTCCCAAGAAACCAATGCGTGTCCTAGTTGAACAATATCTGGTGTGAATGACTATGGAAAAGAACCCGGTGCATGCCCCGTCTTGCATCTATAAACTGGATATACTCGTAGCAAGACACTCCAAATAATGCATTCAGAAGCGCTTCCTCTAGTATAAAGGAAAGACAGACTTATCAATGGTCTCGTAAGACTCCCATGCGCTGTGAATAAAAAGAAAGAGAGAGTCGTGATGCTCCACGTATTCTCTTATATCTATCACGACAAACGCATTGGAGAAAATGCCGTAATTGCCGTCGTGTGGTATATAAGTAAGTTTTTGCTCGTGGTAAGCGCTTCCCTCCGTGGCGTAATGGCATTGATGAGATCAGGTAGAAAGTGAATGGTAGCGCTTATTAAAATTATTACTGCAGCTCCAGTTGCTGAGTGTTTAATGTTCATGGGAATTACAGAAATAGCAACCGCGGCATTCTGGGCAGCATATGATGGTCACGTTAAGTGCTTGGTTCGTTTGTTTTTATAGAGATCAATGCTATATTGATCGTGGATATACCTCGCCTTAGTTACCTTTTTAATGGAAAGATCAGTGGCGGTGCCAAGGAGGGGGCATGGGGAAACTTGAGTCCCTTCACCAATGATGAGGCATGCCCCTCATGGCCCCCAATATTGCTACCATATAACATATAAACGTACATGTACGCAAAGCCCACCGTCTCAGCCTCCCCGACCTAAATATTCTGGCGCCGCCCCTGGGCCGGCCAGACTATTAGTTTGGAACCCCCTGGTAATTGGTTGGATGTCATTGCTTCATTAATACAGCCTGTATGGATTTACACTGGGTTGTGAGAGATCTCCTTTGTACAAAGCGCGCGCTTGATTGACAGGAGAAGCTGAAACTTCGACGCTTATCTTGTCCGCAACTTCAGACCGACGCTTTGGTTTCGAAACTTTGATTCTTATTTCTGGTGTTAAAAGTAACCCGGTTTCACTGAACAGGCTCAAAACACACAACAAACAAGATATATTTCTCCCCGTAGGAAGGTATTTAGACAATAGTACTATTACAGTACTTGTTTAGTAAACCAGTGTAAAACGTTACAGCCCTGAGCCTTACTGATTACAGTACAAATTTATAGCACCATTGTACTTTTGAGATGCAACGTTATACTTTGGGAGACTTTCAGGATAATCGATTAAGTTTCAACGCCTGGGATTCGGTTTAATGAGTTAAAGCCAACACACTTGTCTGAAGTTTCGGACTAGTCAGGCCTCGGAAGTTTTTGCCACACTTCTTTTTGTACTGGCCATGCGGCCTAGCAGAATTTATGGTCGCCCTGGCGCTGATGTACGGCTGTATTTCTGGGGGCGGTCCAGTATTTTGGAAGGGAGCGCTTGTCGCTCTGTAGGACGGTGAAGGTAGGTTTTGAACCTCTAAACGCCCGTTGTTTGATGATGTGCTTGTGTCAGTGTCCTTCCTTCTCTTTCGTATATATAGGTTATTATTGGACAACAAACATAAATAATGTTCAGTATTGATGAGCGAGTTAACTTGCTGCAGACCTGGCATTTGTTGTTGCTGTCTCTTGCAAGTATTTTTCATTAATTTATATGTATTGACAAATATGTATATAGTTATTCATTTATAGTACATCAGTTTCTCTTCACTTTTTTTATTTCAGACCTGAAGCCAGGCCTCTCCAGAATTTTTAAATAGCTGGTTATTAATTCATAATTTGCGACAGTGCACTGCAGTGGTGGAAGCCTGAAAGTCAACATGGCTGGAGCATTCGAGAAATTTCCGGATTGTGGGGGGCCCGAGTGCGGGCCAGCAGCGGGGACACCAGCAAATGTGCGCCGGCCCGCTCACCCTGGTAGCGTATAATAATACTGTACATAGGAGCTGCTTTTCTATATTTACGTATATAGTAACGCTGTTTTTTTAGTGTATAGGCTGATTACGCTAATGTACGCAGTGACATTCTCATGTTGCCACTAAAGGTGGCACTTGCGGCCACCTGAGGCCACTTGCTGCCCAGCCACGAAAGTAAAGAAGGTCGCAGACCTCAGGCCTCCGGCCTTCTTTATTCTTATGGCTGGTCCGAGAGCGGCCGCTGGTGCTCATCGCAGGTTGCCGGCGTTACGGCTGCATCTACATGTACTGTACTCGTATTACGGATTCAAACATCATTTCGCCAACCTTCCATGCTCATCTCAACTGTTCGCTCGCGATAACATTATTTGTTCGCAATAGCTATAGCAATTATTATATCCTGACAAAAAATCACGGTATATGTTATTATGAAGCGATAGACAGGCAGCTTAAAAATTATTTCAAAAATTTCCCGCTTCAAAGGCTTTGATTGATGCAGCAAGGGTGTTTTACCTTTGAATAGAGCAGCATCAGTATTATTGTGGCATTATTGGAAATACATAATTAATCTGGTAACATGACTATTAAATAATATCGACGTGCTCAACATGCGTAATTAATTTCTTTACGCTTGTGTTGCTATCTAATGCGTGCGGTCGCCACCCGTCCATGTACTGCAGTTAAGACCGTACTCTTACCACGGGGAGTTACGCCGTCAATAGCTTTTGAAGACATTCGACACAAACTCAGGGAAGAAACAAGCCCCGGTAGGAAAAAAACCACCATTAAAAATGTCCCGCCTCTCTGCTGAAATCTGTATCAAATATCTCAGTTGAATTATTTTGTAGCACAGTATCTTGAAGTAACCTAAGTTAGGTTGTACTGAAATCGTGCGTTGAACAGGTAACTCCGTAATGTACGGTAGGTGAGGGTTCGGATAGGTTAGGATAAGTTTCTCGCCTCTAAAATTTAAACTTAGAATAATTTGATTTAGTTTATTTCAGTTTAATTAACATTGAAGTATGTGAGTTAAGTTAATAAGTATATTTCAAGTGATAGACGGGGCTTTTTTCCTACCCGAGCCTCTTCCCTTGTAACATTTGCCCCCGACCAATTGTTTGAGCAGTTCTTACCTGCACTTCTGCAGTCCTGAATTGAGTTGCTCGGTTCTGCCCGCCATTTTGACGCCCCAGCGTGTAGTTTTAAAAACCAATGATAAACAGCTAAAGTCCTCTCAGAAATATACAACCCTCAGTGTGGCGCAACATTAGACATTACTCGAATGTGCACTGTGGCCTCAAACCCGAACAGACACTGCTCCGGTACGCAGAGTGCGGACACACACACACACACCGCACTGTCACCTGTACAGCATCATTTTCGACTCGATGCAGCTGTGCTGTGTCGCGATTCCTCATTTTTGGATTATTTTCTCTCTTACATCCTTGCCGTGAACTCACATAATACCTGCGGGAACCTGTTAATCATAAGAATTAACTGCAGCCGTCGCGAAGTAAATCATGTGATATTGAATAAAGTCTCGGTTGCCACTTCGCGGTATGAGGAACTAATCTGAAACACTGGAAAATTCAAAAGTGTAGCGTGGAAGTCGTAGTGCACTTGCAAAACTTGGTAAAAAACAACAACACGACAGTGCAATTGGCACCATGAGTACAGTGCTGTCTTGAAATTACATGGAAGCAGTTTGGTATTTACCCGCCCCAGAACCACCTGAGACATGGGCTCTGAGATCATTTCTCAAATGACATGCGCAAATGGAGATATGATTGCCATATTTTCTGCTTCAAGGACTCCTCATGCGCCCAGAGCCGAGACCGTAAATCTTTATCGGGAACAGATTTCGTCACGCGTCGTGTTCTTCCTGGACGAGTAACTGTTGGTGGTGTTTGCGGCGGTTTATTTTTTTCCTGTTTGGAACATCTTTCTTGAGAGGCCATCACAGTAGCGCTGTAGGTAATGCAGGTCAAGTTGTGTGTGACAAACTGACATTGTCTCTTGATGATTGAGTGGAGCCTTGCCCGTAGAGAACAAGCAATTGGTTGTTTGATAAAGCAAAAGGTAGTAGCTATTCACCATGTTATTCACTAATTACGGAAATAAATTTACCTTAAGCTGTCAGCGGCCACGTGCAATTTGGGATTAACTCGCTACTAGCCACCCCGCTGGTCACGGGCTGCTGCATCACCTATGCACAAGATGAGAGACATGCATAGCGTCACCTGGATCTCGTCCGAAGACTTATCTAGGTAAAGTTCCTCTCAAGTCCAGTTGCAGTCTATAACCCAGATGCATTTGTAGTAGACACACACTCCAGTAGTGGGTAAGGCCGCGAAATACGTGTTTTTGAGTGTAACCTACCCTCGCGGCTCCCCTCGCGCGTGAGCTTCCGGTTTATAACAGCCAATGCACTACCGGTTTAGCGGGGGTCTGGGGGCGCAAACCAAAAGTGGGCGGGGCCTGGGAAACCAGAAGGGGCGGCACAATGACCCGGCGGCATGAGTCTGAACCCTGGACATTCTGGGTGATGGTAAGTGATGGTGATCGTGTACGAGCGATGCCGGTGCGTGTGCGCAGTGCCGTGACAGTTTTGACAGTTTATATGTTGCAAGCACGACGAGAGGGTTGCACTGCTCTCTAAGCAAGCAATATGGCTGCAGACTCGCCTATCGGTCAGAGAGTCCTACGAACAGTTGAAAATAGTGCCAAGTTTACTAATGGATGGGACTTTCAGTAGCCAGATGCTAATGGTCAGCCTAAAGGAAAAGCCACGCTAATGAGGGGTCGCATTATTAAACGTAGAAGAAACTCGGGCGAAAACATTAAATTAAACTTACCTAATGCTAATATTCACTAACTAAATAATTATTTTATAACATTCTATCTACAAAATTGTTTTTGAATACGTTTATTTTCAAATATAAGTTGAAATTTAAATGTGTATCATTAATACCTGTTAATGCTCTCGTGGGACTTATGACAACAGAGTGGTAAACACCTTCCCTGTTATATAGTTATGTGTTCCATATTACTGAGTTCTGTTGTTATAGCGTACAACCTCTTCCCTTAGAAATTACGGTTATTAGGCTCTCAATAGAATATAAAAGACAAGTTAGTGTTTTTCAGTGCTTTAGGAATTAAAATCTATGAATCGCTACTAAGAGTAAATGCTTACTCAAGTACGATGGCAACACTGTGTACTACTATTCATACAGTGCAGTGTTACTATCGTGCCTTGTGACTTTTGGCGTTGACTGTAGGTACCTAATATTTAGTTTACCTTAAATAATTTTATTGCGTAACTATATGCTATACATGGTATATAATAAATGAGTTCATCTAAATGTTTGAGTATCACAGTTTTTAAATTAAATTTCCAATATGATCTTAAACTTATGTAGTCCTACTCGTTCCCATGAAAAGTAACCTATAATTGTTTATTTTTTATTATTGAAAATCCCAAATAAAAGAGTATTGATAACATTTGTACAAAACAAACCCCGATATTTAGTAACCACATCTGCAAAAGCATCAAGTTAAATAAATAACATTTTCTGTAAGGTATAGCACTCATTGCAGAGTATTATTATATGTATAGTCTACATGCTTTGTTGCCATAACGTAAAGTATGATTATAAGCATCTGGTCACTGAAAATCCCTTCCATCCACCAGAAAACTCAGCACTATTTACAATTGTTCGTAGGACTCTCTGTTGCGCAACATATCAACTGTACGGCACTTGTTGGCACACACGCACCGCGCGTACACGAGCACCATCACTTACCATCACCCAGAATGCCCAGGGTTCAGACTAGTTCGACCCGGCGGCGCGAGGAGAACCTACCCTCAAAAACATGTATTTCGCGGCCTTACCCACTACTCACTCCGGCTGTTCGTCAGTCAAATTTCGTGAAGTAACAAGTGTCGCTCCTGTGCTCCAAATATGGTATTAATAACGAGTGGCCAGAACCTGTAAAACTTCACAAAACAAATATTTTTTTGTGCCCAGACACGCATCATGGAAAATGCACACAATTTATGTTAGAAATCACTTTTATAATCTGAGTCGAGAAAGTGCAATCCGACCACTGTTCCAGATCCCGTATCTTACCGAAAGCGTAACCTGCTGGCAACCATGTCGACGGAACCACGAGCAGAATAACACTTATAAAACAGATTTATTATCTCTCATGAAATGAACTCACTAGCGAGGTGGTTGTAGTACCACTTCAAGTATAGAATTTTTAATTGTTAGTCAGTATGGACTTCCGTCCTAGTTTAAAATCTGAATACGAGTCGGTAAACGGAGTAACATCCAGCCAAAATAATAATATAATAATGATAATAATAAACTATAATGTAACTTTTATTAAGAACACCACGCGTTTACATATAAACTTACAGGTACAAAGTAGCTAACGTTCTACCTAGTGATAAGGTCCTGTCACAAATATTGATGGCCACGCACAATGAAAAAACATGGATACACTCAGCCTACACCTGTAGACAAAAAAGTTAGTGTTCAGGAAAGTTGTGCAATTTCACCCATTCGATGGCAAATGCTGGCACAAAAGTAAGACGGCTGTAGATCCAAATTTCCTCCTGCCCGCCGGCCTCAGTTTACTCATATGACTGTACCACATGTGCGCAGCTCTGCATGGTATTCACTATTTAGATGCATAGAACGTCTCGCTGCTTGCCCAAGAGACATGAGTGTGAGGTGTGGACCGTGTAGTGCTGCCAGGGCACCGGCGACAACAGAGCAGTGACGTACACGGGGCACAGAGTTGCCTCATGCACCGCCCAGTCATCCACGGTGTCACTGCGTATGCTGCCGTCCGTATAGAAATGCCGCTGCGCACAAGAGAACTTTCACTGCTCTTTGCTATAAGACGCACCGGTCTCCGCGGGCAGTATCCGGACTGTTTTCACCCGGATACTCAAATATTCCTCTCGGCTACGCTAGACTGGCGCGATATTTACTCTGCTGCTGCACTCGAGTTTATGCATCGAGATATGCGGGGTTAGAGTGATCCCTGGGAGTCTATAATATCAGCAATGAACTTCGGTATAACCAATTTATTTTTGAGCTTAACCCCACATTCCTTTGCCTCCATTACTTTGGATGCAGAGACTTTAAACAAAAGTCCAGTTGGAGAAAACCAAAGGTGCTTTCAGTACTTTATGTGTTAATTTCTGTCAAAACAAGCATCGGCGGACTGTCGGAAAAGCAATTACTTCTTCCACAGAGGTTTTCTCTATCTGCTACATCCATTGTGCTGCCCAGACTTTGGTCACGGGTTGCAAACCCTGTCTTGTAATTAAACTCGGCGTGCTGCACAGACTTTTTCTCTACTAGGACTTCGCAGAAAATGTGATTTTTTTTTTTGATGGGCGTGATTTGAAGAAGTCTGATCATTGTTTAGCCCAGTATTCAAAGTTGAATTTCCGTACAGTACTTTTGGCTAGGGTAGGACTTTGAAATCATATGTGATTTCACAATATGGTATGTGATTTCATACTCGTGCCTCCAAAGTAGTTATTGTGATTTAAGCAAATACGGATATTAGGTTGTTACCATACATCTTTGAGTAGGTCTATAACGCCATACATCGCTGTACTAGTAATATTTTTTATCACCGTCTCCCTCACTGGTGGAAAGTCAAGCCTGCCCCTTAACAATTTCCAGAGTTGTTCCTTTCGGCTAAGTTGATGTTACTTTTGTTAAAAGACTACGATGCTGTAGCAGCGCCCCAAAGCGGAATATCACATAGCTACATACACCCTGCCTGGTGTACTGCAAATTTATAGTGGGTTCCTATGTCTGGGAACGCGTTCATATAATAAAAAACATCGTGCAACTGGGCGAATATTTTATTGCTGTGCCACAAAAACTCTATTAAAGCGCGAATGCCACTTCCTTTCCCACCCGTTATCGCTCGCAGCTATGGAGCTTAATGACTCTCCTGAGACGAAATAGTCTCGTAAAGCTCAACGTTGTGTCTCTAAACAGGCCCTAGCTATTACTGCACTGCTGGTGGTCTGCACTGTAGCCTTATGGATGCGTCTAGAGAAAGTCCCCTGATTTTGTGGATCCATTCTTTTATATTGCAGCTGTTTTTTTATAATTCCCCATAAATCGATGTAGAGCTATTCTGTGCACTATACGAGGGGATGCGACCATTCTTCTTCTACTTCTTCTTCTGATGCTAGTGCCGGAACTGCTGCGAAATCTATGCGTAACAAGATTCCAGTGATCTGCTTATCAAATATAGGTGTCCCAATCGTTTGGTTCAAGCTTCTATAAACATATCTGCTTACACAATTTCTATGTTGCCAAGAAAATGTGAAAAAAATCTGTTCTGTAAGTTCAGCTGCATCCTCTGGCTATTCAATAACTGTTGTGAACGTAAGGGTGACCGTAGCGTAACGTTTCATTCATTTACGATCACAGTGATGGTGAGGTGGCTGTTGTTGTACTTGTGGAATTAGCCCTCCGATTGGCTTATTCACAGGTTGGATAAACTATATATTGTTAGCAAGAATAATTTGCACCTGCGAAGTCTACGGTCATTTGGAAGAAGATTTGAATAAATGAGCCTTAATTTTCTGTCATTGCTGTACAAATACATACAGGACGTATACATTTACATCATATGATTACGCGTTGCTAAAAGAGAAGTGAACTACTGCGGCTACTTGTGACAAAGGCCGGATGCCGACCTCCGGCTTTTTACCGTACCCCAGGGCAGGTGAGAAAAATATTTTATCTTCCTGTGCACTTTGCTATTTTGCACTTAGTTTCTGAAGTTTTTCAACGCGTCTCAGTTGTGCTGTGTGTGTACCTGACGGAATTCTTTGCCATCCCAGAAACTATACTCGTAGAACCGCTCGTGGAACGGCCAAAAATACTGTCGGGATCAAAGATACAACAAGTTACTGGTTGCCATGAGAGCGTCTGATAAACTGTCAGTCTTAGCACTTGCTTAATTTACTGCTCGTTCTCTTGCTGTGTTTATGTCGGCAATAACTTCTGACCGCCTGTCGGCAGCATCTCAAGTGTCGATGCTATACCTATATTTTCGTATACACAGTCAAGCGCAAAGAGATGATCTGCAAACGAATGTGTCACTCAAGCGATTGTTGTAGTCAGTGCAACGAACTTGTGCTATATTGTATGTGCCAGCAATTTTTGCATTGAATATGAACGACTTGATGCTTTTGTATGCATAGCAGTGAAGAGTTTGAAGTCATGGGGCGCCGTTAAGGTGTTGAGGTGCTGAAAAGCAGTAGTGCGACCCATCGGAAACTTACGGTAACGAAATATGCAAGCATAAATAAATGAGTTGATTCGTCCACCGCGGTTGCATTTTTCAATAGAGATGCCATGCGTTAACTAAATGCTTCATTGTCAGTCACTGAAACGGTATGTGGTAAAATTCATTAGCAGTTACCTACCGCAACACCTGGAAGATCGCTCCCTTTATGGTATAGAGCAGCATTTTTTTACGCTTAACTGCTTTCAGTTAATTGATATAATAGTCGACTCGCAGCAAATATAATCAAACGGTGCTTGGGGATGCCATCTGAGTGACTTACAAGTACCGGTAAGTCTGGACTTGTTCCATGGTGCTCGTAATATATTTAGTCTAACTTAAGCACTACGTCTCAAATTTCCTCGTGCATAGTTTACTTAACCGTCAAGCTTTATATATTTTTGTTGTAGTTATTCCATCACATTTTTCTTTTAGACGTAGAACTATTCCTTTAAGAGGTTGAGGATAGCTATGCAGGGCACGTTTGGTCGTGTTTCTTTCTGCTTAAATATATGGTTAATATATGTCGCTTAACTATAGGCATTCAGCACATAAACTAGTCGTGCGGTACAGTAATAATAATAACTGGCCTGGTATTGACATTCCTCATACCTTGGAAAGCTTGGCGCGATCTCCTCCTTGTTTTTAAGAAAACAACTACAGTCCGGTCGGACCGGAAAGAATAGGTGGAAGTTGGTCTGCTGCGACGCTTCCTACGAGAGGCACAACCATATGATTGCCGGAGCTCGTGACCTCAAAACTCGACTTTCTTTGGCTCTAATATAATGCGAAAATTCTTCATGAAGTTTGTAGCTTTGCTGGGCTGGAATTGTTTCTCTGGTGCCCGAAGCTGCCAGTAGATCTAGCAGCCCCTGCTTGGGTGCGCAATACCGAGCCGCAATACGAACCAATATGTTCTGAGTCGAAGTGGATTTTAATTTGTCAAAATGCTTGCCCGGAACTTCAACTGATGTTACTTTCCTTTGCTCTGACCGTTACAGTCCATGAGATTGTGAATGAAGAGGTAGAGAGCTGAATGGACGAGTAAAACGTCTTTCTAGCAGAAGTACCCTTCAGTGCGCAAGTGAACCTCATGACCTTTTACCCGCCTGGCTGTAAACGCTCCCATAGCATTACGGACGTAACCATTATCCAAATCAGTTCACTAACCTAAGCAGTACTCTCTTTTCTTCTCTTCGTTCCCATAGTTAAATGGATTCTCGATGTAACAAATGTATAGTGTTTGACGTAATCTTCCCTCGGCCCCAATAGCTATAATAACATGGCTACCAATGGGCATGGAACGTACGTGGTACCGAGTCATGCTTTATTGTTAAGCATAATGTAGCCTATGCTTTTTACCCATATACCTCGTTTCAATAAACTTCTTATTCTTAAGCCCGTATAATTCTCTCGTCACCTCCCTCCTCCAATATCTATCTCCCATTTTATTATTTTGCTTAACGAACAAGCTTCCCTGAGTCGTGAAGGAAATGATTTGATAGCTTTAACCACCTGTCGCTGCCTCCCCACGTGCCCGTTTCTTTCTCAGTTTGCGTGAGTTCTCACGTTGCCGCCATGATGAGTGCCCTTGCTAATTCCCCACTACTTTTATGTTTAGTATACCAACGGATTCCGTTGGAATTAAATCCCACTGATTACGTCGTCCATCTTGCGTTGTGTGCACCGTAAAGAACTTTTGTTATTCTCGATATGGTGTTGCTATGCTCAAGTACATTTTCAGGTGAGCTTCGAAGTTCGCTTGAAATAGACCAGATCCAAGAGGTTACTGCAGGCTTTGCTGTGGATTAAAGTAATCCACCGTGTACCCGCATTAGACGATAACTAGAAGTAACTAGAGTCCGTGCCGGCACTCGTACCGTATATCACAAATGCGGGAGCCTTCACAGGCAGACGTTGCAGGTGTAGCACAGCGCGACCTTGCACCGCAAGTATAAGAGAGGCACTGGCTTCGGGGCCCGGGCGCGAATTTTTTTCCTGAACCTTTCAGCAAGTACAGTCTCAAGGCAGCCAATGGCGTGGCAGGTCACAGGCCACAGTGGGAGGGGCGAAGGGTGATGCTCAGTGATGGTGTTGCA
>LQNS02278094.1:39330016-39345291 GCA_001587735.2 Parhyale hawaiensis | reverse complement strand
AAACACGCAGCTCGATAAAGTTTCTATACCATCACACGGATAGACAAATACAGACATACAGACCAAGAACAGACACAAATGCTGTTTCCAATACAGTCATGCTTCCGCTTACACTACAGGAAGCTGTAGTAGATTTGTTCACTGCTCCCGATAACACTTCATGTGACACGGGTTGTGTGTTTCAATAAACAAAAAATATTTTGGCACACAACGTGAAGAGCATTTCAAATCTAGGTAAGTTCGGTAAATTATTTTTTAACTAGGATATACTTATTTACATGCTGCTAGGCGTAGAGAGCTGGTTTTTCAGGTTTCTCGCCCCCATGGGATAAAATGCTCAGGATTTAGTGCACCAGGAGGTACAGCAGCAGGTGTTGTTGCTGTGGTCGGACGGCTTCGGTCAGCATGCAACCATCAGTCAGGATTATCCTGCTCAGCGCTCCTGGCCGGCTCGTGAGGCAATAAAAATAATTGTTTTTTCTCAACTTTACCAAGATTTAGGCCAGTCATTTTTGCTCTCTGGTATTTACCACCCTGTGGATACGCAAGCCCGATCTTCATTGCTCTGTTATTGAGGATACGACCTGCCGACTTGTGCTTATGTGCAGTATTTCATGGTTTCACTTATCTGTACTGTATTTTTAACTCTACATACGCATGCATTGGATACAAAGAAGCCTTATTGCTTAGCAAAACATTTTTTTTTGACCGCCAAGTGTAATTTTTACTAATTACAGCTCAGTTTCTGTCTTTAGAGACAAGAATTGTTGACACCAAAAGCACGACCATAGACTCTTTGTTTGCCGTTTAACATATACTGTAGGTATAGTATACAACGAACCGTAATTTATTGAGAAACATTTTGTGAACCAATACTATAACAAAGTGTTTGTACAGAGGTTGAAAACGCACTAATAAAGATCCAATTTGTAGACGCCTGCTTCTGTTCATATTGACTTGTCGTTTTTGAGCCAACCAATCACAGTTCGCCTTTCTTATTGTTGACAGCATGCACAGACGCTATGACGTCATTCATGACCAGGTGCTTGGACAAGAGCAATAATGTTTGATTACTTATTACTAATATAGTTGCACACGCTGTTGCACCGTCTGGAAGAAACACGATAGCAGATACGACCTCTGTTCCGAAATAGGCTAGTTGTTCCACAACCAAAAAGTCCATTTGCAGGGGAATTCGGGATTAATAGATTAATAAAAAAACACGCAGGGGAGACATTGTCCAAAACGTTTTGCTAGTTCATACTCTATATTGGTATCGATGGATGTTTCCAGTTTATTCCTTTTGAGTAGTCTTTAAAGCCGCCAAATACTTGTTTTTTAGGGTAACCTACCCTCGCGGCTCCCCTCGCACGAGAACTTCCGGTTTAGAACGGCCAATGCACTTCCGGTGTAGCGAAGATTTGGGGGGAACCGGAAGTGGGTGGGGCCTGGGAAACCGTAAGTAGGTGGAGCCGGAACCTACCCTCAAAAACAAGTGGTTGGCAACTTTACCCACTACTCTTTTGGTGTTTTTTTTTTATCCACTGGAACAATTATATCGGGACAAGGTGTTGCATTTATGTACACCTGTTTCGGAACAGAGGGAGTATATCGTAAATTCCAAGCTGACTGAAGCCCCATCCCATCGTAATAATGATCACTGCAGTCACGTGCCCAAATAGATTATTAGATCATCCGACTGAGCAGCACTTTAGCTAGCCAATTGCTGTTCGTTGCATTAGCTGCAAGTACCGCAAACCAGCGGTTGTCGCCTGATAGTTCTCAGTGACCGTCTCATCGCACTGCTGCCGCTGCCTTCGCTCCCCCGAGATCGAGCCTGTGCATGGGGCGGCGGGAGTTCCATTTATATAGCCCAGCGTCGAAGTTCGCTGCCGTGTCGGCAATAAAACTAAGCGATATGTTATGCATATGCCGGGTGACCCACAAGAAAGTTAACCGCTTCCGTGCATAAAGGTTGCATGCATCCTACCAGCCGCAAGTGATATAAGAATGTCCATAATTAAAATAGTTGCATTCGAGTAATATCAATTCAAAGTACGGTTAAGTTTTTTATGGATCATCCGGTATTATGCACCATGTTCCGCTTCGTGATACACATATATTGCATATATGCTGTGCCACTTCACGCCATGCCAACCCTCGAAACTTGTCACGCTTTATCAATTTATGCCGCTCAATAGCATTCCGTGTCACGCTATGCCATCTTTGTTGCTCTTTGAATTGTTGTATTTATTAATTACATGGTATAAAGCAGCCAGCCAATGCCTTGCGTGCCGATGCATGTGCAGGGCAACAAACCGTTTGTCGCCCGTTGCAATGCGACGGAGCCGCACGTGGTATGTTGGCAATGGGGACAGCGTCCCGTCTTTCGCGTTACGATCCATCAAGTGAACTCATTTTCTACAGTGAACGCGAGCTCAACCTTCCCGTGCAGCCTTATTGCACATTTCGATCTCTGGAACTCGTGAGCTGCTGCTATATCGCTGCACGATCTTTGTAGCCGACTCGACCGACCGTCGCACTAATGGATGTTATGTTTTATTTTCTTATTTTTAGATGCTAAAATGTTCAGTTGATTAAATGTTTCAATTTTGTAAGCTGGTGATCGATAAGACTTTTTTCTTTTCAATGAAAAATACTTTTCACATACCCAATCGGGAATTTTGAGGAGAGTCTCCCATCTTTTCGTTTACCTCATCTCTCTAGACATCGCATCAATACCTAGGGTTTTCCGATAAGGTATTGCATTCGTTCTATATTGCTAATTATCAAATGCGTGTATTGGGAAGCGGTAGATCCATGCATAATGTCCGGGTGTAGTGTTCACTGGTGACCTTTCTGTTGCGTGAGCATTGGAATGTAGGACGTACGATCCAAACATGTCAGGTTCACAAGAGGACGACTGAACGTCACGCGTGAAGAATGCCTTCGTTTCGTAGGTCTGTCCAAACTTAGCTGCAGAGAAAGTATACCCCTGATGCCTCCGCCTCTCGTGTACGAGCCACAACAGGATGTGTGCAGAATTCATCTACGTTTGCTTAACTCAACTATTCATTGTGTCGTGTCCCTGCACTGGAGCTGCCGCTGAGCTGGACAATCGACGGTGTCTGGATTAGCTATGCTATTTATAGTTAGATCCTTGTAGAAGTGAAAACGCTGCATAGACTTCCTCTATGCCTTTCTATCATTTTCCAGTGGCCACTTCTGCTGGTCTTCACATGCACATCATATGGCGGCGCCCATATGGTACATAAACAGAAGAGAGATCGACTGGCCAGTTTGATAAGGATATCACTACGCTCATTGTACCGTGACGTTACTAGCGGAAGAAAACTGCTTATCGCTCACAGTACTTTGTCGTGCCTGTAGAGCTCTAAGCTTATGGGCTACACTTTGTAGTAGCGAGGCGCAAATCTGTAGCTTATTGCATGCCGGCCCTGCTTTGTACATACCAACGACTATTTGCATCATACGTAATGTACCTATTATGTATCATAGTCTCAGCCTCGTCTGTTCCCGTCTTTGTCTGCTGTTCTTCAGAATTGAAGAGAGGAAACTGTTCGTTTTGACCATTAAATGCTCAGACCTTGCATCAACTGGCAGCTTCCAGAATCTGCTGGTCTGCGTTGCAATACTTTGGAGGATAATTTTGTGTATGAGATAAAAGAACAAGCTACTACTGCGGTCTTCATCTTAATCCAACGAGACAGTAGAACTCATACGGTGAAATGCTATTCTAACAGGGTCAAATAAAAAATTCTATGTCAATAATGACATCTCAAGTTATTATAGACTTGCTTAATATATTACAGTTAGACAGTTGTAGACTATTGGAGTTTATGAAATAATTCTTAGTCAGAGGTGTCACTTACACTGCTGCAGCTATCCTTACTACTCTGGTATGAGTTCACCTTTCTTTTATACCAATAAAAAAATCATCTCCTGGTATAGTGTCAGCTGTGCGTAACTGATTCTTGAATCATTTTAAAAATGCTTAAAGTAATGTGAGGATAACAGATAACATGTGCTTCACGTAACATCAAAGTGAGATTTATAATAGCTATATTACACTTGACGTAATAGCTAGCGATAACAAACATTTTAACGTGCTCTACCAACGCCACCTATACAATCTGTTTTCTAGGTGGCCTTGGCTCTACGTCCTATCAAGACTTTTCATTTTTAGCACACTTCGCGTAATATCCAGGATTTTTTTTTAGAATATTCTTGACCTAATATCAAGAGATTAGGACTTAATATTGACAGATATTTTAATTAAACTTCATATTATGTCACGAGATTTTATTTTGATTAAGCTGAAGTTATATTGTTAGCTCTTATGTCAAATATGATTCATGTAATACCTATCACGAGATTATTTTCAAATATACAGTACTTCTTGTAATGTCAAAAGATTATTTTTTACACATGCATCACGTGATATCAATTTACGTCGTATATTTTCCAGAGATTTTATTTTAACCGTTTCTCACGTACTATCGATTATTATGCTTTAAATGTGCATCGCTTACCGTCAAGGTATAGATCATGTAACTATTCGTGGCGTATCATGTCAAAGGTTAAATTTATTCCAGATTGACGGAACAGAAAATGAAGTTATGCCCAAGTCTCCTCATTGGTAACCTCAGCATTGCTCATATGGTAGGGTCCCTTTCATGCGCTGCAGATCTTCAGTCGTACGGGCCTAAACCGGTTGCTGGTGTGACTGCAAGGAGGTTACAACCTCGGTGTGTGAGTCAGACCTCTGCTGACCACAGTTTGGCTATACTCGTGATAGCTTTGCTTTCTCTTTTTTATCAATTTGTTTGTACTGTATATTGCACTAATGCGAAAATTTTTACTCTCCTTTATTTGCGGCGCGTTACGCTGATGTTCACTCGAACGTTAGAGCTAAAATGACGCGTTTGTGTTTTTAAAGGCTTGTGCACTTTTTTTTATAAAACTCGAATCTGTGTTTACGAAGGCTCGATAAAACGTTCGGACGATTAGCTGAGAAAACTCGTTCTTTTGGCTAGCGTGTGTACCAGGCATTAAAGAGATACACAAATAACAGGTACGACAGCTCAATGAAGAAGAACACCGTTGCAACCGAGCACTGTTTCGAATATTACAACTCAACCTCACATGTATCTGTTTTTAGTTTTAAAAATTTATTTTGTCGTATAACGTATTTTGAACTTAATTATTTTACAATAATAATATAAAAGGAAACACGGGTTACGCACACGATACAAAGTTGTAAATTGCAAACGCTTCTGTTCCCAACTAGATCCTATCTGGACACACAGCCTGTTAGGGCACGCACCATCATCCGGATAGAGACTATCCGGAAACACAGGAACACACTCTGTTACCAATACAGCCATGCTTTCGCTTACGCTGTAGCAGCCTATATATATAGACATACGTTGTAAGGAAATAGTTTTAAAAATGCAGCAACTGATTATACTACACTGTCAAGTTAGCGGTCATTACAGTTGAACTGCTGCATTTACTTTCGGGAGGCAAGTTGTCTTTTATTGTGGTAAGCGGTTAATTGTTCATGAAAGTTTGTGCACAAGTTTGTTAGTTGAGTAGGAAAGACTATCTCATAACGACAAAATGAAACATGTGATGGAATGTCGTGATCGTGGAACGCGCAGTCACCCTTTACACTCTATTAATAAAACTTGTACAGTATATGAAAACAATAGCTTTTCTTTGTACTTTAGTTTCACTCACTTGTACTGAAATTCTGCAACGCTCACTAACATTTCCTCCAAAAATATCAAAATAAACGTATCGCACGAAATTCGTTAGCGATGCGCTGCAAACAGAATCATGTGAAAGATGCAGAAAATGTTTACTGTCAATTAGTGACCATCGAGTTCAACTACTGCGACTCGCTGGAACGGTCCGTTTTGGGGTAAGGAGTTGCCTGGTCCTCAGAGTTTGCACATTCATGTATCGTTTTGACCAGGAAGCATGTCTCGTAACGGCAAATACAACTGCGGCCTTCCCATCGTTATCCTGTCGGAAAATGACAGGCAAACATGGGGGGCCAGATGCACAAACGCCTAGTAAAGTTACGGTGACGTAAACTGTACAGTTCCTTCAAGAAGTAACGTTACCGCGGCTTAGATTTTGTCACTTTCTTATACTGTTCTTCACGAAGTTACGAACAAGTGGTTTGAACCTCCAAATGGTTCATACCTAAATACCGTAATAGGCAGACTCAGTTATTAAGTCGAAGAGTAAAAATGCAAAACTTTAGCGGTTACAGGGTTGCATTCGTGCCTGCTGCTGTACAGTTACGGTGCTTGTAACTTCACAAGGCGTTTGGGCACCCGGCTCCTAATGTCTACAGGGCGACATGATGTTCGCCTAAAATTATTCGAATAGGCACAGCGGGCTGACACAAATCCATCCTCAGGAAACGTTTTATGCGCACATAGTAACCATATATACTGTGTAGTATTACAACCATATATCGCTGATAATAATGAATAATGTAAAGGTATAGTCATTTTGATCTTACACTCCACGGGGAAACCCCCCACCCTGGTTCGTGCTGCAGATATAGGCCATCTAGCCCCAGAGGAATACATACAGTTGCAGCCGACCATTGATCGCTATAAGAACTATGGCGCCGATACGGAAGGTTCAACGACCCGAGCCCCCTACCCACCCATTCCTGATCAGGTAAGTGCCAACACGCAGCTCCATATACCAAGCTATTGCCGACTCAGCACGCCGGATGCCGCATGTGAGACATGTTTCTTTTTTCTATAAATCCTGAAAAAGAAAAAGATGAATGTAATTGGAATTAGCTGTGGCCCTCTAACGGAAGAGTCCCCTTTCTCATGTGTTGCTACTGACATACTCCTTATGCCCACTCATTAGCATGGTGAATTCTAGTATGGGTAGGTATATGTATATTATTACAACTACTGAATGTACCCTCACGGCAAAACAAAACATCGTAACATGCTATGTGTTATAATATAATAATCTGCTGCAACATAGAAGGTGTGAGGTGGGGGGGGGGGGGTTTACGCAGTAGTCACGACGGGCTAGAAGCTACGGTACACCGCACCCACAGCTCCTGTTGCCCCTTAATGGTGTGCGAGTAGTGAGGGCGAAGGGAAAACTGTTCTCAATCATTATCGCTGATATTGACTGTGTTATAATTTTGTCATTCATATAACTCTGTTGAAGATGCACAAAATGGGGCGTGGAAAGTACGGCTAAAAAGTCTCATACTGTCGCTTTATTAGACCTGAACTAAGCATTTATGTGGTGCTTGTGTTGCCAACAGCGTGACCGAAGGTACCGGGACAAGTCATTGTCGCGTCGATTCAGGGTCGAATCGTTCGGTCAGCGACCTCTTGGAGGATGTCGACGAGCTTTCCTTGAGTGTAACGGCAGCCACTACTCAATTTAATATCACCTCGGGTATTAGCGGCTTTATAGTTTCTACTCTAGTCTTCCATGCTGCTACAGAGCCTCTTCTTAGTATGGTGTCACGTCTGGTGGGGATGTCGCCGCCGGGTTCCAAAATCAATGAGTCGCTCGTCTAGATATCTCTATGGCATTGGCAAGACATTTAGGTGCGAGAATTTTCCTCCATGATGAGCTTTGGACATTTCTTTGAGTATAGTTCGAACAGAAAGATAGCCCTACAGTCAGTGCCTATATATCATCGATAAAGGTAAAGTTAACTTCACAACACCCACTCCCCTACTGTGAAACTCACAGTCACTGGTTCGTGCTGTGAATATAGGCCAACTGGCCTCAGAGAAGTGTACGGCTCCAGTCGACCACGGCTCGTCTAAAACTACTGTAAAGGTTCTTTCGTTACGGCCTATCCCCCTATCCTTCAAATTTCTGGGGAAGGTAAGTGCCCGACGGCAGCTGTGCACACCTATCAATCGCTGAGTCAGCACGTCTAGCGCTGCAAAGCTCACTACTGAAGTGGTGTGTTTTTGCCATAACCACACAAGCACTAGTCAGGCAACGAAAGCTGCGGGAGCTGTGAATTGGAGCTGCAGATTCTTCGTTCGTGATCACTGCGTCAACACAAGCTCCTCACAGATTCTCTATTAGATCAGCAAATAATTTTGTAACGTACGAATTATATGCTTGTTGCTCCGATGACGAGTGACGATTTTTTTTCATAGCTGCTTTCAACAAAACTAGTTCATTCTTCACTACTTACTAAATAAACGTTTATTTTTTACTCCTTTACGCAACAGATGTATACCTTATTCGAAACTAATAATTCTCTTTAACAAAATTTGACTACTCCTTCGTTACTGTGCGCCTACCAGCGCGATTGCTTCCATTTCTAGTTCAGTTCGATAAGATAAATGAAAATACATTTTTTCTTCACATATTATATTTTCACGAGGTTCAAAACTATGTCCTGTGAAGGGAGTAATTGAAGAAAAACTTCTTCACTGAGTAAAGTAAGGTGCGTTGTTTTCCCTAAACGGGCACGCCTTACCGAGTATGATAATAAAACTAGTACTTTCATTACTACTTGTATGTTGCTGCCAGACTGTGCCAATGCAGAGAAAGTCTTACTGGTTTAAGAACGACTAGTACGCCTTATTTTCCTCGGTGTTCATATATGTACATATTTTACTGGTAAAAAGTCCTGACGAAGCACCCAATAAAGTAGCACAGGCCAAGCCTGTACAATAATTTGTTTTTGCTGGCACCAAATCTGTGCATTGCCAATGCATTGATATTCTCACTACCACTATTTATATCTAACTTTCGTATGACATCCTCTCTTGCAAGCGTCCCGCAGAAACGTGGGAAAACACGGCTGGAAACTTTCGGTTTCACTACTATTGTGACAACAAAGCTTTCGTTCTATCCACAGTTTTGAAGAATTTTGAGGAAAGCTTCACTTGCAGGATTCTGATAATGGGCATTACCGCTCCCTACGTCTGCAGCGACTGCGTCTTGGATAAAACTTCCGCTCACAAAGGCGAGTCGTGGAGTGACTGGCTGATTGTTTGCGTTGCTGTAAAAGTCTCAGACAAACCACCAACCGGAGCTGTGGTGTAATAGGTATTGGTGTATACGTGCATTTTGGTATTTTTCCCGAGTTGTTTTGATTGATATATCGCTACAGATTGCCGCCCCCATCTTGTAACCTCGCCTTTATGGGCTATGCGTCGCCTTGGAATATACAATCCATAATTACTGTACGGTATGTTGGTTTCTACAATGCTGTATGTAGTTGCACTATTCACTGTTTTATGACCATATAAGGTTGCGGTTTCCTACAGCATCATAATTTTGTAATAATTATCGTGCTGTTTATATAGACAGTATGTATCTGCTAGGGTGGCGGCCGTCAGACTGACGGTAACGAATTAGCCTTAGTTCTTTTGGAAACCAATTAGCACAAACAGATTCAAGAAGTGACAGAAATTTAATCATAATGGTATTCCAGCTGCAGAAATGGGTACACCAAGCCCAGTAAAATAGTGATAATTTGAAGCATATATTCTCCAGTGAAGACATTTGAATAGAAGAGAGAATACAGGAGAGGATTGATAAAAAAAAAAAAACTGATTCCGGATTAAGTGACGAATTTGGTTCTGAGAAAGAATGTGTACTGGTAATGTACAACATGTGAAGCATTGGGAGCAAAATGAAATTCTCAGAAGAGAGACCTGCCATCTCATCAGTTCAAGAGGAAGACGTCAAGAAGATGCACAGTCGGGTATATTCAGAGACATATTTGCTGCGCCCTCTGTTCCGAAACAGTTGTTCCGCAGCCACAAATTTAATTTGCAGGAAAATTCGGAATTAACAAAAAGACGTCGGGAAAACTTTGTCCAAAAGGTTTAGCAAGTCCATTCCCTACATTAGTAACGGTGTATGTTTCCAGCTTGTTTTTTTTATGTTTTTTATCCAATAGGACAATTATATCGAAACAACATGAAAACATTTGGGCACTGTTTCGGAACGGAGGGAGTGTAAATTATAGGCTCGAATTTCCTCCTATCTCATCCCCTTGGCGTTCACCAGATGAATTTTCTCCCATCTATTGTTTCAGATAGTGATGAAGAGACCAACCCAACAAGCAACCAACAAATTGAGTATTAATAGATAGATATACTGTAGATATTGGGCATATAAATATAATTTATATGAAGACTGTTTTTACAAAAAGTACCGGGTGCTACTCAAGCGTGCAGTCTACCATGTTTGTGTATAATCTGCTGTAGTGTGCAGTCTGCCACGCATGATCCGCTTTAGCGTACAGTGTACTGAGCCTACAATGTATAATCAGCTTTAGCATGCAGTCTACCAGGTATGATCTCTTTAGTATGCAGTCTATCTAAGAGGTAAGAAAAAAAGTAGTTACTTCGAGACATTTATTAAGTTGTTTATTTCGTGGCAGACTCGAAAAAACTGCTAACGTAACTTAACCTCACCACCATGTTTGCACTTGGTGAACGAAAAAAAGTAGACTGCACGCTGATGTAGCACCAAGTACCGGTTTCAAATTGCGACGCTGCGATCGGCCTTCCGCGCGTAGCTACGCGTTGTGTACCTATACATCTGTTGGCACGGTGCTGGCTCCATTACAGAATCATACGGCCGCGTTGACGTTTGCTATTGAGTACATACTTAAAATTACTTCTCCGATTGTGAATTCTACTGCTTGTGAAACACGATCGGTGATTCGTTTCCTTAGTGCTAAAGGCGTGAAAGCTCCTGAAATTCATCGTCATATGTGAAAGTCACAAACCAGATGCTATGACCGGTGACATGGTACAGAGATGGGTTAGAGCTTTATAATATAAATGCCCGCACAAATGTTTATGTTTATGTTTATGTTCATCGTCATATGTGAAAGTCACAAACCAGATGCTATGACCGGTGACATGGTACAGAGATGGGTTAGAGCTTTATAATATAAATGCCCGCACAAATGTTTATGTTGAGACGCATCAGGGGGCAGGCTTCTACGAAGAGGGGATTTCAAAACTGGCAGAACGATGCGTTATCTCAATACTGGCGGAAATTATGTAGAAAAGTAGCTTGAAGTATGTGCTGTCGCATAAAATAAGACTAGCAAGAAAGTTTAACGTGTTTCTTTTTGTTTCGATACGGCACTTACTTTACATACAACCCTCGTACATATGTACACATACTGTGCATGTAGCACGAATTACGTTCTTTAATTAGGCTTGAGATTGGAAAGAATTTCAACTAAGAGCTAGGCTAGTTGCTTGGAGATTATCGAAGCATACACATATCTTTCTTAATTGTCATTATTTGTAAAAATTCACTAGACTGGCGACGGTAGGTTGCCAGCCACCACGCAACCAGCCCAGCAGAATGCTATCTTTCTATTAATGATGAGCAATTCTTCATACGTCCTGTGCCAATTCCTATTATCGTTTCTTATACTGCTCATGTACGCTGTGCATCATCAACAGTTTAGCAACTCACCCAATGTTGATTCTAAGTCCGTTCGCGTGTTGTTTCTTCTCGTTATTACTTCTGAAGGTACTGTTCGCGCAGATTAAACTTCATAACTGAAGTTTATATATTTTTTCTTCTTTACCCAACTCAAGCTGTATCCAAAATATAGCAATTAATAGAAGCCAAGCAGTCGATTATTATTTTTTTAAGATATAAGGGAGGCCAGACTCTATACAGGTAGTTTTAGTCAGGAAACTGCAGTACTACATCGCTGCAGAGGCACTCACCTCCCCTATCGTTCTTTACTTTTAAAATAGAAGATAACATTTCCTTGTTTAGTGTAAATTTCAAAGACGAATCAACAGGGCACTTATGAGCATCAAAGTACATTCGTTTTCATTTTTTGCTGCGGCTGGGCACACTATATAACTAGAGCACTCTGAGAGTGCATACCTCCGCCAAGTACAGCAACCGTAACGAAAAAGTCAAATTGGCTCTGAAACTATGAATTCTTTTGTATCAACTGCAAAATGTAATCATTTGTGCCTTTTGATAGTATTAGCAGTTTCTGCAATTTATTTGAAGATCCTTTCATAACTGCTTGAGTTATGCTGCTAACAAACATTATGACAAACATAAGTCAAACATACAAACGAAAAAAAGCAATCTGAACCAAAATTTAGTAATTTATATATTTTAACATTACTAACAACTCCTGCAAACTTCATAAAGATCTATTGAAAGCTGTTTGAATTATAGCGTGACAAACATTTTGACAAACATGACTCAAACATAGAAACAAATCAGCCGATGTGCACCAAAATTCAATCATTTATGTCTTTTAACATTACTAACAATTCCTGTAAGTTTCATATAGATTCACTCAAGACTTTTTGAGTTATTGCGCTGACAAACATAAAATCAAACACAGCAACAAACATACGAACGAACAAACAGATCATCACAAAAATTTGGTCATTTATTCTCTGTGATATACCTAACAACTCTTGTAAATTTCATAAAAATCCATCCATAACTTTTTGAGTTATGGCATTCGGAAAAATGAGGCAGCCAAACAAACAAACGGATGGACGGATCTTAACCAAAAGTTAATAAACTGTTCCTCCTAACATACCTAACAATCCCTGTAAATTGCGTCAAAATCCGTCCACAACTTTTTGAATGATCTTGGTGACAGACAGAAAGACAGACACACAAACCGGACGAAAACATAACCTCCTTGGCGAAGGTAATAATTCATGTGCTTTTAAATGAAAGCATCATTTTACCATCTGTACAGCACATAAGTGTTCCAAAAGTAAAAAAAGGAAAGACACAAATCCATTTTTTTAACATTCAAACAAGCAACACTTTGATGCACCTGCTGCTGTAGATTTTAAAGTTATAATAATGAAAGAATGGTTTAAGCTGAGAGAATATTAATAATTCAAAGTTATATTAACATTACGTGTAACTGTCCATTATTGCACCTTCAGACTCAAAGAACGCTCGAGATTGCAATGCAGGGCGAGATGAGCTTATTTAGATGGAACGTTCCCAATTGATGACACATTTAACATTTAAACTAAGATATTTTAGTCCTGTTTGTATCAGGAATCCTCAATTATTTGCTAAACGGAACTAATTACTGCCACTACGGTGCTGAGCTATGCTAGTACATGCTGAAAATTAAAAATTAAACGGTTACCGCTGCCATATACGCCTGATACATAGCTTATTATCATTTCAAACACGCTAATATGCAGGCACTATACAAGGCATTTGCATTAAGGATTCAGTCAAAGATTACTTGTAAAGTCTTTATATCATTCTGATAAAAGTTAATTGTTTCATCTTTATCTGGCGGAATTGCTCAACACTAGCTACGTGTTTCTATATACTCTCTGAAAATACCAGCAGGCGGCCTGTAATGACGGCTGTCTGCACCTGCCCCGTGTACCACTTTTGTGCACAATGACACCAACGATTAAAGTGAAGTCTATTTCCATGAACCATTTCTGTTTGTGCGTCGCCCTTAATCTCTGTCCTCCTTCTCTCTTTTTTCCCTTGCAGTCAACGTAAACAACACACCAAAGCAGGGTGAATTTCTTTTCTCTACAGTACACACGATTTGATTAACGTCGTAGCCCATATATGTATTCTTTGTATTCTTTAACAAGTTTGTTTAGAATAAAGAAACTGTAACTTCGAAAACAACTGTCCGATACGACAGGCCGTCACACAACTGTTCGGGTATGTATTCATTTATGCGCATCACTCTATTCCTTTTTGTAAACTGAAGGTGCTTGTTGAATAAAGCCGGCTGTATGTCCAACACCGGAGCGGTCAGTCTCAGTGATGAACGTGCTGTCGTCAACTGTAAAATACTTAGAATATCATACATCCCCAGCATTCCCTTATTGGTCTGCAGTCTGCACGCGTTACAGGTAGGGAATACATTTCTGCCTATAGCATTGCCATTCCTTCCTTGCTGTTACTTAAGCACATGTAAGATGTAACATCTTTCATTGGATGCGCGTCGTTGTCACCTCCGTATTATATCATGAAAGACCATAAAAGAGAAATAAGTAGTACGCAGATATCTTGTGTTTAGATGCTGCCAGTAGTAATTTCTTAGAAACGAAAGCTCATTGCACGCATCAAATCCGCCGCTCATGTGAGTAAACACCGAGGGAGTCTCTCACTTCACGGCACACTTACTGCACTCTTTGCATCTGCGCTGCTGGAATTGTCAGGTACACGTGTGCCATATGNTGCTGCCAGTAGTCATTTCTTAGAAACGAAAGCTCATTGCACGCATCAAATCCGCCGCTCATGTGAGTAAACACCGAGGGAGTCTCTCACTTCACGGCACACTTACTGCACTCTTTGCATCTGCGCTGCTGGAATTGTCAGCTACACGTGTGCCATATGCCAGCGAGCGAACAATGGCGCTCCTAACGAGATAAGTAAATCCTTGGCAAATATTACCTCAATTTCTTGCGTTCTACATATCCTAAGCCACTTTTTTTCTCTCTCTCTGGCTGTCAGAGTCGCGGCATCCTACTCAATCTCATCGATGAGTTGTTCCCATTTATAAGTCTGATATGCTTATAGTCATTGATAATACTTACCAATGATTGTGGTTGTGAGACATTACGATGTTAGATGTTATATAATATCAGAAAGTAACGTCAAGTAAAGCGACTTGGCGTGAACGCAAGAGCCTCATGCGCCCGCGGAGTAAAAAGCCGAGAGTGCGCTGCGCATGGAGATCATCTCATTACAAATCGTGACTTCAGGATCTGCTGAACTCAAGCTAGGTTAGTGGGTGACGCATGGAGTAAGTATTTAGAACAGGAGGATGTACTTGTATGCAATGAATAAGTTCAGTTGCATAGCTTATAGTCATAATGATTATCTGCGTAAGATTTCAACCTTTTCGCGTAACGATGGATTTGCGGTGAATGAAACTTAGGTAACACTCAATCCGTAAGAGGAATGTCTCAAATCCACACTCGGTTACCCTAAATTTTCTAGGAAATCCGTCCTACTGCGCCGAATAGAGTTGTCACTCCGTTCAATATAAGTTTGCTATTCTACGTCTAAAGACCTTTGCCCACGTAACAATTTTCGTCGCCGCCAGCAGCCTAGAAGCAACTCAACCAACCGTTTGCGTAGCCGCGGCACAGCTCCACCCAGCGCAAAATTTAACTGTATAAAAATTGTCTAATATCTCAGACGTTACCGCCATTTTTACACCGTAGCAACTTTTTTATTAGCAAGTGGCTAACTCC
>LQNS02278094.1:39314148-39329916 GCA_001587735.2 Parhyale hawaiensis | reverse complement strand
TTGGATGCAGAGACTTTAAACAAAAGTCCAGTTGGAGAAAACCAAAGGTGCTTTCAGTACTTTATGTGTTAATTTCTGTCAAAACAAGCATCGGCGGACTGTCGGAAAAGCAATTACTTCTTCCACAGAAGTTTTCTCTCTCTGCTACATCTATTGTGCTGCCCAGACTTTGGTCACGGGTTGCAAACCTTGTCTTATAATTAAACTCGACGTGCGGCACAGACTTTTTCTCTACAAGGGCATCGCAGAAAATGTGAAAAAAAAATTTTGGATGGGCGTGATTTGAAGAAGTGTGATCACTGATTAGCCCATTATTCAAAGTTTAGTTTCCGTACAGTACTTTTGGCTAGGGTAGGACTTGGAGATCATATGTGACTTCACCATATAGTATGGGATTTCATACTCGTGCCTCAAAAGTAGTTATTATGATTTAAGCAAATATAGATATTCGGTTGTTACCACACAGCATTAGGTAGGTCTATATAACGCCATACATCGCTGTACTAGTAATTTTTTTAATCACAATCTCCCTCACTGCTGGAAAGTCAAGCCTGCCCTTTAACAATTTCCAGAGTCGTTGTTCCTTTCGGATAATTTTATGTTGCTTTTGTTAAAAGACTACGATACTGTAGCAGCGCCCCAGAGCGGAATATCACATAGCTACATATACCCTGCCTGGTGAACGGCAAATTTATAATGGGTTCCAATGTCTGGGAACGCGTTCATATAATTAAGAACGTCGTGCAACTGGGTGAATATTTTATTGCTGTGCCACAAAAAAACTCTATTAAAGTGCGAATGCCACTTCCTTTCCCACTCGTTATCGCTCGCAGCTATGGAGCTTAATGACTCTCCTGAGACGAAATAGTCTCGTAAAGCTCAACGTTGTGTCCCTAAACAGGCCCTAGCTATTACTGCACTGCTGGTGGTCTGCACTGTAGCCTTATGGATGCGTCTAGAGAAAGTCCCGTGATTTTGTGGGTCCATTCTTTTGTATTGCAGCTGTTTTTTTTATAATTTTTAATAACTTAACGTAGAGCTATATCTGTGCGCTGTACGAGGGGATGCGACCATTCTTCTTCTATACTTCTTCTCTGACGCTAGTGCCGGTACTGCTGCGAAATCTATGCGTAACAAGAGTCCAGTGATCTGCTTATCAAATATAGGTGTCTCAGTCGTTTGGTTCAAGCTTCTATAAACATATCTGCTTACACACTTTCCATGTTGCCAAGAAAATGTGAAAAAATTTGTCCTTCAAGTCGATCTGCATCCTGTGGCTATAGCAATAACTGTATGTGAACGTAAGGGTGACCGTAGCGTAACGTTTCATTCATTTACGATCACCGTGATGGTGAAGAAAAGAAATCGATACGCCATATACAATATATGTGAACTGTTCGTTACAATTACCTCTCAGCACTGAACGAGGCAGGTAATTAATGTTGAATAAATCCTGTGATCAAACTCCTAATAATAGAGAAATAATTTGACAAGTGAGGTTACTCCGTTGTGACTCCAATGGCTGTTGTTGTACTTGTGGAATTAGCCCTCCGATTGGCTTATTCACTGGTTGGATAAACTATATATTGTTAGCACGAACAATTTGCACCTGCTAAGTCTACGGTCATTTGGAAGAAGATTTGAATAAATGAGTCTTAATTTTCTGTCATTGCTGTACAAATACATACAGGACGTATACATTTATATCATATGATAACGCGTAGTTATCAGAGATCAGAGAGGCTACTTGTGACCAAGGCCGGATGCCGACCCCTGGCTTTTTACCGTACCCCAGGGCCAGTCGCAAACCTCCGGGAATGAAGATGCCATTACAAATTCATTTAGTACATGCGGCAGGTGAGAAAAATATTTTATCTTCCTATGCACTTAGCTATTTTGCACTTAGGTTCTGAAGTTTTTCAACGCGTCTCAGTTGTGCTGTGTGTGTACCTGACGGAATTCTTCGCCAACCCAGAAACTATACTCGTAAAACGGCTCGTGGAACGGCCAAAAATTCTGTCGGGACCAAAGATACAAGTTACCGGTTGCCATGAGAGCGTCTGATAAACTGCCAGTCTTAGCACGTGCTTAATTTGCTGCTCGTTCTCTTGCTGTGTTTATGTCGGCAGTAACTTCTGACCGCCTGTCGGCAGCATCTCAAGTGTCGATGCTATACCTATATTATCGTATACACAGTCATGTGTAAAGAGATGATCTGCAAACGAATGTGTCGCTCAAGCGATTATTGTGGTCAGTGCAACGAACTTGTGCAACATTGTATGTGCCAGCAATTTTTGCATTGAATTTGAACGACTTGATACTGAACAGTTTGAAATCATGGGGTGCCGTTAAGGTGTTTGGGTGCTGAAAAGTAGTAGTGCGACCCATCGGAAGCTTACGGTAACAAAATATGCAAGCATGAATAAATGAATTGATTCGGCCATCGTGGTTGCATTTTTCAATAGAGATGCCATGCGTTAACTGAATGCTTCATTGTCAGTCACTGAAACGGCATGTGGTAAAATTCATTAGCAGTTACCGCAACACCTGGAAGTTAGCTCCCTTTATGATATAGAGCAGCATTTTTTTTACGCTCAACTGCATTCAGTTAATTGATGTAATTGTCGACTCGCAGCAAATATAATCAAACGGTGTTTGGGGCTGCCATCTGAGTGACTTACAAGTACCAGTAAGTCAAGACTTGTTCCGTGGTGCTCGTAATATAGTCTAACTTAAGCACTACGTCTCAAATTTCCTCGTGCATAGTTTACTTAAACGTCAAGCTTTATATATTTTTGTTGTAGTTATTCCATCACATTTTTCTTTTAGACGTAGAACTATTCCTTCAAGAGGTTCAGGATAGCTATGCAAGGCACGTTTGATGGTGTTTCCTTCTGCTTTATATATATGGTTAATATATATCGCTTAACTATAGGCATTCAACACATAAACGAGTCGTGCGGTACAGTAATAATAATAACTGGCCTGGTATTGACATTCCTCTTACCTTGGAAAGCTTGGCGCGATCTCCTCCTTGCTTTGAAGAAAACAACGACAGTCCGGTCGGACCGGAAAGAATAGGTGGAAGTTGGTCTGCTGCAACGCTTCCTACGTACGAGAGGTACAACCATATGATTACCGGAGCTCGTGACCTCAAAACTCGACTTTCTTTGGCTCTAATATAATGCGAAATTTCTTCATATATTTTGTAGCTTTGCTGGGCTGAAATTGTTTCTCTGGTGCCCGAAGCTGCCAGTAGATCTAGCAGCCCCTGCTTTGGTGTGCAATATCGAGCCGCAATATGAACCAATATGATCTGAGTCGAAGTGGATTTTAATCTGTCAAAATGCTTGCCCGTAACTTCAGCTGATGTTACTTTCCTTTGTTCTGATCGCGATAGTCCATGAGATTGTGAATGAAGAGGTGGAGAGCTGAATGAACGAGTAAAACGTCTTTCTAGCAGAAGTACCCTTCAGTGCGCAAGTTAACCTTATGACCTTTTACCCGCCTGACTGTAAAACGCTCCCATAGCATAGCATGACGGACGTAACCATAATCCAAATCAGTTCACTAACCTAAGCAGTACTCTCTTTCCTTCTCTTCGTTCCCATATTTGAATGGATTCTCGATGCAACAAATGTATAGTGTTTGACGTTATCTTCCCTCTGCCCCAATAGCTATAATAACATAGCTACCAATGGGCATGGAACGTACGTGGTACCGAGTCATGCTTTATTATTAAGCATTATATAGCCTATGCTTTTTACCCATATACCTCGTTTCAATAAACTTTTTATTCTTAAGCCCGTATAATTCTCTCGTCACCTCCCTCCTCCAATATCTATCTCCCACTTTTTATTTTGCTTAACGAACAAGCTTCCCTGAGTCTTCAAGGAAATGATTTGATGATGGCTTTAAGCACCTGTCGCTGCCTCCCCACGTGCGCGTTTCTTTCTCAATTTGCGTGAGTTCTCACGTTGCCGCCATGATGAGTGCCCTTGCTAACTCCCCACTACTTTTATGTTTAGTAAACCAACGGATTCCGTTGGAATTAAATCCCACTGATTACGTCGTCCATCTTGCGTTGTGTGCACCATAAAGAACTTTTGTTATCCTCGATATGGTGTTGCTATGCTTAAGTACATTTTCAGGTGAGCTTCGAAGGTTCGCTTGAAATAGACCAGATCCAAGAGGTTACTTCAGGCATTGCTGTGGATTAAAGTAATCCACCGTGTACCCAGACGATAACTAGAAAGAACTAGAGTCCGTGCCGAGACTCGTATATCCCAAATGCGGGAGCCTTCACAGGCAGACGTTGCAGGTGTAGCACAGCGCGACCTTGCACCGCAAGTATAAGAGAGGAACTGGTTCGGGCGGATGTATACATTGGCGACCTTGCACGACGCCCTCAAACACCGGCATGGTAGAGGCTGACATTATTCGGTCGACAGCCTAACTTCCGATTTGCAACAGTGGGCTGTAATTTGAAGTCTAATTTATGATGCCTCAAATACGAACTTTTAATCCCTTAGTTTGTATGTTTTTTTTGCCGGTGTAGTTGTCAGCGTAGTACGTAGCAGTACACTTCATGCTCTGCTACGAGTGAGTGGTGCTTACTTTTACACTGCACAACTTACTGGACAAATATCCTTTGTGGCTTACTCTCCATTTTCAGCATGTAGATCACTTAGCAGATTGAATACTGTGGGGTTCAGTTCCTCACCGTATGAGTTGTTCCTAGTAGTTCCTCTGTAGTTTCAGCGCTGTAAAAAAGTACAAGTAGCCTAATTGTGCTGCGTCTCTTCTCCTGAAATACTTGCACTGTCAAAGAATGCTAAGGTCCTCTCCCTCCGTCACAAGTTCTACAATAGATAATTGGTTTGATACCTTTCTATGGATCTTTGTTCTTCAGTTATCAGTTCTGTTCACAAGCTGATAGAGGCGCCAGCTCACCAGGTCTGTAGCTGAAACAAAGCTCCGCAATTCGGCTCGCGTACAATCTCTCCATGCTGAGTTACCTCCGTCAGTCAAGGACGCTTTGTTTTGTCGAGTATCCCTGTCTCTTTGTCTCTCTGTCACCAAGTCAACTCAAAAAGTTATTGACGCATCTCAGAGAAATTTACAGGGAATGTTGGGCATGTTTGGAGGAACAGATAGTTAATTTTTGGGAAGATCCATTCAAGCGTTTGTTTGGTTGTTTGCCTCTCTTTTCTTAGGGACATGACTCAAAAAGTTATGGTTGAATTTTCATGTAATTTGCACGAATTGTTACTTATTTGTTAGGTATGTTAACGAAAAGCAATTGTCCAAATTTTTGTGATTGTCTATAAGTCCATTTGTTTGTGTGTCTCAAAGTTTTGTTTAGTGTTTGTCAACAGCATAACCCAAGAAGTTATGAATGGATCTTTACAAAATTTACAGAAGCTCTTAAAATATTAAAAGACTCAAATGAGAAATTTTGGGGATAATCGGTTAGTTCGTTTGTGTGTTTTGCGATATGCTTGACTAAGTGTTCATCAGGCTATAACTCAACATGTTACAGACGGGTCTTCAAGTAAATTACAGAACTGTAATGTTATAAGGCACCATTGACCAAATTTTGGCATTGACAAAAATAACTCCTGGTTTCAGGACCAATATGATTGTTTCCTTAACATTACATTGCATGGCGTAGGTATGCGCTCTCGGAGTGCTCTAGTTTGATATGATACTTCATTTTCACTTTCTAGGATAGGAATGCAGTAATCTAGACTCTGTCCGAAAACACGCAGCTCGATATTCAAAGATATGGTAGTGTGCCTATCTGTTTATGTCTGTATGTCTGGTTCTTGTCTGTGTTTACGACAAAGGTTATGTCAGTACGAAGGCGAATGTGATGTCCTAGCTGTAGTAGATTTGTTCACTGCAACCGATAACACTTAATGTGACACGGGTGGTGTGTTTCAATAGAAAAAATGTTTTGCACACAACGCGAAGAGTATTTCAAATTTAGGTAAGTACGGTAAATTATTTTTTAACTAGGATATACTTATTTACATGCTGCTAGGCGTAGAGAGCTGGTTTTTCAGGTTTCTCGCCCCATGGGATAAAATGCTCAGGATTTAGTGCACCAGGAGGTACAGCAGCAGGTGTTGTTGCTGTGGTCGGACGGCTTCGGCGAGCATGCAACCATCAGTCAGGATTATCCTGCTCAGCGCTCCTGGCCGGCTCGTGAGGCAATAAAAATAATTGTTTTTTTTTTCGCAACTTTACCAAGATTTAGGCCAGTAATTTTTGCTCTGTGGTATTTACCACCCTGTGGATACGCAAGCCCGATCTTCATTGCTCTGTTATAGAGGACACGACCTGCCGACTTGTGCTTATGTGCAGTATTTCATGGCTTCACTTATCTGTACTGTATTTTTAATTCTACATACGCATACATTGGATACAGAGTAACCTTACTGCTTAGCGAGATATTTTTTTGACCGCACAGTGTACTTTTTTACTAATTACAGCTCAGTTTTTATCTTTAGAGAGAATTGTTGACGCCAAGAGCACGACGATATACTCTTTGTGTGCCGTTTAACATATAGGTATAGTATACAACGAACCGTAATTTATTGAGAAACATTTTGTGAATCATTACTATAATAAAGTGTTTGTACAGAGGTTGAAAACGCACTAATAAAGATCCAATTTGTAGACGCCTACTTCTGTTCATATTGACTTGTCGTTTTTCAGCCAACTAATCACAGTTCGCCTTTCCTATTGTTGACAGCATGCACAGACGCTATGACTCCATTCATGACCAGGTGCTTGGACAAGAGCGACAATGTTTGGTTATTTATTTCTAATATAGTTGCACTCGCACATGCTGTTGCACCGTCTGGAAGAAACACGATAACAGATGCGACCTCTGTTCCGAAATAGGCTAGTTGTTCCACAACCAAAAAGTCCATTTGCAGGGGAATTCGGGATTAATGAAAAAGCCGCAGAGAAGACATTGTCCAAAAGGTTTTGCTAGTTTACCCTATATCGGTATCGATGGATGTTTCCAATTTATTCCTTTTGAGTAGTCTGTTAGGCCGCCAAATGCTTGTGTTTTAGGGTAACCTACCCTCGTGGCTGCCCTGGCGCCGGAGCTTCTGGTTTAGGACAGCCAATGCACTTCCGGTGTAGCGGGGGTCGAGGGGCGGGAACCGGAAGCGAGCGGGGCCTGGGAAACCGGAAGCAGGTGGAACAGGAACCTATCCTCAAAGAAAACAAGTAATTGACGGCTTTACCCACTACTCTTTTGGTGTTTTTTTATCCACTGAAACAATTATATCGGGATAAGGTGTTATATTTGGGTAAAACTGTTTGAGAACAGAGGGAGTATATCGTAAATCCCAAGCTGACTGAAGACCCATCGCAATAATGATCACTGCAGTCACGTGCCCAAATAGATTATTGGATCATCCGACTGAGCAGCACTTTAGCTAGCCAATTGATGTTCGTTGCATTAGCTGCAAGTACCGCAAACCAGCGGTTGTCTCCTGAAAGTTCTCAGTGACCGTCTCACCGCATTGCTGCCTCTGCCTTCGCTCTCCCGAGATCGAGCCTGTGCATGGGGCGGCGGGAGTTCCATTTGTATTGCCTAGTGTCGAAGTTTGCTGCCGTGTCGGCAATAAAACAAAGCGATATGTTATGCATATGCCGGGTGACCCACAAGAAAGTTAACCGCTTCCGTGCATAAAAATTGCATGCATCCTACCAGCCGCAAGTGATATAAGAATGTCCATAATTAAAATAGTTGCATTCGAGTAATATCAATTCAAAGTACGGTTAACTTTTTTGTGGATCATCCTGTATTATGCACCGTGTTCCGCTTCGTGATACACATATATTGCATATATGCTGTGCCACTTCACGCCATGCCAACCCACGAAACTTGTCACGCTTTATCAATTTATGCCGCTCAATAGCATTCCGTGTCACGCTATGCCATCTTTTTTGCACCTTGAATTGTTGTATTTATTAATTACATGGTATAAAGCAGCCAGCCAATGCCTTGCGTGCCGATGCATGTGCAGGGCAACAAACCGTTTGTCGCCCGTTGCAGTGCGACGGAGCCGCACGTGGTATGTTGGCAATGGGGACAGTGTCTCGTCTTTCGCGTTACGATCCATCAAGTGAACTCATTTTCTACAGTGAACGCGAGCTCAACCTTCCCGTGAGGCCTTAATGCACATTTCGATCTCTGGAACTCGTGAGCTGCTGCTATCGCTGCACGATCTTAGTAGCCGACTCGACCGACCGTCGCACAAATGGAAGCTATATTTTATTTTCTTATTTTTAAATGCTGAGATGTTCAGTTGATTAAATGTTTCAATTTTGTATGCTGGTGATCGATAAGATCTTTTTTCTGTTCAATGAAAAATACTTTTCACATATCCAATCGGGAATTTTGAGGAGAGTCTCTCATGTTTTCGTTTACCTCATCTCTCTAGACATCGCATCAATACCTAGGGTTTTCCGATATGGTATTGCATTCGTTCAATGTTGCTAATTATCAAACACGTGTATTGGGAAGCGGTAGATCCATGCATAATGTCCGGGTATAGTGTTCACTGGTGGCCTTTCTGTTGCGTGAGCATTGAAATGGAGGACGTACGATCCAAACATGTCAGGTTCACAAGAGGACGGCTGAACGTCACGCGTGAAGAATGCCTTCGTTTCGTAGGTCTGTCCAAACTTAGCTGCAGAGAAAGTATACCCCTGATGCCTCCGCCTCTCCTGTACGAGCCACAACAGGATGTGTGCAGAATTCATCTACGTTTGCTTAACTCAACTATTCATTGTGTCGTGTCCCTGCACTGGAGCTGCCGCTGAGCTGGACAATCGACTGTGTCTGGATTAGCTTTGCTATTTATAGTTAGATCCTTGTAGAAGTGAAAACTCTGCAGACTTCCTCTATGCCTTTCTATCCTTTTCCAGTGGCCACTTTTGCTGGTCTTCACATGCGCATCATATGGCGGCGCCCATATGGTACACAAACAGAAGAGAGATCGACTAGCCAGTTTGATAAGGATATCACTACGCTCATTGTACTGTGACGTTACTAGCGGAAGAAAAGTGCTTATCGCTTACAGTACTTTGTCGTGCTTGTAGAGCTATAAGCTTATGGGTTACACTTTGTTGTAGCGAGGCACAAATCTGTAGCTTATTGCATGCCGGCCCTGCTTTGTACATATCAACAACTTTTTGCATCATACGTAGTGTACCTATTATGTATCATAGTCTCAGCCTCGTCTGTTCCCGTCTCTGTCTGCCGTTCTTCAGAATTGAACAGAGGAAACTGTTCGTTTGGACCATTAAATGCTCAGACCTTGCATCAACCGGCAGCTTCTAGAATCTGTTGGTCTGCGTTGCAATATTTTGAAGGATAATTTTTACGTATGAGATAAACGAACAAGCCACTACTGCGGTCTTCATCTTAATCCAATGAGACAGTAGAACTCATACGGTGAAATGCTATTCGGCCAATAATTTTAACAGGGTCAAATAGAACATTCTATGTCAATAATGACATCTCAAGTTATTATAGACTTGCTCAATATATTACAGTTAGACAGTTGTAGACTGTTGGAGTTGATAAAGTAATTCTTAGTCAGGAGTGTCACTTCCACGGCTGCAGCTATCCCTACTACTCTGGTATGAGTTCACCTTTCTTTTCTACCAATAAAAAATCATCTCTTAGTATAGTGTCAGCTGTGCGAAACTGATTCTTGAATCATTTTAAAAATGCTTTAGGTAATGTGAGGATAACAGATAACATGTGCTTCACGTAACATCAAAGTGAGTTTTGATAATAGCTATATTACACTTGACGTAACAGCGAAAGCAAACATTTTAACGTGCTCTACCAACGCCACCTATACAGTCTGTTTTCTAGGTGGCCTTGGCTCTACGTCCTATCAAGACTTTTAATTTTTAGCACACTTCGCGTAATATCCAGGATTTTTTTTTAGAATATTCTTGACATAATATCAAGAGATTATGACTTAATATTGACAGATATTTTAATTAAATTTCATATAATGTCACGAGATTTTATTTTGATTAAGCTGCAGTAATATCATTAGCCCTTATGTCAAATATGATTCATGTCATACCTAGTCGTGGCGTATCATATCAAAGGTTAAATTTATTCCAGATTGACGGAACAGAAAATGAAGTTATGCCCAAGTCTCCTCATTGGTAACCTCAGCATTACTCATATGGTAGGGTCCCTTTTATGCGCTGCAGATCTTCAGTCTTACGGGCCTAAACCGGTTGCTGGTGTGACTGCAAGGAGGTTACAACCTCCGTGTGTGAGTCAGACCTGTGCTGACCACAGTTTGGCTAATACTCTTGATAGCTTTGCTTTCTCTTTTCTTATCAATTTGTTTGTACTTTATATTGCACTAATGCAAAAATTTTTACTCTCCCCTATTTGCGGCGCGTTACGCGAACATTCACTCGCAAATTAGAGCTAAAATGACGCGTTTGTGTTTTTAAAGGCTTGTGCACTTTTTTTTATAAAACTCGAAGCTGTGTTTACGAAGGCTCGATAAAACGTTCGGACGATTAGCTGAAGAAACTCGTTCTTTTGGCTAGCGTGTGTACCAGGCATTAAAGATATACACAAAGAACAGGTACGACAGTTCAATGAAGAAGAACCCCCTTGCAACCGAGCACTGTTTCGAAAATTACAACTCAACCTCACATGTATCTGTATTTAGTTTTAAAAATTTATTTTGTCGTACAACGTATTTTGAACTTGTTTTACAATAATAATATAAAAGGAAAAACGGGTTACGCACACGATACAAAGCTGCAAATTGTAAACGCTTCTGTTCCTAACTAGGTCCTATCTGGACACACAGCCTGTTAGGGCGCGCACCATCACCCGGATAGAGACTATCCGGAAACACAGGAGCACACTCTGTTACCAATACAGCCATGCTTTCGCTTACGCTGTAGCAGCCTATATATATAGATATACGTTGTGAGGAAATAGTTTTAAAAATGCCGCAACTGATTATACTACACTGTCATGTTGCCGATCATTATAGTTGAACTGCTGCATTTACTTTCGGGAGGCAAGTCGTCTTTTATTGTGGTAAGCGGTTAATTGTTCATGGAAGTTTGTGCACAAGTTTGTTAGTTGAGTAGGAAAGACTATCTCATAACGACAAAATGAAACATGTGATGGAATGTCGTGATCGTGGAACGCGCAGTCAGCCTTTGCACTCTATTAATAAAACTTGTACATTATATGAAAACAATAGCTTTTCTTTGTACTTTTGTTTCTCTCACTTGTACTGAAATTCTGCAACGCTCACTAACGTTTCCTCCAAAATTATCAAAATAATCGTATCGCACGAAATTCGTTAGCGATGCGCTGCAAACAGAATCATGTGAAAGGTGTAGAAAATGTTTACTGTCGATTTGTGACCATCGAGTTCAACTACCGCGACTCGCTGGAACGGTCCGTTTTGGGGTAAGGAGTTGCCTGGTCCTCAGAGTTTGCACATTCATGTATAGTTTTGACCAGGAAGCATGTCTCGTAACAGCAAATACTACTGCGGCCTTCCCATCGTTATCCTGTCGGAAAATGACAGGCAAACATCAGGGGCCGGATGCACAAACTCCTTGTAAAGTTACGGTAACGCAAGCTGAACAGTTTCTTCAAGAAGTACTGTTACCGCGGCTTAGATTTTGTCACTTTCTTATACTGTTCTTCACAAAGTTATGAACAAGTGGTTTGAACCTTCAAATGAATCATACCTAAATACCGTAATAGGCAAACTCAGTTATTAAGTCGAAGAGTAAAAATGTAAAAGTTGCATTCGTGCCTGCAGCTGTACAGTTACGGTGCTGTAACTTTACGAGGCGTTTGAGCATCCGGCCCCTAGTGTCTACAGGGCGACATGATGTTCGCCTAAAATTATTCGAATAGGCACAGTGGGCTGACATAAATCCATCCTCAGGAAACGTTTTATGCGCAGATAGTAATCATACATACTGTGTAGTATTACAACCATATATCGCTGATAATAATGAATAATGTAAAGGTAAAGTCATTTTGATCTTACACTGCACGGGGAAACCCTCACCCTGGTTCGTGCTGCAGATATAGGCCATCTAGCCCCAGAGGAATACATACAAATGCGGTCGACCATTGGTCGCTATAAGAAATATGGCGCCGATACGGAAGGTTCAACGACCCGAGCCCCCTACCCACCCATTACTGATCAGGTAAGTACCTCCACGCAGCTCCATATACCAAGCTATTGCCGACTCAGCACGCCAGATGCCGCATGTGAGATATGTTTCTTTCTTCCATAAATCCTAAAAAAGAAAAAGATGAATGTAATTAGAATTACCTGTGGCCCTCTAACGGAAGAGTCCCCTTTCTCATGTGTCGCTACTGACATACTCCTTATGCCCACTCATTAGCATGGTGAATACTAGTATGGGTAGGTATATGTATATTATTACAAGTACTGAATGTACCCTCACGGCAAAAAAAAACATCGTAACATGCTATGAGTTATAACATAATATTCGGCTGCAACATAGAAGGTGTGAGGTGGGGCGCTTTGTTTTACGCAATAGTCACGACGGGCCAGAAGCTACGGTACACCGCTCCCACAGCTCCCGTTGCCCTTAATGGTGTGCCAGTAGTGAGGGCGAAGAGAATACTGCTCTCATTCATTATCACTGATACTGACTGTGGTATAATTTTGTCATTCATTTAACTCTGTTGAAGATGCACAAAATGGGCGTGCGAAGCTAAGTACGGATAAAAAGTCTCATACTGTCGCTTTATTAGAACTGAGCTAAGCATTTATGTGGTGCTTGTGTTGCCAACAGCGCGGCCGAAGGTACCGGGACAAGTCATTGTCGCGTCGATTCAGGGTCGAATCGTTCCGTCAGCGATCTCTTGGAGGATGTCGACGAGCTTCCCTTGAGTGTAACGGCTGCCACTACTCAATTTAATATTACCTCGGGTATTAGCAGCTTTATAGTTTCTACTCTAGTCTTCCATGCTGCTACAGAGCCTCTTCTTAGTAGGGTGTCACGTCAGGTGGGGATGTCGCCGCCGGGTTCCAGAATCAATGAGTCGCTCGTCTAGCTATCTCTAGGGTGTTGGTAAGACATTTAGGTGCGAGAATTTTCCTCCATGATGAGCTTTGGACATTTCTTTGAGTGTAGTTCGAACAGAAAGATAGCACTACAGTCAGTACCTATATATCATCGATAAAGGTAAAGTTAACTTCACCACACCCACTCCCCTACTGCGAAACTCACACGCACTGGTTCGTGCTGTGAATATAGGCCAACTGGCCTCAGAGAAGTGTACGGCTCCAGTCGACCACGACTCGTCTAAAACTACTGTAAAGGTTCTTTCGTTACGGCCTATCCCCCTATCCTTCAAATTTCTGGGGAAGGTAAGTGCCCGACGGCAGCTGTGCACACCTATCAACCGCTGAGTCAGCACGTCTAGCGCTGCAAAGCTCAATGCTGAAGTGGTGTGTTTTCGCCATAACCACACAAGCGCTAGTCAGGCAACGAAAGCTGCGGGAGCTGTGAATTAGAGCTGCAGATTCTTCGTTCGTGATCACTGCGTCAACACAAGCTCCTCACAGATTCTCTATTAGATCAGCAAATAATTTTGTAACATACGAATTATATGCTTGTTGCTCCGATGACGAGTCACGAATTTTTTCATAGCTGCTTTCAACAAAACTAGGTCATTCTTCACTACTTACTAAATAAACGTTTATTTTTTTACTCCGTTACGCAACAGATGTATACCATATTCGAAACTAATAATTCTCTTTAAAAAATTTGACTTCTCTTTCGTTACTGTGCGCCTACCAGCGCGATTGCTTCGATAAGATAAATGAAAGCATTTTTTCTTTACATATTATATTTTCAGTTATACTTCTAGGAAAAAGTTGGTGTTCGACTGATACACGAGGTACAAAACTATGTCCTGTGAAGGGAATAATTGAAGAACAACTTCTTCACTGAGTAAAATAAGGTGCGTTGTTTTCCCTAAACGTGCACGCCTTACTGCGCATGCTAATAAAACTAGTACTTTCATTACTACTTGTATGTTGCTGCCAAACTGTGCCAATGCAGAATAAGTCTTACTGGTTTAAGAACGACTAGTACCCCATATTTTCCTCGGTGTTCATATATGTACTTATTTTACTTGTAAAAAGTCCTAACGAAGCACCTAATAAAGTAGCACAGGCCAAGCCTGTACAATAATTTGTTTTTGCTGGCACCAAATCTGTGCATTGCCAATGCATTGATATCCTCACTACCACTATTTATATCTAACTTTCGTATGACATCCTCTCTTGCGAGCGTCCCGCAGAAACGTGGGAAAACACGGCTGGAAACTTTCGGTTTCACTGCTATTGTGACCACAAAGCTTTCGTTCTATCCACAGTTTTGAAGAATTTTGAGGAAAGCTTCACTTGCAGGACTCTGATAATGGACATTACCGCGCCCTACGTCTGCAGCGACTGCCTCTTGGATAAAACTTCCGTTTACAAAGGCCAGTCGTGGAGTGACTGGCTGATTGTTTGCGTTGCTGTAAAAGTCTCAGACAAACCACCAACCGGAGCTTTGGTGTAATAGGTATTGGTGCAGACGTGCATTTTGGTATTTTTCCTGAGTTGTTTTGATTGATATATCGCGACAGATTGCCGCCCCCATCTTGTAACCTCGCCTTTATGGGCTATGCATCGCCTTGGAATATACAATCCATAATTACTGTACGGTATGTTGGTTTCCACAATGCTGTATGTAGTTGCACTATTCACTGTTTTATGACCATATAACCATATAAGGTTGCGGTTTCCTGTAGCGTCATCATTTCGTAACAATTATCGTACTGTTTATATAGACAGTATTTCTTGAAATATGCGTTGACACCCAGGTGTATGCATAAGGAAGTTTTTATTGAAAGTCTTCTGGGCTTTTTTTTTTATTTATTTAACCCCAAGCTTTCGAGCTAATAAGCACAGCCCGTCTTCAGGGGAACCGAGGAGCTTTAATATTAAATCTCCTTGAGGGGAACGGAACTTCAAATTCTACCAGCAGAACCAAGCTGCAAAGTATATAAACACTAGTGCACCAAACGCAACCCTTTTGTTGAATAAGTCATGAAAATATGCATTTGAAAACATCTTACCATCCCATCGAAAAAAGTTCACACTACTTCAAAATTCACGAAGTCCACGAAGTTCACCAAGTCCACGAAGTTCACGAAGACCACATTGTCCACCAAGTGCTCAAAAGCAACCCAGTTCACAAAGGCCCGTGACCAGGCCTTCACTAATGACCCGGGAATTCCCGGGTTCGTATCCTGGGTACGGTTTGGCAAAAAGAAAAGTTGGGTGCCTTGAATTTTTTTTTCTTCAATATTAGATTGGGGAAAAATAAGGCTTCGGACAAACGGACGGACGGATGGACTGACAGACAGACGGCTCTCTTATTATAGTACTAGTGGCCCATGCCGTCATTATAAATGACGGCAAACAATTAACACTTCACCAAAACCCCCGCCGTCTTTTGGGCTTCCTCATTTTTCCCCTATCTAATACTGAAGAAAAAGATTCCAAGGTACTCAACTTTTTTTTTCGCCTTTTGAAAGCTGAATTTTCTCCTATCTTATTAGTTGTATTTTCCCCCTATCTAATACTGAAGAAAAAGATTGCAAGGCACCCAACTTTTTTTCGC
>LQNS02278094.1:39209537-39221361 GCA_001587735.2 Parhyale hawaiensis | reverse complement strand
TTATTAATTCCATTCATTTTTTTATGAAATCGTATTTTTTTTGGATATGCCGTATAATATAAGGTCATAAAAAAGTCATAAATATTTATCTTGAAAAGTCATAAAAAGTCATAAAAATTTCCTAGCAATCTTCAGTAGACACCATGTGTAACTACGTGACATCTTAAAAGACAAACCCCTGATCGAAAGTTTAAGACTATTTGAAAATGTAGAAAATAACGTTTTAGTGATAAATAAACTCCTTCGGTTAGGGATTAGTAATTCTTGAAGGTTGAAGGTGAGACAGACGAAAAACATACCTGCTGTAACAATTTATTAAAAAACGTGCGTTTTTGTCAAATAGCTAATGAGTTTTTTCAGCTAATGTTAAAAGACCACAAACAGAAATCGTAGGTAACCTTTCGACAAGAACTTTGAGGTGAGCAAAGTTTGAACTTAGTAATGAGTACTGCCTCCATTGTTGTTGACAGCCTCAGAAATTTTTTATGGCGTACTAGAAATGAGGGTTGGAGGCATGTTGTCCCAGGTCCTAAAGATGGCATTACGAAGTTCGTCTACTGTCACAAATTCTTTGCCTTTTCCGTAAACATCTCTCTTTATCCATCCCCTAAGGTATTCTATTGGGTTTAAGTCTGGCGAACATGCTGGATGACGTAAAAGAGGGGCCCCATTTTCTTAAAAGAAGGTCATAGTCTGGCGAGCAGTGTAGACTGCTGCTTTATCCTGCTGTAAAAACCTTTCTTCACCACACGAACGAGGGCCCTCCATCGACAAAGATGATTTTTGTAACATGCCGACATAACTAGCAGCTGTTTGACGACCTTCCACCTCCTGAAACTTCATTGCTCCTGTGTAGGAAAGGCACCCCAAAGCATAACGGAGCCTCCACCGGTGTACCTTGGAAACATTTCAGGAGGCATCTCTTTATCATGCCAGTACCGCTGGAAGCCTTCCAGATTGAACCTTTTTCGTCAGAAAACAAAACTTACGACAACTTTTCAATCTCCCATGTTTGGGAGCAATTTCTAAACGGGCCACTTTATGACACGGAAACAACCGAGAACCTTTCAGATGCTATTTGTTCTTCATGCCCTTTTGTCGTGTCTCCTGATGATTATTGAACTACAAGCAGTATCTGTGAGTGCCTTGATTTGCCTGGGAGACAGTCCTCTGTCTTGAGCATCAACCCATTTAATTCTCCTACTCAATGCAGGAAGAATTTTTGATGGTCTACCACTAGATTTTGCTGTTCTATAACTCTCAGAGTCCTGAAGGAAATTGCAAATCTCTGTTTTATTGAGGTGAATCTCAGCTGCGATTGCACCCGGCGACAAACCTTACTTATGCATTTCACCAATTCGACCAAGTTCTGATTCGGAAAGTTTGCTTGCTTTGGGCATAGTGACACTTTCACACTATCAGTGCAACCCTATAGCTGATCCGAAAAGCCGGAAATTACTCTAGAACTAAACATTTATTACCTTGGGCTTATAATTTTAATCAACTGAGAAACTCATTATTTGACAGAATGTACGTTTCTTTATAATAAAGTGTAACAACAGTTATTTTTCGTCTTTCTCACCTTGCACTTGTAGGAATTACTGATCCCTAGTCGCAGGAGTTTATTTATTTATCGCTAATACGTTATTTTTTTATATTTTCAAATGGTCTTAAACTTTTGAGCAGGAGTTTATTAACACTTTGGGCATATTGTAAGAGTGCGTCAGCATGAAGCTCAATGTGAATTATGTGCTACAAAGACATGCTGGCGTTTGCAGGTGAAGCTATTTCACGACTGGGTGGGCAGCTGGAGTAAGGAGGAGCGAGCCAAACTGCTCACACTGCTCAAAGAGGCGGACTCGGCCTTTGGCGAATCGCTGGACTCGGCCCTTGCTGCTTTGGATGGAGATGCCAGACCTGCTGCAGATGCTTCTGCTGATGGAAGACCTGACGCTGAGCAGCAGCCGGCTGAAGCTGTCGCACCTGTAGCGGCAGCTGTAGCTGGTCCTGCACCTCAGCCTGCAGACGATGCTGCGGCTGCAGCAGCAGCTCCTGCTCCAGCCGAAGGAGTTGCTCCTGCAGCAGCAGTTGACAGCGACGTTGATGAAGCCCTGGAATCCTCGCCTCCCTCAACGCTCAGCTCCCCAAACCCTGCAGAAGGGCGCGCAGACTCGGGACTCGATTCCCCAGTGGGTAATGAACCCGTGGGAGAGGACGAGGGTGGTCATGTGGTCATTATGGATGATGGAGGTGGTGATGGTGATGAAGCAGTTGGGGCTAATGGTAATGGTGCTTGTGATGGATCTGCTGATGAACTCGCCCATGCTGGTGACGGTGTCCAAGCCTGAAGCTATGTGTCTCCTTGCCAAAAAGAATACTTGGTCCGGTTTATTCGCTGGGTTTCGGGAACCATTAGTCATTCAGCGGGTGCATGAAGACAGTATGTGAAGGGAAAGCCTCGGTCTCTCCTCTTGCTTGACTTAAATTGCAAGGTTATTGGCAGGTGATGTGGTGCAGACCGCGATGGTGGTGCAAGATGTTACTGGTTCGAAACGTTCTATGGCTGTGCTCCACATTCCTCTTAGTTTCTAATGCTTGTTGCCATTCACTTCCCACTGACAGTTCTGATGCTGGGCAGCTTCATCACTTACATTTGTCGGTTCATTAATTGTTCTGTTAATTCCTGCCCGCCCGCCCGAACTTTGTGTTGCTATTGAGCACATCTGTTTTCTGCTGGAAGTTTTCTCGTAATTTGTTCATGAACCTCAACTAGCTACATTTGTACTCTTATATCGTTACCCTCCTACTCTCGTCAGTATTTCAACCCTTTACGTACCAACGCCTGCTCTCTACCTCAGATGCAAGAGTCTCAATTTATTAGCGTTTATGGCTTCAGGCTAAGAAATGTTGCAGCTCGTCTTTCTTTTCCATGCTTAAGAACTTTTTTTGTTGCCAAACCTAAAAGACTTTTCGCCTTCTATCCTCGTGTAGACTATCACTGAGTAGATATTCTCCAATTGTTTCCATTTACTGTTGCTAGGATTTCTACGAAGCACTGCAGACATCACTGTCAGTTCACCGAGCTTACATAGGTACCCTTGTTATCATCCTGATACTTTACTATGTTGCTCAATAATTTAATGATATTTGCTGCCGATGCTTGAACATGTTCCAGCAAAATAATTCTGCTGTACTCTGTTGGAGCACGCTGCTGTACATGACCTCTCGTATTAGTAAAATATTCATGTATGGTCATGAGAGTATAAGTGCAATTAGCAGTTACTCTCCTCCTGTAAAGCGAGATTAGCAGCCAGCGGGGCTTACCATCGGGGCCACAGGTCAGGCAAGGAGACTTGTTTTTGTGATGACGCGTAACTGTGGTCCCCCGCAGCCTGAAATTCCGGAGGGGGTGTGGCTAGAAAGTGGAGGGGGATAGACGAGCGATGGGTGAGAAGAAAGAGATGCTAAGGGGGTCCTCCCAGAGATGTGACGGAGTGAGGGCTGTTGAAAAAGAGACGCAGGAAAGCAGATGGTCGACGGTTTAATTCTCCCGCTGACAGAGCGGGCAAAGCGGCGAAACCGCGAGCCCTGTGCACACTTGAACTGTTAGAACACAGAGGCAGGCGGCACACAACGCTGTGTGCATCGATTGGCTGTTGCTAGCGGTCTCTACACCCATGCAGCATGAGCTTCTCACACTCAAAATTAACTGAAAATGTAAGTACCTTTTGGGGTAGCTAGACGACAGGCTGATGGGGAATACTTTTCCGACAGATATAGTAAACGAAGTGCATGTGGTAGGTACGATACGTTAGAACTCATGCTTTACAAGTTGCATTTTTTTTTTCTGAATTTGTGTACCAGCTTGTTGATGACATGCAAACTCCCTAAACTTTTTTTGCAACCCTTAGAATGTAATATTATATACAGATATTTTTATTGCAGCTATATTTTCGCCAGCATTGTATGTGGCTAGTTTAGATCCATGCTGCCATGACGGTAAGTCAGTCAATGTTGTGGGCCTGTCTTGCGATAGTCCCATCACGCAAAGTGGCTGCGTGGTGAAGTGCATAGGCACGCAGTCTCTAACCTCCAACTTTTTCGTTTGGAACGTAGATGAAATTTTCAAATTATTGACTTTATCAGCTTAATTACCATTGCATTCGCTTTATGCCTGATAGAAAGTCAGCTCTGTGCCGCTCTGCAGCCCGTTTTTGCAGCACGTAGCTTCAGCGCCTCCCCGCAACCCGCAAGGTGCCCCCTTTCCAACAGGCCTCCAGCCAACTGACACGAAACTCAGACCGATTCTCGATGTTTATCAAGTTACGGTCGCGACCTTCTCTCTAGTCGAGATTCCAGTTCATTATGTACGGTACGAATGCAGAATATACAGTAAAGGTACTGATGGCATTGCATGTGAAGAGTTCCGAAGATGCGTTTGATGGCTACGGTCGGAGTGAATAGTAATGAAGAAGGTTGTGCGTAACAGGTCAGCGTATGTCTTCATTTAACATTCGACAGTTATTTGCTGCATGCAAGCTTGCTGTATGTTTATTTCTGTCTGTCCAGCTGTTTCCCTGCTCTGTATACTCTCAATAAACTCGACAAACGAACACGAACTACTCTTCATTACAGCTCTGGTGTAGTATTACTGCGTGCCGCTTCTGGTGTCTCAATGCACATTAAGTTGCTAGTAATTTAACGCTTAGTTGTAGCTAATCTATTGTTAGTGACTGGTGGTAGATAGATAGCGTGATATATCAAGCTCTAGTGTAAGGGTAGTGTCTGTATATTTAATAAGCATATTTTTAAAAATCTATATTATTCTCTGAAGTTATGCTCTGAAGACTAAACCTCCATGTGATACTGCCTGATATTTCTTTGAGAGAGTCTTGCCTATTGCTGTTAAGTCATTGTTGTGTGTCCGTGTCCGTGTGTGTGTGTGACAATTGTGCCTGATCGTCTAGTGTGCGCCCATTGCTTGGGGCTCACTAGTTGCGTTTTGTGAAGATATGTATCATGTGTAAGGCTGATTCTGAGGTCATAAATTCTAATATCTAAAGGGTTCGATATGCAGCTCGTCTAGAGCGGTATTATCTGGCCTTTATTTTTCACTGTTATATTCTGTTTTATGGGCAGTGTCCACTTTGCAATAGCTTCGTTCAGTCGCGCTAGTTGGAAGACGTCTGCGTGAATAAACGTTAGAACGATTTGCGCTGTGTTGACCATTGGGCCTCGATAGCCATTCACGGTCCTTTCCATTTTTGATGCGCTCCGAGTGTGAAAAATGCCACCAAATTACCAGAAAATAGTGGAAATGTTCCTTAAAGAGCAGCTTAGTCAATAACAATAATTTCTTCCGTCTCTCTCTAGTCCCATTACTTGATTCGTACCTCACGTTTAATACTTCTTCTTTGCTAAGCAATCAGTGAAGAAAGTGAGAGCTTGACCGGCCGCTCTCAGTGTTGCTCTTCCTGCTAAAGATTCGTGGCGCCACCGGTAGAAGATATAAGCAAGGCCTCCTATAGTCCTGGCCTGGGTCTGTACGTCACCAAGTTGGTCCGATCGGTGCAGTCTCTGGACAAATTACTCGACGCAGCCTGACATTTTTGGTACCTCCTCTGCATAGTTTTAGTTTTAGCTGGATAGAAATATTACTTTGGAAATAATTAATTTGTAACCTGTAAGTAGATAAAGAAAGTTTTCCATTCAGATATATATGTACCTGAAATATGCAGAATAGGTACCAAAACTTCCCTCAGGTGCATAGAGTGGGCCATCGGCAATAGGGTTAGGTTAGTTAGGTTCACCTATCCTATGTTATGGGGCCCGGCAACCCCAGTGGGCTCGTGTATGTTACCTTAACCATTAGCTAGGCCTTCGAGACGTCTGTCTTTGGTGCTTACTTTGCTTCCTCCCCCGATTTCGTACTCCTACTTGCTCGTGCTTTATTCTGCTCTTCCTCTTCTTTTCTGACTTGCTGTTCCCATGCGCGTTGATCCTGTGTGGGAACACCTTCGTGCATGGGTTCTCCATTTCTATCGACATACTATGTGTCCCTTGCTCTTTCCTCTGTGATATCGTTCCTCTCGGAAACGGAGGCTTAAACTTTCTGGCTATAGCTAATTAGGTACCGAAAATACCAGCTTGTATCTAATAGTTTGTTAGGGACTGTACGTAACCGGACCATTTACGAGACCCAGACCTCGGCCTGTACTTTAGGAGGCCTTGATATAAGTCGCACTCGCTTCACTACATTTCATTTACTGCTACACTTCCTGTTGTATGCCCCGTCACCGACAGAAGACTATAATACTCGTAAATATTGTGTTGAATATATTACTGCATTTAAATTTTGTCAATAGAGATCCGCTCACTTGAGTAATGAATTAATATATGACTGGATTTTAATTGACTATTAATAATATTGTAGAGGCTAAAAATTAGTGGAGCAGAACTATCATGTTCGGTATGTGTACCCATAATATTCGAGTGCATGTCAGTTTGTTAATTTCATTGCGCTGTATAATTGTATTTTCAATGCTTTGCATCCTGCTTAATTTAGGACCCCAGTACGATTTATTATTTAACAAAGAATGGTTTTAGAATGTTTGTTTGACGCTAAGAGTTGCTGCACGCATGGAGGGTCTATTGACCTACAGTTATTTTTCTCTGTTGATGTCATATTGTCAGACTCAAGGTTACATTTGGTATGCTATAGGTCCTGGTCTTGTTATGTCTGCATATCTGCAGTAACAAGTCGTGGCTATCTCTTGAGACTCCCGCAACATTTTCAGGACCTCAAAATGTGTATCCAGCATCTTGAGGGCAGTGCAAGTTTGAATTCTCTATCAGTGTTGGAGTCGCTCGTAGAAGAAATGGTTTAACTTTGGTACCTACTCTTATGCTGTCATGTGTTTCTGAGTTTTGCATCTAATGTAGCTAGTTTAGTATCATCTAAGTCTGACTGTAGCTGTTACAGCTTTCTGTATAAGAACTCTCTATGCTCAGATAATTTGATATTTTAAGTTAAGGCTTAGGAAAAATGTTTTCCTTGTTTCAGCTGTCACTAAATGGTGCTGTACTTGAACAATTTCTTTGGTGCTTTTAGGCAGAATTTGTTGTTGGGTTGTCTCTGTTTTCCATCCCATTTTACTATTGTACAAGATTACTGTTCATGAGTTGCGTCTTCGTCTTTCAAACCTCAGGCTACTCTGTGTGGTGCACAACTCTTATTAGAAATTGATGCTGTCTAGTCTGTCAGTCTCATGTTGCGTTTTACAAATTTGTATCGATAGTACCATAGCTTCTGCCCTTAATAGCTACAGTAGCATCCAGGATGTAAAAACATCAACGGGTGAGCCAGACAGATAGTAATAATATGTGTATTAAAAAAAGTAACGTCCGGCATCAAGCTATGACGTAGTCGGTGCTACGCTACCCATGTGTGAAAACAGCAACTCTGGCACACGTTTACTATCATTTTCAAGTACTGTAGTCGCAACGCTTGCATTACCTCTCTGAGAAGTGGACAAAAAGTGCTTAAATTGTTCACCATCATCTTAGTAACGTGTCGGCTCATATTATACCTTGGTGCTGATATCGGTACCTATTCAGGAGTGCTATGTGTTACATTTGATCGCAGTTTATCTTTTCTAGAGAACGAGAACGGAAGAAAGAGATGCTAATTCAAACGAGGGTATCTGATGCTAACTTCGATTTACGAGTAACACAATATTAACACTGTGCAAAACACTCACAAAAACTCGGTTTCCTTCCGTAAAATGGAGTTTTCAGCTTGCTCGTTAGAATTGGGTTGCCTCTAGCTTGCGCCACACTATTCAATATGGCGAATATGAAGTTCGTGTCTGAAGCTGCTGCCAAACCTAGCCGCAAATTCTTAATTGCGGCTTCCAGTCGCTGCTGAGGCGCGGGCAGGGAGGGTATGACGCTCGGAAGTTGCTGTGTCCAGGCTTCTCGCCACTAAGAGTGCATCTGCTGCAATAAAAGATCCTGGGGTTTGGCCGGGTAAAGTAAACTCAGAGGGATCCTGTTGAGTTTGTAACGTCTTATTTTTTGTCACTAGCTGCTTTGATGCATCAGGTACGAATATCAAACTAGTTCTAAGCAAAACCAGTTTATTTTTCGTTATTCAACGCATCTTTATTTTGCATCTTCTGGTTGCCTCTAGGGGCATAAAATGAGTTTTTTTCCATAGTATTGAGAATATCTGGCTTGTTGTAAGATGTGCTTTACAGAGACTGAATTTTTCGCCTGCTGGTTTATACTTTTCTTCCTGCTGAGCTTCATTGTGTTGGTTGCAGGTGTGCGCAGTAATATGTAGTAGCAGCAGCGGTGGGAGATTTACAACCGCTTCAGGGACACAAATCTCTATAGCTATAGTTCGTCGCTTTCTCATACGACAAATGGCCGCGTTGTACGTCTGATTAATATATGTACAGTTAAAACAGCCCCTCCGGGGGCATAGGATGGGCCATAGGGGTAGGTTAGTTAGGTTCGCCCATCCTATGTTATGGGGAGTAGCACCCCCAGGGGGTTTGAGTAGGTTACCTTAGCCGTTAGCTAGGCCTTCGGGACGTCTGTCTTTCGTGCCCGCTTTGCTGCCTCCTACGTTTATACTCCTACTGATCTTACTGTTGTCTGTTCTTCCTCTTCTTTTCAGACTTGCTGTTCCCATGCGCGTTGATCCTGTGTGGAAACACATTCGTGCATGTATTCTCCGTTTCTATCGACATACTATAATTAGTATATGTCCATTGCTCTTTCCTGTGTGATATCGTTCCGCTCGGAAACGAAGGCCTAAACTTTCTGACTATAACTAACAGTTGAAACCGAAAGAATGTTGTACTCCGCAGACATGAGACTTATCACAGTGTAAAATCAACGTTGACTGGGATTTGTGACTGGTGTGTTTGTTGACAGCAGAACTCTGGTTGCGTAGGACATAGCTACATGGTAGCGCTGAAAGTAACTTTCGATAACTTGCCACCAATTTTACATCTCTGGCAATGACGCGTCATCCAGAACTTGTAGCAGCGCGTAGATTGCTCTAGTGATCGTTTGGTCTGGCGTGTGCCTCCAATCCAATTAAGCCAGCGGCTTGTCGTAGAGCACAGCGACGTCATTAGCGTGTGGAGTGGGCGCTCGCATGTTGATTGGCTTGGCGAGAAATTTTCTCCTTAGATATACGAAACGACCTCTTTTAGTTCTACCTAGACATAGGCTCAGTGGTGCAATGGGTTATAACCTGCAAATTATACGACTAGCATTATGTTTCTGAACTATGAGAAATCGTAGGTAGCTTCGTGGATTGTTTTAAATGATGTGCAACGAGAGCCTTCCAAAGTGTGAGTCATTGAAGTATTGTGTTTGTTTTTTATACTAATTTCTCTGACGTCTCTATGAATCAGCCGTGCTTGTCACAATTTTTCATAATAAATAATAAAGCTCGTATGGTGTTTGTTTTGGCCCTGCACGTGACTGCCATTGCTGATCGAATAAGTATCAAAGTCTCAAGAGTAAAAGGGTACTATCTAGTGATGGGACGAATATCCGCATCCGCGGAACATCCGTACCTTTTTTGACATCCGCGGATGCTAAGATGTTAACATCCGCAATCGCATCCGAGGATGTCACAACTGTAAAATTCGCTAAAGATCCTCAGCAAAGGAGGCGCAGATGCAGATGAGCAAGCTTATCTCCGTACACTAAGCTCATCCATAGTGCTGAAAACTGCAAATTCTCATTTAGATTGACATGTGTGCAAACGCTGTTCCTGTCCGCAAAGCACCATCTCAGTTTTCTTCCCAAGTGTTGTACAAACTGCCGTCGTGAGAGGGAGTGTTTGTGGTGGGGTGAATATCCGCGGATGTCAGAACGCTTAAAGACTCGCATCCGCTGATGTCCAAAAAATTACATCCGACCCATCACTCGACTGTCTTCTATATTATAATTCTGCATGTCCCTCCGTTAATTAGTACGTATCTTTGATACAACCTGGAAGGAATTAAAAGGAGAAGGTAGAAGATTGACAGTCTGACTTGAAATATTTTTGACCCTTCGTTTGCATGATACGGGTCCGAGAGCATCATAATGGGGGAACAATACTTTTGTGCTGTAGAATTTTCACAGGTTCCTTTAGTATTAGGGGAAAATTAGGATGATACGGATGATATAGCACTGATGAAAGGTAAAGTCAACTTTGACCGTACCCTTCACTGGGACACCCACACGCACTGGGTCGTGCTGCAGATAAGCCAACTGCATGGCCCCAGAGGAGTAAGTACAGCGGCAGCCTACTACCAGTCTCTAAGAACTATGGCGCCAAGGCGGAAGATTGAACGACCCGAGCCCCCTACTCTCCCATTTCTGGTCAGGTAAGTACCCTCACGTAGCTCTGCATGCCAAGCAGTTGCCGACTCAGTACGCCGGTTGCCACGAAGACTGCCCGGCTGGGTCGTCGTTCGATCCCGGCACCTTCAGCACCGCAGTCAGGCCCGCATGGCATGCTGCTGCAGTGGGTGCTTTTGTTGTGTGGGTTTTCCAAATGTTCCATTAGTTACTTATATGAACCTGTAGCCATGATAATGGTTTTTTGAACGAAGTTCGAGGTCATGATCATTTGACAATCAGATCAGTCTATCGTGTGAACTGGGCATCGGAGTTTTACCTGAATATTCCACACGTTTGCATAGTCAAAAGTCACCTTAGTTTTTGAACTATAGTTAAGGCAGGTTTACACCTAAGCCTATAAAACGATCAGTTAATCAAGCCGACGTTGTTTACGTGCAATGACGTAGTTAGTCCATTGGTACAATAAGATGACGTCACGTGAGTTGTGGCCAATAACGATCCGCTAACACCATCGCTTAATCACCAGCAAAAATTTGAACACCATCCACTCGCTAGCTATGATTTGCGTAATTTCTAGTGAATGGTGGTTAGTATTGAAATGGATTGTGAGCTAAGGCTTGCAACAGCGTGACTTAGCTGTTCGACGACAGGCGGGCGTGATGCCTGCGGCGCTAGTGCCCACCCCACAATAATAAAATCATATACAGTGCCTAGACATAAGTATTTGCACAACTCTATTTTTTATGTATTTTAAAAAAAATTAGGGACTGCTTTAGTATAATTAATACAGGAAGTTTATCTAACATATATATAATAGAATATTTAAACAGAACAGTCAAATGTGCACTTATAGCAAGAAAATTTAACACAAGCAAAAGTAATGAGGGACAAAAGCATTTGACCAAAAAATTATGACATAGACTAAGTACTTGGTGGCGTGACCTTTATTGCCAATAACAGGATGGAGACTATTGTTATAGCTGGAAATTAACTTTTCACATTCACTTGATGGTATTTTTTTCCATTCTTCCATGCAGATAACCTTTAATTCAGTAAGGTTTTTGGGACACCGTTTGTTGACACCAAATTTAAAAAGACGCCACAAATTTTCTATTGGATTAAGGTCCGATGATTGGCTAGACCATGGAAGAACATTTATTTTCTTCTTTTGAAACCATTCTTTCGTTAAATTCGCAGTATGCTTGGGGTCGTTGTCTTGTTGGAAGGTCCACCTGCTCCGTCCGTAGAATGTTTTGGCACTTGGAAGCATCTTCTTCTCTAATATCTCCCTGTACATGAAACTATTCATCTTGCCATCAATGATATGAAGATCGCCAACACCATGGGCAGTAAAGCAACCCCACACCATGATGCTGCCCCCTCCATGCTTCACGGTGGGGATGGTGTTCTTGGGGTCATAGGCAGTACCACGTTTCCTCCATACATGCCG
>LQNS02278094.1:39143954-39157150 GCA_001587735.2 Parhyale hawaiensis | reverse complement strand
AAAAAGGCAAGCAGTGAGTGTGCGGCCACCGCCGAGTCAGGGTGGTTGGGTGCACTATATATTTTCTCGGCCGACGCCGGCTTGGCGTTCGGTGGTGAAATGTTTGTAAATTCTATTGTGACATTCGGAGTACACATCGAACAGAACCTGTGTTTCCTTGAAAAACCCTACGATCCTTCATTTTCGATGCGTAGGAGGTCATGAGCCTGCATTGACTAACCAGGTTCATGACAGCTTTCTACTGTCCCAAATGCCTTTTAACTGATTGAGATTGGGTTTCTGACATAACTTACGCATCAGTTCGCTACTCGTGAGAGGACTGAAAACTTTGAAAGCTTGCTTCACAAGATGATTTTGGCACTCTCCAACCTAATTGGTCTGTTCCTACTATAGCACCCTAACAGGAGCACAAAATGAGTACCATAGCAGGCCATAGGTTTAAGTTAGTTGGCTTTGCCAATCCTATGTCATGTGGTAGTGTGCCTCCAAGACAACCCCATAGGTTACCTTAGCCTTGGTTGAATTTTCAGGACTAAGTTTATTACCTCCATGATAGAGGTTATGTTTTTGTCATGTTTGTCTGCCACTAAGATTAACTCAGTAAGTTAAGAATTGATCTTAATAAAATTTTCAGGGATTGTTGGATATGTTGGCAATAACTGATAAACCTATGGTGGAAATACATTCATCTGTTTGCTTGTTGGCCTATTTTTTCTCAGTGCCGTAACTCAAAAAGTTACGGACGGATTTTCATGAAATTCACAAGAGTTGTTGAGTAGGTTACAAAGAGTAAATGGCCAATTTTTTTTGATGATCTGTTTGTTCATTTGTCTGTTGCAAGGTTTAATTTTGAGCTTGTTAGCACAATAACTCAAAAAGTTTGCAATATATTTTTATGGAATTGACAGGAGTTATTATAGTAATGCTAAAAAAGACACTGTAAAGAAAGGTGAAAATGAATTACCTACGTTAGAGTAACATGTTTAGTACCTGTCCATCATGCTAGTAGCCATCCACTTGGCACAAAAAAAACTTCCTGTGTGAAAACTAGCAGTGCTAGTTGAAACCCATACATAAGCCCTAACTGTAGGGTAAGTAGTGCTGCACCAACCCTGCAAATGACGGGTGAAGAAAAAAAAATGGTGGTTTTCATGAAAAATGTTTTTTCTCAATAAAATTTGAAAAAGTGAAAACCACCATTTTCTTTTGTTTTATTTTTCCCTCATTTTCAGGGATGGTGCGGCTCTACTTAGCCTACAGTTTAACCCTATGTACGGCTGTCGAGCTAGTTTTCACAGAGGATGTTTTTTAATGCCAATTGGACAGCTACTAGCATGGTGGATGGCTACTAGACAGGTTACCGTATGGGTAATATATGGATACCCTCTCTGGCTGTTGAACATCCTAGATAATTTTTTACCCCCTAATGGGGGTAGCCAATTTTTTACCTCATTTTACTATAAAAGATAAAATTTTGGCACAGATCGGTTGGTCTGATTGTGCGTTTGACGTACGTTTGTTTGCAGCATAACTCAGAAAGTTATGAATGGATCTTAATGAAAATTGCAAAAAGTCTTAATACTATCAAAAGGTATAAATGATTAGATTTTGGTGTAGCTACAGTGAAAATCATGGGTTGAGAGCAAATTTAAATTTTTTGTTACCGTTGCCCTGCTTGGCGGAGATAGATATGCGCTCTCAAAGTGCTCTCTAGTTTTTCTGGCTTTCATCCTGGACTAAAGCTGCTTCTGTTCTTTTTTGTCCTAACTTGCGGTTCCGTGCGCGCTGATCCTGTGGGTGAGGGCCCTAGTTAGTGCATGGATTTCACATTTTTCTGGATTTACTAAATGTTCCGGCCTTTTTGTGAGGCAATGTAGCTTTTGCCATTTAGGCCGATTACCGTAAGATACAGATAGTTACCAATACCTAAGCACCAATAGTATTGGTACACCTCTGGTAAATAGTGTTATTAGTGTGCGCTCTTGCCTCTGTTTATTATTTTACCCCTTCTCCCACTGCTCTCATACTTTATATTTAACTATCATTAGGTTACCATAGCTACCAGCTAGGCCTTCTGAACATTTCTTGTATGGGCAGTTTGATGCTCGTACTGATATTACGTCCTTCAGTTCTTTTCATTCACGACTTGCTTTTCCCATGTGTGTTAATTCTGCATGGGAATGCCTTTGTGCATGGGCTCCCTGCTTTTATATGTCCCTTATTACCTTCTTCTGTTAGATTTCTTTTGTTGTGGAGATGGAGGCTTCTACTATTCAACAATAATTGCATATAGTTACGGTAGAAAAAAACTTTCTGTACTCTAATTATTGCCATTGTGTATGCAGAGCCATTTAATGCTTCTTGTCCCTATGAAGAACGCTATTAATAGCGTCATTCTCGTGAGAAATGAAAGATTAGATAGGTGGCAGCAAATAAACCAATAGGCCCAATCCCAAAGACACCGGAATGACGCCCCGGCTCTCTATGAGCTATTGCCATTGTTAGTATGATATATAGAGGACTGGAGAAAAGAGAAAAATAAAGGGGAAGAATCTCTGCCAGACGATCATGAATGCATGCAAGCACCATAAAGAGCCGCTGATACGCTGAGCTTGGAGATGTAAAACAGTGTAGTTGGAGCGGGAGAGAGAAGAAGACTAATGTGGCCTCGGAAGCTTTGGCCGTTGTGAGTTTGCGACTCCTGGAGGAGTTCTTAGCTGTGGAGGAGGTCTCTCCCAATGTATGTCAAGATGATTTTTTGGGTTAATCCCTGCCAAAGAGACTATCATGAATGCATGCTTTGTAACGACATACCTACAACTGGACTTTGAAAGAGCCCTCAATCTCAATGATCGGTTGCAAAACAATGGTAAAAACTAAAGCATAAAGCTCTAAGAACGACCTTAAGTCAGCAGTTCTTTCCATATTTCATAGTCAGCAATTGGAATAACTCCCTTTTGATGATGTTAGTGTGGAGTCAGTTGACGCGTTTAAAAATAATCTGATGTAGCTACATTGGGAGAGACATCCTCCACAGCTGAGAACTCCTCCAAAAGTCGCAAACTCCTTACGGCCAAAGCTTCTGAAGCCACCTTCATTCATCTTTTTCTCTCTCCCTCCCCAACTACATAGTTTGACATCTCCAAGCTCTGCATATCAACGGCTCATGATCGTGCTTGCGTCCATTCATGATCAGCTCTTTGGCAGGGATTAGTTGACTTGGAGTGTAAGTGGGTTAATATGTCATTGAGTTGTGTTACTTCCTCTAACACTGATGTATGTGTACGAACAGAGTGCGGCTGCTTATCAATCGGGAAAGTGGCGAGGCTGTGGCATTGAAGATGGTGGACTTGCACAAACATCCTGAGGCTGCTGTTAATGTCAAAAAGGAGATGCTAATTCACAAGTTGCTCAAGCATCCCAACATCATAAAATTTTTTGGTGAGATTATAACATGCTTTGGCTATGGGAAATGGCTTTATTTTGATAACCAGCTTTTTAATATGGAAGTGTTCCGAGGTGAATGCTTTGCATACATATCAAACTAATGAGAGTAATTTTGTAACTTTCAATATTTAGCATAATTAGCACCATTTGAGACCTTTAATTTGCTTTTATATATAAATTCTTGATCATTATATTCCAAGAACCTGTTTAACTACGGAGTGCCAGAAATATAAACCAGCTTGAGCTGAAGAAAATATTTTGTTGGTATTTATGATGGAATCCATTATTGTTTGCACGATGTGGAACTGATGTTATGTAGGTTTTTTAGTTCATTAAATATAAACCGTTGATATAAATTGGCCTTAGGCAAGGCTCTGCTTAAACCACAAGCTATAGGTTTTTCGCTGTCAGTGGCCAACAATGGTAAACACAATATTTGTCTGCAATTGCAAAGTAGCTCTTTAAAGGTACTGCATTTCTGCGTATGTTTGATATGCATGCATCGGATGCTTGCCCGGCCCGTCTGTTGAGTTAGTTATAAACGACCATGTTATCTCCCGAGGCAAACGGTTTGCCCACTCTTGACATCGGCTAAGTTTGCCCTTGGACACACGGTGTTACGATATATTGCTAAGGTTCCTTTCCTCCTTTCTGATGCATTGGATAATGGTAGGTAGGTAATCAAAGTATGCATTTGAAGGCTTGCTCATTGTTCTTATTGCAACAACTAGGACAAAACTGGTCTATTGTGCTTAGAAAGCAAATTTAAATATAACTACTCGATAATATACGATTAAATGAGAAACTCCCGATACCTAATTTTTGTCACACTTGTTGATTGTTAAAGGAATGTATCTCAGTAACAAACTGGCTTCTTACTTTTGAAAGAAATAATGTAGTGAGTTGGTGCTTGGGATTTGTGTACGTTAGCTGAACTTTGCTCAGACTTTTGCTTTGTCAGCATTTGCTACCTCACCTTGGCCTGGTATTAGCGCTGCTTTCTTGAAGTGTTGTGAACTGGGAAGATCACACACGCGCATCTTTTTGCTTTGTATGAATATATAAGAGCCTGTATTGTGTGCCATTCACACTATTGTGCATACTGTTCTCAGTGCTTCTAGTCCAGTCTGTGCCAGTGTAGTTGACTTCTTAATCAAATGGTGTCAGTGCAGGCCAGCAGCTATTGAGGAATTATCAGGAGATGTGTACTATCTCGTCAGAGGATTTTGTTAGTTTTAGATGTTGGTGTTCGATGTTCTTGCTCTCCAGCCCTAGATCGCTTACATTACTACGTTATTTCCTTAACCTGTCAGTGTTTGCCTGTTATCACTTGCCATTATTGCCGAAAGATCTGCATAACTGCCGTTATATAGGGTCACGAGTTAGGTAGCTTCTGCATGAAGCCTTGAACTCCATTGGCTAACTTCTCTGCATAGCTTCCATCACTTATTACCTGCAGGGTTTCTTCTGTCACTAGTGACTGGTGCCGGTATTAAATGATGGCAAAAAAAATAATTTTTGAGCAAAAAAAGTTACAATCGCAGTTCTTAGTGGCTCTATTCTCAATTTTCATTCAGTGATCTAATATAAAGTTGCTCGTCATGAGAAAATATATTTGAAGTTAGGTGGGATTATTAGTGTCTATATGCTACTACTTAGAAATACTTGATTCGTCAGTGGTCTTTTGATGTAAAAAAAAATGATAAGCAAGAGCGTCTTTGCCTTGCAGGCTTGCAGCAGATGAGTTTTCTCTCATCTAATGTCTAACATAGGACAGGGATCAAGCAAGTAACCAACCGGCCAACTGTTCATTATATAGTGGCTTTATTTTTCACTTGTTCTGTTCATTCTGCTGTTTTACATTCACCCGTCCTATGCATATTATAAGGGGTTACTCATTGGAATAATCCAATAAGTTACCTCAACCTTATTTTGGCCTTTGATGCGTTTATTCCGTGGGTACTGTGCTTCCTTCCATTTTCATACTCCTACTTTTCTTCTGTGCGCTATACAGTATGTTCATACCTGCCGATCCCACTGTACGTTTCACGCCTATACCGCTTTGTGGCGCTCATTCAGCCGGTGTAATCTCTTGCTCAGGGTCCCGGCGTGAAGGTGACATGCAGTACATGTTCCTGGAGTATGCTGTAGGAGGAGAGCTGTACGATCGTATTGACCCTGACGTTGGTATGCCAGTGCATCACGCTCAGAGGTTCTTCAGAGAACTTATTCTTGGTGTGGTAAGTTGATGGTGTGCCTGGAATTTGGCATGGGCTGTTAGCTTTGTGTCCCTTATTTTTTCTACACAGCCAGTATAGAATTTTTTTTTATTTCTATGTTGGCTATCCTTCAAAAATTTCTATGTGCTCAGCTGTTTGGTAGTAATTTGTTTTCATGCTACTTCATTAGCTTTATAGTATATTCAATACCTAGTTATAGAATTGACTGATTATGATTAGATAGGCAGCAGTAGACGGACTAACAGGCCCATTCCCAGAGAGACTGCGGGACTTACGTCCCGGCCCTCTGAGCTACACTAGCGGGCAAAATAAGAGAACGATTTTCATTTTTTTGAAAAAGGTAAGCCATGTAGAGTAGGTTAATGAATCTTTTGATGGGGCCCTAAGGAATGTATTTAACATATTTCTACAAAATATCAGGACAAACCTAACTATATTTAATACATTAGAGCAATCTAACAAACCATAACAAGAATTGAACAGTGCAAAATAAGAGAACGATCGTCTAATTACAATTTTACAAACAAATAACGTGGAACAATGGTAAATTTTAGGTTTAGAACAATTAGTATGGAGTACTAAGACCTTTATTTTCAAAAACTTTAGCACAGCGACGATTACACGACATCACAAGCTTCTTGCAAAACTCTGGAGCTATTTTTTTTCATTCCTCTTCAATTTTAGTCTACAGATCCTTGACTGTTGATGGTTGTCGTTCTCTTACATTGTCACCTATAATTTTCCATAAATTTTCAATAGGATCAAGGTCCGGGCTTTGGGCAGGCCACTTCATGACTTCGATATTCTCTTCCGCAAAATATTCCTTCACTTTCTTTGCAGTATGGCATGGGGCATTGTCCTGCATAACAATTGCTGGCTGGTTTGGTGATGATCGTAGAGATAGGATAACATATTGTTGTACAAGATTGAGATACACATGAGCATTGACGGTTTCTTTAATGGCCACCAACGGTTCAACTCCTTCAGATGACAACATGCCCCACACCATTACGCTACCTCCCCCATGCTTTACAGATGTTTTGACACATTTCGCGTTCAGCCTGTCACCTGTTGCACGTCTAACATACCGTTTCTGCCATCAGATCCAACCAAATTAAATTTACTTTCGTCACTGAAATGCACTCTTTCCCAATCTTCATCTCTCCAAACGATGTGCCTTTCCGCATATTCAAGTCTTGCTTTCTTATTCATCTTACTGATAGCCTAAGTGGTTTAGTGGCAGGACTGCCACATGCATTGAGGCGACGAGACTCTGTATAGCGAGACACATCTATGTTGTTATTGGCCTTCAGCTTTCTGGAAATTTCCGCTGCAGTTTCGAAAGGATCCTCCTAGGCATAGTGTTCCATAATCCTATCAACTCGTACGGTGGTTTTTCGAGGGCGGCCTGCAGATACCGGTGATTCCAGCTGTTCCTTTCCATCATATAGCTTCAAAGCGCGAGAAACAACGCTCTTGGATCGGTTTACCTCTCTTGATATGGCCGAAAGAGTCATTCCTGAGGACCTGAGCTTAACAATTTCTTCGCGCAGCTCAGGAGTAACTTTCACGTGAGGTGCCATGTTTCTAGAATGGTGTAATCGTAATAGTGGCGGTTCTAGAAGTCATGTACACGAAATTGAATGTTTCCAGATGACCGGGGTAAATGTGAGAATGTTTTCGAGATGATCGTTCTCTTATTTTGCACTGTTCAATTTTTGTTATTGTTTGTTAGATTGCTCTAATAGTTAGGTTTGTCCTGATATTTTGTAGAAATATGTTAAATACATTGCTTGAGGCCCCATCAAAAGATTCATTAACCTACTCTACATGGTTAAACTTTATTTTCAAATAATGAAAATCGTTCTCTTATTTTGCCCGGTAGTGTATTGCTATTGTATTAGAATGATCTAGATGACTGAGGAAAAGCGAAGAAAAAAAGGGAATATCTCAGCCATGGGGGGTCGATCATGCATGCACACACGCATGCAAGTGCTATTTATAGCCGCTGATATCCGGAGCTTGAGAGTTTGTGACTGTGGAGGACGTGTTCTAAGCTGTGGAGGATGTTTTTCTTAATGTTTGTCAAGACGATTTTTAAATGCGACCTATTGACTGTCTGCATCGACAACGTCGGAGGAGTAGCTATATTTCCAAATGTTCACTATGAACATTGAACTATGCTTGAGTTTGTATTACCTACTATAGGTAGTTCCGTGCGCAAGTTATGCAACACCCTCCCTCTTTTTATCTGCACCAATTCTGGGAGTATGTGCACTTTACTGTTCTCTTACACCAGCTGCATTGCCATACTTGAGCCGCACCATCTGCACTTACACTTCTCTTCTGCACCAGCTTGCCCCCCCTCCTATCAGCACTCCCGTATTGCTGCTCTGCACACTGTGTGCTGCGCCCGCACTTTGGTATAACCAGGATGCATGCGAGCTTTGCACCATGGGTCCTAGTATACCAAAACCTGGCGCAGCGCCCGAACTTCACTGCTACTTTCCCTCGAGCACAGTTTGCTGCACCACTTCTTTGGCTCCATGTGGGTCAGGTTGCACTGAAATGTTTGTTAGCTACTGTTAAAGAACTGTGTACTATGCTATGAGGTTTGTGTGTCACACGATATAGTTAAGAGTAATTGTGTGATGTTATGCTGTGGGTAGGGCTTTGCCAATTACTTTTTCCTCCCTTGGAATAGTGTTGAGGTGAATGTTTTTATAATTTTCTGATCAGCTACTTTGGAACTTGAGCCTATGTTACCCTTATTTCAGAGCTACCTGCATACCAAGGGTATAGCTCATCGTGACATCAAGCCCGAAAATCTTCTGCTGGATGCCAACGATACCCTCAAGATTACAGACTTCGGTCTGGCAACGCTGTTTCGCCACGCCGGACGGGAGCGGCTACTGAACAGACGCTGCGGGACCCGATCCTATATGGCGCCGGAGGTGCTTGGTGATATGGATTATCACGCCCAACCTGCGGACCTCTTCGGTTGCGGTGTTGTGCTTATTGCTATGCTTGCAGGAGGTGAGATGCTCTGCATACGGTATTTCCATTGCTAACTGTGAGCGGGCCATTGTGCTTGTTACTCTGCTTGTGCCGTGGTAAAATTAGGAATATTATAATTGTTACTCGGCTTGAAGGACGCTGAATTATTGTAATGAATGTAGCTCTATCCTTGTGATAAGTTTCTGTCGTGAGTAAATCAACCTGCATGCAGTTCTGGACGTTCTTGAAGGCGCGGTTGACTCCATTACTTGGAGTAATTTTTCGCCTTCGTATCTGTCGGCATTAGTTACCCGTAAGGTTGCATCGGGGAGTATTTTTCTCTTTTCTATTGTGTGCTAATTATCTGCGTCAAACTCCAGGTTTTTGTTTTATTCTATATATATAATAAGAGTTGTCACATTGGTGAATGTTTTCGCGCTTGTGGTAATTTTTTTTTGCCTTTTGTTGTGTGTGACTTTTACATTGTAGTGCAACAAAACGTGTGTAGCTACGTTATTAGTGCATCGAGGTACGCCATTTGATGCCACTTCGAGATTAACTGAAGGGTTGAGGTCTCTATTTCCTCGGTGCTTGGTCGGCAGCTGTGCCTTTGGTGATCTAGCTGTGTGTGGAGTGACTCACACGGCTTCTTCACCAATACCACAGCTGCCGGCACGTCTACGAACTTCATTTTTAGCCCTGGAAGGATGTCATCGATTGTGCTGCAGACGCTGCACGAGGCCCATGTACCCACTCGTTTTCTTAAACTTCCTTGTTGGTCCGTAATTTCACTAGCTGAAGATCTACGCACCCCAGCTGAAAATAAATTGAAACGAACATACCTACCAACTGCTATTAAGTAAGCCTCCGTGTGGATAGTGCATTGAATGACGGCACCAGATATCTGTAGCGATGTTTTTAGCGTCAGATACAAAATTTCGCTTAGTTCATTGGGTGTAGACTCGGATGCATGTACGTAACAGAATATGCTACACATGTAATTACCCCGTGTGATATTTTTTAGATCAGTTGATGTCTAAATTTCCTAAATTTATTTTAATTTTTTTTTACCTCTTTCGAAAGATTGTTTTTGTTGAATTGTACATATCTTTTGCTGATCAGGTATTAAAATGTATGGATTTCTTTGAAGAGAGAGACATTAAGGGGTAATTATGTTAATGCGTCTCCTTTATTTTTCACTTTATTCATAAATAGATCTTTCCTTTCAAATAGCTTGAAGCAAGTTATTAATCTGTATTACCAATACAGTAAATCAATGAATATTGTCACAGAAGCTCAAACGTCATCAACCAGTTCGGGGTCCGTGCGTGAGTCGTGTCCTTCACAAGGAGAAAATCACTATAGTCGTACCAGCATAAGCAGCAGTCCATTAGGGGCGGGGCTGAATTGAACGCAGCAGTGCCATATCTAATCTATTACTAATGCACTTCGAGTATTTGAGTATAAATATAATTCTATCGATTGAGAAAAGTCGTACCACGCGCTTAAATGAGATTTGGCAAAGTTGCTTTGCGTTCTTAGCCACGCCCATCGGACTCCTTACGCTGGTATGACTATAGTATATCTAGTTGTAACTTGAGTTAGTTAGGTTCGCCCATCCTATGTTATGGGGCGCAGCGACCCCAGGGGGCTCGTGTAGGTTACCTTAGCCATTAGCTAGGCCTTCGGGGACGTCTTTCATGCCCACTTTGCTTCCTTCCATTTTCATACTCCTACTTGCTCATGCTTTATTCTGATCTTCCTCTTCTCTCCTGACTTGCTGTTCCCATGCACGTTGATCCTGTGTGGGAACACCTTCGTGCATGGGTTCCCCATATTTCTATCGTCATACTGTATGTCCCTTCTTCCTTTGTTAGATCGTCAATGTTGTGGAGACGCAGGCTTAAACTACTCAATTTCATAATAATCTAGTTGAAACTCTCACCACATGTTCTCACTGGCAGCTTTGGAAACTGATGGTACCTGGAATTCGGGGTGATATAGTGCTTTTGCTTCCTATCATTCCATTCTGGCAGTTCAAGTTTCGTCTAGCTCTCCCGTTTTCTCGCTTCATTGTATTACTTTACCATTTCTTGACCTGTGTCTGTGTGCATAGAAAGAGACCGTCGGGAGTAAGCCTTCATACACCTTGGCCCTTAAACGTTCTCAATGGCGTTTGGCGTGGTGCTCTAAACCGAAAACTAAGGGTTGGCAGTTGCAGCGTCCGAAGGTGTTTCTTCTGATTTCTGGGCCTACTGTTCGTCTGACCCAAACTGTATTATCGTTTTCCTAGAAATATAATTCTCTAACAATTAGAACTTAACATTACCGTTAATCTGGGTCAACTGTTCAATATGAAAAGTAGAATAGGTGGAAGAAAGTTATATAATTTTAACCCTTTTTCTACGAAAACTCAACTCTTGCTATGGAGTTCTGAAACACGCTATAGAAGACGCCATCATTACAGTCACTTCAGCTCACCTACAGTTTAGTTCAGTCGTAAATATAATATTATCTCTGTTCTGTCTTCAGACGGGTTGTTAAATGTATTGTCCAAATTTCCAGAACAAGAAACAACGCGCAATATTGGATGCGGCATCTGGATCAGTACCGAAAGAGTTGAATGTGCAATGACGCCTTTCATAGTTTGATACCCTTTGGGACATGAAGTTTTAAAGACTCAAAATACATATATAAAAAATTAAGGTTCTAGGAGGCGCAGGTGGCAATTTTATTCAGACGCCTGAACTCAGTAGGTGTCCAACTCTGATTCAACCCAGAAACCTTTAGACAGACTTCTACAGCTCAAGTAAAGGTGTAGCCGAGTGAACATCGTGCAGGCACGACGCTAGTGCAGGTCTTTGTTACGTACCTACCTGCAACTTGTATATGTACCTATGCTTTTATGTGTACTGTTAGCTACTCGTTGCACTGTTTCTCTTTCAGAGTAATTCATGACAAACAAGGAGATTGAAACCTTTAATTCATTGAATAGAAGCAGCAATATTCAAGGTAGATTCTCCCACTGTTGTGTTGGTAAATCTGATGTATTATTGTCGCTTTTTTTGTCTATTGATGAATTTATACAATTTGCTTCTAAAAATGCCATTTTCCGCTCATACTTTTACATATCAGCAAAAGCTACTATATAATTGCGTGCTACAATTCTTTTGAAAGCGTTTCAATCCTATTTTTGTTTCTGTTACGCACTTCGTGAACAGTTAACTATCTACCTCCCCTCCAGAGGGATGTTGTGCCTGACCCTGTCCTCTTCCGTATATCTTGGTCCTCACGACCACTAGAGTTCCTCCCTGATGTTTTTAGCATGGAAAGTTGCATCTGGCCTCAGTCCCTGCTGAAAAGGTTAGGTAGTTATTCATATTTCCTGTACTGTTCCGCGAGGTGGGCCACCGAAAATAGTGCTATACGACTCATCCCGCGAGATTCTCATCTCCTCTGCGGTGGGTCACGTGGCGGAAGGGATCATTCGCGTGGGTGTTTCTTCTGTCTTCTCCAATTTTTCTTCGTATCTCAAATGCTGACCACACAGACCACTTCTATACTAATAGACCTCGTACGAGTTCTATGATTTTTCATTCTTGTGGTGCTGGCTTTTGCTGACGTTTATATCTTAAATCGATCGCTGTTTGCTGCCACGTTTCAGAAATGCTTGGCAACTATCTATGTAAGAATATTAAAGCTACCGTACTGTTCGTGTGCATTTCTCAAAGGACGCTACTGCAACTTCTTGTGCCAGTAATTTTGACTGAATTTCAGGGTATTATTTCCCAGTACAGTATACACTTTTACTAGAATTACTGAATCACATAGTGTTATGTGGGTATGGTCATCGTCAACCTCAAGTGGGGAACTTGTCTGAATAGGTACTCCTTTATTTACAAACTCTGACAATGTACTCTTTGAGCAGAGCTGCCGTGGGACGAGCCGTCAAGTAACTGTGAGCAGTTTGCTCTATGGAAGCGACGAGAAGCTTCGTATCTGAACACCTCCCCATGGACCAAAGTCAACACCTGCGTGCTGGGGCTGTTGCGTCGACTGCTGCATCCCACACCGTCGCAGCGCTTCACTGTCCAGCAGATACTCGAGCATCCGTGGCTGGCTAAAGACATAGCAGAGACGGGAGAAATGCTGCACAGGAAGGCTAAGGGGGGTGGTAAGTACCAGTAGTTGTTGACTTGTTGTGATATGAGCAATATTTTTTTTTTCATTTGGTCTTATTTTTTTTCTCATCGCTACCTTTCTACGTTAAATAGCTTTTACAAATTCACTATGCTTGCTTCTTTTTCAAAGTAAAGGTGCCAGTTGCAAGGCTTGTCTTAAACCAGTGCTATCATCATTCACTAGGACAAATTTTTTGTCTAGTAGGTAAGCACTCTGTATTGAATGAATGCAATTTCAATGTCAGATATTTATGGTACTAAAAATTGTTTTACTAGATTGCCAACAAACATTGCTGGTACTGCATATAATTTTGAGGAAGCAGTAATTACG
>LQNS02278094.1:39115324-39132229 GCA_001587735.2 Parhyale hawaiensis | reverse complement strand
TTGGATGATCTTTAGTCCTTATTCTATTTTACTGTGCCCGAATAGCATTAGCTACCAATGGGCTCGGAACTGGGTTTTTTTGATATTGTTGCCTTACCCATTTTATACATTTTTGCATTTGATCATGTACCTTGTTCTAATAAACTTACCTACCTACCTACCATTCATTGATAATGATGACTAAGTGTTGAAATCAGCTCAGTCGATCTTTATGCTAAATAGATGATTTTTTATTTTTGTACTAGTGGTTTTATTTATATAGTGAATTAGGTTTCCAACAAATCGTCCTTTATATTAGGATTTGTTCAAAAAGTTAAATTTCATTTAATTTCTCCTTCCCTTTGTTAACAATTGAGAGTTCGAGCCCACTTTCATAAACAAGACTACGAGCAGGCCTTTATTCTCTGCTTCAAAAACGATAGTTATGTGCTCAGAATGCAAAATTTCTCAGTTTGAATGATCCGCTGGCCGGTACCTACCTACTCTCCACAATCGAACCTAAAACGGAAAATTTTCTGCATTGCTAAAGACCCCAGTCAGTGTTCAGATAAACCCTCAAAATTTAGCAGGGTCCCCCTAACTTATATTGAACATTGCTGTGCTGCATTAAGCGAGAGGTGAAAGAAATGAAATAAAACTACAATAGTGCATTTGATGTATTTTCGTTAGTGGTGGTGAAGAGAAATTTGTCTAAAATTGTTTTTTCATTTACTCAGCCCTGGCGATGGCGAGGTATCGAGCGTAGCAACTGGTGGCAGCAGCAGTAATACGCCTCTACAAAAACTCGTCCGAAGGATGACCAGAGTGCTGCTCAGTCTGTCTTTGCAGGATACCATCAAACATCTCAGCGACCTCTTTGACAAGCTGCATTACAGGACTACTAATCATTCCACAAACGTCGTAAGTTTTTCTTTTTTCACAAGCCCAGGATTGTAAGTTCTTGTTTGATGTAAAGTGTTACTGTTGAAGTAAAATGCCATTTATGCCATACATAGAGATAGAGAGGACCGTCCGCACGGGCCCTTCTTTCTTCTGTCTTCTCTTTCCGTCCTCCATCTCTTGCCGGCTGAGCACAACGTTGTGGTTTCGGCTGTAAGCCGAGTAAATCATCTTAGATCGTCTTAGATTCGGAAATGGAGGGACAATACCAATATAATACAGTACTCTATTATTAAATAATACCATCTATGTGTTAAGTAAGAAGTGTGTGGAGTAGCTTTCTTGAATGTGCATCGAATATTCACAAGGAAGCGCTGTGTTTTATACAGAGTCGTGTATTAGTGGATTCCAACTGACTTTTGCATTGCATAGTGTTACCTCTACCTGCAGTATCTCGTCAGGGAGGCGTAGGATGAGTCATAGGCTAGTTAGGTTCGCCCATCTTTGTTATGGGGAGCAGCGCCCCAGGGGGATTACATAGGTTACCTACCTATGCCATTAGCTAAGCTTCCTTCTTCATACTCCTGCTGATGATGCATTGTTCTGTTCTTCCTCTTCTTTCCCGAATTGCTGTTCCCATGACTCGTGCATGGGTTCCAAGTTTCTCTTGTCCATTTTTTTGTTTCTTCTTTGTTCCTCTCTTTGGATCACAGTGTACTCTAGGGGTAGGGAGGCGGAAACTATAGAGTACTATTACTATTCTACCTACGCTGTGATTCTCATAACTTTAATTTGAGACCATTAGGCTGGGAAGGGAATGATGTGAATGATGCCTCTTCTCTGGGGAAATAAAAGAGAAAAGCGTATATTTCTTAAAAGGTGCAAGAAAGGCTACCGCAGGCTTACACATTTTTTCATTTCTTAGCGAAAGAATATTAATATTTACTACCAATATTGAGGTAGGATACAAGAAGTCTTTAGCTGTGATGTCTCATTCGTGTAGCTACTTGAGCGATTGTGGTACACGGAATAGCCAAAAGGGAGCAGTGCTCCCCTGCCTCCAAAACTTATCCCATTATTATTCTCCTTTTACACCATAATGTGGCCCAAGCCGAAGTACGTACTGATGCACACCTTGCCTTCAGAGTGATTTCTCTAGTAATGTGGCTACCTGGCTTTGTTTGCCCGTCTGGCGATAATCAGGTTTACCTGGATCAACTACGATGGAAGAAATTGTTGCTAAGTTGCAATAAGGTTAAAAAATATGAAAGAACATTCATCGCTCCTGGCCACTTTATTCCTTTGTGTTACTTTCTTATATTCATATTAAAGAAGCGTTATCTGTGCACCTTAAATTTAGTACTGTAAGTGGCTCTGGTCTCGTGTCTGGGTTGGAAATACGCTATGTACCCAATCCGTTTTCATCCTGGAATTTTGTATTTTCATCATGGAAATATCATGGAATTATATTTTCTCCAAATGCTCGTAACCCTGCTGTGCCACTATATATTTGGGCCTCAACCCAAAGGTTCCCTAGTGCTTTCTCCGCCGGGGACGTTGCAGCTTGCCGCAGTTCCTGCTGATGTTAGTTTTTGTATATGTAGTTAGGTTGATTCTAAATTTCGTTTTCTGTCCCGCGAGGTGGGTCGCCGATCGAGGTGACACTTTTTCTGCGGGGCTCTTACGTTCACCTGTGCGGAGGTCCACGGAGGGGGTCGTCCGCTCGGGCGCTTCTTTCTTCTGTCTTCTATTTTCGTCCTTCATCTCTTGCCCACTGAGTACAACGTTATGGTTCCGGCTGTAAGCTGAGTAGGTAAATCATCTTAGATCGCTATTGATCGTCTTAGATTCGGAAATAGCGGGACAATACCAATATAATAATAAACGTGGCTTTCCGAAGAGGTTCTGGTAATGTTGACTTGTGTGATGCTCGTTGTCGCTCGCGTGTGGCCGAGCAAGAGGAGAAAGAAGTCTGTGTGGTCGGTAACTGTTTGCTTCGGGGATCATCAGAGACCCAGAGATGATGGGTGCTGTCTCAATTGTTCAGCCTGGCCTAGAGATGCGAGTTGACGAAAAGGAAGCACAAATTACAATATCGGTACTTCTTCCTGGAGAAGGTAGTTTTGTTGTGCTTGATGCTGATCGACCAAGAAATCGTAGTGGACTACTCCTTGTTCTGTCGACTGGAATCTGTAAATTCTCCAGCGCCCCGGTGACAGCTTTGTAACGCTAAATGAGCAAGCAGAGGCAGAACTTCGTCAAACGCTTGTTTGACATCTCTTAATTGCTGTTGAACTTGAATACGGCAAGACCTGCTGGGAGCCAAAGTTTACTGCAGCTTCGCATGTCCTGGAGGCAAGAACTAATCGGAAACTGAAAGACATCCAGTTCATTTTTTTTTTAGATTTCGCAGCGCTCGTAAGTACTGTAATCATCTGGTAGTTGTCCCGTTAGTAAGGAGTGTAATTTGTGTGCTTGCTTCTTAGCAGTTGCTAAACTGTGACTATAATAATAATTATTCTTTGCAGTTGACGGTATCGACGGTGGATCGACGAGGGGCGCCACTCGTTATGAAGGCAACTGTACTCAACATGGGCGCCCATATCCTCGTAGATTTCCGCCGCTCTAAGGGCTGCGGTCTAGACTTCAAACGACAATTCGTGCGCATCAAGGAGGAACTCTCGCACGTTATTGTTAAAGGTCCGGTGACGTGGAGTCTTGCCAATGCCAGCAACATGCTGCCTGCTTAATCGCTCCCCTTTGGACCCGTATGTTTACTTCAGATGAGATTGTTTATGTGAGCGTTTTAGGTAGGCAGGCACGCCGGCAGTGGGACTCCACCACCTGTACAGATCTGATGCTACGGGTACGTGAGTTTCTCCTAGGGTGTTGTGTTGGATTGTCATGGGGTTTCATCCATTCCGATGGAGCTTCTTAAGACTTGTGTGAAATTTTTTTATATTAAAACTTGCAAATGGGCGGGTCGCTCGATACAACGTAGCTCCTCGTATCAATACCTTCATCTGGTTCCCATAGAGAAATAATGACTTGAAACGGCACTTTTCTCTCTGTATGTCTATGGTGGGCTACAGCTCCATATTTTCGGCTCTGCCTTTGGCTTATAACGTGTGTGCTCATCCGCTAATTTAGGTTTGGTTTCGGGCATTCCAGTGACTGACGTGTTGCTTTCCTGCGCGGAGCACTAGTTGACATAAAATATTTCTCTCGTGTGCTATTCTTCGTAGCTAACTAAGAGACCATTTGTCCTGGGAATGCGAGCGTTGTCAAAATTCGCTTTTATAGGCAGTACCGTAAGCACTTTTTGACTCGTGAAGGGCATTGACGTCACCTAAATAATTTCAGATTCTTTGAATCGTCTTAGAACTCTAGGCTGGAATTTGTTCTTTTGGTCATGGGAGAGTTCATGGACACGGAAGGTAATGTAGATCGTTAGTCGATGACGCCCATTGCTTTACTGAGCTTTCAATAGAGGGCGTTGAGTTTTTCACTCCATCGTTAATTAAGCAATGCGTGCCATCAATACGACTATCCGTCTACTTAATCTTTCAATCTCGTATATCATGCTGCAAATGTTAACATTCCCAAGCCATGTTACCGCCAGTAGTGAATTCTTCTATACTTATGGAACTCCTATGAGTTATATTTCTCAACGTTGTGGTGCCCGGCTTTTGGTGCGCTTTCCATCATAAAACTTCATTGATGTCATTGTAATGGTAATAGAGGAAAATATCAATATATATATCAATAATAGTGTGTATTCAAAGAGGGACGCCTTCTTATTGTATTGTGTTCTAGAAGCCATTGAATGTTTTTATTGTGTGTTTGGCTTCGCCCGCCCGTTCGAAGTGAGTTGAAAAGTTAAGTAACTGAACGTGTATTTTTTTTTACTGACGACGCTCACGTGCTTAAAACTTGCCAATTCTCTAACATATTTATGACGCACTGCATATACCCTACTCAATTCACAGCGTAGTGCTTTATCCAGTATGACAGTGTCAACTTTGTTTTACGTTTCACTAAAGCTAATTCTGACAAGAATCCTACTTTTGGTCTGGTATTTCAGTTGCGCTATTCATGCGAAACTTGTTTTTAGTCTCCAGGTAGAGGGTTCGTCTTATTTTGCTGCTCACTAACGACTTGGGCTCTTTCTTTTAGATAAATTGCACGACCAGAGAAACGTTGAACTGAATCTCATGCTAGATTGACGGTGCTCCTCTCAGAGGCAATCAAATTTAGTATGCAATACTAGCAAAGAGCGACTGCGTGCAATACGCAGCGCTCAATACAGCGCCACGGTGAAGGATCCCACCTGCTCGTGCTCGAAATTGTATCAAGTTGTCGCCCTTAGAAAGTGCCTTACATTGAGGTTTGCTGCGTACCTGACTACTTTGCTTAATTGATAGTGTAATTTTATTGTGATGATACTATTTTAGGATATTTTAGGATTCTACTTTTAAGGACTATAAATAGCATTTCATTCCTCATATTCTTTGTGATGATCGCATTTTTATTATCGAAAGTTAGTCACCGGTTGCGTTTAACATTTGTTTAGCCTTGTAATTACAGTAGACTATATTTACGGATGACTTTGGTTCACAAGTTATAATTTTTATGTAGATCTCATTTTCGTGTGAGAAGAGTGACTCGTAGTCTCGTGTCCACGGCCGTATTGCTGTGACTCGTAGTCTCGTGTCCACGGCCGTATAGCTGTGACTCGTAGTCTCGCGCCCACGGCCGTATAGCTGTAACTTTACGTAGTTGGTGTAATGATGGTGAAATGTTCACACAATTTTTTTCCATTCCACTTACGCGACAATAGGAGTGCAATTGATGCTCTTGCGCTGCACCTGCATTCCTAGCCTTCATGACGACGGAAATTCTGTAGCTTACTATCTGCCTTTAACAATAGTTGATTTGTAGTAAATTCAAAGCATTGATTGCCATGGAAGACGTGTTTGTGCCATCTCACTTTGAGTGGAAAGTTTAACTGAACATGGAATGTTCTAACTAGCCCTAGTCTAACTCGCGCAGTGAAAGTGGATCTATCTTAATTTTGCCTTTGCAGTGAATTAGCAATTTTTGTTGCACCGTTGTCAGCAGCCTTGGTTTGCTTGTGCAGGCAGTGAAACTAGTCTTGCATCTGCTTCTTACTGTCGTTCTTGACCTCCTATCACCAACCTACCAGTGCAGCGTCTTTCGGCGAATGACTTGACAAAGTTTCACGCCTTCTGATTTTTATGTAAATAGTTTCTAAACCAGCGGCGTCGTGTGAAAGTATGTAGTAAATTTTATCGTCTCTGTTGTGCCATTGATCTGGTTTACCTGCGAGCCAGGCGGTTCACTTCGAACACTGGAAAAAGTCTGTCTTAAATAGTTTTGAAATCATATGAAAGCTGTTTGAGTTAGTTTACGTAGGCAGCTGCAGGTGATGTTAAGTGGAAGTAAAAAAAAAACAAACGTGTGTTTCGGATGTAAGAGAAAAGATTCTCATTTGATGTAAGTACTTTGATGTAAGTACTGCTGTTTATTTTTATTTTCATGTTACGTCGGAGTTCCAACAAATATTAGTCCAATAAAGAAAATGTCTTTCTATGTTTCTTATTTTCTCATAATCTAATACAGGACGTCATCGACATAGAACGGAGATCTGTGCAGGAATAAAACGGTTCAGGTAAACTACCGTTGAATATGTATTCAATTTATAATTTTTCGATTCAGAGTAATTTGTATTTAAATACGCAAAAATGTAGTTTGATATCTTATATATTTAATTACCAGTCTTCAAAAGTTTTTACATATACATTTTTAAAAATGATCAAATGCATTTAAGTGTTTAAATACATTGTGTTGTGTACATTTGATAGCTAATTTGCTTTTAAATGCTGCCATCTCTAAGACTATTATTGAAGAATGAAAACTAGGGATAACTGGGCCCAGTTGCAACCTGGAAATGCTGCAATAGATTTTACAGATACCTCGTGCAATGCAACAATAGAATAGACCGCAACAGTCGTGGACTCTTAGGTCTCACGCTGGCGGCCAAAAGTCGGCAACGGAAAAATGGATGTTCTTATCTGCTATACCGTACTTTTCCCCTCTCTAATACTGGAGTAAAAAATATTCAAGGTCCCAACATTTTTCTTGCCGAGAAGGTACCTTGGATATGGAGCGGACGCACTTAGGCGCTTGCCTGCATGACCGTGTCTGGAAGTGTTCTTAATAGCTGTTTAGAAAATCCTACTTGTCCCATTTTGGCCTCCAGCGTCAGAGGCCACTTGGACCTAAGAGTCAAGTACTGTTGAGATCTATGGTTATAGCTTTAGAACCCCTAAGGGGGCATAGGATGGGCCATAGGGTTAGGTTAGGTTCGCCCATCCTATGTTATGGGGAGTAGCGCCCCTAGGGGGTTTGTGTAGGTTACCTTAGACATTAGCTAGGCCTTCGGGACGGCTGTCTTTCGTGCCCACTTTGCTTCCTTCCCATCTGTTCTTACTCTTCTTTCCCGACTTGCTGTTCCCATGCCCGTTGATCCTGTGTGGGAACACCCTCGTGCATGGGTTCCACGTATCTATCGTCACACTGTGTCTCTTGCTTCTTCCTCTGTTAGATCGCCGTTGCTGTGGAGACGGAGACTTAAACTACTCAATATAATAAATAATTATAGCTTTAGTATAACTACACCGTGGCTCCAATTTGTGTATAAACGCTTACGCTGCAGCACGAAGTGTTTTATCAAAAGGTTTCGCAGTGAGTCTGTAATTACTGTAATTACAAACATTGTGGATGTATCAGATAGGGCGCTAAAATTTAGCCTTTGAGGCTTAACTTGTCTGGAACTTCCGATGGAAGCTTTGTCTTTACCACTTTGGAGTTGTACTGCAAGTACTAGTACTACAGAGGTTACGTTGAGCCTACCCGTAACGCCGTATGACAAAGTACGTTTGAGTTTCTGGAAGTCTCAACTGTCTCATGGGTATCTAACTGAAGGGTTACCACGAGCGGCACACTACGCAACACGTGTTGGAAGATCGTTCGCACACGTGCGACGCCAAACCACACAACAAGATAGTGCTTGCTTTCTAAATCCAGCACAATATATGTATTCCTTTTGTTAAAACGCTCACACAAGAATCTTGTGTCATTTGAATAAACTTAGGTTTGGTATATTACTTACAAACAGCACTGCTAATTACGTGTGCGGTACAGTTGAATAAAAAATTTCAACGTGCTCATCTTCATTTCATAAAATAAAACCAATCTAGTCCAGTCAAGAGTTGTCAGATGCCTCTATTCAGCCCTTGAAATCCGTTGTTAATATTATATATTCAATATCAACAATATAAATGGCTGATCAGTTTATTAATGCACAACAGAAAATATAACACTGAGCCAGATCTCTGTGTTGTGTCGCGTAGCGTGGTGTTGAGCATATGCGAACGGCTACATTCACACGTGGTAGGAATAGCACAGCTCGAGGCACGGACACAAACAGTCTTGCTTTGTTGCGTTGTGTGGTGAGGTACGTACATGTACGAACGGGGCATAACTTATTATTATACGAGCAATGGGTATTACTGTACTCGACATAATTATCAGCCCTCCAATTTCGCCGCCTAGTCCAACATTTCGAAAATTATCTTAGGACAGCCTATACACAGGAAGAGTAAATAGTTGCGAATACCCGTCTATTGAGGTAGATAAGAGTCTATGCACCATCAGCAGCAGACAAATTCTAACTGCAGCAGCGAGCCTATGGACACTCTGAGCACCGCAGCAGTAGTGAGCTTATATGTATAGCTATGTTGTTGTTTTCGCGCATAACAGCGAGCTTAGTCCGGAAGGGCTCCTGAGGAGGGGGGGGGTGAGTGGAGAGAAATAGACAGAAAAAGTATGAGAAGGAGAGATCGACAGAGATGACTAGGACGGGGATATAGCAGGGGGGGGGGGGGGTGCTGAGCACCTCGTTGACCTCCAATCCTGTAAATGGATTACCTTCTTGTGAACAGACGCCGTAAGAGTGGAGGCCCGGACGCTTCCAACCAGCATGTGCCGACACTGCGACGCCAGGGTATAGTTCATGTCGCGACGGCTACTGTAGGCGGTGATTGTGCTATGTGACCTGACGGGTGGCGGGAACCAGGCCCTGCAGTAAATATTGCCAGCAAAGGAAGTCTAAATAGGAGCGTATGTGACTCGTGGTGGAGCCGACTGCATGACGCCCAGCTAGTACGAGTTAGTGCTTTGAGGAGACGAGGTGTAGAGGACGTGCGATTTGGGGTTTCCCTCAAGTGCATAGAATAGTTGAGTTGGGAGCCCCATTGACCCTAGTAGTTTGGTGTATTTGTCAACAGCGAGAGGGGATTCACGCAAGGTGTCCTCCGGGTTCCAGTTTACCTCGTGAGTACCCGGGGTGAACAACGTCAGCTTGATTTTTGGGACTGAGAGGGCGAGGTCGTTCGCCGTTGCCCAATCGGAGATTTCAGCCGCACACGACGAGAATCTCTCGGCCGCACGACCCACTCCTGTGTCCTGCTCCGCAATAGTGAAGTCGTCGGCATAGGAAGTAATATGGGCAGCAGACGCGGGGAAAGAGGACGCGAAGTGGTCGAAGAGTAGAGAGGAGATCACTGAGCCTTGGGGAGGGCGACAATATATGAGGCGGAAGGGTGAGGTGGTTGATCAAAAGGGGCAGCAGGCCACTCTACCTCTCGAGTTGGAAGACAGTCAACGTACTACATTATGATTAAGAGTAGCAACCTGGATTAGCTCCTGAAGTTTGTTGTGGTCGACTGTGTCGAAGGTCTTTGAAAAATTCGCAGTAATCCCAGCAGTCTGCATGGGAAGTTTCTCCTTGTTAAAGCCCACTGCATATGGCCTGTGCCAGAGGTAGAAGGGCCAATGTCGTAGATCTGACAGACTTGAAGCCATGTTAATGGTGCACAGTAGGCAGGACAGCCGTTAATTGGGGAGGGAGGAGCATCTCAAACAGCTTAGCCGCCGGACATGGCAGGGAAATTGAGCAGTAAGAGCCACCATCGCTTATGGGCTTGTTCGGTTTGGGCATGACGACGACGATGATGACGATGGCCAGAGACCTGATGGATGGGACACAGGCCTCTTGTAAAGATAAGCTGTTGATCTGGCACAAAGTAGCCAGACCTGTGGGTCCAAGGTTCCGCAAATAGAAGATGGCGAGGCCGTCAGGGCCAGCAACATAATGTAACAAATGTGAAGTTTCCACGCATGAAGCACCGCCTCTGCAAATTGTCAACGGTAAACACAGTATAGGATCTATCTAAGAGGTCATCCCAGGGGGTATAACGGCGCATATTGACACCCTATGCATTGCAGCAGCGAGCATATCGACACCATGCGCACTGTACCAGCTGCAAACATATTGAGCCCCTTCGCACCGTAGCAGCAGCAGCAAACACATGGACAATCATCGCAATGTAGCAGCTGCAAACATACTAACACCCTGCGTACTGCAACAGCAGAAAACATTATGCGATCTTGTGCAGTGCAGCAGCGAGCATATTGACACTCTGTGCTGTTGTTGTTCGTTGCAATCGTTAGGGTCTATCAGTGCCGGCTCGGCGAGGAGGCTCCGGAGGGGGCCTGGGCAGAGGGGGGAGAAAGTCGAAGAGAGGAAGAGAAGCAAAGAAACGCTCAGTCCCTAGCGGGTCTAGCAAAAGGTTAGTCGCTGAAAGAACAGTGGGGTGACTAGGACATGAGACAAGGTGACTAACAGTTTATTCACCCAGTTTGCAGCGTTGCCAGGAAGGCTCATCAATCCATCCCACTCTGAACTTACAGTCCGTTTCTACCGAACATTGGCCTGAGCGTAGTTGAGAGAGGGTATATTGGAAAGGTCTGGCTGGGGAGGAGCGATTTATCCGCACAGCGAGGAGGGCATTGATAGCCCAGAACCCTACTGGGGGGATATGCAGTTACAGCCGGTGCAACTGCTGCAGTATGAAATGAACTCAGGGCAGGGCGGTATTGCTTGAGGATGAATCCCATTTGCAAGTAGGGGAGCAATATCCGCATCAAATCTTGATTGAAGACTATGTCGTAAAAACAGGGGCCGGAAGAGGTCGTGATTGTACAGTACCATGAGCATGATGATGTGCCTTTTGATTTGAAGCCGCGATGCACTGTGGATATACTGTTTTGATACCAACCCTAGACTGTCGCCAAGTGGGAGGGTTTAGTTGAGGTTCCGTGATGGAGGTGATGCTCCGATGCCATGCGGTGGGATCCAGGGACTATGCGCAGAGCTGCATTCTGCACCGCGTGAGCTTGCTCACAGCAGTTTTTGAGACACTGGGAAACCAAACCGGCGCTGGCTAATGCATAACGCTTCTAATGATGGCCCGATAGGTCAGTAATAGGGTCTCTATTTGTTGCCCAACCTTGCGCCCGCCAGTGCGGAGAGAATCCGCAAGCGGGAGCAGCATCTCTTGCAAACATGATTCGCGTCAGCGGCAAAATTCAGGTGTGGATCAAACACCACGCCCAAAATTTTTGGGCTCCTGGGTGAGGTCCAATGCACCCATCTTAATTTGTGGGTCCTGACACACTGTGCACTGCAGCAGCAGCAGCAGCGATCATTTTGATCCTCTGGACAGTCCAACTAAACATTCTGGTGTTCGGCGAAGCGCAGCATTAGTTCTACACACAATTTCCACTGGATTGGCCATGGTCTGGATGCTTATGTTGGTTCAACTTTTTTATATGCTCAAAACTTATCTTGCCTTCTGGAGTATATTCTGGCGGGCCCTCTCTCTGTCAGACTATATATGAGCCTTACTCGCCCAAGGGCTATCCCGAACAACTTTTCCGAAGGGGACGGGACGCAGAGGATGTTTCCAGTGACCGCATTTCCTGCTGAGAAGGTTAGGTTGTAGAGTTACGGAGGTTCTCTGTACTTCACTCTCTGCTCCGCGAGGTGGTCCGCCGAATGGTTGTAAGAGATTTATCCGATGAGACTCCTACTTGCTCCCGTGCGAGGCAACGGAAAGAACATCTCGCAAAGGCATTTCTTTCTCGTTTTTGTTCAATTTTCTCTTCACGTCTCATGGTCCCATGGGCGTGGCTGACTGAGTAGCCGTACCGCATACCGAGTGTAAACGATAAATTATAACTGTTTCGAAATTCTAATTTTCCTTTTTTCCAGGTGAGGCCTCTAACTTTTTCTGTTGAAAATAAAAAATTTATCATTCTAAGTTTACAAATCTACTGTTATTCACAGCTGGAAAAGACTAAAGGCAAGGAATTTAATTGTAGAAATGTAATTGCCGAATTGTACAGCGCTAGTAACTGTTTCAGAGATTATAAAGTATTAAATTTTGCCCTCCGGAAGGCACTATTTTATCTCATCTGCGCTTCATACCTCAATGCTGTTTGTTTCAGGTATGCTGTCAGAGCCGGCAGCCTCTACACATCAGTTGTTTTTATGATCAGTTACATTTAGGGTCAGTTGGCCGTCAGCTGTTTTTTAGTCAGTTTACCGTCAGTTCTCTTAATCTCGAGTTCTTATAATCTTCAGTTCTGTTCCTTGAATCACGTCAGTTAAGTCAGCTGTTGATCAGCAGTGCCTTTAATAATCAGTTGTTGTTACGTAGGGGGCGGCTCCGGAGGGGGTCGGGCGGGTGGCGGAAGGTATGAGAAGGAAGGCAGGGAACACAAGAAGTCAATCACAGATAAAGGGCTGTCCCACAGAGAGGTAGCAAGAAGGGCGGTAGGGTGGGCGCGGTGGCACTCCAGGCAGGAGTCGGAATCCGCCAGTCCGATCCTGTGGCGGTATGACATCAGGGCAGAGCAGAAACTTGAGCGCAACTGTGACAGAGTGGAACGAGCCGCTCGAGAGAGGACCGCTTCGTCGGGCGAAATCTCCGGCGGGGCAAAGCCCAAAACCCTGTTAACGGGTAGGTGGTCCAGTGAAGCTTGCACGGCAGATCGATGGAGGGAGGAAATCGCTGAGCGATACTCTGGGGAAGGCATGATATTATCAGTAAGTAGGTGGTTGATGTCAGGATAATCAGTTAACGTTCGGTGCCGTTCTTCTCCGTTCTTAGTACCCTAGCTGCACCGCGGGATCATAACTTATCATTACCTTAAATCCTCCTTTTTTTTATCAACTTTATTGTGCTGAGTTATCAGGTACAAATCAAATTCTTTGTCGTGGTAGCAGGCTCGTGAGCATTAACGAGCCGTGAGCGCTCTCCTTGATGCGTTAGCGGTTTACATTTAACAGACGACCATTCGTGAATCAAATACTTAAATTTAACGATGACAGACTCAAAACATATACAAAAATGCAAAGAAACGATATAACTGAATGCGCGGCGTCATTCTTTGGAATGAAGGAAAGTTCTATGTGTGGAGAGGGACGAAAAAAGTTCACGCACAGCTCGTTTTCACTTTCGTGATGGAACGCGTTACGATGAAGGACGTGTGAACACGGCCTAAGTTAGGTCTCTTTTATCAGCAAATGAAGATTATCAATAGCATCTGAGCTGATTGCCCATGTTCATCCCGCAGAAGGAAAAGATTACGAAAAACATGGTTCGGCCTGCAAAGCAAGGATCACACTTTGGTCTTTCGTTTCTTTATGTGTGGTACCATGGTGTTCGAACGGTTTCGCATGTCCTTTGCAAACCCAGCCGTGTGTTTACCGATAAGATTTGTTAATGTGTTAGCTGTTTAGTTGTCACGTCAGCTGACTTTAGCAAGTGTCACTCACCAGCGCAGTTTAGGACGTTTTTGAATTTGGAGTGAATTAAAGTTCAGAAAGTTGCCAAGTTCTCTGCCCTAGCAAGAAAGCAACAAAATATTTGCATAACGGTTTTAGATGGCGTCGAGAGATTACTGCGTGAACCAGTTTTCGTACGTTGTTGTTGCAAGTACCACTGAGTTGTAATTAGGCTCGGCACGCAATTGCACAGGGTGTTGGCGACGTGACGGAAACGGAACTGGGCATCTTTCGGTGAATGTAGTGGTGATTCATCCCGACAAGAATTGGTTGATAGAAAGGGCGGTGCACGAGCCCCAATTCCTTAGAAGTGGGCACCAGTGGTCTTGTAGCTCGGCTGTAGCTCCTGATGAAGAGCTCTGCTCGATTCCCATTGGCGGGTACTCGCTTCTGTAGTTACACTAGTTAAGCAGGGCTTCGACTCTCCTTGCCATCTGCCAAGGTGAGCTCTCTACCTGAAAAAAAGCATAAAATTCGCATTAGTTAACCCGACAGTTGGAATTGCGAAATAGTACACTGTGCCTGCCATAATATGCGTTCAGAACATTAGGCGACGAGTTATAAAAAAAAAACACTGCGTTGATCTTGTGTGGGAGCACCCTCGTGTATGGACTCCACACTTTTGTCGACTATAGTCTGACCATTTTATGGAGGCGGTTCAGTCGTGGTCAAATTCCTCTACAGCGGGGCCAATTCTATGGATATTTCTGAGATTTCTCTATATGCAGTTGGTGGGCGTGTCTAAGATATGGGCCGAACAAAATCTCAGATATATACATAGAATTAGCACCGCCAAAGAGGAATTTGACCACGACCAAACTGCCTTCATAAAATGGAGAGACTATAATTAAATATCCCTTGTTCCACTTCTGTGAGATCGTCCTTGTGGCGGAAACCAGTTAGTTACAATCAGTAGTTCAAGAAGAAAAGAAGAAGTGACCTATACTACGAGGGTGTTTCCAAAAGTAACGCCTCTTTTTTTTTTATTCAGGGGCCCCGAAGGGATCCGAGGAGATAGCGAATCGTATTGTTATGATAACTGAACTGGTGCCCTCATGACCTGAAAGTTTCATCTATCTGTTGCAAATANATTGACAGTTTAACACTCTAAAGGCGTGCGCAGACGAGCAACGTCTTCGGTAGCTTCGACGGGACAATATTGTGAGTAGATCCAGCTTGCCGCGACATGCTAATGCAGACGCAGTAGAGAAAAGTACTTGCGGTTGCAATGTTTTGAGGTAAAGTTATTAGAAGTTGGATGGAATAGATAAGGTAAATGTAATACGTTTTATTGCTTGTTTACCCGCCAATTTTTTTATTCACTGTGCATTGTGCTCAGCAGCTGAATGTTTGTATGGTTTTGTAGATTGCAGACAAAACTTTGACATATACGTTTCTTTTGTGGCTATCATCGTGTAATCTTGAGAGAATTTATTTTTAATTTGTTCATTTGAAATTGCAGTTACAATTGTCATCATTTGAATTAAAGTTTAAAGAAAAAAGCTAGGTATCGTAATACTGAATAGATAACAGGGACATCTGAACTGAAAGTTTTGAATAACTCGAAACTACAAAGAAGATTGGCATAGATCCATCTTGCTGCATTCGCTCCTCGAGTAACATATTTTGCCGAGTCTGGTAGAGCATTTGTGGGCGAAATGCAACTCTCGGTAATTTTTGCTCCGCGTGTGCATTGGGCTTAAGAAAGCAATCTCTGTCATGGACGTGCGTCAGAAGTAGAGTTGCGTCATTGATTTCCTCCATGCAGAGAAAACTGAACCTGCCAACATTCACCAGTTCGTAGTAAACGTTTACGAGGCAGATGCAGTTGATGTTAACACAGTTAGGAGATGGGTTCGTAAATTTCAAAGTGGCGACCGAGATGTGAGAGACAGAGTGCACTACGGATATTTAAATTTAATGTCCATGCGGAGCCACCACCAAAGAAGTGCGCCTAGATCAACTCATCCGCACCGATCAGAGGGTACGGTGAATGAAATGCGTGTACAATTGGATGTGGGTGTCTAGGCACTGGTAACGATATTGTCATCCCTACTATACAGCCAAGTGTGTGCTAGGTGGGTGCCACGAAAGCTCTCACAGGAACAAAAGAACTACAGTCGGGATGTCTATCAGGATTAATTATTATTATATATAACTTATCAGGATTTGTAAGGATAGGTACGAAGCTGAAGATGACAGGTTCTTAGACGGCATCATCACAGGTGACGAGACGTGGTGTGACCAATACGAGCCGAAATCCAAACGCCAGTCTATAGAATTGCTCTATGCACTCACACTCCCCAGCAAAGAAGAAATTCAAGATGCAGACATATGCAGGTAAAGTAATGTGCACCGTCTTCTGGGACAGGAAGGGCGTTATCCTCCTGGATTACTTGGAACCAGGGCAACTGTCAACGCTGACCGTTAAATTGAAATGCTGACCAAGTTGAAGGCCCGGATTACACTGGGTAAGGTTAGAGAAAAGGGAAACATTTCGTTTGCATTACGACAACGCAAGGCACGAGAGTGAAGTCCACGGAATGTGTGACAAAGTTTGGCTGGACGTGCTGTCTCACCCACCGTATAATTACTACCCGACACCGTTAGACTTTAACTTGATTGTTCGGAGTTCTAAAGGACGTATTACATGGGCAGCGACAGCAACGCTGTAATCGTAGCCGTGAAAAATTGACCACCTCGGCAGGAGTTGACTTTAACGACAGAGCCGAGGCATCTATACCTTTTCACTTCAAATTAAAATAGGTCAAGTTCAAATTGAAATAAGTCAAGTTCAAATTGAAATAAGTCAAGTTCAAATTAAAATAAGTCAAGTTCATATTAAAATAAGTCAAGTTCATATTAAAATAGGTCAAGTCCAAATTAAAATAAGTCAATTTCAAATTAAAATAAGTCAATTTCAAATTAAAATAAGTCAATTTCAAATTAAAATAAATCAATTTCAAATTAAAATAAATCAATTTCAAATTAAAATAAATCAATTTCAATTTAAAATAAATCAATTTCAAATTAAAATAAATCAATTTCAGATAAATCAATTTTAAATTAAAACTAGACGACCCGTGACCCGTTGGGTCGTTGTCACGATTGTCTTGTCTGTCTTTCGTGCCCATTTTGCTTCCTTCTCACCAGTTACTCATAGTGATCTTTCTTCAATCTGTTCTTCTTCTTTCCCAACTTGCTGTTCTCATGCGCTTTGATCCTGTTTGGGAACACCCTCGTGCATG
>LQNS02278094.1:39096354-39106379 GCA_001587735.2 Parhyale hawaiensis | reverse complement strand
ACGAAGGAAGGAACGAAGGAACGAACGAAGGAAGGATCAACGCTATTAATATTATAGATAATCTAATACTAAGAATGACCGTCGTGTGTTTGTATATGTATATTTTGATATGTTTCCTGTCACGTTTATAACGAAATAGATAGGAAGAAATCAGCACTGGATTTTCTGGTTTCAGTTCAGTTTTAAATTAACACACTTTTTATGCACTGCATAATCATCGAAGCAAATGTAAGGTTTTCTTTAGCTATCCGCAGGCGGGTAAAGAACACGAGGATTCTTAGGCAGCACATAATTTTCTCCAATTTGGGTTCTTCTTTGAACAGAATAACTTTTTACTTGAAGAAAAACTTCATCGAGTATCCTGGATACATTAAAGTGCACAACAGAAAAAAAAACAGACGAGATAACCATTTTCTAGGAGTATTATTTACGTACATCACGAATATAACGTCCGTTTCTTTCTGCAGCCCTCCAGTTTTTTGTAATAGCAGTGCCCGAAATATGTATCTGTTGTGCTCTCGAGCTGTCCTATGAACTGAATGAGTGGAGGTTATCCATAGATGGATCCTTTTTTAGCATGAAAGCAGTTCTATTGCACAGTGAGAACACCACGCCCCCAGCTCCATTTGCTCACTCAGTCATTCTTAAAGAGACATACGAGACGATGCTTTTGTTCTATACTGCATCACTTACAAGGAGCATGAGAGGTTTATTTGCACAGAATTGGAAGCACTAGCCATACGTTATAGACTACAAACTGGGTACACCAATTTTGTGAGCTTTCTTTCCAAGTTGGACAGTAGGGGACGAGATCAGAGTGGCCACAGTGATGTTTGGATGCCATAATGTAATTCATGAGCCACTAGTTAATAAGAAGACGATCATTTTGTATATACTGCTTATAATGCTGCATATACTACGCTAAAAGGCGCAATTTACCAAAGCACTGCAACATAACAAGCCATCATTCTAGTATCTCAAACGGATCTTCCCAAAAATCAGTGCTATGAAGAACAAAGAGTGTACTTATATTTGTAGATCATCATTTTTGCAATCTTATTAATGAGGAGGACTTTAAGGCAACAATGAATAAACCTGAGGCTGGCATGTATTCAAAGATGTATACTAAAGGCTATGAGCATCTAGGGAAGCACCAAGAGTCCCATATGCTGCGAGAGCATAGAGTGGAGAGGCTAATCTAATGCTACCAATATCTCGTACGCTTCATGACACTAAAGATGCGCCTTTATTTTCATCAGTCCTGCTTCTCAGAGAATGCCACACATGTGAGTGATGAACACAGAAAGAGGTCGTATCAAGATAAGACAGAAATGGAAAACAGTTAGACGAAAAAAAAATTGATTCCTGCTTTGCAGGCTGACTTCTGTTGGAATCTGAAGTGTAACGCGCCTGAGATGTCTTATGAAAAAAGAGCATATACAAGCTTGCAGGTTAATACATTGTGTATTGCTAAAAAAAACCTGTTAATAAATTATATATTCAGGAAATAATTAGAATAAATCAATTCAAAGTGACTCTAGGAGCGAAATACATCTATGGTATTTTGGAAATTGGTATTAGCTAATTGCGTAATTATTAAATCAGTAATTTACAAAATTTGAAACGTGATATCAAATTTTTGTTAGCTAGCACCCTAAACTTCTTAATAAAATGCACCTGAGAGAGCAGAGAGAGTATGTTTTCTTCCTGACCCTAAAATTTGTTGTACAGTGAAGAAAAGTAAACTTTGATAGTACGCTGCACTGGAAAACACTCACGCACTGATGTGTGCTGTAGATATAGGCTAAATGACCCCAGAGGAGTAAGTAGGGCCGCAGCCGACCACGGGTTGCTAAGTGCTATGGCACAAAAACGGAAGGTGCAACGACCCGAGCCCCAACCCTCCTATTCCTGAGCAGGCAGGTGCTCTGACCTAGCTCCGCATACCAAGCAAGTCAAGTGCTGCCTCAGAACGCGGGACGCCACAAAGATCACTCGACAGGCTCGTCGCTCGAACTTGGTTACTCTAGCCCAGAAGTCAGGCACGCATGACATGTTGCTGTTGTGGCTATTCAAAAGTTCAAGACTCCACAAGGAGGGCGATATCACAGAAGAAGAAAAAAGGGATATATAGTATGACGATAGACACGTGGAAACCATGGATGAGGGTGTTCCCACACGGAACAACGCGTATGAGAACAGCAAGTCAAGAAAGAAGAGGAAGAACAAATGAAAGTAAAATCAGTAGGGATATGAAATCGGAAGGAAGCATAGTGGGCACGAAAAACAGACATCCCGAAGGCCTAGCTATCGGCTAAGGTAACTTACAGGGTCCTCCTTGGAGGATGCTTCGCAAACATAGGAGGGGCGAACCTAACCAACTCTATAAGCCCATCCTATGCCCCCTGAGGGTATCCTGGATACAGAGCTCAGTATATATTAAGAGACAATATCGACTGCGAGCAAAAAAAAAAAAATTGCTTTTTAGCGTATCACCGAAGGAAAGCTTGGCATTTGCAGTACATGATACAAAAGGAAGTTTATAAGAAAAATATGGTCAATGAAGACGGGTCATCACAAATTCTTCGCTGTCATTTTTGACAGCGCGGGCACTCTAGTAAATAATAATGCGAGCAATGATCTCTTCTAGTAAAAAGATACTCTCATATTTTAGTATTTTTTTACATATAAGTATAGCAACTTTTTTATAGGTACGGCAGTGACAGGTGAATGGGCCAGGAAACTGATGCCTCCGACAGTTTGTAACTAAAAGGCAAAGCGTAACCTGAATAGAACATTCCCAAAGAAATGCTATTTAAGAAGAAGCTAGACAGATGTTCGAACCTGGAGAATATGCCGATACCGTGGGTTTCTGATAGGAGTCGAAAAACACATGTGGCCGCTAGAATTCTTTTGCGTGTCGAAAATTCGAGTCGATAATGAGGAGCGTTGAGTGTATATCTCGAATAAACGAGTTTCTTGATTATCGTAGACTTCTTACCAATATGAACTATCATCAGGAGAATAAGGATATTTATAGAAGTTAGCAGCTGCCAAATTTTGGATGTTAGTAGATAATAAATATTGACGGGATTTCTTGCCTTGTTAACGTTTTAATTCACGACGGAAATCCATAAATTAGCTACAGATTGTTTCACACCGATAGTCGCACAAAATTATTTGTATATATATGAAATAAGCAGCAGTAATTTATTTTTTGCGATGCACATTTAAGAGAAATTTTTTGTGTCAGTGTCAGAAAATGCACATGGTTATTTTCTAAAAAGTTACTGTTACTTTACAAGGTATAAAACGTAGCGTACCTTATTACCAGCTACAGCATCTGGACAGTTTTCTGGCTTCCCTTCACAGGTATCAGTTACCATAGTTGTATGGGTACTAGTAGTAGAAGTAGTTGTGGTGGCGGCAGTAGCGGCAGTTGCAGCATCAGTAATAGTTGTGGTGGTGGTAGTGGTGCTAATAGTAGCTTGTCCTGAATGGAAAACAATTATTTTTATATGTACTTGGAGTTTAGGTATCTCGACCCGTTCTATTACCTGGTCTAAAGAAGGATTATCATTTTTATGATCCTGTAAGTTACTTTAGCCTCCATAGTAATAGTAGTAGTAGTAGTAGTAGTAGTAGTAGAAGTATTTACTAGCGCTTCAGTGGCACACTGCCTATATCGCGCCGAACTATTCCTGTGTTTAGCCATAGGCTCGTGCGCCGACTAGGGCGCGTTTTAAATTGTCAATGATTTTTGTCGCGGCTTTTCTGCCGGTAGGTCTCAGAGTGGTCAGTGAAATACAGACAGGAAAAAGGCACAAGTTGAGCATCTCCAACCACCGGGAACGGCTGAACGCTTTCGCTCAGCTACGCCGCACAAGAGAAGGAAACGAAATACAAGAAGGTACTTAAGTCTAGCGGGAATAGGTCAGCCACCTCGATCGGCAGCCCACCTCCCGAAACAGAAGGGGAAGTATTGAGAGCCTACCTAACTTTACAAAACTAACCTTCTCAGCAGGAACTGCGGCCAGATGCTATATCCCCTGCGAAGAAGGCACTCGGGGCCCTTGGGTGCGTGATGTCCAAACATATTGTGGCAGGGAATAGCCTCCATAGTCAGAGTTAAAGCGCTTATGGAGAGGAGGAAGATAAAGTGACTTATAGTACGTCGATAGAATCGGAGAACCCATGCACGAAGGTGTTCCCACACAGGATCAACGCGCATGGGAAATACCAGTCGTAGAAAGAGGAGGAAGAACGAGAAAAATGCATGATTACACACAGAGAAATTTCTGTAGCGTTAAGCTTATATTTACTAATAAAATAATAAATCCAACAAGAATTCTGATGAGAGTTTTTTTTTAAGCACAAGCTTATCGCAACAGAGATTTTTCCGTGTATAGGATGGACATAAAGCGGAAGTAAGAGAAGCGGTCAAAAGAGAAGGAGTACCGTCTGATTGAAAGAAAAATATTATTATACATACATTATTAATATAATGGTATTGTCCCGCTATTTCTGAAACTTGGCAATCAATAGCGGTCTAAGACGATTAACTCGGCTTACAGCCGGAACCACAACGTTGTGCTCAGATGGTAAGAGTTGAAGGACGGAAAGAGAAGAAGACAGAAGGAAGAAGCGCCCGTGCGGACGGTCCTTTTTGTGACCGGCCCTCCGCACGGGCGAGGTAAGCGCCCCACCGAAAAGTTGGTCACCTCGATCGGCGGCTCACCTCTCTGGGCAGACAGGAAATATAGAGAACCTACCTAACTCCTCAAAACTAACCTTCTCTGCAAGAACTGCGGCCAGATGCTACATCCCCTGCAGAGAAGGCACTCGTGACCCTTGGGTGCGTGATGTCCAAACATATTGTGGCAGGGAATTTTATACATATAGAAAACCATGCAATAGCTCCTTAACTCTAAAACGAATATTTCGTCCTATGTGGTATAAAATCTCGACGAGTCTGTAACTACAGGACTTGAACTAAGTATCAAACTCATGAGTATGTTAAGTACGAGTAAGAGTACTTGAATATGTTTCATCGTTATCTGGGGTGTGTTGCAGTCCGCATTTCTGGGTTACCCGTGCTACACCGGTGACCTAGCGAGTCGCAACCAGTGTCGCAATCATAGCTCAAATGACTACTTCGACACGGGTTACGGTAATCCAGGTCACTGAGCACTCACGTCGTTTGAATAGAATGAGCACTAAATTCATTCAAATACGCAACAATTTGCAAACAAACTCTGTACACCAAAGTAAGTAAATCAGATCTGTTACTTGGAACTTATATTGACAAAAGTTTATTTAACACTGAATTTCATTGAAGTGGAGCTTACACCGCTCGTCGCAAGATGGCGCTCTCACAACCAGTTTTCGTGTTACGGTAATCTTTTACCAGGTTGCGGTCGCCCAGTTTTGGTGTGATTGCGTCTCGCCTCTGCTCCTGAGACTATGACTAGCTTTACTTGCATGATTTGAAAACCTGCAGGATACAAGTTGATCTCAACCTTCTAAAAATATCAACACGGTAAAGCGTAGATGCTTTTCAGTTTTGCGGAAAACAGCGCGCAACAAAACAAAAAAGATGCTTTTTCTACTTCAATACGAGACATAGTCTAACTTTAACTAGAGTTAATGGCACTTAAATCGGAAACTGCTACGAATTTCATATAAAAACACACAGATAATACTTTGAATTGGTCCTTAGTTGAAAAATTTTGGTAAATTAGAAGCTACCGGCTGCCTCCGATTTTTACAAACTAGCAAGGTATTGACAGAGAGGTAGTTTAATTGGAAATTTCTGTTCCTAAATACAAAGGAAAGCTCACCATCCATGAAAAACTATTTCTTCTACTTGAGAGACAAAACTGTATTTTTTTTTCTCTGCTATGCTATAGTTCTAACGGGGCAAACGTACGAATTGGAATTCAGCTAACGATGGCAGGTACTGTAACTAAAAGTAATACCTGTGAAATAGGATCCAGATCCTTCAGATATTAACGAAGTAGAGAAGCATTAATAACGTTAAGGTAGTGTGAATTTCAATTCCTTTTACCAAAAGCGATATTATGACTGGTGACAAAAATGAACAGTGAAGCCGTCCCACGAAAATATTTCTTCTTTGCAAGAATGCACCAGCTATGCAACCACGGTCTCAGCTGGTGTTCTACGAAAATCTCGTTGAAAGATATTGCTTCATCCGCCGAACAGTCTTGATCTTGCTCCTTCAGACTTTTTCATGAGGACTAAAAGAACATAAGCTGAGGCAGCTAAAAGTTAAAAAAAAACAGCTTTAAAACTGTGTACAAGTTGAAACGCACAAATCCAAGTCTTCTCAAAAGCAGGGTTAGGAAGGTGAAGACATCGCTTTCAGAAATATATCGATTTGAATGTAGGTTACAATGCTTATATAATAGAACGCTTGGTGTATTTATTCATTTCGTGTCTGCTTTGAAGGAAATATGTAGATAGGCGAAAAATGAGCCAGGTTGCAAATTTTGTATTACAGATACGTTTTAGTAGAGATCGATGACCATGTTGTAGAAGATGGTGAAAATTCATCCCTATATTTCATATGGATGCACTTCTTGCTGGAAACACTTCTTAAAATCGGGACATTATGTATGTAGCTTCAGGAGTCAGATTTTACAACTTTTCTCTCCCAGGTCACGATGTACAAATTCGGCGGATAATCAACGGGGCACTCACGGGCTGATAATTTTTCAGGGGCAGTAGACAACTATTTTTTCTAGCTAACTGTCTTTCTCTGAGAGTGTATATTTCACATCAGAGGTCGAAATTTGAGCACTTCAGTGAAGCAGATAGTTAAGTATGGTAGACAGTATTATGGATACGGCGCACTCACATTGCATATAAGGTGACTGGAGGGGCATTCAAGTTTATTACAGTGTTTTACTTAAGATTTTACTTTGGAAGACGCAGGTTTAATCAAGAAAGAGGATAGGGAACGAACAAGAAGAACGAGAGTATAACAGTCCTAAGATAGAAGACGTACTATCAAAGGAGAGATGAAGCTCCTATGCGGCACAGTGGCAAGAAAGACTTGAAGCAGAAGGGTTACTGAAGGGAATAAATGTTGCAAATAAGCGTGAGTGGGAAAATGTGGAAACGGCAAAACGGCAAGAAGAGAACAAGCATATCGTTTGCTGCATGAATGTTTTCACGCAAGGGTCCACATAGTGAAAAATAATACGCATGTCGTTATTAAATAAAGTGTGTTCAGTAAAAACTAACAAAACTTTTTGTTTCATTAGCATGATATTATACTCCTAGAATCTCTTACCTTCATCACAGCATTCGCTCTTAGAGCCTGGACAAAGTGTGCGGCATCTGCGGATATCAACATGAATATAAGACATCAACATGAATAACACATGCTTTGACGCACGTCAGCTAATAGAAAAATTAACTTTCACTGAGAAGTCAGGTACTCGAAACCATCTACTCGGGTAACGATTGGGCCAGAGTTGCTCGGCCCACGTGCAGTTTGGGAACATATATACTTAGGGATGAAAATTCAAATAATTCGTATATCTATAACGCTATTCTGCATACGGTTCCATCCATCAGGCTTACATTCAGTTTTTCAATAATCTATAGTACGTTACACTTTCAGTATTTGAAAATTGGATTAACATACAACTTTATTCCTGGCGGCTTGAGACCAACTGAAATGCCAGTTTTTTTTTGTAGGAATAGCATTATTTGACACGTCCTTATAGGGTTAAGAAGGAAATATTTCCAAAAAGTTATCGTGATTAAAAAATTTCCCGTTTACGCATTGAGTAAAAATTCTAGAAATAGCTTTACCCGCAGTGAATCCAATTCCCGATATAACGCAATCACCAGTGTGGCCCCAACCGTGGTTGAAATTAAACGTTTCAGAAGTGATTTCTGAAAATACCACGAACTAAGATCATAGATAGTTCTTGTTGAAGATAGCTGGGCAGATAGATGCAAATATGTACCATAATCGTGCGTTTGATGATACAAGCACCAAAATTTGCATAATAACTCCATAAGGTATACTACACAGATCTGTCTGACTAGCCACCGAAAAATCCAATATGGCCACAAACTTTTTTTTTCTTTTTTGGGCCGATTCGCATGAAACTTGGTAGAAATATGTAAAATCGAAAAAATGTGGGGTAGACTCCTGTACTTTTCCCCATAGAAAACGAGTTATTCGAAGAAAATAAAAAAGGGGGTCTGGGGGAAAACCATCTCCCCCTGTGGTTTTTGAGCTACAGAGATGATTTTGGCATCAAAAGAAGCGGAATTTAATTCTCTATAACATAGGGACAGTATTTTTTATTTTCGATATGGGAGACGGGTGACAGCGAACTTTTTGATAAAAAAGTAAAGAAAACATGGATTTTTTTTAATTTGAAAAATTCGAAAATCAAACGAGTGCTGACGATTTTTGTACATAATTAAATTTCGCTTCTTTTGACATCAAAATCATCTCTGGAGTTCAAAAACAACAGGGGGAGATAGTTTTCCCCCAGACCTCCCTTTTTCAGTTTTCTTTGAATAACTTGTTTTCTATGAGGAATATGGGAAAACATACGTGAGTCTAACCCACATTTTGATTTTTTTATTACATATTTCTAACAAATTTCATTCAAATCGGTGCAAAAGCAAAAAAAAAAAAAAAAAGGTGGTGGCGGTCTTGAATTTTTTTTTTTTTTAGATATTTCTACCAGGTTACATTCAAATCTGTGCAAAAAAAAANAAAAAAAAAAAAAAAAAAAAAAAGGTGGTGGCGGTCTTGAATTTTTTTTTTTTTTAGATATTTCTACCAGGTTACATTCAAATCTGTGCAAAAAAAAAAAAAAGTTGATTGGCTTCTTGAAAAAGGTGGCCATCTTGGAATTTTCGGCGGCTAGTCGGACAGATCTGTTTAGTATATCTTATGGAGTTATCATGCAAATTTTGGTGCTTGTATCATCAAATCGCGATTATGTTGCATATTTGCATTTATCTGCCCATCTAAAATAGCGGTTGGATGTCTGCTGTCATATCAGGCAGAATTTATCGTTACAGATTCAGTAATAACACTACAAGAGGTATTTTCCATGAACTTTTTGAGTTCCCTTCGTCCAAGTTCAGCCGAAATTTCAACTCGAAAGAAAATTTGTTTGGGCAAAGCAAGAAGTGAATTAAACTATCAAGTTTCTATAACTACTCTAGACACCATCTATAACCTGGTCTACTTTTCAATTACTGGTTTTCAACAAAGCGTGATAGGATGGCTACAATCTATAAAATGGCCTAACTTTTGAAAAGCTAATATCTCCTATCACGAACTAAAAGAACTGATGAAGAAGCAGAAATATACGCAATTATACATTGTACTTTCTGTTACCCGCTCCAACTACACAGTTTGACGTCTCTAAGCTCCGTATGTCAGCGGCTCTTGATCGTGCTTGCGTGCATTCATGATCGTCTCTTTGGCAGGGCCTCTCCCCCCTTTTTTTCTCATTTCCCCAGTCCTCTATATCCTACTAACATAATGGCAATAGCTCATATAGGGCCGGGGTGTAAGTCCCGGTGTCTCTTTGGGAATGGGCCTGTTCGTTCGTCTACTGCCGCCTATCTAATCTATTGAACATACTAAGTAAATGCGTTGACAAGCAAATAAAATTTAACGTTTCGGGACGGACAAATCCCATCTTCAGAAAAATCTACAGGATCTATCTAAAATTATTGTTTATTTACTCAATCGTAGTTAGGGGAGCATCGTTGTGGTCGGGAGGAGGTCTAAAAGGCAAATGAGCGGAGCTGCGTGGAGAAGCCGGATGTCAGCTCTTGTACAGTTAACTTCTTCCGAACATTCTTCAAAAACAACGGCTATCCAGACCATCTTCTATACCACTACTGCAAACTGTTCCTAGACAAACTGTTCGATCCCGGCATTAGCAAACCTTCCGTCCCTAAATTGGACTTCTTCCACTCGCTTCCGTACTACAGCGAAGCCTCTGTGGGTGCAG
>LQNS02278094.1:39077252-39089401 GCA_001587735.2 Parhyale hawaiensis | reverse complement strand
ATTTAAGCTCAGTATATCAGCGGCAATCGATCATGCTTGGGGGCATTCATGGCGGAGATTCTTCTCCCCCTCTGTTTCTATTTTTTTATTTTCTTTTTCTCTTTTTTTCTCTTTCGTCTTCCGTTTTTTCTCCTCTCGTTTCCCCATTCCTCTATATCCTACTAACATAATGGCAATAGCTTAAAGAAGCCGGGGTGTTAGTCCCGGTGTCTCTTTGGGAATGGGCCTCTTGGTTCGTCTACTGCCGCCTATCTAATCTAATATAATCAACACATGTTACATTTTGTCAAAACTCTAATAATTGATCGTTGAGTTCAGTCGAGCCGTTATAGGCTGAACTGGTCCAGAATTTTAAGTACACGCGCTTTCACTTACCCTCTATGAATCGCTTTACATGTGTTAAAACTAACCTAATCACGGCTTCAAGCTCCATTTTACGGAGCTAGATAAACTTTTCGAAAATCTCATTTTAAATCAGATAAGAGTTTATGCATTAAAACTTGAGATGAAAAGTGTAAAAGACGCCACCCAATCGACGGGATCTTTGCCTAACTTCTGCAGAAAGCTAACAGTTACTGTAAAGTCAATGTGACGCACATCCCAACTGGGAAGCCAACACCAACTGCTACAAATATGTGCCTTCTGGCAAGGCCTCCAAAAAATCTTGAGGAGGCCTTACTTTCGGCCCGTGAGGCGTGAACGGATTCTATCGATCACAGATCGTCAAGAGCTATGGCGCCAAAGATGGAACCTCCTAGACGATGGTCTGTGCCCCGGAAAATCCCCACAATGGTTAGGGCCAACAGTCCTGTGACAGCATCTGAACATCGAATGCTGCCTTTACAAGCGAAACAGAAGAACTTCTCAGCTGGCAACAGTCCCAAACTTATGCAGTCCGGGTATGCCACCAACTCTGAAGCATCCTGTTATTGCACGATGCTTGATTATTGAGGTGAGGGGTAGGTCTATTTGTAATTAGCTTAAAAGTGAAATTACCCTGATTGCACACCCTAGTGGAATATCCACAAGCAGTAGCAGAAGTATTTTCCTATTTTAAGCCTCCCTACCTACTGCGTACACCGCGATTCGAAGGGAGCAAGAAGGAAGACATAAAAAATATCGACAGAAATGTGGAATCACGCGTTTGGGAACAGTAAGTCGGGAAAGAAGAGGAAGAATAGAACAATGCATAATCAGCAAGACTCTGAATTTGGAAGAATAAAACAACATGGGCACGAAAGACACAAAAACAAAGGATCCACAAGCACTGGTTTGTTTTTAAGATGCTAGTATGCTAAATGGCTCAAAATACTGCACGACTGCAGTTCATCACAGTTCATCAAAAGCTATGGCTCAGGACTGAAGGCTGTTATGCTTCAGAGTTATGGGGGAAAACATCCGTAAAACACGACAGTAGTTCGATCCTACATACCTTAGTTCTGCTGCTTGAATCATTTCAATGAACTGCTGATTTAATTTTCAATGAAGCCGAAACAGGCTAAGTAAATTATCGAGTGAAGTGATAGCAGGTGTCGAATTGGAAGCTCTCCCCTCTGAATGTTTTTTTTTTTTTATAATATGATCAAGACTCTACAGTATTACTTAGGACTTTTGCAGAATGTCACATATTTTGCTAGTATTTTTCAATATTCAATAATTCATGAACTCTAAAATATACCTGAATTAGTGCCTTTTGGTGCCCAAAAAGAAAAGAAAAATTGACTGTATTTACTCAAGTAGCTATTTAAATGCATTAATGTATTCAAGTATTTATTATTTAAATATATTCACGTATTTAAGTATTTAGTATTTAAATACATTTCAAAAATATAATTAGTATTTAGTTACATTTTTCAGCTTTGATCTATGTTTACATTAAAGGCTTCTGTATTTTGGCAATTTACGGCGCTGTTTTCAGTGATGATTCCATTTAATAATTATAATAAGCGTATTTAAGGCTGCGCAAAACCATTTGTGAAGTCATCGACAATGAAATGACCATAATAAAGCTGTAGGAACGAAAAAACCTTAGCATCCATGCTCCGACAACGTTCCGGTAACGGCAGCTTTGTGTAAATCGTGGCGGCCGCCAGGCAGTGGAGCGCGAAATCACTGGACACATTTTAAAAATGTATTTTCCGTAGGATATTATCAGAACCAGTCCTAGCTGCCTAACCTGGGTGAGTAAGAGCCAGGTTGTAGCAAAAAAAAAAAAAAAACTATTTACGGGACTTTGTTATAGTAATGAAACCCTAGTTTTCACGTTTGTAAACAAAGCTGGTACCTGACGCTGGCTACATGGCGGACGTAGTTTAGAAGCGTTATTGGGACAATTAATTCTATGATTTTCTAGTTTATACAGATTTATATAGTGACAAATGGTTTTCCGCAGCCCTAAATACAATTATCATTAGTAAATGGAAAATCACTGAAAACACCGCCGTAAATAGCCAAAATACAGAAGCCCCTTATGTAAACTTTGACCATACATTTAATTAGTAATTTGTATTTAAATATTTTAGTGTATTTGGTGCCCATCTCTGTCTGGGAGTTGGGACTCCTCGACACAGAGAGGAGGGCATTGGTAGCCTAAAACCCTGCTGGGAGGATAAGCAGCTGCAGCAGTTGCAACAGTAGATTGTTACCTATCGTTGTAAAGAGTTCTCGTCTATTTTGAGTCACTGGTCTTAAACAGCTCGCAAGCTGGTAAGCACCTCAATTACTTCAAATGAAATTTTCTAAATGAATATGAAAAAAATAATTTGTTTTCTTCGTCGTTCATTCTTAGCAATGATTAGACTTTTATCAGAAAAGTTTCAAAGCACATATATCCATGCAAATTAGCATTCAGTTTTTCAACTACTCTTAAATTTATGAAAAAGAATGTAGTATATCTGTCGTAATTTTTTCGCTCGCTCGAAAAGTTTTACCATATAGGGTAAAATTAACCGTAGTAAAACAACGACTGCAATAAACCCCTTTATCTTCGGTTCCCTGACAAATATCTGAGAAGATTATTGTTTATCATGATGCGCAAGTGCGACTCTTTTTCTACTAGAACATTTGCGTGATCCACCGATGATATCAGAGTGCCTAGATAGGTTGTATCAATTGTGTGATGTAACTTAGGATAGACGGGCTGCGTCTCGCACGCTGCGAACGAGTCGGAACACGGAAGGCCTTCGTGTTCTTGGAACAGATGTTTTTCTGCGCGTAATAACGGCTTAATCCAAATAGGAACCATTGAGAACTGAATAGAAATTAAGAGAAAGATTCGAAACTGAGCAACGGGCTCTCGCTTTTGCGGAATATCTCGGGTTTTAAGCAGTTCTTAAACACAATAATATTAGACAAGTCGAAGCTGCATCTGCTGCAGTATAATCGGAAATGTAGGGAGGAACGTTCTCGTGTGCAGCAGATTTGAGCTTAAACGCACTTCGTCAGAATTAAATGACAAGTGCTATTTATGGGGTAGGTTAGGTTAAAAGGAGCTGTATTAGGTCAAACGAAAATGAGTTATAATTGCCTAGCTTAGGATTGGTGCGTTTTACAAAGTGAGAACAATAACTAACCGTGGAATTTCCACGAATCCCGGTAGTAAGTAGAAATACCCTTCGACGTTTACTATTAATTTAACATTAATAATTTAGTTTCAGCCTCCCTAGCCACAGCAAAAATAAGCCAGGAGAAGATAAGGGAGGGACATATTGTATACCGATAAAAATGTGGGATTGATGCACGAGGGTGTTCCTGGATGAACAGAATCAACACGCATGGGAATAGCAAATCCCAAAAGAAAAGGAAGCACAGTACAAAGGAAAGCAACATCAGTAGGAGCTTGAAAATGGAATAAGAAAAGATGTACGTCTCGAAAGCCTTGCTAAGGCAACCTATGGGTTCTCCTGCCAGCGTTTCTCCCCATAACATACGTCGCACGATAGGCGATGGGAACAGGCCTAGCCCTTGGCATATGACCCATACTATGCACTCGTGAGGGGCCCAAACAGCAGAGCTGGGATTCAGTATTTTTTCTGTACCGTCGTATCGGTATTCGGTAGTTAAAAAACGGGTCATTCGCTTCGGTATTTCGGTATTAAAAAATACCGAATGATTCGGTATTTTTTCGGTATTATCATTAAAACTGCGTGCCCGGGCCCCCACGAACAGGAAGCATAACCCAAATGAAGCACTTTGCAACACCGGGAAGCCCGAAATGTTGCTAAAGGAAATCCAACAAAAAGCCATTTACAGCCGACTTAAACGCCTGCAGGCGAACACGACCGAAAGCCGATGCCAGCAATGAGTTCCAAACGCTAACAGACCAGGGTATGAAGCACCGACCGAACTGATTAGTTCGGCACCTAACATTCTCCGACGTGAAATGGTGCGCACCGACCGCAGCAACGTGTAATTCTCCTAGACTACGGACCTAGAGACTTTGAGGGCCGGGACAGAAGAATACAACCAATGCCTCTCATTATTGTACATTTTATAAAACATACAGAGTTCGGCCACCCCCTTTCCTGCGGGACAATTTTACCTGATTATTATCTGCGCACAGCGTGCTGGCCGAACTAACAAGTCGGTCCAACAGACGTAAGTGACTGTCTGTCAGTAGCTGAATCCCAGACCGGCCAGCAATACTCCAACACAGGCATCAAAACAGCATAAAAACATCTGTGGACAACTTCACTGTCACCAAGCCCCAAATTCACAAATTCACCGTACACAGGAGCTTAATCTTACTGGAAGAACGTTGCACCAGTCACCTAAAATGCGGCTCCAAAGAAAGCTTCTCATCAAAGATAACACGAAGAATCTCCAAGGAACTCGATTCCTGAAGTAAAGTGTCTTCTATTTCCAGATGTGGATGCTGCCGTACAAATGACCGAGATCGACTGACAATCATCGATTTAGCTTTACTGGCATTCAGCTTCATACTCTAGGCCGAGCACTATGCACTAAGGAGTGACAAATCTCTATTTAGAGACTGGGCGACAGCTTTACACATATGGAGATCAGGTATCATTGCTATCAAAGTGGAATCGTCGAATCGTGTTTTCCAGCGAAGAGAACATGTCACTAGTAAACAGAACGAACAACAGTGGGCCAAGCACGCTACCTTGAGGCTCGCCAGACTCAATAGTGACTGAGGAACCCAAAATGCAGTCAACAGATACACCCTGCGTTCGCTCAGAAACCGAATCACGAGTGATAAACAGAACCCTTCCACCCACACCAAACGACACGAGCTTGTATAATAGACCCCTGTGGTTGACCCTGTCAAACACCGTGATGAAGTCAAACTGTACAAGGCCTGCTTCAGACTGACAATCCAGCGCAGACTGTAAATGGTGCGGCACCGACAACAAAGCATCACAACAACACATACCGGTTCTATTCGCAAACTGACCAGTAGGCAACAAACCTATAACCTCAGCAAAACGATCACGCTTACAAGTGACCAATTTCTTGAACACTTTTGACAAAATGGGTGTCAGCGTAATAGGCCGGTAGTTGGAGACGTGGTGCGACACTGGACCCTTGGGAATCTGAATAATATTTCCAGTACGTTAACTAAGGGAAAAACTTCCTAACCGTATCAGGCACCGGAAGATCGCTGCTAGCTTGGCGGCAAGAGCGCCAGCAAGCTGCTTATAAAACTTAGGGAACTTGCCCACCGGGCATGTAGGTTTCAAAAAACCCTTATATATAGGTATATTTAAAAATATATTTAACAGCCTTTCAATACATTCTAGAGCACATAGAACACCCATTTCAAGCCTTTAACTACATAATCCACTGGCAGTTTACGCTTCACTAAGCTCGCAAGGACGCGACAGTTGAGTCAGCGAAACAGTATGACACACTACGCCCAATTCTCACAGCGCAACGTCTCTTCTCTTCAATGAAGTGCAATGCAGCGTGAAAAAGCTCAACTGAACGAAAATTTATGTGATTTTTGTGGTGTCTTCCCCGAAGGATGGTGGTTCAAAAAGGGCTAAGAAGCTTCTTTTGTGGGCGCGGAAAATTCAAATGTACCGAAAAACGTTATTCGGTACATCCATTCGGTATCAGTAGAAGATTCAGCAAAGATTCGGTATCGGTGTTTCGGTAGATGAAAATACCGCCGGTACTACAGAAATACCAGTTTCATTCGGTAGTCTCAGCTCTGCCAAACAGTTGTGCGTTTATGAAACTAGAGCAGATATAAAGTTTATGACGTTGAAAAAAGCATCGAAAACGGATATCTCTAACTTGTACTAATTTTAACTTGTAACCAATTACTGTAACTTTTTTGAAAAGATATGCAAAGGAAATTTATCTGTCGTAAAACCAGGAGAGACGAAATTTTCGTCCTTTTATTAGCATATTTTATTTTCCTGCAGTTTTGGTTTCATTGAGAGGGCGAATAAAACAAGAGGATCTGTTAGTTATTGTCAGATAGCTTAAGCCTCCGTTTCCGAGCAGAACGAAGTCAGAGAGGAAAGGGCAAGGGACATATAGTATGCCGATAGAAACGAGGAACCCATGCACAGAGGTGTTCCCCCACAGGATCAACCCGCACAGGAACAGCAAGCCGGGAAAGAAGAGGAAGAACAGAATAAAGCATGAGCAAGTAAGAGTATGAATTCGGGAAGCAAGCAAAGTGGGCACGAAAGACAGACGTCCAGAAAGCCTAGCTAATGGCTGAGGTTACCTTCACGAGCCCCCTGGGTTGCCGGGCCCCATAGCATATGATGGGCGTACCTATATTAACCTAACCCTAAGGTCTATGGCCCATCCTATGCCCTCTGCGTGGAAGACATGATTTGCATTAATGGAAGTCAGTGCAAATAGTTTGTACGTATTTAACTAGCAAACAGAACAACAGTATGTAATTGTAATATTACCTCCAAACCGTAGAGTGGACACGGCATTTTGGCTGGGCATTCGCCGACGTGCTCTGCAGACACGAATACAACGTGAACATAAATGTCTTAATCGGATTCGAATCGAGCAACTTAATGCAAGCTATGCTATATTTCATGAAAAATTCCCACAGTGTTTATTGCATTTAAAAAATCCATATGTATAATTTTTATTAACAGACCCTAAAAGCATTGTTGCATTTAAAAAATCACGAAAATATTATATATTAACAGAACCTAAAAGCAGTGTGTGTGGAATGCTGTATTGCATAATGTGCAGTACATGCACTAAAAATTCACGTTTTTTGCCGTAATATTTTTGGTCATAAATGCAGAAACAACAAATTATTACCTCCGCCAAGGAGGTTATGTTTTCGTCGTGTTTGTCTGTTTTTTGTTTGTCTGTCTGTTTGTCTCTTTGTCTGTCTGTCACCAGGATAACTCAAAAAGTTATGAACCGATTTAGATGGAATTTACAGGGATTGTTAGGTATGTTAGGAGGAACAGATGATTAACTTTTGGTGAAGATATGTCTATCCGTTTGTTTGTTTGTCTGCGTCATTTTTCTCGATATCATAACTCAAAAAGTTATGAATGGATTTTGATGAAATTAACATGAGTTGTTAGGTATATTACAAAGAGTAGATTACTAAATTTTGGTAATGGTCCGTTTGTTCGTTCGTTCGTCATTGTTTTTAATTTTATGCTTGTTAGCACAATAACTCAAAAAATAATGAATGGATCTCTATGAAATTTATAGGAGTTGTTAGTAATGGTAAAAGACATAAATTATCATATTTTGGTGCAGATCGGTTGGTTCGTTTGTATATTTGACTCATATTTGTCATAACGTTTGCTAACAGTATAACTCAAAAAGTTATGAACGGATCTTCAAAAAAATTAAACAATAAGAGAGCTGTCAGTCAGTCCGTCCGTCAGTCCGTCCGTCTGTCCGAAGCCTTATTTTCCCCTATCTAATACTGAAGAAAAAAATTCCGAGGTACCCAACTTTTTTGTTACGGAGAGGGTATCTTGGATACGGGGAGGCACTTGGGCGCTTGCCTGCATGCCCGTGTTTGGACNTATCAACCCTTTTGTTAAGCTGAGATGTTTTCAAATATATATTTTTATGACTTATTCAACAAAAGGGTTGCGCTTGGTGCATATCAAACCTTTTGTTGAGCCGAGATGTTTTCAAATATATATTTCTATGACATTCATCAAAAGGGTCGCGTTTGGTGCACTAGTCAGTATAAAAAAGCGTCTGCTCAGCTTGAAGATTCAACTACTACGATATCATTCAGCTAATGAAATCGTTAGCGGAATGGATTATGCACGAAAGGAAAGAAAACTCCAAGACTGAGGAGCGAGACTGAGCTTCTCTAACTGCTCCAACTGCGGGGGATCCAGAGCCGTGGATTGAGAATCCAGGATATAGAGTTCGGGATCCAGAGCAAGGAGCTTCTCAAGAGAGGAGGGAGCCAGGAGCCTCGTCCGTGAAGCTTAAGAGTTTCTTATGGCTGCAGCCTGTCGCACTATGCGCCAATCTCATATCAATAAAGAGTCGCTTATGGCTGCAGCAAGTGGCGTATGCACCAATCGCGTATCAGTAACTCGGTTTGTCTGCTGCTGCTCCCCCATGAAACTCACTGCTCCCCCATCACTTCCACTAATGAGAACCATGAACGCGTCTCACAGCTGGTTGACTCGCTGGCGAATCTGTGAATGGTCCGCTGGGCTCCTTTCTTCTCTATTGAAGCTCCTTGATCCAGGATGCGGCATCCAGAGACCGGAGATCCAGAGCCAGGACCCTCAAATTTCCAACTACTTTTTATTCCGATTCATCGGATCGCAACGCCCTTGAGTTTATTCCTATCTTATTCCCATAGAGCGCGACGGAGATACGGACCAACATTGGAGCAAGCAAGCGACCAACAACTCTGTTGTATGACCTAGTGGATACTTAAAACTTTCCATACGCCCTTCGTATGCACGTGAACCTCAATTGAGGTATAGGGGATGCGGACCGAAGTGTGTGTATGTGCCTCATGAGAAGTTTCGTCACCCTTCGGTTTCGTTTTACTTCAGGCAGTAAAATCAACTGAAACTGTCAGTAATGAACTGTATCATAATTACAAAAGCTTCAAAATGTGTACTAGCATATCAGAGAAATTGAAATTTGAATGGACGACCAACATGCATCCTACTCTTTGGGAGTTTCACGTATCGACTGGCGAACACTGGTTTCAAACCCATTACGAGAAACCCCTTGTACGAGTGCACCTTTAAGAGAGGATCACTTGTATCTGTGCATGAGTTGAAAGAGAAATTTTCGTAAAGGTAGTTAAGTTACGAACCGAAAGGTCGAGACACGGTGCTGGAGCAAACTTTGGCTAGGGTGCACGAGTCTCTGCAGCATCGCTCGTCCCTGACGCAGTCGTAGTCTTCCGAGCACTCGTCCACCTGCTGAGTAGAAAACAAAGTCTCAGTGTTTGCGTCCATTTTTGGAGGAAATTAGACTGTCCAAGAAGTCATTAAAACCAAAATTTGAAAATTGAGAATCTTCTATGAAAATGTCAGAGTGCAATCGTTTTCATTCTACAAAAAAACCCTATGAAGCTGCCGGTATTCTTGCGATAAATATGACTAGCAATTTATGAGGACTGGGTATTAGATTTACGGCTACTACAAGCACAATGAGTCCTGACATTCACAACGTTTTGAATAACATTCAATTGGAGTTCAGTAATTGTGGCGCCTGCTCGCTCAACATTCTAACAGGTGGGCGCTACCACCCGAGCAACAATGGAGCTGGGGGCCTCATGGTGGTCCCCACTGGCGCCCATGTGGAGAGGCCCAGGTATATTTTTTGAACAGATTTTGAATGGATCCCATGTGGGAAACTCAGCACCTACCCACCCACGTCCTAAATGGGCTCCAGTTCGTGGGGCCCATGCTGGCCCCTGAAGGTAGAACCCATTATATTCACACCATTTACCACTGTACAGCCCAGTGGGCCCCACGTGGGATGCCCATAAGTCCCACTACTTTTTCAAAACATTTTGGATAGGTATCCCGTGGGAGACCCAGACTTTGCCCATGCATATCCCAGAAGTTTCCCATGAATTGCCCAATAAATCCTATGCCTAGCCTGGGATCGAACCTATAATCTTCAGATACCACTTACCTAACACTGACGCCTTAGCTCACTCAGCCATGAAGACCTTTTTATATGACATGTCAGATTACTACTAGAGCTAAAGTTCAGTAATGATATTTGCAGTATATGTTATAAACTACATAGCAACTTGAAGACAACGTGTATTTTGATATTTGATGACAAATTGTATCCTAATATTTGATCCAATACACTAGCCAATGCGGGATATAGCTGGGCCGTGCATTTGTTACCCAGTGGGAAACACCGTACGTTATCCGTATTGGGAAAGCCCATATGAACCCAATTGGGTCTGATGTGGGAAGACCTACTAGTTGCAAATGTGGGGTGTAGCTGGGAGCCCGTATTTTACCCAAATGGAACCCCTATCTATTGCCCACATTCAGCAATCCCACGTAAGCCTATGTGGTTTTGATTTGGTGAGACCCACCAAATTGATAATGTGAAATATAGCTGTGAAGTCCATTCGTTACCCATGAGGGAATCACCATATGTCACCCACAATGGAAAAACCCACAGGAACCCACATGGGCCTGATGTGGGAATACCCACTATATTGCTAATGCAGGATTTAGCTGGGAAACCTATCTGTTACCCATGAGGGAAACACCATATGTTACCCATTTTGGCAAATCCCATATGGGTGCGATATAGAAAAAACTCACTAAATTGGTAATGTGGGATATGGCTGGGAAGTCCATTCGTTACTCAGGTGGGAATCAACATATGTATTCATGTCACCCAAAAGGGGAAAAGCACACGAACCCATACGGGCCTGATGTGGGAATGTTCACGAATTTGCTAATGTGGGATTTAGCAGGGGAGTCCATCCGTTACCCTTATGGAAAAACCATACGTTGCCCATATTGGGAAATTTCCCATGGGTTTGGTGGGGAAGATTCACTATATTGCTAATGTGGGATATAGCTGGGAAGTCCTTTGTTACATAGTTGGGAATCACAATGGGCTGCCCACAATGGGAAAACCCACAGGACCCCTCATGGGGCTGATGTGGGAGGACCCACATTACTAGCGAAGTAGGGTACAGCTGAGAAGCCCACATTTTACCCATATGGAAAACACCACATTCTACCCACGATGGGCAAGCCTTAATGGGCCTCAGAGGGTCATAACATAGAACAGCGCAGTTGTGGGTACCCCAGTAGGAGCTCACATTATGCCCGTGATACCCAGCAGTTGCCTATCTTACCACCTGGTACTTATGTGGGGCCCACGAATCATTGTTGCTCAGGCAGTTGCAAACATGCTGCACGGACAGGGAGTAGAAAATGAGAACCAGACAAGCTTACAAAGAGAAAGAACGCGCTGCGTTCAATAGCGTTTGCAGCTGTATGACGTTCCGAGCAAGTCAAGGCTCGAAGGGTAAACTTCACCACCCAATTCGTGAGACACTCAGCGTTAGCTCATATACTCACCAGAAGGGGCAGGGAGGCAGGAGGGGGGCAGCGGGCGCTAGCTGGACACAGGCCGTTCTTGCTCACTGCAGGATAGATGCAAGCAGAGTTGTACAGTGCAGTAGTTGAGTAAACAACACTCGGCTGTTTATGCAGGACCCACACAATGTATTTGCACGCACAACCTGATTTGAAGATGTGCACGTTGTGCAGCTAGCATGTCATTTTGGCTACAATGTCTCTCCTACCGGCAATAAAAATATATTGGGTACAGGTACGAACAGCAAATTCTCGCGTCAAGTTGTACGCACGAAGGCGGAGCGTGGCCCTGGCTTAGTAGGGTAACAGAGCATCAAAGTATGTGTGCTGTGTCTGGCTACATTCTACACATTCTACGTGTTACTTCAATTTGCGTAATCAACGTATCAGGAGCGTACTCAACGTATCAGGAGCGTACTCAACGTATCAGGAGCGTACTCAACGTATCAGGAGCGTACTCAACGTATCAGGAGCGTACTCAACGTATCAGGAGCGTACTCAACGTATCATGAGCGTAATCAACGAATCATGAGCGTAATCAACGAATCATGAGCGTAATCAACGAATCATGAGCGTAATCAACGAATCATGAGCGTAATCAACGTA
>LQNS02278094.1:39046597-39062476 GCA_001587735.2 Parhyale hawaiensis | reverse complement strand
GGTTAGGTGAGGGTAAAGGTTAGGTGAGGGTAAAGGTTTGGTTGGGAAAGGTTTGGTTGGGAAAGGTTTGGTTGGGAAAGGTTTGGTTGGGAAAGGTTTGGTTGGGAAAGGTTAGGTTCGGTAAGGTTAGGTTGGGAAAGGTTAGGTAATGAAAGGTTAGGTTGGGAAAGGTTAGGTAAGGTTATTTAAGGTAAGGTTAGGTAAGGAAAGGTTAGGTAAGGAAAGGTTAGGTAAGGAAAGGTTAGGTAAGGAAAGGTTAGGTAAGGAAACCAATCCATTCCAATCCAATTCATTCCTTAGGTTAAGTAAGGTTAGGTTAAGTAAGGTTAGGTTAAGTAAGGTTAGGTTAAGTAAGGTTAGGTTAAGTAAGGTTAGGTTAGGTAAGGTTAGGTTAGGTAAGGTTAGGTGAGGTCAGATTAGGTAAGGCTAGGTTAGGCAAAGTTAGGTTAGCTTCCTATGCGGTCGCCTGTTATTTTTTCCCCATAGAAAATGCGAACTTCAAAGTCAAATAGACTATGTATCTGAAAAATTAAGCATTTGCGACGGAAACGTCATCCACGAACAAAGTCTTAAAATGCCTTATATTACCTGCATAAGTCAACATAGTCAAGAAAATCTCCGTTGTAGCTAAACCGGACATTAACCAATTTCATTATTTCGGAATAGGCCTTCCCCCGTGTTGTCCGAAATATAGGGGTTTCCCTGGACATTATTAGCAGGAACATCGTCTTTTGTCAGCATATCTTATTGTACTGATGCGCCGCTCGCTTGTCGCTCATGGTACCTGATTTATGCTACCGAGTTTAAATGGACTTCAGGTCGAAAAAACACGCTGCATATTCTTGCTTCCAGTCGCTGGCGCGAGGACACATGCCGCATCGGTAGACACTTCACAACAACTGCATCAGACAAGAAGGTTATAATGGGCGTTATATCGACTTAGCTCTGAAATTTTCTAAACTTCCAATCGTGGCCTTTCGAATCTCTACTCTACATCAGAGTTTCAGGCAGTAACTACAGCCTACTGTAATTGAATTTCCAGGAGTCTCAAAAATTATCCGACAGCGATTACCGCAAGAAGCTCGATTTTAAGTAGCGATTCGAAGGTTCGTGACTATAGGTATATCTAGAGGGTAAGTCAAAGCTAACGGGATTAGATTGTCTTGATCATAAGGTACGAAACGAGGGCGCCGTGTAACGCGACCGCGATTTGGACATGTGATGGGCAAAATTTGGTCACTGTGGCTACTACGTAACGATAATGAAAATGCGGCAGTGATCCAATATATAGTGTTCGAATGCAATAGCTTGGTACCGGCATAGGTCGACACACGATTACCGGTCAGCAAATCTTACTGTGTTACAAATGTCGATACATCCTGATGGTCGGTAAATCACGAGAAAAATGTTAAAGATTTTAAAGGATATTTTTGTATTAACTACCTGACTAACTCTCCTTAAAGCTCATTTCGTCGCTTAGAACAAATGCTGTAATTGCAGTCAAGATGACTCAACACTGGCCAGTTTATTCAGGCTAAGTGTGTCATGTTAAGATAAATTTGGTAAAATTTTACTTTCACTTACGCATGTTTTTTGGGGTTTTTGTTGCTTTCACTATGTAAATTGGGTAAATTTAAGACAATTTACATGAACGACGTTTTCGTCGCAAATGCTTAGTTTTTGAGATATTAGACTTTGAAGTTCCAATTGTTTTCCTATGGGAGAAAATAGCCGATGTCCTCACAGGCTTGCTAACGACCTAAAAGGAACCAAACCTAACCTTGCCTTACCTAACCTTACCGAACCTTACTTAACCTAACCTTACTTAATCTAACCTTACTTAATCTAACCTTACTTAACCTAACCTTACTTAACCTAACCTTACTTAACCTAACCTTACTTAACCTAACCTTACTTAACCTAACCTTATCTTATCTTACCCAACCTTACCTGACCCAACCCTAATTTCACTTGTATGGGATCGCTCAGTATTTTCTCCCATAGAAAATCAATGGGAACTTCAAAGTCATATATCTCGAAAACTAAGCATTTGCGATGAAAACGTTATTCATGTAAATTGTCTTAAATTGACCCAATTTACATACTGAACACAATAAAAATCATGAAAATCATGTGTAAGTGAAAGTAAAACAATACCGTCAATTTTCGGTCTAGGTCCGTCAGCCCTTTTTGATATTTTGGCACTGTCTTTACGTTAAAGGAGCCATTTTAAGACTTTTTCAGGAATATAGATTTTATGTGCAAATGCTTTGTTTTCAAGGTCATAGTGCATAAACTGTACTTCCGGTTTTTCGACATTTCCAACAATGTTTTCGCTTGAATTAGTAATTAGAAATGCTAATCATAATATTTCAGGTGGGGGAAATCCATTTTTGAGATTTTCGGGAAGATTTTCAATGAAATTAGCTCGAATGTTGATAAATGATTTCTGAAACGGGTCACATACATCGGCTTGCTTTGTTGACAAACATGTTGCGCCATCTAGTAGCAGTTCTGTCAACAAACATGGAGGCGAAAAGTCATATCGGTCTACACTGTTTTTTATAGGTTTCTCATTGGATATTAGAAGAACCAGACCTTGGTAGCCTAACCTTATGAGTAAGAGCGCCGTTATAGCCGAAAAATATTGTTTGGCGCTCCGTTTTAATAACAGAATAAATCGATGTTCAATCATAATGTCCAAAACGTCATTGTCGCTGCTGCGAGATAACGCGGCATGGTTATTAACAAAGCGGAAGAAGATAACCCGTCGAAGAAATTCTCTTAAGCATTTACACCCTCAAATTTCACTGTATGAATTTTTGAAACTGTCAAAAAGGGATTTCCTCCATCTAAAATAATATAATTAGCATTCTAATTACTAATTCAAGCGAAAACATTGTCGAGAATATCGAAATCAACCACCACAAGCCTGAGCAGAGCACAATATGGCACTGCAGTCTACGAGCTTGCTTGTTCGTTGCTTGCATAGTTACGCAGGAAGGCGGAAGATGGCGAATGTACATCGCCTGTCTGAGAAATTATTTTAAACATCTTACATATTAATTTCAGTGAACACATTGTTAAAAACATAAAAAATGGATATCCCCAATCCGAAATATGATTATCAATGTTGTTACATACTAGTACATGTTACACTTTTGTTGAAAATGTCAAAAATCCAGAAGTGCAGTTTGTGCACTATGACCGTTTTCAAGATATAGAGCAATTTAGTTCCCAATGTTTTTCTTTGGGAGAAAATGACCGGCGTTGTTAAAAACCTGCAAGGGACCCCATATAAACCTAACCTTAAATAAGTTAGTTTGAGCTTCTTGGGCTCGCCGGCTATTTTTCCCCAAAGGTAAACAATGGGAACTTACTAGCGCTATATCTCGAAAACGAAGCATTTGCACAAAAATTGGTATTTATGAAAAATGCCTTAAAATGGTTTCTTTAACTTATAGAAAGTGTCAAAATATCAAAAATTGGTGACGGACCTAAGCCGAACTAATACCCATGTTATAATAGCAAATATTGGAGGTGAAGCTATCGTAACTTTTCATCTTCACTAACTCATATATTTGAGCAAAATGGATGAGCCAAATTTGCACATTTCTGATGTGATGGCTTACTACGTAGGTACCCTTCCTTGATAACATGAGGGCAACAAACTTTCAAAAATAGAGTCCATAAGTTTGGAACCCGTTCCAATTTACCAGCAACGCAAGATTCCACTTCAAGGGACCACCTTGCCTTCTCGGAACTGCTGCAATATTCGTGGCAACCTCGCGAGAGGTCACTCCCTTCAGTCGTCGTCAGTTTTTTGCTTAGAAATGGTATTAAATTTCGCTTCTTGATGCATCCTAGAGTGGCTTACCCGGGCATTGGGAAGATGAGAGCACCGCTGGCCATCGTCTGATGGTGGACAACTGCCGCCGTGCTCTGAATAAAGAAACAACATTGTGACCACAAGCTATAAAATGCATTGATTCTTCGCAGCAACGTCGCACTTAACTCTCACCTGCATGGCTTGAAAAGCTGCGCTCATGGATATCGACGAGCTAAAAGGGTAATACTGCTTGTAATACCAATGGCTGAGATTTCATTTTCCTTACTATCAGGTACAAAGACTACTACCTAACAGCAATCCATTTTCGTATAGTATGGTTTACACGTTGAGTCGAACTAACACGTAGGTGATTTCTATGAATTAAGAAGCGGTCGGTGCGCTACTACTGATTGGAATTAAGGCGTAAAGCACATCTAACCCCATACGGGACTCGGGTCAGCCCCTGGGTGAGTGATGCTCTCTAACAGGGAAAGGGCCCGTCAGAATATAACTCCGAAGGGTGGTTAAAATTTGAAAGGCTTTGTCCGGAAGAGTTTCACACTAGAGAACGTGTATGAATATTTTTATGAGCATATTAATTCTGGTCTTCTGTTAGTCCTGTACTAGAGACAAGCACCATTAAAACTAGCCCTGGTGGTCGTAGTTATTATTATTACCTCTGCGAACAACGTTATGCTTTTTGCGGTGTCTGTTTGGCTTTTTAATTGTTTGTCTGTCGGTTAGCAACACAACTCAAACAATTAAGGACGGAACTTCGTAAAGGTTACAGGAACTATTAGCCTACAATGATTATGCAATACTGAATTATGAAGCTAAATGGCAAGCATCGCGGTCGAAGTGTTAAATAATAAAATAGTTTTCATGCATTTTGTTACCATTGGAGGCGGGTGCACTGGGCCGGCAGAGATGCTGTAGGTTGCAAGGATCCCAGCAGCACTTGTTGTTGAATCCGTCGCACTCGAAGTCAGAGTGTGAGGGACACTCCTGCCATCAAACAAAAGCTTGTCATAAATTACTGTGGCACTGCGCAGCTGATAACTGGGCCAAAATCGTTATAAACTGATCAAAATATTACACTCATTAGCTACTGGGGAAAGCGAATTATTATATTACCAGCTAACAATTTGACGTTGATTCTACGAAGGTATCAGGTCGTTTGTACACGTATTAACGTGCTATGCGGACTCCAGATAACGTTCTTAGCACGTTGTGACCAGCACGTTGTGAGACAAAGTGCTGACAACCCTTTGACAACCACCATGGCCACTTGACAATGTCAATTTAGCCCCAGATAACGTAAAGCACGTCGTATCACAATGTGCTAACAACGTGCTGGGCCCGTCCTTTGCACGTCGCATCATAACGTGCCCTGCACGTTGTGATAAGATGTGCACAAATCAACGTACGTATAGCACGTCGAGCTACAGCTCACAACGTTGATTCTACGTCATGTGTTAGCGGGTTCCTGGTTTTGCCACCGTACCCACGCCATACGACATGTTAAAAGCAGTGAGACTCAGTATATGAATGGTTGGTCTCGTTATTCCTGCCGAAAAGTCTCAATCGACCGAGCGCGTTACTACTGGCGAGGAAAAAGGCGCCAACAGTCTCCAATCTTACAAGGCCAGGCTCAAGGAATTCTGTCAGCCAAGCGGCACGGTGCTAAAAATGACAATCTAAATAGAAGGAAACAGATGAAAGAAAACACTTGTGCGGAGGGTCCAATTCTGTGGCTCCACACACAGGTGCAGATAGAAGTCCCATGGGATGGGTCGCTTACCGCCATTCGGCGGCCCAGCTCTGGGAACAGAATGAGAAGTACAGAACATTGAGCTTACTTAATTAAACAAACTAAACTTTTCAGCAGGAACTGCGGCCAGCTGCAACCTCCCCAGCGAAGAAGATAATCGAACCGGGACAACCCTCGGGTTTGCGAGGCCCTCCAGAATATACCCTTAATGGCTAGACCAAACGAAACGATCTCACCAGTTAGGCATGTACGTTTGTGTCGTCCCCCGGCACCTTTTCTCCTCTTTTTAGCTTCTACTGCAGCAACATTTAACTTACAACCTTGTTAAATATATATGTGTCAAACAAATGAAATGTGAAATAAAACATCTGGTACGACAGTGCTAACACAGTGGGTTCTAAGCAGGGATGTCGCGAAGTATACAACATTGGGGGGTAGGGGGGGGCACTGACGTTAACGATCAGTCATATTACCGACTGGAAAATATATATATAGTGCACGAGTACTGTAGGCTATATGCATATATATATATATATTATGTATCGTGTAGTTCGGTAACAGCTTTTCTGCGATGCAAATTTTGTTAAAGGCGACTGAGAGATTATTGTTGATTAAACATTTATTGAGTTTTTCAAGTTAATGGAAACAGTTAATGCATACGTTATTGCTGGTGCTGTGCAGTAGACCCCTGTTGAAAGGCTTAGACGTAAATGAGGTCGTTAAATGTAATTTTTTTCATTAGGTGTAATTGTTAGTATGAAGGGCTTTTAAGTGTAACAGCCTACAGGTCAATGAATATGCACGTGTAAGGTTAGGTATAAGGCAAGGTCTGGTTCTGCTAACGTCCAACGAGCTTTTTCTCATAAGGTTAGGTAAAAGGCTCATTGAAAGGACTCTTTTCTCCAGTAGGGGTGGTCGGTCGGGGATAGGGATCCAGTACTCGTGCACTATAACTTTTCGTGAACAGTGCACAGGCAGCGCAGCTGCTCAATCAAACCTCACCCACAGATTGGCAGTAGCTGCGCCGTGACTGGTGATAGGTTTTTTACACACAGATATATTTGATACATTACAAGTATTTGACAGAGTAGTACTGTGCACTGTAGAATAATGCATCTCCGTAGCCACTGAAAAATAAACTTTTAGGGCATCACTGAGCAAAAGATATTACAATTGCATGACTTATTCTTTAAAACGCATTTTTAAGACATCAAAACTGGGATCTAATGAATACTCACGAAGTTTATTGAGAAGCGTTGCAATTTGAAATACTGTAGCGCGTTTCTCAACGTCAACACGCACAGTTGGGAGATTGAGAACAGAACGTGTTACTTCTTAATTTTTGGGGGAATAAGGGGACAGAAATACTTCACGATGATTTTAACACACAAATCGAAAAAATCTAAGTAAAGAATAGTACGTAGTTGTAAACATCCTGAAATTGCAACAATTGTAAAGACGAGTACATTTCACTGCAACTCATTACAGGCTCATTGTTATCGTTACGTCTAACACGTAGTATTCGCCCAAGCATATTATTAATTATTACTTAAAGTTTGTGAATGTGACAACGAGGGGCTCCGCTCCAAACAATGATCATAAGTTCAATTAATTGATAATATAGCGAAACAAAATGATCGCAATGTAAATAAAAGTGAAAAACTTTTATCTCATTGCGCTTTGAAGAAATAAAAGTGACGTTAGGTTGTTATTGCAACAAGGTTCACAACACCGTCAACACGCCACTGTCGCCACAGACTGTCTTTGTGCAGTACTGTCCACAGCGTTGCCGTGTTTTTTAATCTCCAAGAATGCCAACTGTCACCAAGAAATTCCAAATCTCTTTTTTTTTCTCTTCTTCCTAAATATGTAATTAAATGCGCATTCTCTAGTATGCATATAGTTAGCTATGCATATCACAAACCTTTCCTATAAATTTACCGAATATGGCTATCTAGTCTATATTAATATAACTTGATAGAAACCTATTACTGAAGAAAGCTCATGAGACAGACATCCTCCTCTCACAGTCTTAGTGCATGCTTGGTTATATTGCAAAGCTGGGTGTGACTGAGGGAGCGGCAAGGCGATTCGCGCGCAGCGCGAAATTTTTTTCACTGGTGATGTTCGATTACAATTAAATATTTTGACGTTAGTCGGTACATTTGATGTTAGTCGGTACATTTCACGTTAGTTGGTACATATAACGTTAGTCGGTATATATGACGTTAGTCGGTACATTTTTCAGCTAAGTATAGTGCAAAGATGGGTGTGACTGTGGAAGCCGCAAGGCGATTCGCGCACGCTATTTTAAAAGAATATTTGAGGTTACAGTGAATAAAAGCGTGAAGGCGGACTGTAAGGAAAATAATAAAAAAGTATGAACACGAACAAATACAAACCGTGAGCTCAGGAGCCAGTGTGGCGGCAGCGGGACCCGAGCAGTCATTGGTGATGGGGCAGTAGCCAGGCTTCTCTTCTGTAACGCATGGAAATTTTAAGCGAACCTGCTCCAGTGAGCAACTTTGGAATGTGTTCGACGTATTACAGAGCTCCAGCCAGTAGTTACATTTTGCTTCTCCATAGCTTACATTGAGGGCTTTCGATTAGCCAATTCGGATTGATTTTTATGAGCTGACGTTCATAATTATCACCTGACACTAAAAAAACATTGGAGAAGTGAAATATAACGACTGAAGTTCCACAGGCTTCCTTAAAATTTTTACAACAGACACCTTAAACGAGTCCGGCAGGGCAACTACTGCGATAACAATTCGCTGAATTGCACGTAGAATCAGACTGAAACGACTACAACAAATAGCGTAGAAAGGAAATAACATGGAAATTAGATATGAAATGAAAATAGGTAAATTATAAAAATGAAACGGAAACACCAACAGTTAAAATAAAATCCTCTGTACAAAGAATCAGAAGAGCCATGTCTGAGGTTCCAAGGAAGCATTAGTATGCATTAAAACTCGCATTATTATCTTTAATTAAACATGGGCATTGTGTTTGATTGTGTACACCAGCAGAAGAATATCAAAGCGAATTGACTTACAGGTTGAAATATTAGTAAATTATTAATTACTTAGCTGAACACATTGGTGGTCCAGTGGCATGCATTACTCATTACTAAGACACGCCCCTTTTCCCTTCCCGTGTAGTCAGACTAAATAGGAGCACCTCATTGAAATGAATTCGGTATATATGTGCTAATACTTACGACCATCGCAGCACTCCCTGGAGTTGGGGCAGTGGTAGTAGCACCTATAGGCAAAAAAAAAAAAGAATGAAACACGCAAAACAACTATACCAGCTAACAGATGGGCGGCAGAGGAAAATGATGCCTGACTGATAAACATAAAACTATGTAAAATTTATATTTTGGTGGTGTAAATCTGTCGTCCCACAGGCAGAAGCTTACTACATACAAAGTGGCAAACAACTACACGGTAAATTAAAATGAGGTACTTTCAAACCTGTCTTTATTGCAGTAATTTACCTTAGTGACGTCACGAGCATTCACGTCATCACGAACCAATAGCGAGGCCTGAAGGGCAGCCGTTGGGTCACGCAATAGCTGCATCAGTTGTGCGACATCAGTGAGCAGTGAACCGCAATAGCGCCAACACGAGTCCGAAAGGGTTGCTTTAGAAATTGCAATAAAAATTCCAGAGATAGGGAGACTTCGATTTCTTTCAATTTCCTTCATCCAATTTGGATTTCTGCAAGTGGCAATGAGTTCATTATACACTCCTCACAAGTACACGACCGATAATATCTTTATACCACGGCCTCTGTTGTACGTCTGGCAATGGCAGTTTTGCGCCTCGCTGCCGTAGCCATGCACCTGGGTGACGTCACGAGCGGAGAGAAACAAAAGGAACTCTCCTATTGGTTGAAGCTGTTCCCATAGAAGTGCAAGTACCTGCTTTTATTACCATGGCAACTATAGTCAGCCCGAGATCCGAGATCTGAAGCGCCAAGTCAAAGGTTGGTGACATGAGAAGAGCTTGGTATGTAGTGATACTGAATTTCTTGATGAGATTGCATATTAAGGTGCTTGAGTTTGTGGCAATAATCGTGATCAGACTCATCACAAGATCGTTCAATGATTTTGTAAATAAACCCGAGACGTCATGTTCGTTTTCAAAAATAGATATCTGTCAAATTTATACCGAAAATGGTAGGGAATCAACTTCTTATAGATTTTAATTTACTTTTAAGTTAGTCCAAAGGTAATCGAGCTGCGTTTGACGTATTTTGGACCTGAACAGGTACAACACTACCGATACCACAATTTTGAAAATATATTGAACAGCCGCAATATTTTTATTCAGTTTATTTATCTTTAGCTTTCAAAAATATCATGAATTTGAATTACAATATTAATTTTTGCTTGTCCTACGGCTGGAATCACCCTTCGATCGAGCTTGATTTCTCTTGGAAGAAAATCATGTTGCAATTGTGATCACTGAGCCAGCACACCAAATTCCTGTTAAAATTACATCAAATACTGATCACCAACATGAACAAATCAGTCACAGAGGTGCCACAAAACAAAAAAAAAAAGCCATTAGCTTAGTTTTATTTCTATGTATGTGGGCCAAAACGGAGTCAAAAGTTTTATAGATAAAGCGCATCAAAAAAAATATAAAATCAGTCATAAAAAATGCCTCAACGATCAGACACCGCTAGACAATGTAAAGTTTTTGCTACAACCTTAGCTACTCACACATGGGGAACTGTGGGCAGTACTTGAGGAGCACTAGAGGTGTCAGAGGGCCGGCACAGTCTCCTGGTGTAGCACGGATCGAAGCAGCATTTTTCGTCCAGCCTGCAGTCCCTGTCCACCTTACACACAGTCTGTCGACACAAACAAAATGTAGCAGTGCCCTCAGTGGACAGCTGGCTCAGGGCAGCCAGCTGGCGTACAGTTAAAGCCTTCCGATAGCCGCGCCTCGATCGATGTAATTAATTAAAATAGCGTTGACTAACTAGTCTGAAATTTCAATTACAAACATTTAATTTGCCATTTTTGATCCCGCTTCAGGCACTAATGGTAAATAGGATTGCGTTTTCGCTGTCTCAAGTGCAAACGGTTTGCTATTTATACCTGAAACTCAATGAAAATCGATGAATCGGAAATTCAGGATTGAAGTTTCGAAAAAAATCAACACTAATCGAATTAGATTTTAGATTTTCTCGATCGAAATGGGTAAATCTACACGTCATTAACTCGGAATTTTTTTATTGTAACTATGCTAAGCGAGAGTTGCAAAATGAACTGCAGCAACAATAATACGCGTAAAAATATCAATATTGTCCCATTATAGTGAGTACGGCAAACGTTCTAAGCATTTTTTTTCATACTTTTATCTAGGAATAGCGAGTTGGCTGAGTGAACGACGAGATGATCAGCCAGTGAAGCGAACAAATCAGCGGTTTCTCGTATACTTTCCTGAACTTCTATCGCTCGGGTATTCCCGCCAAAAATCGACACTGGCTACAGATTGTCGAAAAACAACCACAGACGCATAGAATATAAACTTAATAGGTCAATGATCTCAACGCGTAGCAGTCTCGATCCGAAGCGTTACACCCGTCGGCTATGGAGAGAGTTTACTGTAAACATTTAACGAAGCGGTATACCCACAACAGCATCATGTCATGCGAGCCTGAATTTTGTGCTAGTGATGCCGCGTTCAAGCGACAAGCCTGGTGAGTAATCTTTGTGGCATCTGGCGTACTGAGTCAGTAATTGCTTGGTATGCGGAGCTGGGTGGGGCACCTGCCCGACCAGGACTGGGGGAGTGGTTGGAGGGGGGACTCGGGTCATTGAACCTTCCATTTTTGGGCCTTAGTTCTAAAGCAACCCGTGTTCAGCTGCGGCTCTACTTATTCCTCTGGGGCCAATTGGCCTATATTTGCAGCACGAACCAGTGGGTGTGGGTTTCCCAGTGGAGGGTTCAATCAAAGTTGACTTTACCGTGTGATACAGCGTCACCGTCTGAAAAGGCCTGCCATTTGTTGCCAGAAGTGGCACAATATGGGTACCAATAAATTCGGAGACAGCAACAAAGAGATGAATACACAGAAGCCTGGTCGAGTGTTTCAGTAAGCGTTTCATGTAATTAAAGGCGAAGAATGAGCTTCCAGACCTCTCAAGTTGAAGATACCTGGCACCTCAATGTGCTTTAGCTTTTCCGAGACAAACTCGCCTAATTCCCAAGAGTCTACAGAGTCGGAGTCTGACATGTTCTAGAGCAGGAGTCCGACTCAGACTTGATTATTCGACTCCACAACCCTGAATTCCACCCTGGCAAAGCTTGACCCATGGCTGAACAGCGCAGCGTTGTTCAGCTATGGTTTGACCTTCTCCCACTACACTGAGAGGAATTTTGTCCTAAAACCGAAACACGCAAGTGCATCATGTTGATGCACTTTTACTAACTTTACTATTATGGTAATAATAATTTTTTTCATCTCGTATACAGTGAATAAACCTGACGTAGATTTCATTATGCCTTATTTTTCTAAAAATTTTGACGATATGTCACTAGTAGTGTGCAAAACAGGACATAAAGTCCGTTCTACGGAAGAATGAAAAATCTCTCCCTGGCTGATTTTCACAGGGCTGGCTTCTTCTTTCTTTCAAGATTTGAACATCTAAATTTCAAAATTAAAGCAAAATGAATAACTCGTCAGGTGTAATTACTGTATGCAAGATAAAGATAATGCATGGTTATTACTATAATTACAGCGGGGTTGACTAAAGTGCATCATCATGATTCTCAGCGTGTTTCAGTGTTAGGACAACATTTTTCTCAGTGTAGTGCTGCCCAAAATTGATATTAATATTTTCATATCACCAATAGTTTTTCAATACATCCCTTTAGCTTCATGCGAGTCCTTGATACACAATTCCATGAATGGGTGTGGCTCACCTCTTGCATATTTTCATGTGGCGTCATTATAAATAGTAATTTCAGTTTGAATACGGTCGCTAGAAATAATTTGATTGGAGCGAGTAGGACTGCGTGCTTACAAATGCCTACAATATTGGCAACCACAGATATGCAAGTATTGGATGCGAGTATCATTAAATCATGTTATTTACTAGCAGTATCGCAATATTATTGTGCTCAGCATTGATCAAAACAAACGCTACACTCATATTCGAACGTACCAAAGTTGCCATAATTACGGTAGGGCAAGAATATTATTTGATGTTGGTAGTGTCCAAGTCACATTAAAACTATGCACGAGCATAACAATATAACAAAATATTTGATATACTTACAGTAGTATCGGGATCAAGGTTACAGGCATCGGCAGGGCAATGGCCAGGATGATCTGCGGAAAATAATTCAGACAACGAACTGGCCTTACAGCGCTCGAATTATATTTTATGTTTGGGCCTTCTTGGACTCCATAGCTTATAAGGTGCAATAAACTTATTAATTTTTATTACACGCGTAAGTTTATCACCGCCCGCACATGACACTGAGGCTCGGTGAGGTCTCGTGTGTGAGAACCAAGCACGACCGAGTTGGTATATTCAATACCACAAAATTTTTCTCAAACTGGGCAAGTCCGCAGCTACAGGCAGGGAAATAGACGCAGAATGAGGGGAGGAACGAAAAGCTACCCATCTAACATTATAATACAACCGCACAGCAGGAGTTTCAGCTAGAAGTAACAACCCTTGTGGTAAGGCGCTAAGGGTAACTCCAGCTATGTGAAGTACACTGACATTCTGACAGTGATACGGTTCAACATAAACTACACCATACGTGGTCCTTCTGGGTACAGGATAACCCGTAACGGACAAGCGCCGCAAATTTGGAAAATTTGCAATGAGGCTCTAACATAAGGAAATTAGTGTAAGCTATCGGCAAAGGGTTAAGTGATCGACACGAAAGAACGGTACATCAATAGTTACCCACGACACTGCGCACCGCAGCCATGCAGAAGTAGTCCAGCTGGCACTCGCTCCAGCAGCATTTCTCGGTGCCGTTGCAAGCGTAGTCCTGTCTGGGACACGTCTGCACACACCAATAAAATTATACATCCACTGCACAAAAACAACTACCAAGAAACCTGCAAAACATTTTTCAAGAAGTTAAGCAAGAACGGAAAAAATGAAAGGAATGGCGAAAACCACAGACAAATGAAGACAGACTTGAATTTCATCAATACTGTATTTTCGAAAAAAAAAAGTTTGAGACAACGATGCCGGTGCGGTCGGTCGCTCCCTTGTTTACATTATATTATTGCATGCGCCAAGGCGGTTATGTTTTTGTTGAAGTTTATCTCGCTATTTGTCTATCAAAAAGTTATGGACAGATAGGCATGAAATTTAAAGGGATTGTCGATTATATTGGGAGGAACAGATAATCAACTTTTGATGAAGATGCGTTCAACCTTTATATGGTAAGTTATGAACAGAATTTTATCATATCTACAGAAAATATCAATGTTAAGAACAGAAAATAATCTAAGTTTTGTGATGATTTGTTGCGCTCGTGGTTTATGTTTGTTTTTACGAGTGTCGGTGCCATAACCTCAACAGTTATGACTAGATCTTTATGAAATTTGCAGTAATTGTTAGAAATGTTGAGAGGCACAACTGATGAAAATTTCGATGATGATTTATTCTTCAGTGTTTGTCTATTTATTTGTCTTTTTATTTGACAGAACGTCTCAAAAAGTGATAGATGGATCTTCTGGAAACTGTCAGAAACTGCGACCTTACTGGGACCCTCTAGACCAAATTTTGGTGATGATAATAAGTGAAATGGTGTATTTAGGATCAATTTGCGTTTGTCGTTAACAATGCGCTGCTGCCAGAAGGCATGTGCTCTCAGGTTGCTTCTCTTGTCATATATTGAATAGTTTCAGTATCTGTCTCTACAAATTAGGTGAACTATGTAAAAAGAAGAGTAAAGAAGGGACGTACAGTATATGTTGACAGAAACGTGGAACATATGCTGGAGGGTGTTCCCTCGCAGTACTGACGAGCGCAGGAACTGCATGTCGGGAAAGAAAAGGAAGAACTAGAGCACTCTGAGAGCGCATACCTCCGCCAAGCGAGGCAACGGTAGCAAAAAATTCTAATTGGCTCTGAAACCATAAAATTAAAAACAGTGAGAACAAGCGGATCATTACCAAAATTTGGTCATCCACTTTTTGTTATATACCCAAGAACTTATGTTAATTTCATCAAAATCCATCTATAACTTTTTGAGTTATGACATTGAGAAAAATGAGACAGACAAACAAACAAACAAACGGATGGACACATCTTCACTAAAAGTTAATCCTCTGTTCATCTGTTCCTCCTAACATACCTAACAATCCCTGTAAATTTCGTCCAAATCGGTTCATAACTTTTTGAGTTATCTTGGTGACAGACACACAAACATACAGACAAATAAGATGAAAACATAACCTCCTTGGCGGAGATAATAATTTACAGCATCATCAATTTACGTATAAAACTTAAAGGAAGCAAAGTGGGAACGAAGATAGACATCCCGAAAGGCTAGCTAAGGTAACCTATATATAGGGTCTCTCTGATGGTGCGACTCCATCCCAATGATAAAGGAAGGCCGAACCTGTACAATGGTTGCATTCATCATGTGCCCGTAGCCTGATTTCCAGTTTCGCTAAATTTAGATGAAATTGAAAATGGTTGAGACCATCGTGCTTGTCTCTGGCAATAGCACAGATAAAAGAATACAGCAAGGCAGTGCTTCAATATTTTACGAGAATATTAGCGGCAACGATGACGTTGAAATTAATGATCGCTTTCATTAAATCGTATGTCTGTAGCCATGATACCAGAGCTATTTAATATCTCGTGCTGCACCAAGATACAATGATGACGTCACAACGATCCCGAACGGTCAAATCGCGGTGCGATTTGACCGTTATGTGTCTGTGTCTTCCTTTGGCTGAGACCAAAAGAAGACCCAGACATCGCAACAAGTTTATTACAAGAGAAAACGTAGCATCGGGTTCACTGCGGTGGTTCCCTATAAGGGGTCTACAGACCTCCGTCGACCCCCATGGGGTGTACCATCGACCCCAATGGGGTCTACCATCGACCCCCATGGGGTCTACCATCGACCCCCTAGGGGTTTCTTTTTAAGGAAAACCTATAATTTTGTCTCCCTTTTTCGTATTTAAAGTCTGAAAATAAATTTACAATAAAAAGCCTATGCATGCAGTATTAAAATAAAAAATCGATATGCATGATATATGAGTTTTT
>LQNS02278094.1:38995342-39014724 GCA_001587735.2 Parhyale hawaiensis | reverse complement strand
TCAACTATAGAGGTTATTTCCCCATAATCTCGCTTTTCCTCAAGCTGGGTAATTTCTCACTCAAGCGCACCATACTTGAGGTAAGCGTCTCTCAAGTTAGTTAAAGAGTATTAATTTCAGTCTCTTGCCCTTGGTCTCCCAAGTTACTTACCCTTTATAAAATTTCAGTCGCTTGCCCTATCCTCCCTTGTGTGTGCGGTCACTATAACCCTGCTTGTATTTGCGCAGTATTTCGACTTCTGGCGCCGGCCGCCGCCGCCTTTCTTGCTTGAGGAGAGTGCCTCCCTTAGTCTACTTCAGCGCCTTCTCTGCAGGTTTCGTAATTTTGCCTGAAGTGAGTTCGCGGAGGTGTATTGGGGGACAGGGGTGAGGGTCACCGGCTGCCGCGATCTGTGGCAGAGCGAAGGGGGGGTTGGGAGATGGGGGCGTCTACATAATTTTAATTGCAGGAAATTTGCCTTCTGCAAAATCCTTTTACCTAATCCTTGCTTTTAATTCATCAATCTAAATCTATCTATTTGGACCACAATTAATTGCCATTAAAATGGAAGGTAAATAATTTATAAAATTGAACTTGCAAAAGAAATCAATTCATTTATTCCATAAACCTTTCTCTTATCAGCAATAATTACAATTATTTCATTATACTTCTCCTTTTAACCTATTCATTGCCTTTCATTGCTTATGCAAAGCTTGACTTAGCGTTTTTCTTCCAGCCTTCCTGGTCCAGCTGTTAATGAAAGTTCGTCGACTGCCCATGGGTCTGGACTAGCTTCGCCCCTGCTCCTTTGTTACCTAACTAAAGAAAGTTGCTGTGTGCTGTCCCAGGCATAGTGCTGAACGTTCGATTTCCTCCTGAGAGCCGCCAAGAGTTTGTGTGGGCCGCTACAAGCCAGCTGTATATCTAAGTGGCCGAACTTACTTTCTGTGAAGAGAATTAGCGCCCTGCTATAGAGGACAACCGCCGTTCTAATGCTTGTGCCTGCTTGCTATTTTAACTGTTCATCACTACGTGAAATTTAGCGAAAACGAAATTGAAATTGATTCTCTATTGCTAAGTAGTTGCTGCTTAAATACGAATTATTGAATTAGAACAAATTCTCTTTACGATACACCCGCTGTTGTTAGTTCCTTGATCTTGAATACCTTATTGCCGCCACTAGATATTGTACCATTTGACCTTCCCGCAACGTAACTGAATTAGCATACAGCCTATTATTTTAACTTCTTCGTTTCTGTTGCGTTTCTGAGTTGTTTCCTTATTGGTCATTGTTCTAAAGTCATCTCAGTAGTACGATTGATTAGCAACTGTGCTACTTTGTTAAATAATGAATAAAGAATAAAATTTTAATTAATTAATCATGTATTCCTTAGCAAACTTCTGTATGGGAAGGAAAAAAGTTCATAACTGTTTTCCTCTGTTGGATTACGCGTTCAGGCTTTGTAACACACTTGCGGCCTGGAAATGCAGTTTTTGATAGTCTGATTCATTCACTGGGGATCATTAAGCCTACTGATACGGACATTTTATTTGGGATGTATCGTTGGAAAAGGTTGCAGTCAGGATGTTCGTCTTCCAGATATCGGAGCATTGTTCAACATTGTCATTGTGCCAGTGACTCTCAGCAGACCATAATTATGTTTAACTCTCTGATGCTAGTGTTTAGTATTATTCTTAAGTTAGTTTTAATCATGGAAACCTCAGGCGCTGTGTCCTAATCTTGTTGGCCACAGTACCTTATTAGAAAAATAAATGATTTTATTATTATTATTATAGTCTCTCATAAGAGTTTGAAAGTCAGTTGTTTCCATTTCAGTTCCCATTCCTAGGAAATTTGCTCGCCGATAGTCTGGTAGCTTCAGAGGGTGAGCTTGAGGAGTCAGATCGTTGCCAAGTTTGAGAGTAAATTCAATTATGTTGTCTTTACGCCGGCCTAAGATAGCGAGAACAGCAGTTTCACAATCAGGTGTAGAGATTACTATAGTGAGAATATTTTCGTATCGTATCTGGTAGGTTCATTCACTATTGTTGTAGGCCGTTAGAAGCAAGGCAACTGTTTCAGCCAGCGTTCTTCCCAGTAGAAAACAGTACTTTTCGAAAGCCTATACTGCACTGCTGCCATCCGCCATCTCAAAATCAAAGCTCAAGTGCGAGCGTAAAATGATCACCACGAGGACGAACTGCTTCATTCGGTGACTACCATTGGCTCACTGAAGCTGGTGTCCGAGGCCGCAAGTCGTGGGTCTTATTCTGATGCATTAGAGGGCAGGTTCGACTGGGCGCCGAAAGTAAGTCTTCGAGGCTTGACTTGTCCGAAACTTTAGACAGGTGTATTGGCTTCTATCCGTCGAGTTGACGTTCAGGCGTTGACTCTTGATCAGTTAATCTCGAGACTTTGAAAAACTCGGTCTAGCTCAGTGAAATAGCATTTTTAACCGGCTTAACGTAATAGGACAGCAATTGCGCTTGCAGCACGATTGGTGGCGACACAGCCAAATTTAAGCGTCTCTCTGAAGCTTCGACCAAGCCAAGCTCACATTCGGTGTCCAATCGAAGACGCCCCCTAACGTACTTAGTAGCGGCAGCTGGAACTACAAGAGGATTTTCCTTCAGGGCACGAATTCGGTTACATTTGAGCCTCTCCAAGTAACTAAAGAAGGAGGATATCAGAGACGTCGTCGATCATGGACATTCTAATTCTACTAACGTCTGATGCAGTACGGAGGCTGTGGCTATTGCTGGGCTACGCTAGACAATGACGCACCAAACTTCATAAGATGGCGTTCAGCTCCAACCTAATGCATGCTACCGTATCTATGCTACCGATTCTCATAGCGTTTCGGGTCCATGTGCGAATTGAACGTCTGCTCATAAGGTGAGCACTCGTGCGATTGTACAGAGCGTTCTCAGCTTATTAAGAAACCAAATCTGAGTATTCTACTTACGGCCATCGCAGCAAGTCTTCCCGTCTGCGCAGAGCGTTGTACACCTGAAAGAGAAGCAATTATAAGCACTATGTAGTGCATAATGATGGCAGCTAACGAATAATCGCAATAATTGTTAACTTCTGTTATATTCCTGTCCACAGCGGTTGCTACAATTCAAACGGAGGGAGACAGAGCGGGTGTGCTACACCACGATGACAGAGTCGGGCACCTTACTGTCCCAGGAATCGAAGTCGATGTTAGAGTAGGAAGAAAATTAGCAGAATGCAGTGTCTATTTCGTTAAAGGATTGTTGCACTTGAAAATAGTTGGCGAATGTTCGAGTAAGCAGTTTCAGAGTTGGACATGGCTGGTCCTAGGGAACGGTGTTGGAGGCGGAGCTTAGGCCATCTGACTCGGAAACTTTATGTAGTGCATCACGAAAAATCGAAAGACCACACATGGATACAACGAAATCAAACATGTAGCTATGCAGACATGGTTTCTTATAAATATTTTGGCATATCTAAAATCGCCAAGTTAACTCAGGACATAACGACGGACATATGCTTGCCCAAAGTGCACTGTTGCACATTTATTATTGTTACAAGCCCCTTGGCCAGGCCAGCTAAAATGAAACGCTGGGTCTCAATCATACTGTACAAGGATAGTCTGTTAAATTCTCTGTTCCAATGCAGTCAAGAGTTCTTTCTATCTCCTGTCTGAAATTGAGGACGAGTTACGGTAAGCACAGACGTCCACATCCGACTCACAATCTATTTATTCTCATTGTACGTGGCCACCAATATTTGTGACTGGGCCTAATTACTAGGTTGAATTTTGGCTACTGTGTTTGTACCTGTAAGCTTGTAAGCATATTTTGTGAACCCATTGTGTTCTTAATAAAAGCTAATTATTATTATTATTAATTATTTCACACAAGAACACAGAAGGATGGAGAATTTGAAGAAGCGGCGAGGTCTACTTCCTCTGCGCTACTGAGCAGCCTTTCCCTTACTTACGATGATCCTGGGGTTGAAACATAGACACACTCCCTGTTGTTGGCGCAGTCGTAGCAACATTTCTGGTTCAGGTAGCAGTCCGCGTCTGTCTCACACTGGGGCAAGAGAGAAAATGTAAGTTTAAAATAACTATCCTGAAAACACTCGAGCTATAATTAAAGCTATCAGTCTGAATCTGTCTGTAACGTCTGCAGGCGCAGGCGTTAAAATTTTATTAGCTGTAAAGGGATTTCTGTTGTGTTTGTCTCGGCAGTATTTCAGGCTTCCCGGTGTTCCATAATGCTTCATTTGCGTTGTACTACCTGACCGTAGTGACCCGAGCGTAAAGTTTTAATAATAATGATAATAAAAGAGAGGAAATGCAACAATGACACTTTTATCATCGGAGAAACTTCAGTTATAATGGCATAGCTGCACGTCTGTCTCACATTGAGGAAAGAGAGAAAGTGTAAGAACGAAATTACATTTTCGGCAACACTTGAGCTATAAAGGAATCAGTCCATGTCTGCAAGTCTCACACTGGGGACAGAGAGAAAATAGGTAAAACAACGCAGTACAAAACCCTGAAGATAGTTGGTAGAGTATTGCAGCCCCAACACATTTTGCAAACATTACAAAACATGGTAGAACTGGCGCACATGTATCTCGTACCTGAATACGGATTTCAAGAATGTTATAATCACAGATAAGTCTCGTGTCACGGCATGATGGGCCAGACGGTTGGTCATCTGGTTGGATACTGAAGGCAGTTTATACAACTAAGATTTGGAATTCGTCGTCCGCAAGACAGTGGTGGCATAATGTTTTGAGCTGGAATCAAAGGCGATGTTATCATTAATTATGACAGATATACCAAGGGATAAAGCTTACTTCAGAAGCCTGCTGTGAGCTCTCCTTCACAACTGACTCGATCGTGCGTTAGTTGCTAGACCAATCGCTGTCTTCGCGAAGACCATAGTTATCCAGCAATATAACGTTCCTGCACACATAACTTACTACACCTGTAATTAGCTCAAGGGCGCTGGTTTTAAAAGTGAAGGTGATGCATGGCGTTCATATAGCTCATATTTAAATTCCATTGAGAAGCTTCGGGCCACCATTCAAAGGAGCATTCATTGCACTTAAAGGCAGTTTATAATCTTAGAAGACTTTTGGGGGCTACAGAGAACGTTTCAGCGTCAGCAATGTCCTCTGATATATCTATCTTCACCTCTTCAGTTGACCGACGCCGTAAAAAGATCCTTGTCAACAAGGGTTGCCATGTTTCTGCATAATGTGAGGAAACTTCATCCTTTTGAAATAAACGTTATTCCCAAAATGTTACTGGGAGTTCCATGGCTTTCTATGAACCTAAGAAGTATATTAAGCCTTGCTTTTAATTTAGAAGCCCATAGAGGCATCGGCTACATAATACGTTGACTGCTCACTGAAATTGGGCCTGGAGGCCGATTGGAGGCCGATTTTTAAAAGCACTGACAAAATTTGCTCTAAAAATCACAGAGACCTCAAACAAATATGAATTTCTTCGTCGTACCATAAGGAATGCGCTGCAGAGCAGGGAAAATAAATTCGCAATTGAATATCTTCAGTGGGCGATAAATATCATGGCAGTTCGGACATCAAGAATAATTGAAAATAATCATAATTTCTAGGAATATTTGAATTTTACAGAAAAAATTGGCACACAAATACTACACGCAATGCACTTTACTGTCACATGAGATTTCTCCAACGACCGATTTGAAACAATAATCCCAGAAATTAACGTAGGTAGATCTCATCCCAATAGCCGAAAGAAAAGGGAGGTTAAAACATGCCAGTAATACTAAAAAGCTTAATTAAAATCCCAGCAATACCACAAAGTGAAACCAAATTGCTAGCCATGAACTAAAAATGCATAATTACCTTGAGATACAGATACCAGGACCGCCGCTAAATGGCATTCAAATGACATTTTGGTGCTGATACAACCCTTCATTACTGGAATCATCTAAAGCTGCACATCGTGGCTGTCCATGCCATTTTACATTAGGCCTACTACCTATTTATACCATGCCACATTGCGGTTGCCTACGTTACATCACTTCATGGGTGCCTTCATTACATCACTCCATGGGTGCCTACGTTACAACGCTCCATGGGTGCCACCATTACAACACTTTCTGGTGGTTTAAGTTAAATCACTTCATGGTTGCTCAAGTTGAATCATTTCATCGTTGCCGGATTTAAATCACTTCATGGTGGCCTACATTACATCACTTCATGGCTGGCAATGCTGTATCACTTCTCATATCCAAATGCTACATCACTTCACGGCTGCCAATGATGTTTGACTTCACAGCTGCCAATGGTAGATCACTTTAGGGCTGTCAATGCTATATCGTTTCACAACTGCTAATGCTACATCACTTTATTGCGGCTAGGGCTTTATCATTTCATTGCTACCAGAGCTACATCACTTCATGGCTGCTAGCTGCTCCAACTCACCCTTCAGCTCTACTGTCTGTTCTGATTTTCTTGCTTAGCCCGCATACCAAATAGTTTTCGTCAACAACTCCACTAGCTGTTTCTTTGGCATTTCATGACAAATCGAGGATATCACGAATTTGAGAAGCCTCTGTTCTACGACATGAGGTTGCTTATTTTACTAACTATTGCGAAATCATTCTACTCTTACTCCAAAAATAAAGGATGCCGTAAACAGATGATTTACGACATTACACATCAAACCTTTACAATTATGTGCATTGGTAACGGATACAAATATTAGAAGTTTGTACACGTTTGCCAATCATTACTGAATGGAAAAGAATTAAATAAAATATCATAAAAAAGTTTGAAAAGGTAATAGGACAACGTACAAAAATACGTTTGTAGCACAGCACAGTTTAAATAATAAAGTTGAGCATTTGTTTAATCAAGGTAAACGATGATGAGATATGCTAATTTGGCAGAATTAATAACTAAAATTTTTTGTGATATGTGAACAATTTTACCCATTATATTTGAATCTCACTTTCAGGTAACTGCGTACAATAACTAGTTTACAATTTTCTATAACATAAAATGTTATTGCGAACATATTGACCTGCATAGTGCATGCGCACTCACTGTAGTAACGTTAGCACTAACGACGCACAGGATGTCGTTGGCCAGCGTAGCATCCAAACGGTAAACCGCAAGCGTCGCCAGATGGAGCCCTCTGAGTCCACGTACACACTTCACATACACATTTACTACTGTAGGCACATAATGGGTGAATACCACTTGTTTCGAGACAGCGTGTCAGTTTGCTCACCTGAGGTAGCTTGGCAAGTGGAGGCACACCTGGTGGACAAACACGCGCAGGACACACGCCAGCGTGTACTGTAAAAAAATTAGACTTTGTTTAGTTGATAGGAGAGTGGTAATATTTAGTGGTGACTCCTTTACTCGAAACAACGGGCTTGAATTGAAAATTAAAGAAAATTTATACTAGCTGACGCGTGTGCATCTATCCCTTGCTCAAACGTCCAAGGTGTAATTAAAATACTAGAGAAATAATGAACCAATTAGAACAAATTACTCGATGCCAGACGTTTCAGTGGCCGCACAGCAGCCACGGTTGAAAATAATTCGAGTATAAGGGTGTCACTATATTGGTATGGGATGAAAACACATAATAATAAGCAAAACATAAAAACTAGAGGACTCTGGGAGTGCACACCTCCTCGCTATAAGGCAGTGATAACGAAAAATTCGAATTGGATTTGAAACTATAGTTTCCTCTCTATCAGCACTAAAATTTAGCCATTTGTGCCTTTTTTCACAGTAATCTTCTGTAGTAATTTTTAAAGATCCGTTCGTAACTTATTTAGTTATGCCCTGATAAAAATTTTGACAAACACTAGTCAAACACACGAACGGAGACGCCGATCATCACAAAATTTTACTTATTTATGTCATTAAACATATACAGTATGTCTTTTAACATTTTTAACAATTCTTGTAAATTTTCATAAATATCCGTTGCTAACTTTTCGAATTAAATGACTCACAAACACAAATAAAACAGGGAAGCAAACGAATAAATGGTTGGAAAGATCATCACAAAAGTTTGGTCATTTACTCTTCGTAACATACCTAACAACTCCTATAAATTTTATAAAAATCTGTCAATACCTTATTCAGTTATGGCGCTCAGAATAAAGAGGTAAACAATAAAGGGTTGAGTGGATCTTCACCAAAAATTAATCAGCTATTCCTTCTAACATGGCTTACAATCTCTTTACATTTTGTAAAGATTAGTCCATAACTTTTTGAGTTATCTCTGCGACAGACAAACACCCAGACAGAGAAACTCGATAAAAAGATAACCTCTTTGGCCGATTTAATTAGACAAGACTTGAGCTTATCGAAAAAATTGCCGGAAATTGTAATAATTGCAGGAAATCAAAATAATTGCCGGAAATTAATCGCTGGGCTACTGGCCTAAAAAGGCAAGTAAAAGATGTTGATAATTTTGGGCTGGTGTAAGAGTATTCCCAATATACTAGTGTATTCATGAGTTCCACGTCCTAAGCGTTGCATTTAATTTACCAAAAAACCGTGCGGTCAAAAATGCTTCATCCTCAGTGTGCTCGCGGTGCGGGAAATAAAACTCTCCTTTCCGTGTAGAAAACGTCATCGGAAATGAACTCTAAGCCAGAATAAACTATATATGGGGTCCAAAGCCCCTATGAAAACCGGAAGCTTGGCGAATAGATTTCACGTCCAGTGGACAGCTGGTTTACTTCTGTGAGCCATAAAACTGGATCATGGATGTGTGTAAGCTCAGTGCTTCTTCACCCGGCTGTAAAAAAAATTAGAGATTTCGTGGAAATCCACAGCTCTTAGTACAGCAAAGCCTTGCACAGGAGTACGACAGACACCGAGAATTTTTCAAAGCTATGCATATCGCTTCTGAAGCCCATCTATGATGGTTGATATATTTAGCCGCGGTCAAAAACTTAACGTTCGCAACAAAATATGCGAGCGTGAAAACCTGGCAAAACTACAATCGTTCATAAATTAATGAAGCAATGAGTCATATTAAAATTCTGCTTGTTCTTCTCTACGTTCTGTCCATCCTTGGTTCCTTCTTTAGTGAGTACGTCACACGCATCAGAAGTAGATAGGGGAAAATTAGGGCATTTTTAAAACAGTATTGGCAGGAACAATAGTCAAGTTTATATGTAAGCTGCTACTGCTATTGTCAGAGCTAGGAAATTTACTATTCGAATTGGAACATACTGTAGCTCCATACATCGTATCCAGGATATAGTTCCGAGAGTAAATGAAGAAGGAAATGCCTATTTTGTGGAATTTTCAAGCCCGTGGCTAGTAATGACACACTAAAATAAAAACGAAGGCGCTTTTGTACATTTATCTGCTTATTTTTTGTTATTGTTTAATTGTGAGTGGATTTTCTCTCAGGCTTTAAGAAAATATTTTTGTAAAAGTTAGGGTAGGTTGAAGACTGTGGCCATTGGGTCACCCGCTGCTGAAAACCAGTAAGCGAAAATTGAGGTTGTGGGAGATGAAGCAAGTAAGGCAGCCTCAATATGGCGTGCACTTTTTGCTTAGTCAATTTCGAAATTACAGCAATGAAGACAAACATTATTACAAATCCTCATGGCATTTTCATGAATCTGGAGACTTGTTTTCTTCCAACATTAACAGCTTTCCTGCTCTGAGTTCACTATGCACATACTGAGAAGTTGATCAAGGAAGCAGAAGGTAAGATGTTCTTCAGAGTACAGTAGAACTATACAGAGGAGTGAAGAACACAGGGGTTTCTTCGCAGTAATTATTTTTCTTCAGTCATCTTTATTTCTTTGACTAATCAGCTTGTTGCTGGAGTAAAACCATTCGACTGAAGTAATATCAATGCATATCCATGATACGCAGCTGAAATTCCTGGATCGATGCACGAGTGCCTGCTAAAACTAAAATAATTTTTCTTCGAGCCACCAAAGGGAAGCAAGGATTGTGCTGCTCAGCAAAATAATCGTGTGCACTCATGTCCTACTAAATTTAAGCTGGTAGCTGCAGCACATCTTACATACGTAAATTAGCAACGAAAGAATGATCACTGGAGACGTATCATCCTAATTTTAGATGCTGGTCATTCCAAAAGTAATACCTCCTATTTTTTAACTCAGTAAGTTGAAGAGCTACGACGACGGCAGCGGCACAGTTAAAACTAATAAACTTCTGTGCTCCAGAATTTATTTTTCTGTGTAATCACCAACATTGCCAATGCACTTTCGCCAGCGATGAACGAGAGCCTTGAAGCCTCGGTCGTAATAGTCAGCGCCTGCACAGGCGGTCCATTCTTTTCATGGCTGTGATTACGGCGTTGTTGGCGAGAAAACGCTGCCCACGTAATGTGATCTTCAGAGGTCCGAACAAATGGAGGTCTGAAGCCCAATGCAGACGAGAAGTAAAAATTTTCGAGAGTGGTATTTCACCCGCGCGGGCCGCGTTATCGATGTAAGTGAATGGCTACAAATTAAGGCCAACCGAACTTGGTTTGCAGGAGCAAGTCTGCAAGCATGGCTACCAAAGTTTGGGTTTTCTCCCAAGAATTGAGTTTCATTCTTACAACCTTGGGTTTTTCTCGTCCTTATGATAAAGATGATGGAAATATAACTAATGATAACGTCAAGCATACTCAAATGTAATGAAGTATATGCTTATTAACTTTTAGATGCTGTTTCAAAATCGTGTTTTTGTTACGTCTTGGGATTTTTTCACAGTGTGATCTTAGGTTTTCTCAAAAATCCCATTGGTAGACCTGCTTGCAAGGTCAAGGAACTCAGTCAGCTGCTAGTATGTATGGGGTGTGTATTACATTGTCACGCTCGTTTGCGACAGAGGCTCCGTAACGGAGGCACTGAAGATAACCTTCTCATTACTCACCCTGTATCATGGATAGGTTTCTCAAGAGCCTGTGTATATGCTTCTTGATAGAATAAGCTTTATCATTTCCTCGTCCGCATGCTTTGATGTGTCACAAAGATTTTCTGTTACAATTCCATCCAAATTTGAAGAAATGTCCAAAACTTGACTAATGGCATTTTCTGGCGAAACTGACGGCTAACATTTTTGCACTATTTTTGCTAACTCAGATTTGAATTTACGATGATTCAACGAATCGTTTGGACAATTATGGCTAGTACACACGCTAGTCAAAAGAACAAGTTACTCTAGCTAATCGTCGGAACGTTTAATTGAACTCCTGTAAGCACAGCTTTGAGTTTATCCAGAAAACGTTTAAATATGTAAACCGTGCCGCTAGTTAAGTTCCGGACCCCTTTTCAAAATTGGTGTGAATGATAGCTCGAATTTTTTGCAAGTGTGTAGCATTTAAATGGACGCATCAACGCATTCGGAAACGGAAGTGACGATACTCTTTCCTTTGACTAGCAAGTGTACAGGCTCTTAGCAGAGGAAACCCGTTCTTTCGACTAGCGTGTGCACCATACATAAGAGAGAACTTGTTAGTGTCAGCGCGCTTCTCTCTGCAAAGTCACTGTTATTATATTATTTAAGTCCTGAATGGAAATGCAAGCGAGTTGGTCCCCACCTTTTCAAATAGCCACGAGTCGCCACCGAATATCATTAATTTATATTATTCATCATCAAAAGAGACATAGGTATGTAATGATTGTATAGCTCGTCCGTAACTCAGATTCAGTTTCTTTCATTTATTCTAAACTAGGTGTATGTACATTTTTGTTGGTAATTTCTAAACTAATGTTTGAACACGTATCAGCTGTGGGAGCTTTCGCTCTCATATATACGAGTCCAAAGGTATGCATTTCATGAAAGAGGTTGTAAATCAGAAGTGGGTACGTCCCTGACAGTATTTTCTTGATGCCAGAGCATCTTTTGACCTTGACTTTTTATGGCGACTAATACTGTAGTTAGTGACCCGGCGGCCGTTTCAGTTATAACAATAATTAGAGCACTCTGAGAGCTTATACTTCCGCCAAGCACGGCAATGTTAAGGGAAAATTCAAATTGGTCCCGAAACTAAAATTTTCTCTTTATCATCACTAAAATTTGGTCGTTTGTGCCTCTTGATAGTAATAACATCTTCTGTAATTTTATTTGAAGATCCGTCAGTAACTTTTTCAGTTATGTTCTGACAAACATTTTGATAAAAATTAGTCAAACACACAAACGGACGAACTGCTCATCACCAGATTTGTGTCATTTATGCCTTCTGACATTTATAATAATTCATAGAAATTTCATGAATTTCCGTCTATAACTTTTTAACAAGCAATGGTCAAACACACAAACGGACCAACCGATCATCACCAAAATTTAGTTATTTGTTTCTAGTAACAACTTTAACAATTCATGAAAATTTCATGAAGATCCGTCAATAACTTTTTGAGTTATGCAGGCAGACACACAAACTCACGGTTCAACGGATTTTCATAAAAAAACAATTATTTGTTTTTCCTAGTACACCAAGTTGGTATTCCTAGTAAATTTTGTAAGATCCGTCCATAAATTTTGAATTTTCTTGGTGACAGACAAACACTTGATTAAAAGACAGCCTTCTTGGCAGAAGTACCAATAAAGCTTGGCGTTTCAGCTGAGCCGCAGGGGCGTAAGGTGCTGTCACTATTTTTTTAGCTATTATAGGGTTTTGCAGCTGAAAGAGGCGCAGGTCATGGCTAATAAGTTGGGACCTCCTCTGGTCGCAACGCTGGTAAAAAGGCTCTGCAGGTCAAGGAAGCTAACAATATTAAATTGCATTCATAGGGCACTGCCCAGCTTCTCTGTAGAGTAGATTAGATTAGATTAGATAGGTGGTAGTAGACGAAACAAACAGGCCCATTTCCAAAGAGACACCGGAACTTATATCCCTGCCCTCTATGAGGTTTTGCCATTATGTTAGCAGGATATAAATGACCGAGGAAAAAAGAAGAAAACAAGGGGGAAGGAGGGAAGAATCTCAGGCAAAGAAACGACCATGAATGTAAGCAAGCACGATCAATAGCAGAGTTTAGAGGCGTCTAAACTGTGTAGTTGAAGCGGAAGAGAGAAGAAGATGGATTGATGTGGCTTCGGAAGCTTAGGCCGTCAAGAGTTTGCGACTCCTGGAGGAGGAGTTCTTAGCTGTGGAGGATGTCTCTCCCGATGTCTGTCAAGACTATTTTTAAACACGTCGACTGTCTCCGCACCGACAACGTGGGAAGAAAGTATTTTCTAAATGTTCATCATGAAATACGGAAAGAACTACTGACTTAAAATTATTCTTCGAACTTTATGCTTGAGTTTTTGACCGTTGTTTTGCAGGCGATCATTAACGTCTCTTTCAAAGAGTCCCGCTGTAGGTACGTCGTTGAAGCCAGTCAAATACTTGAATGCTTCCGTTAGTTGCCCTCTGAGTCGTCATTGCTCAAGAGACATCAGGCCCAGTTCTTTTCGGCGACATTCGTAGGGCTTGTTTCGCAGCTGAAGTGCCACTAAAAGAAAGAACTGTATGCATACACCCAGTGACGAGACATAAGCTATCGCAGCGACATTAGTAACATGCGCTTGGTACAGAAGCACACTCACTGTCAGGCCCAGTGACCATGCGCCTGCACTCATGGAGGCTGGTGCAGGAGTTGGGACAACATTTTTCGTCATCCGCGCAGTTGTAGTCGGAGGTGCACACCTGCGTATAAAATATAATGAAAATAATAAAATAAAGTACAGTTTATATTACAGAAAGTAAAGTCTCTCACGTCGTTACGTGATATAAGGCCTCCAATATTTATTAATCGCCATATCATTTTAGACGAGAACTCATAATGAAGGCTTTGAGGTTGCAACCCCGACAGAAATTCTGGTCGATGTGAAAGCTGGTTTCTATTTCTACTTTTTTTTTGGGGGGCTATGAATTCTGTCAGGAGGGGGGAAGAAGGAGGAGGAGGAGGAGGTAAGATTTCTGCCAGGGTGAACACAAAACGAAACTCCAGCTTGCACACCACTAGCATCAAATTTACTTTTAATATTTGCATTAACAGAATACTTCGCCTACAGATTTACTTAATTAAAAGAAATAGAAGGGTTGTACATATGACGATGCGACACGTTCAGTTTCTTCTGAGTCCTAAAATACTGTGAGCGTGTAGCTTTTGTTAAATCCAATAACGCTCCTTGCACGCAGAGAGACTGTATTGCATCATCTCCGCTACACGACAGAAATTATTATATTCAGAGGGCGGCAACATCCACCGCTCAACGAACAACATTATTAGGAGATATTCACGAAACAGATTGTACCTTTAAAATATCCTTGCACTAATAACAGTCAGATCTTACAGTATGTGGCTTCTTATGTAGCCAGGGTGTGTGCAACAATTGATTGCGCGTGTGTTTCAGGAGCTACACTGTGCATGCAACCAATCCTTCAATAAAATTAGTTAAAACGACTTCAATAGAGTTAAAAAAGAATAGAAGAAAAGAAAAGGTTAGATAGTAACATACGGGAGCGCTGGTCCAGTGGCCGTTACAGCGATTTGTCCTCGGGCAGTAGCCGACCTTGGACCCTGGCGATCAAAAATTTTAAATAGCTTAGTTTGCATGAAATTCTTGGCAGTAACCGATATATCTCATGTTAAAAAAGCTTAGGCAAACTGTAGACAACGCTGTACCTGTACTTGAAATTTCATACTGGAAGATAATTCTGAATAAAACAAATTCAATACTTTCTATTAAACAGGAATCCTAAACAAGGCATAAGACTTTCAGAGTAATGACAAAAGTATGCAGTATTTATCAGCGAGAGAAACAAATTTGCGAATTACCGTAGGACATCGATGGGAGACAACGCTCGAAATTATAAACAACTACAAAATGATTTCAAACACTGAATGGTTAGAAATAATTTTGCTTTCCACCGAATACCTCTGTGGGTAAGAATTTGGCGTTCTTGCTGGAAAGTCCATGCCTTACTTCACTTTGACAGTCTTGGAGTTTGGTTAACATGCCTGTGCTTACTAGCAACCATTTTTGCAGTTTACTCTAATAAGCGGGCGCGTCTATTTTCGAAACTAAAGGCGCGCTCAATTGGGCCTTTAAAGTTGATCTATAACGTCCCTATTTTACTTGACTCGTCTGAAACTGCAGGGAAGTGCCCCGGCTTCGATTCGTTACTACAAGTTCCAGGGGTTGAATCCTAATCGATTATCTGTGAGCCTTCCGAGAACTGTATCTAATAAGAAACTTGCTCGACTAATGTTAATTTCTTTCCTGATTTACAGTTGCCGAGATTAATTAACGAATAAAAATAAATTCTGGGGAATAAGCAGGCAGACACACATATTTCAAAGCCTGAAAGACTTGGTGAAATAGAGGCGATGCTACGGACACCTGTTGTCAGTAGGAGTTTCATTCTCAAAATAAGTAAATGTAAGTGGAAACGGACTGACTGTGCACTTATAAATGCAAATGCCCCCAATATAAAATAATTTAACACAGTTTGAAAATTACTTGATTTTGAATGCTTTATATTTTTGCTATAAGTAATTTGATTATAATGAGCTGGTCCATATAGACGAAACGCTAGCCACGACAAACGACGCCGCTTTGTATGTTATATTCTATATAGCGTTCCATTCTGTCTCAGGAGAATTGGTCTCACTTTTGCAGTTGTCAACATTTTGTGGCTTATTAGCTATAGAGTGTAGGTTAGATTACATTACACAGCTGGTAGTAGATGGACCAGAAGGCCTATTATAAGACAGCAGCCGGGACTCACGTTTCAGACCCACTATGAACCATTGTCCTTATTTCAAAATCATTTAATATCCGAGGAAGGAAAGAAGATGAAGAGAGAAAACTGAGCAAAGGATTCAGCGCCCTTTCAAGCGTACAACTCCGAGCCCTGAGTGGCGCCAACTGCTCAACATACTCAATCGGGCCTTGGTAGGCTCTCTATCTCGAGACGGTGGACTCAGCTGATTTGCTATGACGTCACTTGTGGCCTTGATTTGGTCACGAGAGTATATACTAACTCGATCAGTATAGATAATTCACTTTGAGTGTCAGCTATAGGTATGTAGCTACATTTATACTTCGTTACCTGCTTGCATACTAGATAACTCGTTCCCCAAATCGACAGAAACGCCATCGTTGATCTGGAGTAGTATTTGAGCTGCAATTCATTCTTGCCTGATGTCCAAGCGATCACTCAGCACATGGTTTAGGTGCGAAGTGCCATACCCCTTATTTCAGCTCCAGTAGTTTAGATACATCCAGGGTTCGCTGTATGAATTCTGTTTTAGCTCCTATTTTATCTCATATTCTTCATTTTATTTTATATTCGCTCAACAAAGATTTTCGGGTACACTTCAAGCACTGTAGAAAGCTGTATGATATTAAGTTTGGCAAAGACGAAGAACCCGCTACAAAATTGTTCTCCACACTGATGGGGGGGGGGGTTCGTTTGTGACTGCCAGAATTACACTCGGGCAGTTCGCAAGGCGGCCTAAATTTGCTATAATACTTCTCAGTTTTCGGAGCGCAAGTGTGACCAAAAAGTATGGTGACAATTTTATGGCGAAGTTTCTCCTATGTAAAAGATGAAATGAACATCGTATATGCTACGACTAGGAATTGGACGTGATACAGAAGCTGCTTCCGAGCACCCACCAATACAGATTTAGTTTTATTATTCTTTTCCATAACGCTTACCATAATTCTTAATTGCGTTTTACCGCAATCAAAATAGTTATATATATTCATTAGGTGGTTCATGGGATTAGAATCCAGAACTCCTGCACAGCACGGCACGACTGCAAGGCCCACGCTGACAGAGCTAAATGACAAGTATTGTATACCTTAAAGTGAAGTAGTTCTACAGCCTGCCCCACTCCACCACAGCAAGGACTTAACTTGAGACGCATACTGCTTTATTTGAAAACAGCTCAGTCTTCACGAAATATTAAGGGTATCAGAAAATCCTGTGCGTTTTTGTTAGGAATAATAATAATTGTAAGAAATATTACTGACAAATTTTATGGCTCAGCAAAATAGTCATCATTATTAGATATAAATAATCTTTGTCCACCTACTTGGGAGCCACTTGAAAAAGTAGCCCCATTAAAGAAAGTAGCATCTTTGGTAAAAATGGAGGAATTAAACTCCGCTTCCACCTCGCTTAAATTTTTGAATCTTTTTCTAGTGATGAAATGTTTTAAAAACGGAATAAGTGAAAATCTAATGGAGCAAGGTCTGGCGAGTATGGAGGGTGAGGAAGAACTTCCCAACCAAAGAACTTTATTTTTTTGTTCAGTTTAATTGTCAGAATGGGGTCTAGCGTTATGCCGTTGCCAAACGACTCCTATGCTGTTCCCTAGAACAGGACACTTTCTGCGCAGCGACGCAGTCAGACGTTCGAGTCCCTGACAGTAAAGGGCTGCAGTTACAGGGTTTCCTTGCTCCAGTAACTCAAAGTGGACCTTTGTGGAATTCATACAACATGCAAGGGTCCCTGAGATTCACTTTGAATTCTTGTCTTCCGTGAGCTACAGATGTCATTAAACTATAAATAGAAGTAAATTTAACTAACTGTGAAATTCGCCTGCATGAGTATTTGGTATCTCATTCCACCCTTGAAAGCAGCTGTCTAGACTTAATCTGATGTTTGAGTTTGATTAAAGAAAAGCGGACAGAACCTTCCGGTACCCCTAATAGTTACTACCCTATATGTCACAGAGTCTTAATCCCATTCGCACCTGGAATTATCCAGGAAGGCATCTTGCAATGTAACTTTTTTGTTATGACGTTGTGTAGTTGTTTCTCATCGATTTTATTATTTGAGGTCAACTCGGAATGAAAGTATAAATTAATACATTGCTGGTAGGTAGTTTAAGTATTGCTGCGACCAGCGACGAGAAGAAACTGAAACTCAATATATACTACACAAACCTCAAACTTCGGAACCTCTTAATATGCGATAACGTTGACCGCTACCTTCATGAATATATGTAACTGCGTGTAGTACCGTATTCTTGAAAAGCTGGAGAGTGTAACTCTTCAGCACCATATACGTCGGATACAATAAACAGATACTTGCAGACTGCACAATTCAGTTCTACGACACCTAAAAAGCGTCCACAATATGCAGCGAACCCCACGACAGACCATCCACCAGTCCGTCACCGTATTCCATTAGACCATCTCCAAGCAAGACCTCCTTATCGTGGAAGCTCTTTTCATCAGGAGCTTAGACCGAGCTTCAACAGTCAAGAGGAAAGCCGGGACAGAATTCTACAATTATACTGAGTTTCAAGTACAGAATAATCCTGGTCAATTTAATTATGAATTTATACAGCACCAACAAGTACAAATTAAATCATATTTTATAGCAATGCACTGCATCTAAACAATTTCTGTAGCCATTTTTATCTACCGATTATGCACCCCTCAGCTTTATAGCTACACGCAATCGTCTTGTATTTTTGATCATCTACAGCTAAGTTAATTGCTAACTTTGATTTTATCTTATGAATATTTAAACTTTTAGACCGACTGTAACAATATTTTGTTAGAGAGATAGTTGAAGTGTCCATTTGAATTTCGCTTAAAAAATTCATCTCGTTCAGTTGCCAAATATTTTTAAATATTTTAGAGCAATTTTACCAAATAGAGAAAATACGGAAACTTGTTATTTGTCAACTCAAGCGACAGGTATATAGCAATGTGCGTTTACTGAGTTACCTGCTGAGAGCCATTTTAAATGGAGCTTTACTATGTGCATAGAACATTTGAAACGTCACAATTACGACTTCTTTTAAGGAACTCGGTTCAACTCAGGAGCTGCCTTTACGGAATAATTTGAGAACATCTACCGACGAAGTAAAGCGGAATTTTCGACAACTGGAGCGGTTGGAAATAAATCGAATACAATTAGAGTGCCATCTTTTCTTCAATGGAACTTGCCTTTCCACGTTGTAGACACACCGACAGTCAGTATATTGTGCTATATTCTGTCTATTTATAATGCAGTTTGGGCGTGGTCAAATTCCTCTACAGCGTTGCCAATTCTATTGGAATATCTGAGATTTGTTCGGTACATATCTTAGCCCCGCCCACTACCTATATATATAGAAATCTCAGAAATACCCAACGCTGTTGAGGAATTTGACCACGCCCCAACTGCCTCGATAAAACGGACAGCGTTTAATTAAAAGACATTGGTCGAAAGAAAATTCTACCATTATTTTAAGGATCAGGCAACTGGAAAACTACTGGATGAGCACCGTAATGCTGGTACGTACCAGAGTCGCAGCAAAAATTGGTGCCTGGACAATAGTAGTTGCATCTGAAAAAAGATGACAGGTGTTGGTGATTGGTGACGTGAGTCATTTATAAAACACTACAGTTTTTACAGAATTCAAT
>LQNS02278094.1:38918722-38940763 GCA_001587735.2 Parhyale hawaiensis | reverse complement strand
GGAGCTTCTAATGGGAGGAGCAAGCCCAAGCACTCTCTGGGCGAGTAAACAAATGGCTTTGTCACGTGATCGAAGCTGGCGTTTGGAGTCCTTAAAGTGGCTGAAGTGGCAGTGGTCAGCACATATAATTAAGGAAGATACAGACAGGCAATTCTTCAACATTTTTGCAAACACAATCGTGTCTGAAGATTTATATCCCAGTGCTTACCTGTTACTTTCATCATCCGATGGTATACAGGATACAAGTTTCCTTTACATACTTCCATGCGCTCGGAATTTCGTCGATGGTAAAATTTGCGCTCAGGACTTCTTCCTATATAGGCTGCGCGAGGCAATGCCGCTCTCCGATTGGATAAGCCACTCAGCCAGTTTAAGGGAAAAGTTTACTCGCAACGCTGCCGTAGGATACATAGAGAGGGTGCGCTCCTCTCTATTAGAACCTCCTTGCTAGTAATGAAACACCAAAATAAAGACGAAGGCGCTTTTGTATATTTATCTGTTTATTTTTTCTGTATTACTGTAGTTTATTTATGAGTCGATTTTCTGTCAGGCTGGAAGAAAATAGATTTGTAAACTTAGGGTAGGCTGGGGGCTGTGGCCATTCAGTCACGCGCTGCTGAAAACCAGTTGGTGAAAATTGAGGTTGTAGGAGATGAAGCAATTAAGGCAGCCTTAATATGGAGTGCACTTTTTGCTTTGTCAACTTCGAAATTCCAGCAATGAAGACAATCATTATTACAGATCCCCATGGCATTCGCATGAATCTGGAGACTTGCTTTCGTCCAACATTAACAGCTTTCGTGCTCTGAATTCACTATGCACATATTGAAAAGTTGATCAAGGAAGCAGAAGGTAAGATGTTCTTCAGAGTACAGTAGAACTATACGGAGAAGTGAAGAACAGAGGGGTTTTTTCGCAGTATTTATTTTTCTTCAGCCGTCTTTGTTTTTTAGACTAGCATGGAGCTTGTTATTGGAGTAAAACCATTCGACTGAAGTAATATCAATGCATATCCTTGATACGCAGCTGAAATTCCTAGGATCGATGCACGAGTGCCTGCTAAAACTAAAATAATTTTTCTTCGAGCCACCAAAGGGAAGCAAGGATTGTGCTGCTCAGTAGAATAATCGTGAGCACTCATGTCCTACTAAATTTAAGCTGGTAGCTGCAGCGCATCCTACATGCGTAAAGAAGCAACGAAAGAATGATCACTGGAGACGTATCATCTTAATTTAATTTGCTGGTCGCTCCAAAAGTAATACCTCCTAACTCCAGCTGAGTGAATAAGTTCAGTTATCTTAACCATGGAATTTGCGGATCCCTCGGATCCCAACGGGCAGAATAAAAAAATAGGTAACATTACTTTTAGAACAACCTTCGTATTTTTGATAGCCTGGTCTACTAGCATGTGAACCGGACCAAATAACGAAACCTGCTGTATTTTATTACATAGTATTGAAAATCGTTGCAAGGTTTTAAATTTAGAGACAAATACAAACTTCAGCACTAATTTGGGCAAATGCCATGTGTAGATGTAACTCTATAACTTTACCTCGTTTAGCGCTAGCAGTTAGGCCTAACGGAAGGGACACACGAGAAACAAATTTTGAAGAGCGATATCCAATGATAAAGAAGAGGTCTGGCGGAAGCCCACACTCTGCAGCATAGCATAACCTTAAGCTGATTCTGAGAGCTCCCCTCCCTTGATCAGATATTACCCCAGGAAGCCGATCCACCTGCAGTACACTTCCCTGTACATCCTCGAGTTCAATGATCACATGACGAAGAGTTACTGTACATGAAAAAAAGGTAAATAATATGTGTATACCCCGTCTCTCACCAGCAGAGAAAGTGCCGAACAAAATTGATTGAGGAAGCCTTTGAAAACTGCGCAATCTCCCAGATAGAGAAAGGAAATGATTTTCAACGTCAGAATAACAAATTTGAGGTACATAAGTATAGGCCATTTTGTGCTACTGGCGTTAATAGCTTTAATTTTTCGATTCTCGGCGCTCTGAAAAAGTTTGTTTTCATATGAACTGTCTAGGCGCATTGTAAAAGTAAAATTCATGTCGTAAGAAAAATGGGTCTCATTTTAAACTAGAGCACTCTGAGAGCGCATACCTCCGCCAAGCGAGGCAACGGTAGCATAATATTCAAATTGGCTCTGAAACCATAATTTTCTTTGCATTAACTCCAAAATCTAATCATTTGTGTCTTCTGATAGTAATAACAGCTTGTGCTATTTTCGTGAAGATCCGTTTATAACTTTTTGAGTTATACTGCTAACAAACGTTATGACAAACATGAGTCAAACATACAAACGAACAAACCGATCTGCACCAAAATTTATTCATTTATGTCTTTCAACATTACTAACAACCTCTATGAATTTCATAAAGAGCCATTCATTATTTCTTGAGTTATTCTGCTAATAAGCACAAAATTAAAAACAGTGACGAACGAACGAACAAGCGGATCATTACCAAAATTTGGTCATTAACTTTTTGTTATATACCCAACAATTCGTGTTAATTTTTTAAAAATCCATCCATAAGTTTTTGAGTTATGGCATTGAGAAAAGTGAGGCAGATAAACAAACAAACAGATGGACATATCTTCACCAAAAGTTAATCAGCTGTTCCTCCTAACATACCTAGCAATACCTTTAAATTTCTTTCAAATCGGTTCTGAACTTTTTGAGTTATCTTGGTGATAGACAGACAGAGAGGCAGACAGACAGACAAACACGACAAAAACATAACCTCCTTGGAGGAGGTAAAATAACATATCATTTAGAGTGTTACAATGCATGACAGTAGCTTGAAACGAAAGAAATTACAGAATATTTTTGACTAGTTATATGCGATATCGAGAGACATGGAGAAACGTGGAAATAACGGACTGCTGTGGATAACAAAAACTGAATGCAGGGGCTGCATGGTCGATCGAAAGACCTTTTACTATAAAATGGCATTTAAACTAAGCTTCAAAAAACTGAATTTGAGGCTCAGTGTTGTAGCGCAGTTCTGATACTCGAGCGCTCGAGGCGCAGTCGACGCATTCTTGGGAACGCCGCAAGACGAGCACTTCATGAATTTTCACTAAAAATTCAATATCATTAGTGGCCGCTCGCGCTGCGCCCCACCTACCGATTGCATGAAAGAATACGTAAATGCAAATATTTGAATAAATATGTAAGTTCTAGATAATATTATTTTAAAAATTTCAGGACCTGAATTCAGCACAGAAAAGAACGTTTTCCTTGGAATCGCTTCCAAATGGATTTCGAGGGTCAGCATCTTCTGGCCCTATTTTGCTTTTCAATTAGAGCACGTAAGGAGTGACTGGCGGGCCGCGCGGTATCGATGTAAGTGAATGGCTACAAATTAAGGCCAGCTGAACTTTGTTTGCAGGAGCAAGTATGCAAGCATGGCTACCAAAGCTTGGGTTTTTTCCCAAAAATTTCAGTTTCATTCTTACAACCTTGGGTTTTTCTCGCCATCATGATAACGATGATGGAAATATAACTAATGAGAACGTCAAGTATACTCAGTATGTGATGAAGTATATGCTTCTTATTAACTTTTAGATGTTGTTTCAAAATCTTGTTTTTGTTACGTCTTGGGAATTTTTTCACACTGCGATCCTGGGTTTTCTCAAAAACCCCATTGGCAGACCTGCTTGCAAGGTCAAGGAACTCAGTCAGCTGCTAGTATGTATGGGGTGTGTAAAATTGTCACGCTTGTTTGCGACAAAGGCCCCGTAACGGAGGCACTAAAGATTATTTTCTCATTACTCACCCTCTTTCATGGATAGGTTTAAGAGCCTGTGTATATGCTTTTCGATAGAATAAGCTTTATCATTTCCTCGTCCGCATGCTTTGATGTGTCGCCAAAAATTTTCTGTTACAATTCCATCCAAATTTGAAGAAATGTCCAAAACTTGACTAATGGCATTTGCTCGCCGAACTGACGGCTAACATTTTTGCACTATTTTTGGTAACTCAGATTTGAATTTACGATGATTCAACGAATCGTTTGGACAATTGTGGCTAGTACGCACGCTAGTCAAAAGAACAAGTTATTCTAGCTAATCGTCGGAACGTTTTGAACTCCTCTAAACACAGCTTTGAGTTTATCCAGAAAACGCTTAAATATGTTAACCGTGCCGCTAGTTAAGTTCCGGACCCCTTTTCAAAATTGGAGTGAATGAAAGCTCAATTTTTTTGCAAGTGTGTAGCATTTAAATGGACGCATCAACGCATTCGGAAACGGAAGTGACGATACTCTTTCCTTTGACTATAGCAAGTGTACAGGCTCTTAGCAGAGGAAGCTCGTTCTTTCGACTAGCGTGTGTACCATACATAAGAGAGAACTTGTTAGTGTCAGCGCGTTTCTCTCTGCAAAGTCACTGACCTCATTTTATTTAAGTCGTGAATGGAAATGCAAGCGAGTTGGTCCCCACCTTTTCAAATAGCCACGAGTCGCCACCGAATATCATTAATTTGTATTATTCATAATCAAAAGAGATATAGGTATGTAATGATTGTATAGCTCGTCCGTATCTCAGATTCAGTTTCTTTCATTTATTCTAAACTAGTTGTATGTACATTTTTGTTGGTAATTTCTAAACTAATGTTTGAAGACATAGCAGCTGTGGGAGCTTCCGCTTCCTACGGGTCCACGGGTATGCATTTTATGAAAGAGGTTGTAAATCAGAAGTGGGTACGTCCCTATGACAGTATTCTCTTGATGTCAGCAGCATCTTTTGACCTTGACCTTTTATAGGGACTAATAGTTAGTGACCCGGCGGCCGTTTCCGTTATAACAATAATTAGAGCCTTCTGAGAGCTCATACCTCCGCCAAGCATGGAAATGTTAACTGATAATTCAAATTGTTCCCGAAACTAAAATTTCCTCTTTATCATCGCTAAAATTTGTTCATTTGTGCCTCTTGATAGTAATAACATCTTCTGTAATTTCTTTGAAGGTCCGTTCGAAACTTTTCCAGTTATGTTCTGACAAACATTTTGACAAAAATTAGTCAAACACACAAACGGACGAACTGCTCATAACCAGATTTGGGCCATTTATGCCTTCTAACATTATAATAATTCATAGTAATTTCATGAATGTCCGTCTATAACTTTTTACAAACAATGGACAACACACAAGCGGACGAATCGATCATCACCAAAATTTAGTTGTTTGTATCTAGTAACAACCAAAAAATTCATGATAATTTGATGAAGACCCGTCAATAACTTTTTAAGTTATGCAACAAGAAAAACCAGGCAGACACACAACTTACGGTTCAAAGGATTTTCATAAAAAAAACAATTATTTGATTTTCTTAGTACACGAAGTAGGTATTCCTTGTAAATTTTGTAAGATCCGCCCATAACTTTTTGAATTATCTTGGTGACAGACAAAAAGCTTGATAAAAACACAGCCTTCTTGGCAGAAGTAATAATAAAGCCTGGCTTTTCAGCTGAACCTCAGGGGCGTAAGGTGCTGTCACTATTTTCTTAGCTATTATAGGGTTTTGCGGCTGAAAGAGGCGCAGGTCACGGCTAAAAAGTTGGGACCTCTTCTGGTCGCAAAGCTAAAAAAAAGGCCTGCAGGTCAAGGAAGCTAAGAATATTAAACTGCATTCATAGGGCACTGCCCAGCTTCTCTGTAGAGTAGATTAGATTAGATAGGCGGCAGTAGACGAAACAAACAGGCCCATTCCCAAAGAGACACCGGAACTTATACCCCTGCGCTCTATGAGCTTTTACGATTATGTTAACAGGGTATAAATGACTGAGGAAAACAGAAAAAAACAAGGGGGAGGGAGGGAAGAATCTCAGGCAAAGAAACGACCATGAATGCAAGAAAGTACGATCAATAGCAGAGCTTAGAGGCGTCAAACTGTGTAGTTGAAGCGGAAGAGAGAAGAAGATGGATTGATGCGGCCTTGGAAGCTTAGGCCGTCAAGAGTTTGCGACTCCTGGAGGAGGAGTTCTTAGCTGTGGAGGATGTCTCTCCCAATGTATGTCAAGACTATTTTTAAACGCGTTGACTGTCTCCGCACCGACAACGTGGGAAGAAAGTATTTTCCAAATGTTCATCATGAAATACGGAAAGAACTACTGACTTAAGGTTATTCTTCGAGCTTTATAATTGAGTTTTTGACCGTTGTTTTTTAGGCGATCATTAAGGTCTTTTTCAAAGAGTCCCGTTGTAGGTACGTCGTTGAAGCCAATCAAATACTCGAATGTTTCCATTAGTTGCCCCCTGAGTCGTCATTGCTCAAAAGATATCAGGCCCAGTTCTTTTCGGCGACATTCGTAGGGCTTGTTTCGCAGCTGAAGTGTCACTAAAAGAAAGAACTGTATGCATACACACAGTGACGAGACAAAAGCTATCGCAGCGACAAGAGTAACTTGCGCTTGGTACAGAGGTACACTCACTGTCAGGCCCAGTGACCATGCGCCTGCACTCATGGAGGCTGGTGCAGGAGTTGGGACAACATTTTTCCTCATCCGCGCAGTTGTAGTCGGAGGTGCACACCTGTGGATAAAATATAATGAAAATATTAAAGTAAAGTAGAGTTGATATTACATAAAACAAAGTCTCCCTCGTCGTTGCGTGATATAAGGCCTCCAATAATTATTAATCGCCAAAATCATTTTAGACGAGAACTCATAATGAAGGCTTTGAGGTCGCAACCCCGACAGAAATTCTGGTCGATGTGGAAGCTGCTTTCTATTTCTACTTCTTTTTTGGAGGGCTATGAATTCTGTCAAGAGGGGGGGGGGGAGGAGGAGGAGCTAGAATTTCTGTCAGGGTTGACACAAAACGAAACTCCAGCTTGCACACCACTAGCATCAAATTTGCTTTTAATATTTGTATTAACAGAATACTTCGTCTACAGATTTACTTAATTAAAGGAAATAGAAGTGTTGTACATATAACGATGCGACACGTTTAGTTTCTGCTGAGTCCTAAAGTATTGTGAGAGTGCAGCTTTCGCTGAATCAAAAACCGTTCAACGAACAACATTGTTAGGAGATATCTTGCACGAAACAGATAGCGTCTTTAAAATATCCTTGCACTAATAGCAGTCAGTAAGCATCTTACAGTATGTGGCTTCTAACGTAGCCAGTGTGAGTGCAACAAATGATTGCGCGCGTGTTTCAGGAGCTACTCTGTGCATGCAACCAATCCTTGTATAAAATTAGTTAAAAGGACTTCAATACAGTTAAAAAAGATTAGAAGAAAAGAAAAGGTTTGATAGTAACGTACGGGAGCGCTGGTCCAGTGGCCGTTGCAGCGATTTGTCCTCGGGCAGTAGCCAACCTTTGACCCTGGTATTTAAAAATTTTAAATAGCTTAGTTTGCATGAAATTCTTGGCAGTGACCGATACATCTCATGTTAAAAAAGCTTAGGCAAACTATAGACAACACTGTACCTGTACTTGAAATTCCATACTGGAAGCTAATTCTGATTAGAACAAATTCAATACTTTGTATTAAACAGGAATCCTAAACAAGGCATAAGACTTTCAGAGTAATGTCAAAAATATGCAGTATTTATCAGCGAGAGAAACAAATTTGTGAATTACCGTAGGACATCGATGGGAGACAACGCTCGAAATTATATACAACATAATGGTTTCAAACATTGAATGATTAGAAATAATTTTGCTTTCCACTGAATGCCTCTGTGGGTAAGAATCTGGCGTTCTTGCTGGGAAATCCATGCCTTACTTCACTTTGTCAGTCTTGGAGTTTGGTTAGCATGCCTGTGTTTACTAGCAACCATTTTTGCAGTTTACTCCAATAAACGTGCGCTTCTATTTTTGAAACTGAAGGCGCGCTGAATTGGGCCTTTAAAGTTGATCTAGACCTTCCCCATCTAACTTGACTCGTCGAAAATTGCAGGCAAGTGGCCCGGCTTTGATCCGTTACTTCGAGTTCCAGGGGTTGAATCCTAATCGATTATCTGTGAGCCTTCCGAGAACTGCATCTAATAAGCAACTTGCTCAACCAATCTTAATTTCTTCCCTGATTTACAATTTCTGAGACAAATTAACGAATAAAAATGAATTCCGGGGAATAAATAGGCAGACACGCACATATTTCAAGGCCTGAAAGACTTGGTGGAATAGAGGCAATGCTACGGACACCAGTTGTCACTAAGAGTTTCATTCTCAAAATAAGTAAATGTAAGGGCAAACGGACTGACTGTGCACTTATAAATGCAAATGCCCCCAATATAAAATAATTTAACACAGTTTGAAAATTACTTGATTTTGAATGCTTTATATTTTTGCTATAAGTAAATTAATGATAATGAGCTGGTCCGTATAGACGAAACGCTGGCCACGACAAACGAAGCCGCTTTGTATGTTATAAATAACGTTTCATTCCGGCTCAGGAGAATTGGTCTCGTTTTTGCGGTTGTCAACATTTTGCGGCTTATTAGCTTTAGAGTGTAGATTAGATTACATTAGATAGCTGGTAATAGATGGACCAGAAGGCCCATTATAAGACAGCAGCCGGGACTCACGTTTCAGACCCTCTATGAACCATTGTCATGATGTCAAAATCATTTGGTATCTGAGGAAGAAACGAAGACGAAGAGAGAAAACTGAGCAATGGATTCAGCGCCCTCTCACGCATACAACGCCGAGCCTTGAGTGGCACCAACTGCTCAACATACTCAATCGCGCCTTGCATGGTAGGCTCTCTATCACGAGACGGTTGACTGCTCTGATTTGTTATGACGTCACTTGTGGCCTCGATTTGGTCACGAGAGCATATACCATATCGATCCGTATAATTCACTTTGAGTGTCAGCTATAGGTATGTAGCTACATTTATACTTTGTTATCTGCTTGCATACTAGATAATAATAACTCGTTCCCAAATCGACAGAAACGCCATCGTTGATCTGGAGTAGCATATAAGCTATGATTTATTCTTGCCTGTTGTCCTGCGATCACTCAGCAAATGGCTCAAGTGCGAAGTCCCATACTACTCATTTCAGGTACATTAGTTTAGATACAACCAGGGTTCGCTGTATGAATTCTGTTTTAGCTCCTATTTTATCTCATATTCTTCATTTTATCTATATATTCGCTCAACAAAGATTTTCGGGTACACTTCAAGCATTGTAGAAAGCTGTATGGTCCTAAGTTTGAGAAAGACGAAGAACCCACTGCAAAATTCTTCTCCTCCACACTGGTGGGGGGGGGGGGAAGTGGTGGTTTGGGGCTGCCAGAATTGCACTCGGGCAGTTCGCAAGGCCTAAATTTGCTATAATACTTCTCAGTTTTCGGAGCCCCAGTGTGACCAAAAAGTATAGTGACAATTTTATGGGGAAGTTTCTCCTATGTAGAAGATGAAATGAACATCGTAAATGCTACGACAAGGAATTGGACGTGGTACAGAAGCTGCTTCGGAGCACCCACCAATACAGATTTAGTTCTATTATTCTTTTCCATACCGCTTACCATAATTTTTAATTGAGTTTTACCGCAATCAAAATAGTTATATGTATATCCATTAGGTGGTTCATGGGATTAGAATCCAGAACTTCTGCACAGCACGGCACGATTGCAAGGTCCACGCTGACAGAGTTATATAACAAGTATACCTTAAAGTGAAGTAGTTCTACAGCCTGCCCCACTCCACCACAGCAAGGACTTAACTTGAGACGCATACTGCTTTATTTGGAAGCAGCTCAGTCTTCACGAAATATTACTGGTATCAGAAAGTCTTGTGCGTTTTTGCTAGGAATAATAATAATTGTAAGAAATATTACTGACAAATTTTATGGCTCAGCAAAAAAGTCATCGTTATTAGATATAAATAATCTTTGTCCACCTACTTGGGAGCCACTTGAAAAATAGCCCCAGTCAAGAAAGTAGCATCTTTGGAAAAAATAGAAGAATTAAACTCCGCTTCAACCTCGTTTAAATTTTAAATCTTTTTCCACTGATGAAATGTTTTAAAAACGGAATAAGTGAAATGGAGCAAGGTCTGGCGAGTATGGAGGGTGAGGAAGAACTTCCCAACCGAAGAACTTTATTTTTTGTCAAGTTTAATTGTCAGAATGGGATCTAGCGTTATACCGTTGCCGAACGACTCCTATGCTGTTCCCTAGAGCAGGTCACTTTCTGCGCAGCGACGCCGTCAGACGTTCGAGTTACTGGCAGTAGAGGTGTGCAGTCACATTGTTTCCTTGCTTCAGTAACTCAAAGTGGACCTTTGTGGAATTCATACAATATGCAAGGGTCCCTAAGATTCACTTTGAATTCTTGTCTTCCGTGAGCTACAGATGTCCTCAAACTATCAATAGCAGTAAATTGAACTAAATGTGAAATTGGCCTGCATGAGTATTTAGTATCTCATTTGACTTTGAAAACAGCTGTCTAGACTTAATCTGATATTTGAGTTTGGTTAAAGAAAAGCGTACAGAACTTTCCGGTACCCCTAATAGTTTCTACCCTATATGTTTCAGAGCTTTCGCCCCACTCGCACCTGGACTTATCCAGGAAAGCAGCTTGCAACGTATTTTTTTGTTATGTCGTTGCGTAACTGTCTCTCATCTATTTTATAATTCGAGGTCAACTGGGAATGAAAGTATAGATTAATATATTGCTGGTAGGTAGTTTAACTATTGCTGCGACTAGCGACGAGAAGAAACTGGAACTCAATGTATATTACACAAATCTCAAACTTCGGAACCTTTTAATATGCGATAACGTTGACCGCTACCTTCATGAATATATGTAACTGCGTGTCGTACTGTATTCTTGAAAAGCTGGAGAGTGTAACTCTTCAGCACCATATACGTCGGATACAATAAGCAGATACTTGCAGACAGGTTCCGGCAGCACAAATCAGTTCTCCGACACATAAAAAGCGTCCACAATATGCAGCAAACCCCACGACAGGCCATCCACCAGTCCGTCACCGTACTCCTTAAGGCCATCTCCAAGCAAGACCTCCTTATCTTGGAAGCTCTTTTCATCAGGAGCTTAGACCGAGCCTCAAAAGTTATGAGGAAGGCCAGGACGGAATTCTACAATTATTCTGATTTTCAAGTACAGAATAATCCTGGTCAATTTAATTATGAATATAAACAGCACAAACAAGTACGAATTAAATCATATTTTATAGCAATGCACTGCATCTAATCAATTTCTGTAGCCATTTTTATCTACCGATTATGTACCCCTCAGCTTTATAGCTAAGCGCAATAGTCGTGTATTTTTGATCATTTACAGCTAAGTTAATTGCTAACTTTGATTTTATCTTGTGAATAACTTAACTTTTAGACCGACTGTAACAATATTTTGTTGGAGAGATAGTTGAAGTGTCCATTTGAATATTGCTTAAAAAGTTCATCTTGTTCAGTTGCCAAATATTTTGGAATATTTTAGAGCAATTTTACCAAATAGAGAAAATACGGAAACTTGTTATTTGTCAACTCAAGCGACAGGTATATCGCAATGTTCGTTTACTGAGTTACCTGGCGAGAGCCATTTTAAATGGAGCTTCACTATGTGCATAGAACATTTGAAACGTCACAATTACGACTTCTTTTAAGGAACTCGGTTCAACTCAGGAGCTGCCTTTACGGAAGAATTTGAGAACATGTACCGACGAAGTAAAGCTGAATTTTCGACAACTGGAGAGGTTGGAAATAAATCGAATACAATTAGAGTGCCATCTTTTCTTCACTGGAACTTGTCTTTCCACGTTGTAGACACCCCGACAGTCAGTATATTGTGCTATATTCTGTCTATTTATAATGCAGTTTGGGCGTGGTCAAATTCCTCTACAGCGTTGCCAATTCTATGGGAATTTCTGAGATTTGTTCGGTACATATCTTAGCCCCGCCCACTACCTATATATATATAGAAATCTCAGAAATACCCAACGCTGTTGAGGAATTTGACCACGCCCCAACTGCCTCGATAAAACGGACAGAGTTTAATTAAAAGACATTGGTCGAAGGAAAATTCTACCATTATTTTAAGGATCATGCAACTGGAAAACTACAGGATGAGCACCGTAATGCTGGTACGTACCAGAGTCGCAGCAAAAATTGGTGCCTGGACAATAGTAGTTGCATCTGAAAAAAGATGACAGGTGTTGGTGATTGGTGACGTGAGTCATTTATGAAACACTAGAGTTTTTACAGAATTCAATATACGTAATCCGACCAATAATGACAGCGGATAAATTTAATTAAGTAATGAAAATCAATGAATAAATTTTACAGTGGTCTTAGTTGGGCTTTAATTAATGTAGCTCATGTGATTACTACCTGAGGTTAAATCCAATTGAAAAATGACTTGCATTACCTCGAGGAAACGGACACGAATTTCAACGTTTCATTGCGGTTCACTTCATAATTGCCTACAATATTTTATCGGTGAGCAAGATTGTGGTGGTATACCATATAGAGTAATAAAACTAATATGAATAAGAACGCATCTTGCGAGATTCTTCAGAGAGGGAGTCACACCGCTGAGTGTAGTAAGAATGCACATTAAGGCGGGTGCACACCGACGTAAAAAGTGCGTGGTCACTCAACTTTTCACTTTGGCGGTCAAATTAACGTAAGGACAATGATTGTCGCGCTAAAACGTTGCGTCACTGGAACTTTTAACTATCTCAGAAAAAGGAAATATACTCAATCATTGACCATTTTCGGGTTTCATAGCGTGTAAGCTGCAAAAAATAATTTGTGACTCGTATTTTAGTTATGCATCTTAGTATTTGAGTCCTGCGCAAGTGACAGTCTTGATCTCACCAACGCTATCGGATATGGAATTGTGTGAAGGAGTAACTATTCCGTTTTAGTGTGCGCCCGTCAAAGTGGCATCATGAAAAACTTTCTCTAATGGCGCCTAGAAAATGTAGAAGCAAGAAAAATTCTCACGCTCGGGTGTGAATTCAGAGATGCATGTACTACATCTTAGCAACGCACCTACTGTAAATTTTACAGACGGGCACTATTTAGTGTCTGAATGCAAGCACATGTCGATGATGCCTATTTTCAATTAATGGCATTCTTTACTTGGAAACTGTATGGCATGTGTTTACATAAATAAAAGTAAGAGCCCAGATCATCTAAATTTTATAATGATCTAGTGATTTTTTTTATTATTAAGTTCGACAAACGCTCGTAACAGTCGTACTGAACTTCATAGAAGCGAATTTAAGAGAATAGTGGTCACATCTGCATGGCAACATTTGTAGGTAACGGGATGAAATTTAAGATACAATACGAGTTCTTTATCGTAAGTAATACAGAGATGGACTTTTTTCAGAAAACGTTACATGTCTCAATTTGGAGCTCGTTAGCAAAATTGACCGGTGACGTCGCGAAAGCTGCCTTTGCGCGAATCTAAACAACAAGAAATTCGTAAACTGGAATTCATTCATTTGGACACCATAAAATCAGGATCTCGATGCAAGTTCTAACGCTTTACCCAAATTGACTGGTATTGTAGGTGAGTCACCGTACATTTAGATAGTAGCTATAAATTTACCGAAAGACCTATTCCTTGAAAGGAATCTAAACCCAGACTTTGGTTTGCTCTGAACTGTTGCTATTACGTTACGTTGTAGTAATAGTACGTTACGGTATGTTGGCTGGGGAAGATATCGGAATATTTCGCTAGAGAAAGACATTTTGCAGTAGAAAAAATCAGACAGAGTCTTGCCCAACTGGAGCAATGGCGTTTGTGCAATACAAGGTTCCGTACGAAAACAAATTACAAAAAAAATATGCTGTAAGTAAATTCCAGTAAGTGCCAACCCCTCACCCAGGTTGGGTAGTGTTGCCCCCTGACAGGCCGGGGTACGATTCCCTGCAATAAGAGGCGGTGTTGCAGGAGCTGGGGCAGCACTTTTCAAACAACTTGCACTGGCGGTCATCCGAACAGGTCTGCAAAATATGCAGTACGTTACTTAATTGACCTTACATTAGCTATATTAAAAGTTAGAGCTTCTTGGCCAGGGAAATTTTGATCTTAGAAAAAAGGAAAGAACGAACAACGAATATTAAGTAAATCCAATAAACAAACAAATTCCTACACAAAAGCGCACGCTGTATGGGAGAAGCGAGTTGGGGAAAAACAGAAGAGGCGGAACAAAGATGTTACAGTGATAAAGAAGCTGAAGGATGGAAGCAAAGCGAGTACGGAAGTAATTAGGGCTCAGAGGCCATATTAATCCAATAAGGACCAAATAAAACGTCGTTTATGTAGCACTCTGCTCCTCATAATGTTGTGGCTCATGTGTAGTTTCATGTGTAGTTTGAATGTGGAATTACTATATACGAATATACCAGTATTGGAGGCAATCAATATAATTCTAGATAGAATATTCAGCGATGGTAGTCTAACTTACTATAATTTTAATAGAGCACAATTCAAAAAAGTTTTAGAACTAGCACTATTGGATGCTTATTTCAAGTTTGACGGAAAGATCTACCAACAAATCGATGGCTTATGAATGGGTTCAGCACTGTCAACCATTCATAAGCCAACAAAACATAAACCCACAAATATATTCTTAAATAATTCTGAGTAAACTTGCTTTACAAATTTTGCCCGGCAGAATTTAAGCCTCAGTTTATTGTCGATATCTGGATGATACATTTCTTTTATTTGGGAGTGAACAACAAGCACGAATGTTCCATAACTACAATAATGTTAGACATCACAAAATAAAGTTTACAATTGAAACGGAACAAAATGGCAGCCTCTCGTTCTTAGATGTGCTTGTTGCACGCAATGGAAATAATTTCTTAACCTCGGTGTACCGTAAGTCAACATTTTTAGGCCTTGGCACTATCTTTTTCAGTAATATTTCCAAGAAGTACAAATCCACAAATATTTCCACCCTGCTAAACAGAGCATATCGTATATCTAGTTCGTTTCACTTGTTCCATCAAGAAGTAGAATATCTAAAGAAGTATTTTTAGGTAATTACTACCCATCAAAATTAGTTAATGTTTTGTTAAGGAAGTTTTTAGATTGCAGGTACTGCCGTAATATGCTGATACCAACTGTTGAAAAAGACAAATGTTACCTGAATTTGCTATATTTAGGTTCGCACAACAAAAGCTTTGAACATGAGATGAGGTCTCTTTTAAATCAGTATTTTCCGCTAATTTCACCAATATTTTACTACCGCAATATGACGATAGTTGGTTCATTCATTAAGCGTTGCGATCCGGCTGATGCGTCCGTTCGTTCCTGTGTTGTGTACAAATATGTGTGTGACAGCTGCCAGCTGTCCTATCGTACCGGGCAACAACTTACTGCACCATCTAATTCAGCCATTAGAAATCATTGTTTTAATGAAAATCATCCACTAACGTGCAATAACTTCTCAATAATCGGCAGTACAAATGACGTACAAGACCTCAGTAATGAACTTAGATAAAATTAAGTGTGCCTTTTCGGGCTCGAATTGTTATCAGTTAGTCGTCAGGGCAACTGTCACGAATCAATCCGAACGCAATGGCGAAAACAAGGAAGGAGATGTACCGAAAATCTATCCAAGAATCAATCCATGTTGTTGCTTTGCTTTGCGACTCTTAGAGTGTTTTTGTGAATGCTTTCATCCCTGACTTTCTTTTAACATTTTCATATAAGCTTTCTTTCTCTATTTTACAGCACTGATTATGGATATATTATGATCCGAAACGTTTGTGACATAGATAGCAAACATGTTTTTGTACTTATTGAATTATTCTACCTTACCCTCGTAGGCAGCGGCCTTCTGCAGTTCGTCTCCACTGGACACGAGCCAGGGTGGGCTGAAAATTGGACAGGTTTGTTACTCACTGAGCTATGTTGCTAGGGTGAAACCTGTATGTGACAATACACGAAGACATTGAATAAATTGTTATTACATGCGCCAACCACGCAGGCCTGCCATTTTTATTATAAGCTAGGAGTGCAGTGAAGCTGCTGGTCACTTACTCTTCACTAGTATTCCCTCGAATGCTCAGCTAAGGACGCGTGCTCTCACTACTCCTAGAGCTCCTGACTCCTGCCCCGCCTCGCCTTTCTCCTCCCCCAGCCCCGAACACTTAGGCGCACCATTGGCCAGGATGAATTGCGCGAATCAAAGTATCAAGTGCAACCTATAGCAGCTGCTATCGCGTATGATAGAACTGCCGTCAATGAGACATGAATCTACCTCTCTAAAGCATAATTGTAAGGTGACTTACACTGAAAACACTGAAAGCATACAAGGGCTTCAATCTCAATAGAATCACTAACAGTGGTAGGTGGTTCAATCATATGTTAGATTACCACACGCGATATAAGACATCTGAAGGGGAAGATGCAAAGCACGTTAAGTATTAAATACATATTTATTTCATGAAATGTGATCCCTGTTCATCTATGCCTTCAAACTGTTTGAATGCTTCGCTATTAAATTTAGTTATGGGCACAAAACATTCTTTAAAGCAGGTTTTGAACGCATATCTAAATCGAAATGTTTAAATTAAGTAAATACACAGTAGAGGATTTGTCAGCAGAATATAGCAAAATTTCATAACTCAGTGATCGACAACAATTTGGGACGCAATGATTTCTGGGGGTGTATGGTGCGGTGACTCCTGCATCTAACCGTGGTCATGTTCTCTTGCGGTTATCGGCGAGTATCTAGTTATTGTGTGACGCCAGCTGTGCATATTGCAAGTTCTATTTGTACGCTTTCCGCATCAACTCTGTGAAACTGGCATCTTTCTTAACGGAAAATAGTGTCACTATTAATCATCACCTCAATAACATGTATAGGTTTTGCATTAGTGCAACTCTATAGACCAAATGCTACCTAATGTTGGTAATGAAAACCTCAAGAGGTAGTGATCAGAGTTCTAAATTGGCTAGAAGGCGTGTGGTAAGGTAGATGGCCTGCAATGCATTAGACTGAGATTGTTCTCCTTTGAAAACCCCCCCCCCCCAAAAAAAAAAAAAACCAAGTACCACATTTTGATAGTCCTAAAAGGCCATGATACGCAGATAAATAATTCTCCATCTCATGCAGCAGAGTAGCAGTCGATGAGGTAAGTTAAATTCGTAATGAGCACCATATGCGCATGTAACCAAGCCTCTGATAGCAAACTTCTCGATCTCTTCAAACCCTGACTCAGCAGGTTAGAGAGCCCATAGAAAACAATATGCTAAGTATGGTCAAATCTAACCCTGATTGTGAAGTTGTCGACATTACCATATTGCACAGGCTAGGAGATCAAAACAGAATTGATTCACCTCGAAATTTAGTTTTTATGTAACTCTTTAAGTTAACTCCTGTCAGATACTAAATCTTCGTCGAGCAAATTAGCCAGAAATGTCAATTGAAATGAAGAACTTGCATCTTCTTTGGAGATTAGATTAAATAGGAATCAGTAGACGAACCAATAGGCCCATTGCCAAAAAGACACCGGAACTTGAGCCCCGGCTCTCTATGAGCTATTGCCAGCATGTAAGTAGGATATAGAGGACTCGAGAAAAGAGAAAAAAATGGGGGAAGAGTCCTTGCCAACGAGACGACCATGAATGCACGCAAACACGATCAAGAGCCGCTGACATGCGGAGCTTAGAGACGTCAAGCTGTGTAGTTGGAGGGGGAGATAGAAGAAGACGGATTAAGGTGGCCTCGAAAGCTCTAGCCGTTAAGAGTTTGCGACTCCTGGAGGAGGAGTTCTAAGCTGTGGAGGATGTCTCTTCCAATGTATGTCAAGACGATTTTTAAACGCGTTGACTGACTCCGCACTAGCAACATCGGAAGGGAGCCTATCCCAAATGCTTACAATGAAATACGGAAAGAACTGCTGACTTACGGTTGTTCTTCGAGCTTTATGTTTGAGTTTTTGAACGTTATTTCTTAAACGATCATTGAGGTCTCTTTCAAAGAGCCTCGTTGTAGTACGTTGTCGAAGCCATTCAAATACTTGAATGTTTCCATTAGTTGCCCCCTGAGTCGTCTTTGCTCGAGAGAGATCAGACCCAGTTTTTTTAAGACATTCATACTTGATATTTCGTAGCTGAGATATCAATTTCGTTGCCCTGCGTTGGACTGTTTCCATGTTATCGATACCTTTAAACAGATGTGACGACCAGAATTGGACAGCAAATTCTAAGTGTGGCCGCACTAACGCCTTGTACAAGGGAACGGTGATGTCCTTGGACTTGTAGTCAAAATTTCTGGTGCTAACCATTTTCACACTCCTGTCAACTTGCTGACTGTGTTGTAGTTTGTTTGTAATAATGATTCCCAAGTCACGTTGTTGGGTGACAGCAGTCAATACCGTCCCGTTCATTTGCAATGGGGGTGAAGGCTTCATCAGGCCTATGTGCGTTAGTGAACATTTGTAGACATTAAAGCTCATCTACCACATTGTGCTCCATTCCATGAGGTGGTCAAGGTCTTGTGGGAACTCGGCTCTTTTTGTGGCAGGATGACATAGTTTAGTATCATCCGCAAATTTACTGATTTTACTACGGATGTTAAAATCGAGATTATTGGTGTAAATTGAGAACAGAAGTGGCCAAGAACGCTACCTTGCAGAACCCCTAATGAAACGGGCGTCCAGGCGCTCGCTTCTCCTTCAAGCTTTACTCACTGCTGCCGACCCGTAAGCCATGCCCTGTTCCATCGTAGATAGTCTCCCTGGATCCCATGGGCTTCCAATTGTTTCATAAGCCGTTGATGGGGGAATTTGTCAAAAGGCTTCTGGAAGTCCAGATGCACAAGGTCTACGCTGTTTCGTTCATCTTTAATATCTGCAACTGTTGAGAAAAAGTCCAGTAGGTTTGTTAAGCAGCTTCTTCCATTTCAGAAGCCCTGTTGAGTGTCGGATAGGAGCTGCTGCATCCTCAGGTGGTCAGTGATGCGCTTTTTCAAGAGGCGTTCGATGATTTTGCTGACGACCGATGTAAGACTGAGTGGTCAATAGTTGCTGGGGCTTTTCTTATCCCCCTTCTTATGTATCGGTATCACGTTAGCTAGTTTCCAATCCTGTGAAACTTCTCCTGTTCTTAGACAGCGATTACATATTTCGAGCACCAGCTTCGCGATGACTGGAGCCATTTTCCGTAGAACACGGGGAGCTCTGAAACTCTTATGAATGAGTGAAGTATAGATCAGTAGGTACTCTGATATCCTGAAGACAAACGTACTGGCTGGTGTCAAATGACACTTTCTTGAAAAGAAAAAAAAAGAAAAGTAGAGCACTGAGAGAGCGCATATCTCCGCCAAGCGAGGCAACGGTAGCAAAAAATTCAAATTGGCTCTGAAACCATAATTTTTTGTATACACTCCAAAATCTAATAATTTGTGCCTTCTGATAGTAATAACGGCTTTTGCAATTTTCGAGAAGATCCGGTCATAACTTTTTATACGTTAACATACATAACAAACATAATGACAAACTTCAGTCAAACATACAGACGAACAAACCGATCTGCACCAAAATTTAATATTTTGTGTCTTTTTATATTACTAACAACCCCTATAAATTTCATAAAGATCCATCCATTTTTTTTTAATTATTGTACTATCTAGCATAAAAAACAGTGACAAACGAACGAACAAACGGATCAGTACAAAAATTTGGTCATTTACTCATTGTTATATACCTAACAACTCTTGTTAATTTCATAAAAATCCATCAATAACTTTTTGAGTTATGGCATTGACAAAAATGAGGCAGACAAACAAACAAACAAACAAACAAACTGATAGACATTTCTTCACCAAAAGTTAAATCATCTGTTCCTCCTAACATACCTAACAATCTCTATAAATTTCGTCCAAATCGGTTCATAACTTTTTGAGTTACCTTGGTGACAGACAACCAGACAAACATACAGACTGACAGACAAACATACAGACTGACAGACAAACATGACAAAAAAACATAACCTCCTTAGAGCAGGTAAAAATTCATACAAGCAACGCGCCTCTCAAAAACTGCATTGCCACGCGGCAGGCGCATTGCAAAGCTTGGAAGCTAAATTCAACGGAGGAGAACAGAAGATATCACAAAACTTTCAAGCCGGGAGGCGGAGAAAAAAATCAGGACTTCTAAACGGGAAAAAGATACGTCCCCAGCTGCTATGATAAAATGCAGCCCGAAGGCCTTCAAAGAAGCCCACTGAAAATAGGCCTTGGTTCGTGGCTTACTTCTCCCTGGAAATGGGTCTGTTGCTTTGTCTATAGCCAACTATCAAATCTAAGTTATTGTAGCTGCTCGTAGTTTAATCTTCCAGGACATTGCAACAGCTCGCAGCTTAAGTGCCAAAGCGACGAAGTAGCTTGTAACTTTACCATACTTTTGTGTTGAATATAACTTCAAACAAAATATTTTTTACTTACGACGAAGTCGGTCGTTTAAAATGTTCAGTACCGACAGAAAATTTTTACACCTATGCAACTAAAATATAAATTGCATGAAAAGTATGAAGAAGCTGCTGAAAACTTTTGATGTTCCCGTTATAAAAAAAGGGGGATGGTTAGAGATGACGCTCTCCAATTACCGGCATTACCCTCCTCTAGCGATCGTTTATCCTCACCCCTGCAGTGCCTGGCCAGCCTGTTGATACGAGCCAGACTGAGTCAGCCTCCAGAGCACATCGGGTTGACAGTTCGTATTCCCTCTATTTTTTATTTTTAGCCAGTTACTGGTCTTAGAGCATGACTGCCACAACACGCAATGGCATTGAAGAATATGCAAAAGAATTACAAAGACAGTGTAGGTTTTATTTGAACAGGAGTCAGTGATTACTAGAGCCTGGATTTTAGTCCTAAAAAAGTGGTGAAAATAGCGCTAAAAAGCCAATCAAACTAGCACTTAAAAAGTCGGTATTGCAGGTATCATAGCAAAATAGTTTTTATTTTCAGCAAAATAGTTTTTTTCTAGCAAAATAGTTTTTATTTTCTGCAAAATAGCTTTTTTTTCTAGCAAAATAGTTTTTATTTCTAGCAAAATATTTCTTATTAGTAGCAAAATAGCACGTAAGACTTTGCAAGTTTTGGCTAAAACTCAGCAGTTTACTTTCATTTGTAGCTATAAAAAATCTGAGAGAAAGGTTTTATTTTAATCGGAAACCATGTTTTTTTCACTCCTCAACCTATGCGCATATTGCATGAACAGGAAGTTATAGAGCTGTGAACTTTTTTATAGCGATCAGTTTTGTAGTATACATAAGACTGAAATAAAACAACTATATTTACATTTAGCTACTAACGTAACCTAACGTAACCCTAGGTTACCTCACGTCAGGGTCAGGTCAGGGTTACGTCAGGTTAGGTCAGGTTATTTACTAAAAGAACTCTCCTGCCCCTGCATAAGCTCGGTGGAGCTTATATCCTGAATGCCAGTCAAATAACAATAATGACAAGACTGAAAGCTTGAATCCTATGGGAGACTCCAGAATATACATAGAATACTGTATTATAAAAGGAACCTGACTAAATGCTCGGTTCCTAGATAACTCCAGCGCTCGACTCTTCTAGAAGCTTACCAAATAATTAATAGATGAAGTAGAAAATAATTCATACTGTCATTATGTCTCATAAATACAGTGATTCTGCAGATAACATGAACTGATTGCATAATGCATATTTTTCCTACCTTCATGAATGTAAAATGTCTTGCATAAGATAATGCTGCTGCTATCCCTGTACCCCATCTCGTTACAATAGGCTGTGGGGGAAGGGGCACGTCAGGAGCCTTCTTCTCTCTGAAGAGTTCGCATCTACTTGAGGCCTTCAGGAATATTTTTTACCGTTTGATATTAGTTTGTGAGTGTCCTGGAAGCGCGTCCGTACCTTTTCTGCAACTCTGTACAAGCCGTGTGCGAGGCAAGTAAGGAGCAGCATATTGGGTACAGAATGGATAGAGTGTTGCAACGAATTTTTCTCAGTGGCTCGCGAAGACAGAACACCTTCTGTCGGTAGCACCAGACCCGCGACAGCGCCCAACTCTGGGGCGTCTAAA
>LQNS02278094.1:38878954-38894871 GCA_001587735.2 Parhyale hawaiensis | reverse complement strand
AGTACGCGTGCACTATATATTTTCCAGTCGGTAATATGACTCATAGTTAACGTCAGTCGGTATTTTTCAGTGCCCCCCCCCCCAATGTTGGATACTTCGCGACATCCCTGGGTGCACCCTGTCATTTGTTGGTGGCCAAGAGCCACACAGCGAAGTCTGCTGCTGCTACGTGGCAACTATCCTAAGAGCGGGAGCTCACAAGACAGCGAGCGGGAATCCGGCGGGGCCTGACAGACTGGAAAGACTTGTGAAGTACACATACCAAGCAGAGATGGTGGCAATGCAGTTGTGACAAAATTTTCCAAAAGCTTCACTGTAAGGGGAGCAAAACATTTTAACAAACTTCCGCGGCTCGCTCAAAGCGCCATTGACATGAAAGTTATGGAATCTAAAGTTTGCTGGATTTTTATTAAAAAAATGTCAGATAGACCAGCTGTCCGCGGCGACGTCCACTGAGGAGACAATTTGAAACTGACTCCCCCGTTGGACGTTATTTGCGACCCAACTGAAGAAACCTAGTATCATGACTTCACAATCGTGAGTTGATGTGAAAAACGTAGCCTGGACTTCGTTCAAAGACCCACAAGTTACTCATTCTATACAAGATAGGTACAATGTCTCCAAATGATATATGTAACAACGGGGTCAATGGGTCGCACTCAAGGGTTGCGTAAATTGTCGGCGTGCAACACTAAGTGCTATCTCATCCTACTATACTGACACTCATCGTTATAACCGCTTCTATAGCCATGGAGGGACACAAGTTTCTGATCAGTACGGCACCATCTCACTAGTTACCAAAGTAACCTCTTGTATACTTACGCAAAATTGAGGGAGAGCTGTTTGTCCTGTCACAAAAACACGCAGTTTGTGTAATTTGGAAACATCATCACCCTGGGTTTGAATGCAGAACTATTATTAGGTACCTCTTGGAAGAGCTTGTAACCTCCGACTACTGTAATGAGATGTTTCAACAAATTTACAATAATATTTTATCACTTCAGTTCACCTGCTCTATGAAGCTTATATGGCGGCGAACCTACAGTGCGCAGGTTATACTTTTCTAATATTATTGGACAGCGCTCTTGCTGTGCGAATAAAACAATGAAACTGTGGTGGCTGGTCTAAAATCCTTTGCTATTTATTGAGGTGAAACACTAGAAGCGTCTTCAATATAGAGCTCTTAATTAAAATCTGGATTCAGGTTTTCCTCGCATAGGTTTATAGCTTTGATCGGCCTTCGCCGCGGCAGCGTCATTCAATCATCAGTTCCCATTTCAATTTATTTTCTTACGAGCAATAAAACGCAGAAGCTTGACAATTACTCGAAAACAATATAGAAGCGTACTCGGTCTGTTGTTCTAATAGACAAAAATGAATAAAATGCAAATTCTGGATTAAGATGTTACTACTGAAACCTTCAATGAACTGGCTAACGGTTACATTCGAGGATGATCTGAGTTCGGACTATGACTAAAGGCCTCAAGTCGAGACATTTTGATAGAAGACGCCATAGATGTCCTTTGCGATATCCATGCCACTGATCACATTTTGCAATCGACGGAAACCTGCCAGCTCACCTGCATCACAACACTCCTTTGTTCCTGGGCAGAAGACACTGCATCTGAAAAGTAAGGGAACACCACAGACCTTACATGTGATTGTAGTGTTTATTTGAAAAAGGGAACACTATTGACCTTACAGATAATTGTAGTGTTGATTTTCAATAGTAAGGAAATACCTTACATATGATTCATATCGTCTAAATTGAAATGTGAGGCAAATTATAGAACAATTATATAATTTCCAGCTCGGAGTTTGAGGTTTTAGAATCTCTTCTGAAGTGATGGGTAACCACAGGATTTAGTGCCTATCCAGAGACGGCACGTCGCTCACCATGGATGAGGGACATTCTGTTTTTCATCCTAGCAATTGGACAACAACATGGTCTTTGTGTCTGCGTAGCCATCTCGCACAGCGCCGATGGAAAAAAAACTTTTTTTTTTATAATGGGAAACTAAATATAAGCCATAAATGTCGAACATATATCCATCAATAAGTGCTGCAGCGTGTTTGAATAAAATTTTGCACTCTCAGCTGAGTAACGTAATGTCTATTGAATAATTACTTCTGTTGAGGCAAGTCCGGAAACGCATTCCTTACTGTCGCATATCAACCTATACACACAATCAAGCGATAATGCATAGCTAATACAAGCTGCCACATGGTTATCGAGCACACTTATCTTCTAACTTTCTATCACTCGTACTATGACACCAGCCCCGTGTGGCAGAGTATCGACGGCATGCATTTCACAATGGACTCTATCATACTTTCACTGCCCACTGAAATTGGGCTTTTAGCCAGCGGGCTTGGAGACGTTGATAAATGCAGTTCTAATAATCACAGCGTGTTCAGACAAAATCCCTTTCTTCGTCGTACCATAAGGAGTGTGCTGCTGAGCAGGAAAATTAAATTCATCATTGCATCACATTTCACCAGTGGATGCTAAATTTTATTCTTTCGGGCACCAAGAATAATTGAAAATTCGTCATAATTTCTAGGAATATTAGAATTTTATGGAGAAGTAGGCATATACATACTATATATGGGCAATGTACTTCAGTATCCCATACAATTGAATTTTTTCCGTCGTTGGATTGGAAGCAATAACCCCGGAAATTAAATGTACAATACGTATGGACAGCTTTTGGTAGAAGTCATTAAAGTAGCTGCCAGAGAAAGAAAGTTATGAAATCCCAGTAATACTAAAGGACTGAATTAAACCACTGTAATGCCACAAAATGAAATTACATTGGTAGCCATGAACTAGAAACGCATGATTAACCATGAGATAAATATACCAGGACAGCAGTGAAATTTTCACGGCTGTCCTGGTATATTTATCTCATGGTTAATCATGCGTTTTTAGTTCAGACGAGGATCAGTAAGAGAGGAGTATCCTAGACTAGACGAGGTGCATTAAGCCGGATGCGTACGGACAATTTTCTTCTGTTTTATCGCCCGAATCCGATTGCGTTGCTCTGACCGTGACTTCATGTTGACGTATAAAAAAAATGCCTAAAAACGAAAAACGGAAATGTAAAATCTTGGAGAATTTGAACTCACTTAGTACTTGGAGAGAGAGCCGAATGTTTACCACTGGTGGTTAGTATGGCGTAAAAATTGTACCGGTTTGAAACTGTCTACAGTTTTATTTGGTACATGTTACTAATGTGCATGATGAAGACGTGGCTGCGGCATGGTCACTGGATTAATGGAGTTGGCTTTATTCTGGTAACGCAGGCAAAAGTCGAACGTGAGCGCTCGTATTCACGGTGGATGAGGCACCTCAGGAGTTGAGAGCCAAGTAGGAGTAGGAGTATGATGGCGTTTGCCTAAGTTCATAGCACTTAGAAAAGAGGAAACAACTGATAACCGTGGAATGCCCGCGGGTCCCCCTAGTTTGATATTAATATATGGGGCAGTGACCAACAATGCACGAAAAATGTTAAACAATTTAATGCTATCTAGAACATCAAGTTAACTTAGAGAACTGTAGAAGACAAGTTTCTGTTTGAGTTGAATTAAGACCAGGCTTTGAGCAGGGACACTCCAAGTCAGAAAAGAACCAGACAAATGGAATGCTGGCTCTACAATAGGAAATAAATTTAGAAAACGTGATGGCAAACTTACGATGTTGATGGACCTGAACCAGGACTGGACGTTGGATCTACAGTGGTTGAGCTGGACTGCTTGCAGACGTACATCCCCAGGCAGGTGTCCATACAACACTTGGATTCGACGCTACCGTAGCAATCAGCGTCCGACGAGCACACAAGCTGCGGGAAGGAGGCAAAACATATCAGAGAACCTAATGTGAACCATAACGTACATACCACATGTTAGATTGGCTTGCTTTCAATGAGATAATTGAATCCGAAAGTTCAACCTCAAGCTTTGAATTTGCCACTGTCGATGGACGTCAAGATTTTTCCTTATTTAAACAACTGCTAATCTCTATAAGCGCAGCACCCTGGCACACCTAGGCCTCTTATGGAGCACCAAACTGAGTCAACTCACAACAGCCTTAGCAACCATGTCAGGTGGACTGGTTGCTAGGGTTTCCATGTCGTAACGTGGCTTCAAGGTATTGGCTGACAAACTAGATTGGGCCGACAGGGCCATCACATCCTATATGCAAATTTGGCTCAAGTGCTGGCCACCTTGTGTCCAGCTGGGCCACATGAAGCTACCTCGTCAACCACCGGCCAACAGACGCAGCGAGTCCCACAGCGTGGAGAGCCATGGTATGAAAATCATAACAACCATGACATGGACGCATCCTTCAAAGATATGAAATATTATTTCTAGGAAAAAGGAAACATTATTTCATACAGAGTGTCATAAGATGCTGTCAATGAAAACTTACCTGGGAAGAGAGCAAAATGGAATTCAACAATCAACTTGCTACTCACCAGAACGGGGAAATCCCACCCAAATATGGACACGACATTGAATGATTGCTATATCAGCCATCACAGCACTACGCGGACCCAAAAGAAATGAATGGTAACCAGACATTGAATGCATTCCATTCAAGGCCCAATGCACAAAAAAAAAAAAAAAACACAGAAAACAGGTTATCCTCAGAGACATTATACGTGGAGCAACTTCACTTTTCTCAGCAATTACTGAGATTCACCTGAATGACTGTTTGCGATACTGAGCTTAAAAGGGAAACCTCTGCTTTGCAGAGTTGTGACCGCGCAAACTGTAGCGTAAGTGCCCCGGAGTAGCGTTGTATTTAAAGGAGCAGATTAACTCGCAAGCTTTACAGAAATTCTAGAATAGAATATACGAAAGTCTAATTGTAAAAATGGAAAAATTAAACTGGCTTGTGTTGTTTGCTATAAACTACCAAAATGTATTTTGAAAAATTTGCAGAGTTGCTTGAAAAAAGTCAGACGATGAAGTGGTCTTAAAAGTGAGTATAGTCTTATTAGTATCAGTGACTTCAACTTTCCTTTTCTAGAACGGCTACAACCAGACGTACCAGATCAAACAGGTAGTTTCGCTTTTAGGAAAAAGCTTTCATACTCAATAGATGACAGAGAACAAGCCCAGCCCTCTCTTTACACCAAGCAATGGATCACCTTTCTGTGGTGCTGATGATTTTTTCGCCAACAAGGAAAGACGACATTACAGACCTCCTCCTGAAGGATATCAACACCCAAGATACAGTTTTGTTAGATCACAAATTCACTGATATTGCAACCCCAGTCGCTATGAAGCAAATGATTAGAATAATAGTGGGTGCAGTAATGTGAATAATCTTCGATAATACTAAGTGGAAGTGGACTAAATTTGAAATTTAATGTTTCGGGATTAGGAATCCCATCATCAGAAAAAAGGAAGAAAGTTAAACTACAACCTATAAATAAATAAAAATTCTTTATTGCCTAACGAATCAGGGGAGCATTTATGTTATCGGGGGGTAGGTCTAAAACACAAATGAACAGAGCTGCGTGGACAAGCTGGATGTCAGCTCCTGTACAGTCGGCAGATTTTAGGCTAAGTGTGCACGGTATGAAGCGGTAAAAAAAACATGACTTAAAAAAAAACTAAATCCAAGCTGCACTGATACGAAGCAATTCGATTCTCTTTGAGTCCTCAATATACACTACCATTGATGGTCATGGAATTGAAAGAAAGAAAGTTTTAAGAGGCCTTGAAGGGAAAATAAAAGACGGTGATGTCATTTGAAAACAAGTAGCAAGAGTTATCGCTGTAGAAAAGAAATCGTGTGGTTGGGTTTTACGAACTTTCTCGTTATGCAGAGGTGATCTTTACTCTATGAAAGCAATGAATTCTGCCGAGAACAGAGTGCTGTTCTCTATTTAAATTTCGAGTACGAGCAGAAAGCTAGAAGAACTTAAAGCGATTCAAAAATCTTTCACTGCAAAAAGTCCAGGCATGCAAGGGTACGATTACCACCAACAACTTATGTAGGATCCCCACGATGGGACGAGCTTTCATTCTTTATCTCTATAGAGCAGCCTTTCATGCAGGGCATCCGCGTTTTTCCGTATACCCAGCAACGTCGAGCCGAAAAAGCGGCACACGCCCTGCTTGAAAGGCGCTAGAGAGCGGAAAGAGAGAGAGCACCGTGTGGATTCGACATTAGCTAACTGCCTTCAGTTTTATTCAACGTAACGAAGATGCGAACAATTATACAATTATATACATTTTGCAAATTATGGCCCGTATCACTGTGAATGTGATTGAATGGATCCTCGCTAAGCACTCAGAAAGGACTGAAAGGACATGTGGTGTACGCATTCCAAGCAGAGATGGTGGCAAAGCCGTGGCGACAAAATATTCTAATTGCTTCACTGTACAGATTAACAAAATTCCTCGGCATATTCGAAACGCCACTAGTATAAAAGTTATCGAGCTAAAACATTACTTGATTCTCTTTCCTGAAGAATACCAGATAGGCCATCAATCAGCTGTTGCGTGCACTGTGGAATAATTCACTACTGATTCCCCCTTTGGTCGCTAACCGGGACTAAACAGACGAAATTAAGCTTTGTGACTCTAAACACGTGAGGTCATCTGCGGAATATCACCTTGACTTTGCCTGTAGGTCCTCAAGGTATTCAAGGTAGGTAGGTACTTCAGGTACTACTGCCTTTCGACTGGCATTTGAGGTGTCGGGACAGCCGACTGGGCTGCACAGCACAGTTTATTCTTTTCCTTTCCAAAACCAAGCCCACGCCCCACCTTGGATAACTATGAAATTTACATGGACCCAATAGTTGCCTTTCGTGACCCATCTTTCTATCCAACGAGTAACCCAAAATTTTGAGCAACCACTGGGACCCAAACCTCACCATCTTTAAAAACGCTACGGGAACCCATAACAGCGCGTCTCTCAGGCTTTGGATTTTCAAAGCCCTTCCTGGCATCGGGTGCAGGTAAGAAAAAAACCCTGTTGTTAAGTTATTGCACTTGTTTGCTCCATAGTTACTTACGCGACCCAAGTGTGGTACCCCAGTGTCTTGGCTTCCTCCAGAGACGAACTGCAAATTGTTCAAAGCTCGGATCTGCGAATGGCCACCGGCGCCAATCGTATGGCTTCTCAAAGCCATCTCTATCATGAGACCAACATGCTTCCTGTTAAGAAGTCCATTGATCTGTTGAGCAGCCTGGTCACTCTGTTCACAGTTTGGTTATTGCGGACAGCGATTCTCGGAGCCTCCCCAAACTCTTCATCTAAGTGCCTGCTAACCAACGGTGTCACACCTCCTTGATAGTACCGTCGGCCCGGCTGCTTCTCTGTCGACTGCTTTGTTATCGGCTCACAGGGAGGTGGGACCCTATCATTGCTAGTCTAGCAGTAAGTAAGGTCTTCAGCAACTTTCCCCTACCTTCTCTCAGACCGAGTAACATTACCTCGACCTTACGGCTCAGTGCTTTCGCAAATGCGGTCTGGGTTTTGTGTGGCCATAGCCCGTTACATGTATAGGAACTGGCATGTGGCCTTTCCATCTTGGCCTCTCTTCCAGGAGGACGAGCAAGCCATCCCACATTTTTTTTTGCATGCAGCTGTCTTTTCGGCCCTCACACTTTGGCATCTATGGGAGGACTCTTCTCCGCTCGGTGTTTTCAACTAACTCCTTTTTTCATCCTAATGTGAACTATTTCCCTCCACTTTCCCGCTCCCCTCCGAAGCCTACACCGAACGAAGATCCCACTAAGGCGCTGTGACTACAACACCTATTTTGAAAGAGTAGACCGTTAAGTAGACTGTAATATGGCTTGCAGATGTGGTAACTCAGTTAGCTACTGCTTACATTTGAAAAAGTTAGCGTAAACTGATGATGCTTGTATACTGGCTAGTAAAAATTCCTTATCTAGATATAGTATCAGTATCGACTGGGGTTATTGTAGCAATTATTGTTTCTCGATGCAAAAGTTCTGTCAGTTTTGCTTACCTTATACACACCGGTCATACAGGGACCTTGGGGTGGGCAGCCATCCTGGCCAGATGGCGTCGTTTGTACTGAAAGACACGGTAAATTCAATTTTAACTTTGTCAGACGAAAGATAGTTGATATCCATTTTTTCGAAAATTACAGCTTTAACCTGTCAATGTCGCACGAAAAAGAGATTACTGTAAAGCATTATTTTAACCCTCGTGGACTGATAATGGGGTCAGAAATAACCCCAGAGTCAGAAATTTTGCTATAAATTTTAAAGTACGCCTTAAATTTTTATAAAAATTATCACTTGCCTCCTCAAATAGTGTTCAGAGCATAGTGTGAAAGTTTGAATGAAATAATGTTGTTATTTTCTTAGTTATAGTATTTTTTAGGTGCTTGGGGTCGTTTATGATCCCATTTCGAGATGAAATGTTGATATAAAATTTTACCTTAAAAATTATTTAGAATTGAAATTGATGATTTTTCTTACACTCTCTGATAAGATTGCCTCAATTATGCCACGTAAAAGTTTTAGTGAAGATGGGATACGAAAAATTTAGCTGAAGGATTGGGGGATGATAGCGAAGAGAGAAATAATTTGTGATGGAGATTTAGAGGAAGACGTATTGTTATCAGATGATTCTGAATTCATCCTCCTCCTCAAGATCGAAATATTGAAATTAAATTGAAGATAAAACACATACAGCAAACTGGTGCAAAACATTATAAAGTACGGACAATTCTCCTGTACTGTCGTAGTTCATAACCTACATTTTGTACAACGCTCTATGATAAACGTCAAATATAGTGCTGAGTGTTCATTATGCTCTGTAAACATCTGCCCTGAACATACACAAACCAATGTAACAACTTGCATGAACCGTAATTCTTATTTTTTTTTTGTTGCAGCCTAGCTCTGTTCCAACTCTGTTCCAAGTAAGTTTATTTTTTTCATAAATATGAGTTTTACTAGATGGATATTTCTTAATGAACATTTTGAAAGTTTTTAATCATAATTTTTCTTCATTATTTGAAGTTTAATAGTCGTTTTCATGTTTAACAGCAAGAAAAGTGGTTGGGGTCAAATATCACCCCATTTTGGGAATATGAGAGACTTTGGGTAGAGGAGGGTTAAGAACTGTGAGTTCATACTAATGTCAGCAGGCACAGTATCTGACGAGGCACAAGTGATACAGAAGTTACGAAGGTAAGGACCGCCATCGGCAGGGACGACACCAAGAGATAAAATTGGTGTACTTGAAGTGATGACAAAGGATGGAAAACTACAGTTTCGTCAGACAGCGATTAGGATGGACATCTCTCAGGAACGGGTTAAAAATACTATACTAGCTAATGAACCTGGAGCATGCGTACCATAGTCTAGAACAATGATTCTTAACCTGAGTTCGATCGAGCCCAGGGGTTCGGTGAGACAGTTCCAAGGGTTCGGTTATTTCGTTCATCTCACAAGTATGATTCGTGACGTCACGATCTGCTCGCCGGTATTGTTCTCTGAATTTAAAGGTTTTGTGTGCAAATGATGCATGGTACAGTTTGTGCAGAAATACATCATATGATTATGTACATATGCTTTGAATCTGAAGAAAAGCAAAAGTGCTGTTTATTTTTCCTACTACGAAGGGTTCAATAAATGCATGTATGGCACTAGAGGGGCTCGGTGCCTCAAAAAAGGTTAAGAATCAATGGTCTAGAGACTCATGGGAGCTACAGTACATGGCTTATAGCAGGTTGAATAGCAGTTACAGTACTGTCGTAGTGCGGGTAATGTAAGAGTTAGCTATAGGGCGTAAAGTAGTACATGTAATCTAAGATCTACAATGACTACCGAGGTGTTTCAAGAGCTACAGTAGCTGAGATAGCGCAATTGGTATGCGAGATACAGCACCCGAGGATGGATGGTGTGACGTAACTTGCTATCATGTTTGGCAGAACCTGCCGAAGTATACGAATTATAGTGTCTGATGTGGCGCAAGTGACAAAGGAATTACTGAACGTTCCATCTCGTGGCGTACGTAGTATAGGACTACAGTACTTATTGCTCCGTTGGTAGTATGGTGGCACAGGATCTACGGTACCTGCAGGTTGTATATGTAGATATAATAGAAACTACTATTGTGATTTCTACTAGTATAAGTGCTACAGTACCTACCCTTTTGCAGGAGGTATAGGTGCTACAGTACCTACCATTGGCATAGTAATATTAGAGCTAGAGTACCTGCAGTAGCGCAGCTTGTATACGAAGTGTAGCATGGATCTTGGCAACACTTCTGGCCGACTGGACACTCTGCATCTGACCAGCAGTACTGCGTTACAAGAGAATTCGTGTGAATTAATTTCAATATTACAAACAATTTCGAACTTAACATAATATTTCTTGAGCTGCCACTCAATTCCCTTTCAATCATATAACTTCTATTTCTGTTTGTAGATCTGCCAGCATATAGTTGCTGCCACATCTGCACTTTTTGTTCTTTACTTTGGCAGACCAGTGGAGTTGTTATTGTTTTTAAATTCCACTTCTTGTTACAAGCGAATGCTTGTTCTCTTATTAAATTGGTCCACCCACGTGGAGGATCAAATTAGGATGCCCACCATCGTGAAGCTTCCGGCTTTACGTTTGCTGTCGCATCAAAAGCCAAACAAAAATAATTAAGATCATGAGCAGGTTCTCCCACAATGTTTTTCGAAGTGGGACCTGAGGATAAGAGGATTTTATTATTAAGAAATGACATGTATCAAAGATTGATGATTTCACTTGTTTTTCGAGCTCCTGCCTACATTCCCCAGGTCAAGGCAAATGTCAATGTCTTGTGAAAATTTCGAAGTGCCCCGCCCCTAGTGTTTTATTTTTTCTGGCGTGAGGCTCCGTATGAACTATGTACGATTAAGAGATACTAACAGAATTAATTTTGGCTTAGTGCGATATATCACATTTTTCTTCATTCAGCATATCCCAATTCTGTGACATATTTCTGCTTGGACTTTTCCTATATTTGTTGTTGAACAGATTTTCCCCTTCCAAGAGTAATCACAAATACACTCGGCTTTGTTCGCCGGAAGAGAGGTGGCAGGATGTGTAGGCAGGATCGCTTTCCATGAAAATCTGCCATTCATAAGCTTGCGTTTTGACATACCGTGACAACATCTCATACCATGAACTACCTGCTGCCACCTGGGACACTTTCGAGGAGGTCTTGCAGATGGTACTTTTCATTTTTATTCCGCTTCACAGCAAAAGCCGCTTGTCATGAGGGAAGGTAGATCTGGGAAGAGGCGATGCACCCTACCCCAATCCATGACGGAGTCTCTAATCTGACAGCTGCCATTATGAACTTTCAAGATCTTAAGGATAACGTCTTATCTACTTCGCCCCTAACAACATGGGGAGCAGTACAGTAGTCAGAAGGGGCTAAACATTGGACCACAGCTACTTTTTGGTAACGACATCTTTGTTCTTTTTTGGTCATTACGAAAATTAAATTGCCCAATCTCACCTGCCTGTGTTGAGCAAGTTCGATGTACGTACACTGTCTCGCTGGACAAGAGCCTGGCTTGGATCCTACGTAATTCAACTGCCTCGTACTTGTAGGCGCGTTGCTGCCGCCGCTGATAGCCTTGGCTTTTGCAGGTTTTGGCGATGGTGAATTCTGGGGTTCCGCAGGCTTGGTGAAATGCAGAAGTTGTTGGTGAGTCATTCCACTCAAGTCGTTGTCATTCGGTTGGAAGCTGTCTGTCGCGACAGGGTTCAGGTAATTAGTTGGCACAAGAATACTTAGTTGCGGCTGATGTGGTGCTACGGGAAGCGACTGCTTAGCTTGAATTATTTCAGGCGCTGCTTGCTGGGTTTTCGTAGCTGCAGGATTCACTGACTGGGGTTGGGAAGCAGATGGTGTAACCAGTTGGAGACCCGGATCTACAGGCTGTGCACCTGGAGGGAATAGCAGTCGGGGCATGGGTGCAGCATCTAGAGGCACGCCTGGCGGTGTTAATGTGTTGATGACGACTGGAGGTCCAGCTAGAGGCGGTCCGAATGGAGTAAAAAATTGCTGGTGATGTACAGGATTGGCGGGCTGCATCGGCGACCTCTTCACTGGCTCCGTTGGCGACTTCTTCGCCGGTTCTTCTGGCGATTCCTTGGCAGGCTTCGCATCCAAGTTTTGCTTTAGCTCAGCTGGTGAACTGTTTACCAACTCTACAGCAACATCAGCAGGGTCCGAGTCTTCCGTGCCATCTTGAGCAAGTCCAAAAACGAGTCTCCAGCTTAGCAGTAAAATAACTGCCTGAAATGCGACGAGTTTCACTGATGAAGGATTCATGTTTTGTGACTTATTTTATCTCATTCTCTTGCCCTGCAAATCTGTAGAAAAAGTGAAGCTAAAATATACTGTATATATGGTACTTCTCGCACAGCATGCATCACATGAAGTTTTCAGCAACGTTCATACACTCTCGCATTCTGGACATACCTGACCTTGATTACCTTGATGATACTTCGGACGAGGTCCAGGTGGCGTTATGCACGCAACCCATCTTGCGCAGAAGTGATGCTGCAGTCTGTGACCAGCGGGATGGCTAACAGTGAGTTATCCCCACAGTCCACGTAGACGCTCACAACAGGTTTATCTGGCACTTTCAGTAAGTATGCGTCCAGTAAGTTTTTATGTTTCGCAGTCTCTGTACCGGTGACATTTCGGATGTGACTTAGCATTTTGTTGAATAATCTCGCCCCCCGAACCGCGAAACTATTAGAATACTTTGTGGCCATTGCGTCACCACCAGTTCTGATCGGAATTCGCACGTCACAAGTGCGACCAATACGGTCTGAGTGTCTGGCCTGGATTCGTCCATTGATGTTGACAGTAATGCCTTCTAGAATTTTCCAGACATATATGATCGTTAAGCGCTCGAATGAAGGCAAAGCATTTGCACCGTAGTGCAGCCCTTGCATGAATTGACATTCCATGCGGTTAATTTGGCTTGGAAAATATTCCTGCAGTGCACCGGCCGCTGTTCAATTGGCAGGAAATAATTTAAAAGAAGGCGGGTGCGGCTAATTGCTCATCAGAAGAGCACTGTCGACTTACTTCACATGATGCTTATGCTACAGATGACAGCTGTCAAAGTGTATTTCAATTTGATTGTTAAAGATTAGCGCAAAATAACTATTTGTTAATCGCATCGGTTAAAAATTCTGTATTGAGGATATAACCTCATTTTTGTTGCAACAATAGTATATGTTTCAATGAACGGTATCGCAAGAAGTTACAGAAGAAAGCAAACAAATCTCTACAATATAGATGATATATATCGTGTGTAGCTTATTTATTACATCCGCCTAGGAGCCTATATTTTTACCGGATTTTATTATTTCCTCTATCGGTAGCATAACTAAAAGAGTCACGCCTGAATCTTCAATAAATTTTTGGCAATTGCTACCAAGTCGGAGTGACAATCACGTCGCTACGTAACTTTTATGTTTTACTATGAGAGTTGCAAAGAATAGTGGATTTCTATATTTTTCGTGCAAAAATGTTTCGAAAATGTAGAGAACCTAAGGAGATAGCTTCTTTTAAAAAAACGTAGAGCCGACTACAATAGCCGAGGGAACGGCCGCAATGCGGCCAAGAGGGCCTCGTGTGAAGTTTCTCCTAGGGCTTGTAGTGACAGGGATCCAGTGCTTACTTTCAGAAAATTAGACCACGACCCCACCGACGATTTGAAGAAGTCTCTCAAAAAATTCATCAGCACCGCCAATGCCGTTGTGGGTGGAAACAAATTCACTATCTTAGTGGGGCACTATGAGCCGGGCTATGCGTATTCAAATACAAAGATCCATAAAAATCGTTTCAATCCTCACGTAAGACCCATAGTGTCGCGAGTTGGTACGCCTACAGCTGAAGTTGCACAGGAAATTAATCAGTTAATAGTTAAATACCTACCGAAACAGTACATGATCGAGCCCACTATGAATTTTTGTCTCTGGTACAATTAACTGACTGCATTTCCTTCCGAAGCACGCCTCGCAAGTCTGAACGTAGAAAGCTTATTCACCAACGTACCGGTTATGGAAACTATCAGTATAACCCTTAAGCACGATTACCATCACCAGACTTTCCNCCACCCCCCCCACCCCCTATTTCCGAAAAAGTGCTGAAAAAGCTGCTTATACTGTGCACCACGAAGACCTCATTCTGTGGAATGGATGGCGAACTATATCTTCAGACCGACGGAGTGATGATGGGAAGCAGCATCGGACAATGTTTTGCCAATTTCTAGACATGCGAATTGGAGAACAACCGCCACTCACGAAGTCCGGCTGGATGGATACCCAAATACGGTGAAAACGATATCTCCTTACGAATACCACTGCACGGACTTTAATTCTTGCAATAACTTTTGCTATTGAAAAAATTGGAAGCCCATGGCATCCAGGGAGACTATTTCCGATGGATCCGAGGATGGCTTACTGGTCGGCAATAGATTAGATAGGCGGCAGTAGACGAACCAAAAGGCCCATTCCCAAAATAGCGAGTCAAGCTTGAAGGAGAGACAAGCGCCTGGACTCAGGCATCATCAGGGGTTCCACAAGGTAGCGTGCTTGGCCCTCTTCTGTTTTCAATTTATGTCAACGATCTCGATCTTAACATCCGTGGTAAAATCAGTAAATTTGCTGATGATACTAAACTATGTCATCCTGCCACGAAAAGAGCAGAGCTCCAACAAGACCTTGACCATCTCGTGGAATGGGACACAACTTGGCAGATGAGCTTTAATGTCGACAATGCTCAGTAATGCACATAGGGCTTGTGAACCCTTCAACCCCATTGAAAATGAACGAGATGGTGTTGGCTGCTGTCACCCAACAACGTGATTTGGGAATGGAATCACTATTACAAACAAACTACAGCACAGTCAGCAAGTTGATAAGAGTGTGAAAATGGCAAGCAGAGTACTGGGATTCATCGCCAGAAATTTTGAATACAAGTCCAAGAACATCATCATTCCCTTGTACAAGGCATTAGTGCGGCCACACTTAGAATTTGCTGTCCAATTCTGGTCGCCTCATGTGTGTAAACATATCGATAACATGGAAAGAGTCCAACGTAGAGCAACGAAATTGATACCTTAGTTGCGAAATAAGTCGTATGAATGTCGCCTAAAAGATCTCGGTCTGATCTCTCTCGAGCAAATTCGACTCAGGGGACAACTAATAGAAGCATTCAAGTATTTCAATGGCTTCAACGACGTACCTATAACGGCACTCTCTGTAAGAGACCTCAATGATCGCTTGCGAAACAACGATCAAAAACTCAAGCATTAAGCTCGAAGAACGACCTTAAGTCAGCAGTTCTTTCGGTATTTCATAGTAAGCATTTGGAATAGACTCCCCTCCGACGTTGTTTGTGCGAAGTCAGTCAACGCGTTTAAAAATCGGCTTGATATACATTGGGAGAGACATCCTCCACAACTAAGAACTCCTCCTCCAGGAGTTTCAAGCTCTTAACGGCTAAAGCTTCCTAAGCCACCTTAATCCGTCTTCTTCTCTCTCCCGCTCCAACTACACTGAATGGCATCTTTCAGCTCCGCATATCAGATGTTCTTGATTGTGCTTGCGTGCATTCATGATCGTCTCTGTTACTGGGATTCTTCCCCTTTTTTCACTCTCTTTTCTTCTTCTTTTCTCCAGTCCTATATATCCTACTAACACAATGGCAATAGCTCATAGAGTGCCGGGGCGTGGGTTCCGGTGTCTCCTTGGTAATGGGCCTATTGGTTCGTCTGCTGTTGCCTATCTAATCTAATCTAACAGGATCTTCGAACGGTTCCCTGAAAAGGCTCCTTTACTGTACGCAAGATATGTAGATGATATTTTCCTCGTTGTGAAAAACTATGGACAAATCCATGAAC